>JAUIMM010000264.1:495000-1695000 GCA_031769625.1 Taudactylus pleione | reverse complement strand
CATTTTTTATAAAATAGTTCTAATATTACTTTTGCAATAATAGACCTTTTAGTGTATATTAAAATTGCATGACTTTACATTGTTGTAGGTGTACCCATAGTGTATATCTTATATGAAGTACAGTGTTGAAGAGAATATATAGGCAATGACCCCCTCTAATGTAGGGATCAGGCGGCTCCCAGCAGACTTCAATTTATTCCAAAGATATCAACGTTTCAAGATGATAAAACGTCTTTTCATCAGGATATACAAGAAAAGATATACATAACAGTGCTTACCTAAATACCCTAGTAAATCAAGTGAAGTACAGACCTTCTCCGTGTTCAATCCCCGGCATCGTCTCGTGGAGCGCAGGGACTGTGACATCATCACTGGGCATGCTCCCATGCCATTGGCTCCTGGCCTGTCATCAAAGGAACTGTTACTAGACAATAGTAAATAAAGGTGTTTTCATAGAAAGTAGTGAAGCTATCGTGCAGTTGTTGGCCACTGGTCCCTGCTGCTACAGGAGAGGGGTCTGTTAAACAATAAAGTACATGTTAAAAGATTAGTAACAAGATACTACATAAATTCAGTATACATATAAAGGTACAATATAAAATACATAGCCTAACGCCTAGCAAAAGCACCTACGGACATCCTAGGTCCCCCCGGATCCAAAACCAATATCAAATATACTATTAAATACACTTAATATAAGCTATATAGAGAGGCAGTTATATGCACACATTCCAAGACAGTGTTTCATTAAGTCCAGCTGAGGATACCGTATTAAGGGAAAGATCCATCTTGTTTCTCTTTTTAAGAGTAGCTTGGCCCTATCACCTCCCCTACTTAATGGGGGTATGTGATCGATGATTTTGTAGCTCAGATCTTGCAATTTGTGGTTCACCTCCTTGAAATGACGGGCCACTGGTAGTTCGCTCAGATTTCTTCCAATTGCTGCTTTGATGGGCGAGCGGTGCAGAGCCATCCTTTCTTTGAACATTCTAATAGTCTGTCCAATATAACATAAGCCGCAGGGACAGGTAATCCTATAGAAAACAAAGCGAGTAGTACAGGTAACCACATGGTTCATTTTTTTGTTCCTTGCCCATATGTCGGTGCTTAAATGTAGGGGCTGTTTCAAGATGTTTACATGTAGTGCAGGAGATGCATTTTTAAAGGGGGTTATGTCACTTTTTACCAAAATATCTCTTAGGTTTTTACCCTGTTTATAGCATACTAAAGGAGATTTATCAACCAACCCAGTAAGTTATCTGTCACTGCAAATAATTGGCCAATTGCAAATTATTTCATTCGCAATGTGCATGCAAATTTATAGTTATGCAATTTCCAATCAAATTCCCTATGTTTGTTAGTGGGAACAAAGGAAAGTCCCTTATTCAATACACAAATTTCTACATCTGTGATGACTCTGGATGACAGATTAAAGATCAAGCTTTTTTTTGTGTGTTCTTGTTGAGATTTTTATTCTGCCCCCCACGTCATATGTGTTTAGTGGCGGTAGGTCTCCCTGTTTTCTGGCAGTAACCCCTAAAGGGATAGACTGCAGGGTTGTAGGCTCATCTGAATCCTGTACCTGAAAATTGCTATAACTCTGGGACAATGTCATATCGCTTCTGAGTTTTTGTTTTCTATTCCTCCAAGTTGGACGATGTTTAGGAGGACCTGTGGTCATATGTACTTGTCCAGTGAGCCATCTATATACCAGTTTCTTCTCGTAGTCTGAGGTTACTGTTGCCCATTTTCCTTTTTTGTATTTTAATAGGTCTTTCTTATACTGTTCACATTGTGTAGATAAGTTGTTCCAGAGTTGTTGATGAGATACATCATCCAAAAGTCGTTTATTTTTTAAAGTAACTGACTCAATTTTGGATTTAGTGTTTTTAAGCTCCTTGCCCAATTCCTCTATAACCAAAATCATAAGATCTAAACTACATTTATTTAAAATAGCCACCCATTTGCAGCAAAATTCCACACTGTGCCGTCCAATTGTGGGGCAGATTCTAACTCTGAAACCTCAATGTATGAGTTTGGCTCTGAAGTAGTCAGATAAGGTGCTTCCATGTAACAAACAGTAAATTTCTTTCCTTTTTAATTTTATTAATTGATTATAAACATCCTCAGCAGACATAGCATCCTGTAGTGTAGTCTCACTAGGTTGGAACAGAATAGCAGAAATTTGTGCTTCAGAATAACTCAGGGTTTCACCAACTGGTAAGTCTAAGTTCAGAAAGGATATAGGATCCAGTTCCGGATTCTGTGGCTCCATGGTGTCCAAGGTGCAAATGCAAAAGGTGCGCAAGTTAAAAAGTGCAAAAGAAGTAAACATGTGGTATACTCTGCTACTGAATAGGTAAAACAAGTTACAAATACAGGAAAAAGCGCAGAAGTGCTTGGTGCAAAAAATGTAATGTGCAGTCAAAGAACTTCAATATATCACTGGAAGAAGCAAATTTTTTTTTTTGCCACCTTTCATTAGGGCTGAGGCTCAGTCCTACAATACTGCAAACCGTTTAGAGATGTACTCATAATAGAGATTTATGATGCCGAGGTGCCATCCATGGTAGTAATACAGGCAATGACCCCCTCTAATGTAGGGATCAGGTGGCACTCAGCGGACTTCAAAAATATATAAAGTGGTTTTATTCCAAAGGTATCAACGTTGCAAGACGATAAAACATATTTTCATCAGGATATACAAGAAAATATATACATAACAGTGCTTACCTAAATACCTATACATATATAGAAGCAACAAAATATAGTAATATAAATTTGGGCGCAACCACTCATATAACTATAATTATGCAAAACAGTGGAAAATAGTAAATTTATTAAAACAATTAATAAAAGCTGCTCCTAAGAAGGGGTAGATTCTGTTTCCCCAAATAAACTGATAAGACATACTAACCTGTTCAGACCAATTTACAGTTCCAAATAATGAATAACTAGTTTAGAAGGAGCGCTTGGATAAAAAATTATATATTTATTTCCCAAGAAAAACAAAACCGCAATAAAAATATTCAAAATACACATATATATAAAAAGTATAAAATAAAGCAGGCTAACAAATTAAATATATATCCACATATATGTTTAAATAATTCATTCATTTGGGATTTCTTCCTGCAGTGGGCATCAACAAACCAAAATAAAACACTTGTGGAAACAGAGCAAGGAGAGTTTTTATACTTTGTATCTTCTAACCCAATTAACAATATAATCAGAGGGTTATTAGAACTTTTCACTGCCACTGCACTACACAGGCACTTCCTTGTGGTGCCAAATCTGATATATATGCGTGCTTATAGTTGTGGGGTATAGTCCGAGCAGATACAAGTTGTAAGTATAATTTTCCACAACTGTCATAAAGCGATCAGAAGGACAGTTTTTTAAACCAGTGTGCACACTGGTCCTTGTATGTATAGCAGCTTACCACTGACAACTGGGTTGCTTAGAAGGTATCCGCGCTAAGTAGATATCAATTGTCCCAGCTACAGTGTACATCTCCAGAATATGGGGCCTAAGTATCAAAGCTTGATGAGAGATAAAATTGTGAGAGAAAACGTATTAACCAATAAGCTCCTACCTGTCATTTTTCAAACACAGCCTATAAAATGTAAGTTAGAAGCTGATTGGTTGGTGATTAATAGCTCACAATTTTATCTCTCATCAAGCTTTGATACATAGGCCCCTATGTCTGATAGCTGGCACTAACACGTATGCGCCGTTGGATCCTCATAGACCAGCAATTACCATGCAGCTGTTGCCTGCACTAAGTGCCTGTTTGGATGTGTACAGTGGTTCTTTTGATGTTTGTACAAAGCACTTAATCTGTAGCCTGTGACCACATAGCACTTTTGCATTTCTCCGCCTCGTCAGAGGGAATAAGCACAAGTTCCAGGAGAGGTGCTTAAATATAAGAATCAACCAATAGCTTTCTATATTCAATTAATCCTGAATCAGTTGTATTGTTAGTTTCCACCTGTGTGTGATCTCTTTTAAATATTGCATACAATTCATAAATCCACATATTAACACATTTAAATAAGATTATGCATATATATATAAATATATATATATATATATATATATATTATAAGGGCACAGTTGTGCCCTTATATTAAGTCTGCACCTAAAATAACAGATTTCTCCATAGAGAATTCTGAAGGGGGGGGCAGGGTGTTTAAGGGGATACACCTCAAAAGCTATAGGAGGTACTGTACAGAGTTGACATTTGGTAGGGGCGGGAGAACTGTTGCATGGTGCTGCATATCAAATTTCAGGGCAAAAACATAAAAAATGAGGACATGGGAGTAATCTAAAGCTCCAACTGTCACTTTTTTCTGACATTCTCAATTAGGATACCTTTTCTGCTACAGTCTATGGGGGATTTTTGGGAAGGCATAACTCAGGGTAGGGGTGGAATTTAAACTTGGGGTTTGTTTTATTAGGTAGCTATTGTGCCAGGGTACGTGCTTTTGTGTTTCAGGTAAATTAGAAAGTTACAGTTTTTAAACTATTACCTCAAGAATGCACCATTGTAGAGATAGGACTTTTCAACTTGTTGCACAGCCGCAGTTGGAGCCTCCAGCAGGTGTAATAACTATGGCTTCACTTGGGTGCACCAAGATGGCCATCATTTGCGAGCTTTAGCGGTGGTGGGCTCAGGGGAAAGACGCTAGTGTTATCTGCAGCAGGAGCTGGCAGAAAGTCGGGGGGGTAGCGGGCATCAACTGCGGCCAGAACCCGAAGACAGTAGCGGGCTTTAGAAGCGGTGGTGCGGTGGCAGTGCAGGCAGCGGAAGTGCAGGCGTTAGAACCCAGGGGAGGTAGCAGCACACAGAAAGCAGACTCAGATCTGGTAGATCCATGATACCTGCTTCTGTGTTTAATTTAAAAAAAATGGCATTGCCCCGCCCCACAGAAAACAACCAGCACCGGGCTGGTTTATTAATATTTTCATATGCACCACACTTTACACAATCAACCCAGCACCCACCGCTGGTGCTGGGGATAGCCATGGGCTATCAGCCTGGGCCTGCGGTGCCCTGAGGAGGGGGACCCCTTTAGTGGGGGGTCCTCAACTCCCCAGGGATCCCCAGCCTGGGCTGACTAGCGGTCAGGGCTTATGCTTTGGCTGGGGTCATGGTGAAAGGGCCCCCCTGGCTGTGGCATCACCCCTTGCTAGAAGGAGTCTGGTGCTGGTTCTGGTAAATACAGTGGGACCCTACCCATTTTTCCCCTTTGTATTTCCAGAACCAGGACCGGCTCAGAGCCCTGATTGCACTAAATAAGGTAAGGGGGACCTCCTACTTCATTTGTCCCCTGTATTTTGACAACCAGGACTGGTTCTGAAAAGTCTTGTGCTCGTTGTGCTTAATACGGGGGACCCCCATGTTGTTTGTTCTCTGTATTTAGAAAAACCAGTACTGGGGCTCCAAAGCCCAGTGCTGGTTGTCCTCTAGGGAGTGGGGCTGTGCCTTTTTTTTTTTTACACATTCAATTTTTAACAGATGAGTAGATGGATCTCACTGCTGCATTCGTGCATCTGTGACTTATTGATTTGCTTTTCTCAGGTGCATACGCACTAACAGTGAGCCCTTTTTCACCCACTGATATCCCTTTGCACAGCACCGCTGCCACTGCTCTGCACTACCGCTACTGCCACTCCCCCACACACCTACAGCTGTCTAGTACAGTGTACTATTTTGTTGCCCTTCTCCCCTGCAGGTGGCCCGGTTTGCTCATCCAAACCCTGATAGTTAATAGATTTTTAAAAAGCTATGAAATTCCATAGACAAAAAACCTTATGGTTTCACATGTCCCATTAAGGCTGCTTAGACATCATCTGAAATTTCACAAAACCTATTGATTTTCTGCCACTCAAACTTCAAAAAGCAATGAAATTATGATCATTAATGCTGATGCCTTAATGGACGTGTTTCTTGTGCAATACAGATATGGTATGCCATCACACCCTGTGGTTAACTGCTGATTCAGCACTCTCACAGAAAGAGATTCCTGTCACTCACAAAATGGTGGAGCTGCTAATTAATGGTGTGCTCAATGGAATACACACATGTAGTCTATGCAACTGAGGTTTGAGCAGTTATGTGGCTCCCACATCCTACTTAGTGCCCACAATATACAGAATCGGTATGCAATGCCGGCGGCTAAACCAAATACCGACAGTGGCAGACCAATGGATCGAAATCCCAAATGCAGCAGGTAAGTACCCTAACTCTCTCCTCTCCCTACCCTAACACTAGCCCTCCCTTAGTAGTACCTAACCCTAACCCCTCTTCCCCACATGCTAAACCTAACACTACTGTAGGGGTGCCTAACCCTAACCCCCCTTAGTGGGGTCAAACCCTAATGCCCCATTTCCCTACCATAACTTTCCCAGGGGGATGCCTAACCCTAAGTCCCCCTGGGGGTCCCTAAACCTAACCCTCCCCCCTGTGGCTAAATGCTAAAACACCCATCTTACCTTTGCTCGATATGCCAGGTGTTGGGATTTTGTAGTGGGGCTAATGATAGGCATTGGGATTTTGATGCCTATCTTTAGTCCCATGTTGTGATATCCTATAACCATAAGACATATAATGATGATCCATAATCTCCTATTTATTTCCTCGTCTAATACATAATCCTTCTAGGAATACCTAATCTCATAATCCCAATACATGATATGATTATGAGGTCTGGCTAATTCTCTTCTGTAGATTCAAAGGAATTTGCTCCAGACTCTCCTACTTCCTGTATATTACAATAATTACTAGTTGTTGAAACCAATGAGCTCAATGAAATCATTAAAACCCTGTGGAAAAAGTGTTCCTAATGCAAAAATCCAGTATGCCTCTCATTTGCAAAGGATAGAAAATCTATCTCCTCTTCTTCGTGTAACTGAAAGATGTTCAATACCTACAACAGTCAATGCATCAACCTCACCTTTATGATTATCTCAAACATGACTAGATAAACTATGTGACATAACTTTTTTCTTCATGTTCCTCCTTTGTTCAAGAAACCGAGTATTCAACCTATGCATGAAAATGATGATCAATATCACCTGTTTGGTATAATAGGTTAATCATACACCAGACTATAATCCTACAAAATCCCTGACATTGTGCAAGTGTACCTGGAAGATTTGATGCTGTTTTGAAGGCAAAGGATGGTCACACCAAATATTGAATTGATTTAGATTTATCTTCTGTTCATTTACTTTGCACTTTGCATTTTGTTAATTGATAAAAATAAATACTTCTATTTTTGAAAGCATTCTTACTTTGCAGCATTTCTTCCACACCAGCCTAAAACTTTTGCACAGTACTATATATAAACACAAAATTCAGCACTCGCCATCATAAAACCATTTACCATACCATTTACCATAATGCATAAATAATGGGGATTTGGTTCATGGATTGATCAATGAACCTGCAGCCCACATCATGGGAAACCCCTATCTGTGCAGGTCTTACACTAGCAGTCATACTTATGAAAACCTGGTAACTGCTATCACAGAGTTTAAATTGAAGGCATGTTAACTGGTTTAAAGCTCACCTGCCAAATAACGTATGGATTTTAAAGGTGATACAATCACCAAACATAGCTGCTATCTTACTACCATCTGACACATTGCCTGTATTCCACTGTTGAAAAAGAAATCCCAGCACAACCCCTTACACTGACTGCAAGGGCCAATGAGAAGACCCTGCTCAAAAAATAGAATTTTAAACTACACTTTCAGTAGATAGTGTCATGTTGCCACATGACTTAAGATATCCCTGTTTTGTGTAGTTCCATAAGATTTTGTATCTAAAATGGCAGTTAGTGGTGCTCAAGAGCTAATTGCACTGGGCAAGGCAAGTGAAAGGTATCTATATCCCATACCTATAGCACATGTAGGCAGAGCCGGCCCTAGGTATAGGCATAATAAGCAATGCCTAGGGGCGACTGATGGCTCTGCTGCTCCCCCCCACCTGCCGCTGCTCACCCTCCTTCCCTGCCTGCCGTTGCCTTCCTGGTGCTATATATATATACTGTCAATTTGAACAAGAGGGGAACTCACCAGAGTAAATATAAACAGCTACAGGTTTTTATTGCTTACATATCCAGTTTGTCAAACTTTGACAAACTGGATATGTAAGCAATAAAAACCTGTAGCTGTTTATATTTACTCTGGTGAGTGCCCCTCTTTTTCAAATTGGCTGTGTTTGTCTGGCCCTGAAATGGTGACAGTGGGGAGCACCCCAAATTCTGATTATCTTGTGAAGATGTGAGTGCGGATTGATTTTGCTATATATATATATATATATATATATATATATATATATATATATGTGTATGTAGGTATGTATGCATGTGTGTGTAGGGGGCACCAGTCAAACTTTTGCCTAGGGCACCAAATTGGCTAGGGCCGGCTCTGCATCTAGGTCCACCATAAGAAATGATGCTGCAGACCCCCAGTAGGGTTAAATCAGCAAAGTAGCGCATTGAATAGAATCTCACATCAGAAAGCAACAGGATCTATACTCTTGACTACAACTGGACACAGGGTTAACCAAGAAACCTTCTGCACCCAGCTCTGGCTCACTTCTCCTGAACTTGTTAGGGACAGACATTATGTTTTCAACCACAGTGTAATGTATAAACCATCTAGATAAATTAACAGTGTTAATAGGTATAGGAATAGGAGAGGGGTGATTTCCTCCTGACATGCCCTCATGCTATCTGAACTCATCCCATATAAATGACCTGCACATGTGGGAGTCATATTTAAGCATTAATCTAGAACCTGAGGAATGGAGGATCCATATGTTATTTCATCATACAGTATGTGTTTCACTCCAGAAATAAACAATGCATAAGAAACTGCCCTCTTATTTTACACTGTGTTGGTGTGGCTGTGAACTTATAGAATACATACTACATATTTTCTGGTACTGTCCTCATACTCATCAGCTTTGGAAACCCACCCACTATTAATAAAATCATCTCTAAAATTTACCACCACTTTAAAATGGACACATTATATTGTACTTACCCCACACCAGTTTCCTCCTCCATAATTAAGTGGTTCAATTGGCATATTTATGTTATAGAGGGTCCTGGTAACACTTGATCACTTTAATCTAACACTATAGTTCTAGAGCTGGAATAATCTTTTCACTAATCACTTTATCTAGGACTCATGGGGTGATTCAGCTGCTAACATGCCTCCGTCATGCATTACTTACCCAAGCTGTGTCCAAGGACGCAGCTGCGGATAAATTGCAATCGCATCGGCTGGCTGAGTTACCCATGGGGTCGCGCTAGCTGGCCACTGCAGATTCAATAAAGTGGCCAGGAAAGCTCCATCAGCTGACAGAGATCCTGACTTCCCCCCCCAACAGCGAAGACATGCATCCGTTTTTTCAAATAGAGGCCATCGCCCCCTCCTCCCCACCCAAAAACTGCTGCAGCCAGTCAATCACTGACAGTCTGCTGCTGCTCTGCTCACAATCATGCAGGACTCGTACTGCACATGCACAGTACAGGTCTGGCACCTGCGCAGATTCCCGACCATCAGGAATCTTCATACAGCAGTGCACGAATCAGGGCATCAGTCCATTACCTCTTTCTAATATTTTTAGTTTATTTAGTTAAGGGATATCTATCCACAGTACTAGATTTCTTTTAACCTCATATATAAGTATGATGGGTTCCTCCTCCCTGATTGTATTCCCTGCCTTTACTTCACCCTTCCCTTTTTTATTTCATGTATTTGTTTAACCTTTTTGAAAATTCAATAAAAATAGATTACAAAACAATATATAAATAAACATAGTGTTAATAGGTGCAGAGGCTATCCATTCCCCCACCCCCCCCTGGACTGTGAATGAAAAATTTATCCAGCAGAGACTTGAAGAAAAATACTGATGCACAGTGGGAAAAAAAATAAGAAAATATGTAAATGATAATAATGACTCTGGTAACCCACCCACCAAAATAAGGGACTTAGGACCTGAAATATGGCAGCCTCACAGAAATAGCTGAAGAATATATAAATAAATAAAGCAGACTCCAGAGGCCCAAGACCAAGGCACCCCTGGTCCCTCACAGAAACCGTTAAGGTTCTAGTCGGTGCCTCAGGAACCAGCCACTTGGAGGAGCTGCACACGGCAGGGAGACTGAAAAAAAATAGTAGCCCAGAGCCTCCGCCAGATACACCTGCTGAGAACTAGGAACAAATGTTATCCAAAAGCATCTGCAATAGCTCATTATTTTAAATTGCAAAGTTTTGATGTAAATGATATTTATATCAGCTAATTATATTATTAGTAAATCATGCTGCATGGGCAGAGAAAATGTTGGGGCTCATGTAAAGATGAACCTTACTGAATATATGCCCGTATGCTTGCATCCATATTCATATATCTTACACTTATAACTAGAGATGTGTGGTTTGGTTCTCCAGAAATCTGAATCCACACGAATTTCATGAATCTGGACAGGTCCAAATCATGGTTCTAATTTCCTGAGGGGTTCCGGATAAATCCAAGTCACAGTTCTGATCTTCCAGTGTTTCGAAATTTGGATTTTAAATCCAAAATTTCTAGTTTTGGATTGCAAATATTACATGATTTTCACTTAAAAAAAATCCAGATCCAAAACCAAACACTTAAGAGTGGTTTTGCAAAACCAAAATCAAAACATGAAGATGAATCCATATCCAAAACACAGGGGTCAGTGCACATCTCTACTTACTGTAGAACTCTATATGCCTAGAGAGGCAGACTGGGAGCAGGAAGAGGTATAAAGCATTGACCAAGTACATTAAGTAAGTCTTCAAACAAAGGAGTCTGAGGCATACAGTACCTTGACACAGATGCACATGCTTGGGAAAGATGACATGTAGGAGAACACTACTTGCGCAGTATGGCCCCATTTACTAATGAGTTTTATCACAAAAACGAGTGATAAAATTTACTGTGTATGATAAATGGTGCTCCAGCCAATCAGATCCCAACTGTCATTTTTCTAACAGTTGACAGTTGGGAGCTGATTGGCTGGAGCATCATTTATCATAAAGAGTAAAATTTATCACTCGTTTTGGAGATAAAACTCATTAGTAAATGAGGCCCTATATCTACTAACCAGTGTATCAAAAACACAACATAATGGGTGTGGTATATTTTGTTGATAATCATCATTCATCATCTAGACATATCAACATGCCTGGCATGTCAACATTGACCACATCAACATTCAACACATTGACACTGACGACATGTTGGCATGATTAGAATGTCAACAAAATGTCACTGATGGTCTAGAGATGACTTACATGGGCTGTCTGGTCTGGCAGCTCTAGCTGTGTCTTCAAGGTCTGGCTGTGGCATCTTGATGACTTCCAGTGGATCCTCTGGTGCTTTTGGTGTTCAATGATGCTAACCCTCACCCCTAACCTTAAATCCCCCTAGTGCCTAACCCTAACCTCCCATCCTCTAACCTAACCCTAACTCTCCTTCTAGTGTCTAGCCATAACAATCCCCTACTGTACCCTAACACTCCACTGCCGCAACCTAACCCTGTGGTCCCTGCAAAATGTCAAAATTTCACTTCTCAATATTGTGAACATATCAACCTTTTATATTTCACATCACAGTGCCATTAATGTAACCCACTATGGCACTTCATGAAAAACACTTCACATTATTCAAGTTTTTATTTTCAATTCAATTTTTTGGAGTACCATTTTCTACCACCAGATGTAGCTCTGATTTCCCATTGATACATTATGGACCTCACATCACAGATGTCACACTTTCTTAACATACAAATCTCATTTAAAAGGCAATACATAAATAAAACTGAGAACATACCTCTACTTCCAAATTAAAACCAGTACCAGTGCCAATAGCCTACACTGGTTACAGCTGAAGTAGTTGCAAACACCTTCAAAAGTATCAGCTATGCTAGGGGACTGGTAATACTATAACAGAAAATCAACAGCATGGGTTCACCTTGTCATAATGTGCACCAGTGAGTGCAGAACTACAGTGGGTGTATGGGGTGCTGCTGCTGTGGGGCTCAGTGGCTTAGGGAGCTCACATCTATACCTAGCTCATAGTTGTCTTCTCTCCAATAATGTTCCCCTATCACCAAAAATGCAGGAAACACATGAATGGTGCAGTGGCATGATGGACAGGAGTGCTGTGGAATATATGTATAACAAGTATATGACAGGGAACTCTACAGGTAAGGGAATTATGTACCACATACATCAGGCTTCTCTTAGCCATCAGCTAGAGGCTGAGTCATCTGATCATCTTATTTTCCAGATGGTGTGGCTGCATTGGTGAGTTATCACTGATAAATAAAATTGGCCCAATGAGATCTTTCAGGTATTCCTTAAATCCCAATGTGACATAATATCAACAGGGACATTGTGTTGCTTAATGTGAACTGTGGGACTATGTGGCATAATATTAACTAGGGACACTACAATGTGGGGGCATTGTAATGTGGTATAATATGAACTGGGTACTACAGTGTGGCATAATGTGAACAGGAGCACTGTGGCATGATGTGAGCTGGGGGCACTGTAGCATAATGTGAACTGGGGAACTACAATGTGGCATTTTGCAAAATGGAGGAACTGTGTGGCATAACATGAACTCACTAATAACAACACATTTTGTCCTATACATCAATAAGAGTATAAATCTAAAATATAAAATAATGAAAGAATAGTGTTTACTATATGACACAGTTGTTAGGGTGTAGTGCAAATGTTTTCACTTTTACTTGTTAAATTGCTTCAGTTGCTTGGATGCTGAGTCTGAAAGACGTTCAAATCAATATCTGTGGTTTCAGTCCTTCAATCTCTCAGTCTACATGGCTCATGAGTATTCAGAGAAATAAAGCAGATGATACAAATAGTGTGCACTGCAGGCCTAATTCTGAGTTGGACTCTCCTGTGAAAATGGACGAATCTCCCATTTTTGAGCTAACTGTGCATGTGTCTGAAACACAAAAAATGGTGTGCGCTTGTGCCACGCGCTGAGTCTGAATTTGCAAGTTTGCATGTGTGTGCTGCATCTTGTAGGTGTTTCTGGCAGTGAGTATCAAGATGGGAGTATCATGGGCCTCTATAAAAACTCAGTGCAATTCTCAGTTGTGCATATGAGAAAGGGACACCTGTTTCAGATGGATCTCGATGATGTCTGGCTCTGCAGACATTACAACAGTGGGTGGGGTAGGCTTGCACTTTTAGATGCACATGTTTGCGATTTAATTCAGCCGATTGTCCGATTATAAAATGAAAGTAAGTGAAATGTTGCAGCCATAGAGAAAAGTGGATTTTGTGTAATGCACTCAACTATTTCTGAATAATATAACATTTTAGACAATTTCACATCAATGTTCTATGGTGGTTGCTGGAACACTTTTGATAATTAAAATTTGGTTTAGTAGAATTCTACTCCATTAGTATATGATGTTCACTAATATTGGGTATAATAATTTTTTTCCCCAGAAATAATTCTATAAAGGTTTAAGTAATTCAGAAAACATTTAGATGTAAAAAGAAAAATAATAATTTTAATCTATATATTAATTCTTTAAAGTTTTTTACTGTGAGACCAATTTTGAGAGAATGACTGAATGTAAAAATATGGTTGCAGTATCAAAATAAAGGTCTTACCATGTAGATTTGCCAGTTAAAGAGAAAAATTAGGTTGAGGCAATGGTTTGGGCGTGGCAGAATGGCAAAGTTCCCATGTAAAGTAGTGTGTTATAATGACAGCATTCCCACTAACATGATTAGACACACTAGATCACATGACTGTGCATTATTTCCCAATGGCCGCACACTTTCCAGTGTAACTGCTCACCTGAACTACTTCCAACTGTCACATGACCATATGTAAATAAATCCAACTGTAAACAACAGCATCACTCTTACAGACACTACTCACAGGAAAGTGGTATATCCCTGCTTCACCTACTGTAGCACATCCCTTTCTCACTGACAGACATACACATTTCTGATGCAAACTCACCCATAACAGAATGTATTCCCTGCAGCAAATAAAAAAAGAAAACATAAGAGTCTTACTGGAATCAAAGAGTTGCAAATATGTCTCAGACAAGAGAGAATGAAGAGTATTCACATTGTGAATCTCACTCCAACAACAAGTGTAGGCTGCCCTGGGCTGGGCTGCTCTGGGCTAGGCAGACAGAGCATAATGCTCACAGACACTGGGGGAGGTTGATTGACACTAAGGGGGAGGCTGATTGTCATAAAGGGGGATGCTAGGATACACAGAGGAGATAGTTGAGAGATACAATGGGAGGCTGATTGACACAAAGGGGGAGGCTAAGAGACAGAGGCGAGTCTAAAAGACACAGAAGGGTGAGGCTAATTGACACAGAGAGGGAGGCTGAGATACACAGGGTGAGATTGAGGGACACAGGGGAGGGGTTTGAGGCTGAGAGATACAGGGAGCAGGAGGCTGTAAAGACAGGTGGCTGGAGTGACAAAGCAGGGGGTATGAAACTGGAGAGACAGGGACAATAACATTCAGACCCTGTCTGAATATGAATTGAAAGTTAGCACAATACTTTGTCCAAAGAATTCCAACTGTTATGAGATTTCCGATCATATTGTCCTTTGCGATGACATTGAATACCTGCCAGAACCAGTCTTCTCACATGGTATGCTCTACTTCGCCTGATCTTGAGCAAGATCAAATGATTCTGTTGCAGTAAAGATCACTCATGAAGATGCACCTGGATACCCTGCCACAAATGGATGGACTCAAAATATTGTTTTTACTGAAGTCTTTAAATTAATTTGTAAAAAATGTTCTCAATAAAATAAACTTTACATTAGTTGCTTGATATGAGTTTATTATTATTATTATTTTTTTAAAGTGGTTTCTACTAGTTAGTAATAATATCAGCAAGGATATAAAGGATAAATAATATTTCTCCACTGTGCAACTAGTGCAACATGATTCTCAGACCTCATGTCTGCTTTTTCAGGTAAGTACTATTAGTTCTACATAATTTGGAGGCATGGCTCTGTATGCATTTTATTTTGTCATAGATGAACATTTCCTATGGACTACATCATAAAGAAGATCTACTTTTGATTTGGATGTTTTATAAAATGATTGAAGAAGCCTTTGCCTTGTGTTTTATCTAGGGCTATTGAACAATCTGTTCCAGACACTGGCTGGTTTTGGAAGACACTAGTAGCTATGGGCATGTTACCACTTGCAGTTCTTTATTTTATGCCCCATAGTATTGACATAGTTAATTTTATGCTTATAATCGTGCCCTAGTTTTTACATACAGTGACCAAATTTACATTATGTCATATTGTAGTGCCCCCAGTTCACATTATGCCACTTTTTTTTCTCCAGTTCATATTATGCCACATTGTAGTGCCACAGTTCATATTATGCTACACAGTGCCCCTAGTTCATATTATGCCATATTGTAATACCATTAGTTACATTATGCCTCACAGTGCCCTCAGTATTACATTACATTATTACATCATGTCAATCAGTGTTTCAATTCATATTATGCCACATTGTGTTACCCCAGTTCACATTTTGCAACATTGTAGTGCTCTTAGTTCACATTTTGCCTCATAGCAGTGCCACAGTACACATTTTGCCACACAGTGCCCCCAGTTAATTTTAAGCTACATTATAGTGCCCCAAATCACATTATACCACATAGTTCCATTATGCCTCAATGTAGTTTCCCAGTTAATATTATGCTACATAGTGCTACAAGTTCACATTATGCCACATTATGGTGCCCCCCAGTTCATATTATGTGATATTGAAGTCCACATAATGTCACACAGTGCACCCTGTTCACATTATGCCACAGTGACCCAAGTTCATATTCACTATGCTTCTCACTGACAGCGACAGTCTGTGATAAGGAAAGGGGGGGTAACTTCAGCTGGCGGCTTCTCCCTCCATCTACATCCTCTCTGACTGGCACAGATGTAATCTCAGGGATTGCTGAGAAGGGCATAATTTATTCTACTAGCAGTGCTTGGTAATGTCAACAAGGTGCAGGGGAGACAGGCCCTGGAAGCAATCCAAATCACATAGCAACAGCACCCCTGTGCCAGCATTGTAGTTAATCTCATGCTAATAAAACATCTGTTATCATAGAAAACTGTTATTTCAATTAGGATTTTCAAATATTTAATTATTTTTTTTAAATTGTAATTTAATTTTAACATATTTCCCTTTTCACTTTTATTAGCATCATCTTACATATGTATAAAGTTAAATAATATAATATATAAATCTAATTTTGTATGTTATTTATTGTTTGTAAACTATTTAAACAATGCCTGCTTTCCATTTTGTAAGCTGATTTTATTTGTATATGGAAAACTAAAGTGTTCTGCATTAACAATTTAACTAGATATGATTAATTAAAGCAATAATAATGAAAAACCTGCAATAAAAAGGAAACATATAATAAACCGCATGTGCATACCAGCATCAAAAGAACATAATGCAAAACTTGATACTAAGGCGTAGAAATAATGTACTGTAGGTGCTATAATGCAATTACCAAGCTGTTAGTGACTATAAAACAGCTTGAAAACTGCTATTTTAATTATTACCCTTTTTATTTTTTCCCTCATTCTACACAAAATGCTTAAATAATAATCATAATTTGAATTAATAGTCATGCCAAACAATAGCTTGGAGGATTGGTAAATAGCGCTTATTGATGTTTCATAAATGTAAGGGTATAACGTTAGTCCTATACAGCTTTCAGATGCTGCTTTTAGAACCATCTGCATTTATTCTGTAAAGCAAATTATGTATGTGTGCTTTGTGTTATAAAGTGCTTACTTTGCAATTTTCTCTTTATTTGTAGATATTACTTGACAGAAATGTAAGATAGAGTTTGCAAAATGTAGAAGGATATAAAAAACGGGATGCAGTCAGGAAGCAGATGGTCGAAATGCTGACCACCGGCTTCCTGACTGTCTAATCCTGGCAGGGTTCTAATGACAGGTGTCGAGATCCCAATGCCTGTCATTTTACCTGTGTCGGGAGCTCGGCATACCTATCAAAGGGGTGCAGATAGCTGTGGGGTAGAAGGTTAATCTAGGGGCTCCCGGGGGGGATTTAGGGTTAGGCACCCCCCCGGGAGGGTTAGGGGTAGGCACCACCCTAGGAGATTTAGGATTAGGCTGTGGGGTAGGGGGGGTTAGGTTTAGGCACTTACAGTGGGGGTTAGGGTTAGGCAATTGGGCACATGTTAGGGTTAGGCACCCCTAAGGGAGGGTTAGGGTTAGGGGGTTAGCTTAGTAAATAGTTAAATACTTACCTGTTGGGATCTTCAATGCCGGGCTTCCAGCATCGGGATTTGCATCCGGCGGTATTCCATGCTGATCCCAAAAAAACATGCATCAAACTTAGTAATTAATACATTAAAAAAGAAAATATTTCTTTCATCAATTACAGCATATCAATAATATACATAGTTTTTAACAATGGAATGTTTAAACAAATGAACATTAATAGTAATGAGGTGAAGGACTGAACTTTGCATTTGAAAACTTTTACTATGTTACTTGTAAATAAAGATGAACAGATGGTCTGCATGGAAAAAGCTAAATTAGCGAAGTTTATGCTGTTACTGTAGTATTAGAAATAAACAAATTGCAATGTCATTTAGTTATAATCCTTAAATCAAAAGCATTTATGTTAGTATGGTGTACACTGTAAAAGCATATTGTGTCAGTTTCATCGTCATCATCATCATCATATGCACTAACAAAGCAAAAAACATTAATTTAAATTTTGAGATGAGAAAATTTGCATTTTAAAAATTTAATTATTAACAATCTAAATAAAAGTGTGCTATCTACAAAGTTTTGCAGTTAAATTCAGTGGTCTTTTTTGTTTGACATGCAATGCTTCCATGCTTTCTTAGAACACTCACATACTGGTGTTAAGACTCACTTGAATTTTGAACTCAAGTTCAAAATATGTAACTGTATGTTAAAAAAAACTCTACAGCAAAAATAAATTTTCCATATGCTGGTGAGAGAACTAAATGTGCCCTATCTCCCCTATACTGGCACAAATGCATGTTTGGGTAGTTTCATTTAAAGGAGAGGAGTTCTCTCTTTCAAACAATATGTGGCCTTAGTTATTTTCTAGGATTGCATGTAAGCACCAGAAAATATCACCCAGCACTTTGTAAAATACTAAATTTTACAGAGTTTGTGTCGATATAATGCCTATATCTCCACATCTTGTGTCAAAAAAGGCAGAAGTTGCCTCATTAAATGAAGTAAGTTTTATTATTTTTAAAATGGTAACTCTTATTTGTAGAGCTGAGCGGTTCGATTTTTGAAAAAAACAGAATATACCTAAACCTATGGGTTCCAAGTGGAACCGAGTCCGAGTTCAGAATCACTTTGGGATTTCCTGTAGAACCTGACTCGGGTCTTCTCGCAATTTGGAACAGGGCACTACCCATGTATATGTAAGACTTCAACAGGAAAGTAGTATCCAACATTTCAGAACCACTTTATTTGAACTTTCATCAGGGATAGTAATAAATAAAAAGAGCTTACTTTATAAATCTCTAAGCCTATATACTGTAGTGTACACTATTTAATGTAGGTTAAAGAGTCATCCAACACATAATATACTAACCAATTGATGTAAGGATTTTCACCTTGTGTAATATTGCACTGATATCCGCCAATGGTTGCAATGTGCAACGTTGTCTCCTGGATTTCCAGCTGTTGTAGTTCTCAGAAGATACATGGAAAACAATGGGAGAAAAAAACATTGTGTTCTCTGTTGTCAGGAATGGACCCACTAGATAAGGATACTCACCCTTTGTCAGACATGTTCGCATTAAACATTCATTTGTACCCCAATGTCCTTCAGTGAT
Organism: Taudactylus pleione; assembly: GCA_031769625.1. Lineage (NCBI taxonomy): Eukaryota > Metazoa > Chordata > Amphibia > Anura > Myobatrachidae > Taudactylus > Taudactylus pleione. Next base: position 1,676,032 of record JAUIMM010000264.1, on the reverse strand, counting down.
TTTGATGTATGTTACAGGGATACCCTTAGGTTTGTGGGGAGAAAAATGTATACTGAGAGGATTAGGTATTAAATTGTATTCAAATCACAGAAGTCACCCTGGATCCTAGAGGCACTGGTGTGCCAAGTGCTTCCAACCAGCAGATGTGGGAAGAGCAGCAGCAGCCCTGGGGACTCATGCCTAGAGGGAGGGAAGGTTGGTGCACATGGGCCCCCCATGGGTGAATGGAGCCCCAACAGCAGTCTATAAACATCTAGATAGAAGAAGCTGATTGGAAGCACAGATCCTGAATGGCTGGTGCTAGGAATCAAACAGGCAGAAGATACACAACAACAGTGCTAAGCTATAGGCAGTCCTTTCATTACCTCTCTTGGCACAGAGCACCAGAGACAGGCAGTGCGGAACCAAAGTCTAATACATGTATCAAAATCAAAATGTTTCTTTTTTGTGTGTATTTGTTGTTAGATTTACTTTTGCCAACAGTAAAGCATCCTGACACCATTCATGTGTGGGGTTGCTTCTCAGCCAAGGAAGTGGGCTCACTCACAATTTTGCCTAAGAACACTGCCATGATTAAAGAATGGTACAAACATCCTCCAAGAGCAACTTCTACCAATCATCCAAAAACAATTTGGTGACGAACAATTCCTTTTCCAGCATGATGGAGCACCTTGCCATAAGGCAAAAGTGATAACTAAGTGGCTCAGAAACAAAACATTGAAATGTTGGGTCCATGGCCAGGAAACTCACCAGACCTTAATCCCATTGAGAACTTGTGGTCAATCCTCAAGAGGCAGGTGGACAAACAAAAATCCACAAATTCTGACAAACTTCAAGCATTGATTAGGCAAAAATGGGCAGCCATCAGTCAGTATGTGGCCCAGAAATTGATTGACAGCATGTCAGAGCGAATTGCAGAGGTCTTGAAAAAGAAGGGTCAACACTGCAAATATTGACTCTGTGCATAAAGTTCATGTATTTGTCAATAAAAGACTTTGACACTTAAGAAATGCTTGTAATTTTACTTCAGTATACCATAGTAACATCTAACCAAAAGGTCTAAAAACACTGAAGCAGCAAACTTTGTGAAAACCAAAACTTGTGTCATTCTCAAAACTTTTGGCCATGGCTATACACTGAAAAGTATTCATACTTAAGTTTTTAAGCATTTCTTTTTATTAACATTTTGTTCTTAATCTCAACACGTGAGATCTTGTACAAAATAATTCCTACCTTGTGTATTTAATTTTACTTTAAATAACATTTCTCACCTTAAATAATACAAAGTACAATATGTAGATTTCTTCCATCTGTTCATTTGTTCATTACATTTTCACACCTTCTATACTTGCATCAGAACACAGGTCTTTGGTCCAGAGGGACTATAGAACTGAATCAATAGCAAGATGAGCTTTAAAAATATTCTTCTTTAGTACAACATGTTGACATGTTCTAACTAAGAAAATCTTGTTTTTAAAATAATATTTAACAGACATGAAAATGAGGTATACTTTTTTTTATAATTGCAAAATTCTGCATATTTGAATTCACTGAAGAATTGCTACCTAACAAGGAAATAATACTGAAATATATGACATTACTTACGGTGTTAATTAATATTTTGGTTTGTGTTAATGGATTACGAAAATATGGTTCACATAATAATATAGGTATTTTGTTACACCTGAATGTGATTGCTTACAGACACCCTTCTTGACCTACCTTCCCACACACTCTATAAGGTATAGATAAGATAGAAATAAGTATTTTTTTAGTAGCAGGGGATATTTATTTGGGGAAATGCCACTTAGAAAAAAAGCACATTTGTTTCAATATTTCATCTTAAATGTCACTTTTCCTAATCTATAATTGGTTTAAAGTATTTCTCACTTTTTAGCAGTTTGCGGTAGGTGAGATCATGCTAAAATATCAAAGCAATTTAACCACAGTTCTCTTATTTCAAAATTATGTTAGAGAAAAATAGCTAAACTCACAGCTATACAGTACAACAGTGATAATTAATATTTTACCTTGATTCATATCTGGATCCATCTCAAGTCAGCAATCAATAACGATTTCCCAGAACATTTGTGTAAATATATATCATACACAATTTGAGGTTGTCTGTTTGAATTTTTTTGTTATTGATCTTTCTTTAGTATGGTGTATTGTTGTGCACTCAGTAATGATACATGGAGTACCCAAAAGTGTGAGTTTAACCTGGTTAGGATTGTACTCGACTGAACAGTGACATAATGGGTATTGAACAGATGTGAATGCCTTTAACATTTGGTGAATATGCTATTTTAATGACAAGTGGAGATCTTCATTACTTAATGTGTCATTCCATAGGATTTGGCAAGAACAAGACAGATATTTTTTTTAAATATTAGAACTGTCACTGAGCAATAACTAAATTAAATTGCTAAAATAAAGTATTACCCTTTACTTTGAGCATAGGTCTGAATAAGATTGAACTTTATAATGACCCTCACTAGTTTGTAAGGAAATGAACATTGAAAAAAAAAATTAAGAAAAGAGATTATAGTTTTTGGAAGGTTGTCTATTCTATATTAGCTGCAGATAATGAGGAAACATTGAATGTCATTCATGACTGGACAGAAAGATAATGTGATGCCTTTCTATCCTTAAAGGAATAGTCAGAAGTAATGATATTGTTGTTATTGACTAACCCAGTAAACTAGGTACCGTATATCCAGATAGTCCATTAATTGGAAATCAATAATAGAAGTAATGCAAATAGATGACAACAACTACATTTAATATTGCTGCTAATGATTTACTTAATGTACCATCAGCTGGAAGAGTCAATATGCAATTTGCCAATCATAAGCAGTTAAATAGTACTGCTGATAATGCAAATCGTTACACCAGCCCTTCAGCACCCACAAGAGGTATGGCTCATAAAATTTGTGACTGCGGATGGGTCTATTTCTAATAATATCGCAATTACATAAACACGCCCTTACTGCAATCATCCCAGGCTCTTCCACCCCCTTTCTTATTCTCTTGGCAAAAGGACAATACATCAACAATAAGTAAAACAACTATAGTAGATACAAGTTTATGCATATGCTTTTGTGTGCAATATGGAATTTGTGTATTTTACACAAAGAAACCCAAACATACTGTAACACAGGATAAAAAAAGCACAAAATTGTAATGTCCTGCTGGTGTTTTACACCTAAGCACTCTGGACCTCATTCAGAGTCGGTCGAAGCGGCCACACGGTCGTACGCCACCGATGTTCGCTATACTGCGCATGCGTAAAGTTCGCAATGCGCGTGCACAAACTAGCCGCTACGATGAGAAATTTCTCTCTCCTTGAACACAGCCAGGTCGGCAGTTTGAGTGACAGATTGAGGCGTTTGTGGGTGGTAACAGGGGAAGGTGCTTGAAAACGGGGGAATGGAAATCGCAATGCAGGCATACCTAATTATGCGAACGGCGATTTATGGGAGTGTATAATTAACAAAGTAGCATCATGGCACATGTGACATGAGAGGTTTTTACACTGACATGATCGTAGAGCTTAAGAGAGGGTATGGTCAACCTTAAGCTCTACGACCAGTGCCGATGGTTCCTGATGGTCTCGATTAATCCTTATATGCCCGGAGATGATGTGCAAGGCGTATGAGAAGGGGGCGTATTTTTTTGTCTTCCGACCGCTTCCTCCCCTTGGTCGGCCAACTACCAATCCAAACTTAGGGACGCAACTTGGAGGGAATAATTTGAATATCTGGCCCCTTTTTCCGTACGACCGTGCGGCCGCTTCGACCAACTCTGAATGAGGTCCACTATGCTTTCATTTATTTCCTTAGTCTTTGGGCTATTGAAATAGGTTATCTGATATGTAACTCCTTATGTTCCATTGTATTCTCTGTCTCTTCTTTCTGGCCTGTATGTAATTTCCCCAAGGAGCTTAGCTCCAATGAATTCCTTGCACTTGCATATCCACACAAATGTAGTGCCTCTTAATTATATTGGCCCCACATATTTTATGTACCTTAGCAGATTTGAAGTCTTAGGGGTAGATGTACTAAGACAAAGTGGAGAGATAAAGTTCCAACCAATCAGCTCCTACCTGTAATTTTGCAAACACCGCCTGTAAGGTGAGAGAAGATGATTTGTTGGTACTTTATCTCTCTCCACTTTATCTCTATCCCAGGTTTAGTACATCTATTCCCTAGACTCAAAGTACAAGCAGAAGAGGAGATATGTGGATTGGAGCAGAAGACAGCCACAGTAAGTAGCGGTAACATACAGCCACTGCATATTATAATATAAATACAACACCATTGTCTGCTGTTATTGTGACTTGAAATATAATTATTTTATACTGACTTCTATTGGATTACTGGACTTTTGCTATCACGTTTGATGACACTATGATCTTCATTTCAGAGAAGTGGTTCTTAACTAGAGACCTCAAATAACCATAGTAGGACTAATTTTCAGAATTTCTATCTGTGTAAACAGGAGGGAAAAATTACTGACCCAGTGAACTTACCTGTGCATGATTAAATAAATACAAAAAACATGACCTATTGGGGGTATCATAGGGGCCAACTGTCTTAAAATTCCCTGTCCCCCAAAAGACTTAATCCAGCTCAGTGCTAGATGTGTAAAAAGTGCAATACCATAAAAAACACCTGATTGTAGGAGCCATCTCCTGGGATAGATGGTAGCACTTTATTGTGCAGGAGCCTAATTAACAACACACCAGTCCAGCAATTTGGTATAAGTATACGCAGCTAATTTTATTAAAGCAGCATAAATCCTGGCCTGTATGACACTATCCACATTTGTCCCTGAGAGGAGGATCTAATCTCAAACTCACAAAACACACTGTAAACAGATGACCAGCAATTGTGTATTTCAACAAGCTTCATCCCCATGTAGTGGGACCAGTGGCAGCTCTAGGGGCAGGCAATCAGGGCTGTCACCTGAGGTGCTGTAGCCTGAGGGAGTGGCCAAAGTCAACCTGCTAATGCCATCTAATCTGATGGCATCCATACACTCTAGCCCACCGCCAAATGTACAAGCTTCAGTGGCCATGGCACCATCAGTTTCCCTCCACTGGGAGTCCCAGCCTCCCAGAATACCAGTTCCAGTCATGAGATCATTGCACATGGGATTCTGGGTTAGGCCATGGTAGAGAGAGGATGGAGGAGCAACAGCAAGGAGGTGGTACCAGTCTGCCTTCACAAGATAAGTGTTATGCTAATGGCACCCCCAGCAAATGGCCTCCCCATGGCAAACAGCACCCCATTTGTGCCACTTTGCTGCCCCGGAATGATAGTTTCCTTGACGTGTTTTTTTGTTGCCATGACCATACTCCTGATCAGGCCATGCCACCTGAGCAAAAAGAACACTTTTGCCCTGACATCCACAAAGGTTAGAACCGGTCTTAAGTGGGATCCAGACTTGCAAACTGACATACCTTTTTTTCTGTTCATAGGTGATCTGACATTAAAACTGCTCATTAACTGGAGCATTTACAAGACATAAGTCAGTAACTTAAGACATACATAATTCTACTTATAATTTCCCGAATGCTTTTGTCATAAAAGTTGCCATGCTGTAGTTGTTAGCTCTACTGCCTCCCAGCACTGTGGTCTTGGAGTTTGTATGTTTTCCAAATGTGTGCATGGGTTTCTTCCAAGTGCTTTGGTTTCTTCACAACAATCCCGAAGCATACTGGTAGGTTAATTGGATTCTGACAAAAAATAACCTTAGTTTGTACAGGTGGTAGGGAATTGCAGGCCTCAAATTGACCTTATGTTACAGATCATTGAATATAGGAGAAATATTAAAAAGGGTTGAAAAGGATTAACTGGCTTATTAAGTAATACAACTTTATTCAACTGCATACAATAATAATGTAAAGGGTACCAGGTAAAAAAAATATCATAGAGCCAGTGAGCCATGAAAAGTATAGCATAGCTTGGTACAAACTTCTTTCCCATTGCTGTTCCCTTCTTTTGTATAAAATATTCCCCCAATTAAAATAAATTATTTTCTATTATGAAATGGATACTTTCCAGTGTAAATTATTTCATATTTTTGTTATGGTCTGTTTTATACAAGAACCATTTTATGGCTGTTAGTCCACCTTTATGTTTGAAATTGGTGTAGACTGAGGATACATCACTTGTTACAAGGAACATTTCTTTATTACAATTTATGTAGATTGTCCATGTGGTGCCGTAGTACTTTAATGTACTTTTGGTAGTTCATAGCTTGTTGATGTAGTTGGATGTATAATATTGATGAAGTCATACTCATTATTCCATATGGTGCCCTTTTCCAGGTTTTTGATTAAAAGTTTAACAAATATATTCTTTATCTTGGCAATGGGTTCAGTTTTAAGTTTATGATAGGTGGATGTATCCAATAATAATCTATAGATTCATTTTTCTTGTCTTCCTTATTCATGATAGTAAAACCTCCTCCCTTATCGCAGGGTTAAATTACAATGTTTTGATCTTTTCACAGATTTGTTATAGCAAATCTTTTTGCTAGTTAAGTATGTATGTTTCTTTTTGGAATTTTAAAGATATTTTTAAAAAGCTTTATGAAAGCTGTCTATTCAACTTTCTTTAATATGTGCAGGATAGCAGGTAGTTTTCCACTATATTTTCTGTGTTGGTGGCAAAAAACTTCTTCAGGTTGATTCTTCTTGTGAACTTGTGAATGCCTATACATTTTTAAAAGTAATCTGGATAAGCAAATATTACTCTTTTTGAGTACTTTGTTTTCCTGTTTCCTTGCATATTCTTGTACTAAGGTCGAAAAGCTTGTCCCCTTCTAGTGAGGTAATTAAGGAGTTCATGTTTAATTTTGATGTTTCTGATTGTTCTGATTTCTTCATTTTGTTTATTTGATGGAATTCTCTTATTTGCCTCCTCATTAACCTCTTTTCACATTTTTTGTTTTGGTATTTACCAATCTCTACTTTGAAATCTTCTACTTTATTATGAAAAAGGTGACCTGGTAGTTACAAGGACAAGTTAAATAGATTTCTTGACAGGAACTGACTTATATGTGACAAATTGCTACAGTGTTTCCCTTATGAACATGTCAATAATAATGATCTAAGGAAATACTTGCAAATTGAGAAAATTGAGAAAATTTCTAATAAATCTTTGCAGAAATAACACAATATATGTCAGTGGATATTATTCTGCTAAAGGGGATATAGATGAAAATGATCTCCCTTACTATATTTCCCAAAATGAACACTATCTGTTAATAAGAGACTGGTTAATATGATCAGGAACTGATTAATATGTGATAAATTGCTACACTGTTTCTCTTATGGACATTTTTTTATAATAATGATCTAAGGAAATGTATGAAGATTGAGACATTAATGATCTCCCTCACCATATATATTCTTTCAATATGAACACTATCTGCCAACAAGAACAATAAATTATTCTCTCTGAAGTATCCAGATAGTGGCAATAGGGAATTAATATACCCTGTAGAAACACATCCATCTTGATTGGAGCAGTCAGGATACATATGTAGGGCTCTATATTACAGACCTTACTTTACCTGTCAAGATTACAAAACTGCAAATTATCATTTCCTGTTCAATCAATCTGAGAAGTAAAATTTGTGATTTTCATTATTTTAGCAATAGGGTTAATTCATTTTAATACACATTCATTGTTTTGTTCATGATTATCTCTTTATTCAATTAACCTTTTTTATTTTGATGGCTTATGTCCTAAAGATAAAGGACACTATTAAAGCATACCTAATAAATGCTAAGTTCTTAATAATCACAATACTACCTATGTGCACCATCCAAAGGAGAAAACCTTTTCTTTCCTTGTACATTCTTGATATCATTACTCTTGTCCTTGGTAGCACCCCCGGATAAAAATCACAATTGATATATGATAATAATATGGGGTTCTTTAAAATTGTTGCTATAGGTGTGTGCAGATGTATATATCCTTCTGTATTTACAATTATGAAAAAGGTGACCTGGTAGTGTTATATTTTTATATATTTAGTGCTCTACAATTTTCTGCTTATGTCATTTTATATTGATGAAAACTAATAATCAGCAGATTTCCATCATTTAAGGGAAGTTTTAGCCTTTTAACTTTTCCCCTTCCCTTGTCCCTTGATACAGCTCCAACACTACATAATGTAGCTGTTTTTCCTTATGCTTCACAATGGTCCATATGGGTGGGACCAAGGTAAGTGATATCCTAGAAAGTGCTTCAGAAAGTGCTTCACATAAGGAGTAATAAACAGCCCACTATCATTACATAGGTCCTACAAAACTTTCCTTACAGGGGGTGGCTCACCTCTTTGCTACAGGTTTTCTCGAGAGTGATATAATGCGGCACAATGTTTTGGCAATATTAGGCTTTTTCTAGGAACATCTACACCTACTTTTTATTGGTCAGTAGAAGCCTTTGAATAATGACATACGTTTTAATCATGTTTTACTCCACCAACACAATGACCTAAATACAACACCTCTGCCATCCCCGTCAGTCCTTTGTAAATCCAAATGGCCAAGCTAGTGTGTGTAATTCTGTGTAATACCTTGGTCATCTGTGAAAGGTGGTCCTTCCATGTCTCACTGAAGATGGCCACAATATATTTTCCAAGTACGCCTGTCTAAACTCTTGGCATTCTTGCAGCAGAACATCCACTGCATGCTGGAATGTGGCTGGAGCATAATTTGTTCTAAAGGGTATTACAGTGAACTCTAATAGCCCAAATGGGGCTGTAAATGTGGAGTGCTCCTGTGCCGCCCTGGTGACCTTGTTCTAATTCTTCAAATTCACACAGAAGCATACGCTACCATAGGTTTTGGGTACTACCATCATTAACAGGTTCATCTGGTATGAGGGCAACTTAACAGGCCAAGCCTATCTGGTGTCAACATGATAAACAACCAATGTGGTGTGCCTATGTCTGGTTGAAAGTGGGTCATTTGGATCTCCAATAACCTTTGTATTTGGTGATCCAGACTTGTGGATAACTGGATTTCAATAGAGACTTCCTATACTCCAAATGTCTTTTTTGTGGTGAACAGTATTTCTTGGATGAGGTCCATCTCTGGGTCATCTATTGCTGGGCATAAGATGACTACCACACGTACCTATTTAGTTACATAGGCCTTTATTCTGTTTAAGTGGTAGGTATTATCTATTTGCAGAAATTATTTAGGACCATCACAGGTGGATTGGAACTTAAGCTTGTGTGTCAAAACTAGCACCATCACTTTTAGTCCAATAGCCATCTCTCAAATGTGGGCCTGGTCATTGGAATATCATTTTTGTTTATCCTGTGACCCTTCCATGTTGTCAAGAGCCAACAACTTCAACCACTGAAGTTTTTCTGGTAACTTTGACACATACATCAGCACAGGTGCTATACTTCTGGTTCCTGGAGTGTCCACTCCAAGCTTTCCTGGACCAGGTCCAGGTCAAGCAGCCCTCATACCATCCATTCATACAACAACCTAAAGGGAGAGAACCCAGTAAGTCCTGTGGCACTTTGTGATACACAAACAGCTACTACAGTGGCTTGGCCCAGTCTCCACTCTTCACATCAATGTATGCTTGCAGCAAATGCATATGGGTCCCATTGAATCACTTACACAGTTGTTGATCTGGGGATGGTGTAGAATGGTGCAAGAGGACATTCCTTACACCTAACCCACATAGTTTGAATTACCTCCCCTTCAAACTGGGGCCATTGGTTGGTTACAATCTTCTGTACAAATCCTATATGGCTAAAAATATCTGTGAGTGCCTAAGTGACTTGTAGGGTATCTATGAATTGAAAACAGGGGAGGAAAGGGGATCTAGGAAAGATTCTGCACCAGAGAATAATATTTATATAGCTATTGATGATATTACAACCATAAATATAAATACAAAAAATAACCAACTGTAGGAAATAATAATAGGGAGAAACCTCCCTTGTATTTAGTTAGGATTGTTGGTGGTGCTCCCAATAGTCAAATATTTCAAATGAGAAAAAAGGTTCCCTGCACAGGCAGGCCAAGTGGACTATTTTTTGGGGCACTCTTGACTAATAAGAAGTGAATTAGATTATGATATGATGAATTGATAATAAAAACATAAAATTTATTACTATGCGCATTAAAATATTAGTGCCATATAGCACTGTATGACGAAACAACACATATGACAAAAAACACTGAACATACAATAATTATAAATCCTGACTGAAGAAACACACGTAGATTCTTATAGCAGGAAAAAGGTATGGGTGAAATTATTAATAGGAAAAAATCATCTCATATGTGTGGAGATGAGAAAATGCTGGCAAGCACAGAGATCAAATCATTAATTAAAGTTATAAAAATAACAACAAATATTCTAACTCACACTTGCAGTGAGAAAAATAACAGAACATATTATGTTCACATATATGATGTTAGCACAGGAAAACATTGATAATTCAGTGCATACCATGAAGATATAGCTCTAATAAAGCGTGCTAGTGCCTAAAATCATTGCATCACTGGTCATTAGTTAATCACAATCAGTGTATACAAGATAATTAAGCAAATGATATGCAGTCAGCAGAAATGAGAAATATATGATGAAGCACACCACTATTGTAAAGTAGTGAGCCCTTGCAACTTCTACTGATATGCAAAACATATAACATCACAGGTCATCAAATATCCACTGTATTATTGTCATGTGAAAAGCTTCAAACAAACCTATATTTAGTGACTTTTGGTCATATAAAATAATGTGAAATATACCATACCAGGTTGAAAGAAGAAAAAGTAAGACACATAGAAAGCCTTTTCACTTCTGCTTTCACTCAGAGTAGTGCAAGCCGAGTGATGAGAGAGTGGGGAGACCAGTGTCTGTAGAAACAACAGTAAGGTGTTGTCTGTTAAGGGTCTGCGGGTGTTAGGTGAGCTCTGTTACAAAAGCATTGCAGAGCTCAAATGTGCTAGCTGCATTTATGTTTGTTTTTTACATAAAAGAAACAAAATATTTGGAGTACATTAAGAATAATGGTTGCCTTAAGCTCCTGAATCATAATGTTCAGGCCCAGAATGAAGCCACTTTATTAGGTTTAACTGATTACTGCAGGGGGTTTATTCCCCAAGTTTCTAGAGTGTGAGCAATCTAAATGAGCCTGGTAAAAACTTCAGCCCTAAATAAACTGGGATGGTGTGCTGCATGTCTTGCTGCTTTTATTGCTATTAAACATATCCTTTGTGAAGGTCCTGTTTTAGAGGCATGTGACTTTGTCAAACAGATTGTGCTGCAAATGGATACTTTTTGATGTGGAGTTGGTCTTGTTGCAGTATTCTAAGGGTGTAGAACACTTGATTTTAGATTGAATCTGGAAACTCTATCAATAAAAGGATACACTTTTTACAAACATTATATGGAACTCTAGACCATGATTTCTGGAATCAATCTATGTAAGAGAGGTCCTTAGTTTTTAGATCCATTGGAGTGCATTTACTAAAGTGCAGGTTTTTAGAAGTGGAGTTGTAGCCCATAGCATCCAATCAGATTCTAGCTATTGTCTTCTAGAAGATGCTAGATAAATGATAGATATAATCTGATTGGTTGCTATGGACAACAAAACCAGCACTTTAGTAAATATACCCCATTAAGTTATTTATTTTAGTGAATTTTTGCAATTTATGGTGTTTTAATGTTTCCATTATACATATATGTTTGTGTGTTCTGATAATAAATGCCAAATTTATCTTCTATGGGACTACATGTGACATGGAACGTGCAGCCAATTTATTTTTATAACATCAGGTCTTTAAACAAACTGAGGTCTGACAACAGGTTATTAACAAAAGGGCTATATCATTTGTCAAAACAATCCAAGGTCTGGCAGCATGTTATTCACAAAATGGCACATCAGACAAAACACAGGAGCTATGGCTCAAGGTGTCTGACAGTAAACAAATAACCTAACACCACTTGTTAGGTGGAGTACACTGAAATACTTTGAAAGGGTTGAGTTCTTTGTGCCAGTCTGAGCAACACCTACTGTGTGGGTACCCAAATTGATGCTTCAAACAGGAACCTGATCTCTGGTCTTCAGTATACCTCTAGCAGCAGTAATACATAGCCACAGAGGCCAGGAACATGAACCTTCTTATGGAGAGTAGCCTGTTGAAAGCAACAGACATCTCTCTGCATATACTCAACTCTGAATAACCCTCAGTTAAGTGTACATGCTTAGGACATGCCCTCAGAACACTTAGCCTATGTGCAAATATCTAGTTTCTACTTGATTACCCACACTCAGCGTCACATGGAGATAAAGCAGATACAACTCTAAAGACTGCTCAATGTTGTGTTGATTGGCCACAGAGCATGCATAGTGTAACTGTCCCCAAATGTACTTGTGCACAACTCTGAATCAGATCTTAAGTACTGTAGCTAATAAAATATAAAAGTCAATTAATACAATGACCTGATGCTGAGTTGGACAGATATTGCTACCACATTGTGTTCATGAAAAATTGCAAATCTAGGCCCTTATGTAAACATATTGCTGTGCGCTCACACCCTATCCATATGCTTGGTTTTGGTACTAGTCCTCATTAGCAGTGCACACTTGCACCAGCTTATACTATCTGCAAACTAAGTGCCTGGAAACATAAATCTTTGTGCTTATATCCAGGTCCACATAGCCTTTTGACACAACCTTAGTGAACATTTGATTCCATGTTAATATCTTGTTACATACTAGTATGCCTCTTCATTCATAAGTGTAGATGGAACTGAAATACTTCCAACTATTTCATTCATATTACCATATGTTTGGTTTTTTGAGCATGTGCAGTGTTAAAACACGACAAGGTGCAATTATATGGACCAACAACACTGGAAATATTATTAGTAAAATAAATAGGAACCCCTGCAATAGTGTTAATAGAGCAACAAATGTGAATATTATTACAGTGCTAAAGTTATCACTGACAATTGAGTTTACCATAGTGTACAAAAGATAGTGTACAAAAGAGAGAAGGAAAGTATTTTCATGTGAAATAATAACATTAAAGGCTAAAGAAAGAATATACAGAATGAAAAATGTGTATTAAAATGTGGCTGTAGAAATTATGGTGTTTCAAGGCTATTATATGGATATCACTTACATGAGATATGCAGCACTTCACCTCCTGACTAGGTGGAGCTAGGAAACAGAATTAGAGGACCAACACCAGCTTTACAAAGAATAGGTTCTTTTGTGAGTGGTTGAACCTTAATGCTATCTCTGATAGCGAGGTCATCCAAATGTTCTGCTTCTATTAATCACTAACTTAATGAGCCTATATGACCTTGTCAAGGATCACCTTGAGCCACGCACTGCAAGTTCACTAGTTGTAAAAGACTTTGCATTCTTTTGACACTGATTCCTTCCAGTCAGTTACCTTATGGTCATAAAACAGTCAAATATCTCCCACCATCTCACCCAGGTGCTAGCAACCCTGAAGATCATCTCTATACATTAATCTGCTTCCCCAGTCAGGAATCACAGTGGCATGAACTAAGGATGACTTTCTATGGTTTTGCAGGATTGCCTAATTTCCTGGGAGCTATAGACTGTACACACATTGGGCTGAGACCATCTAACTATAAGTGAGAAATTTACATAAAAATACATCATGCCTATTCAATAAATGTGCAGGTGGTGTGTGAAAAAATCATAAGTATATGTCATGATGCCTTTATCCTAAGGCATTCCTCCATCTCTGTTAAGTTTGAAGTAATAAAGTAAAATAAATTCCTAAGGTATGGCTGCTAGGTCAGTTACCTCTAATAGTTTATAAAACTGTAAAGCTAAAAAAAATATATAAATGTACTAATTTTTTACTCTTCTCTTTAATTACATAGGTGATTCTGGCTATGGCAGTAGCTCCTGGCTTCTGTCTGTGTTGTCGCATATCACAATATCCTGCTGAGGATAAGTATAATGAGGCACATATATCCATTAGATCAGTGATATAACACACTTTTGGACTATTAAAAATTAGGTTCAGGTGTCTTGATATGTCTGATATAAAATTGTTATATAGACCAGTGAATAGATATTGTGCTCTGCTGCTATCTATTGCATAATCTGGCATTACATCAACCTCTTCCACCAGATGCAATAGAAAGTGAGCAGGGTCTTTTAACCATCAAGTGACTCTCTCAACACAGAAAGTGGGAGGCAGGTCAGGCAGTCACTTATTAACTACTTTATCTCATGTACTTTAGTGCTATTACCAAAGTAATTGCATCCAAAACTTAGTCTAGGATACATGTGTTTTTAAACAACCTCTGAAAATTGTTAATCATGTGGAATAAAGTAAAATTTCTTTGTTCATTTAGCCTCATTTGTGTAGATATAAAATCCACCTGTGTTCTTTCAAATGCACCTATATTCTCAATAATGTCCATTGCTGGATATTTTGCAGGTGTAGCTTGGGGTGCAATTGAAGAATGTGGTCAGTTCTTCTGGCTATTGTTGAGGTGGTGAGACAAGCTGGAAGTGCAGAGTAAGTATATCATTTTCATTGGTATCATCAGGTATTTTCTCCTGTGTTGAAGCCATATCATGCTGCATGATGTCACTTTCTGATGGAGGAATACACATGTATTAATGTTTGTATAATAAATATTATGTTCTCTCTATTTTAGAAAACTGTTGACTGTAGTTCAATTTTTATAAGTCTTTCTCTAGATAGTGGTTGATGAAATAGAGATGTGTCCTCCCTCATCATTTCTGTCTTGTCAAACAGTCCCTCTTGGTGAGCCAGGTCCCATGCTACTTTGTTAGTGCCGATTGATGTGACCAGGATGCACCAGGAGACTGTACCAATTAATTTGATATGTGACACTTGTATATGTGTGTGATTGAGTATCTGAATCTGTATACGATGTACGAAGTGTTAAGATGCAGCGATCATAGCTTTTTTACATGCTAAATTACATTGTGCTTCGTATACAATCTACAAGTGTCACATATCAGATTAATCAGTAATTTCTCCTTGTGCATACTAGTAGCATCGTGTTGAGACAAAGATGCATTTTCAGAAAAAAAGGATGCCCAATGCTAGATGTGTTGCAAGGGACTTGGTGGTAAACTCGAGACAGGCATCTTGCTCTGTGTAGTGTATTGAGGCTAAATGATGTAGAACACATTTGTAGTAATAACCCTATGTTCAAAAATATAAAAATTCTCAGGAGTCTAAAAACAAAGGTTGTTGTCTGTTAATTCAATTAATGCAATGTTTTTCAGAAAAAAGACTGAAAAATTATTAATTGTAAAAATACATTTTCACTTGTAGGAAACTTGACACTTACCAGATGGCTGAACAGGAGCTGCAGATGATTCCTGGACCACTTGTGGCAGTACATGAGTCGAAATCTTTATTTGGAATTATGGATGGCCTCATAATTGCCCTTGATTGCCCTTCAAGAAAACTAGACATTTTCGTGCAGGATACTGAATTATAAATATATCTGGTTTTTCATCATCCTGAACTTCTGTGGCCCTGGCTGGAGCTCTTTTCTTTAGGTGGTGCTATTGATAAATAGGATATTAACATTAGAATCAATTTACGCATATTAAAAGTACATTGTGTGTGGCTAACTTTATTCTGAATATTTAGCAAAACACGTGTAGTAAGTGTACCAACAATTATAAAATGACTTCTAGACATAAAACATGTTAATAGTGGTGTATGAAGAAAAAAACATAATACTCACCAGGCTGCAAGGGGGATTGTTGATTTTATGGAAGAATGGT
This sequence comes from Taudactylus pleione, assembly GCA_031769625.1. NCBI lineage: Eukaryota > Metazoa > Chordata > Amphibia > Anura > Myobatrachidae > Taudactylus > Taudactylus pleione. The sequence continues at coordinate 1,660,210 of JAUIMM010000264.1, read as the reverse complement.
GGTACACAATGGAGTCTTCTTAAGATTTATAATGCCCATCCATACACATCAAGCAAAATAAGATATGCAAGCTAATTTTCATACAACTCATGCCGGATTTATATAAACATATTCTAATTAAAGTTTATAATATACACCTCTCAATGCATTCTTCCAATCTCATGATTATGACTTCAATTTAAAAATATTACATAAGTGTTAACTTCTTTATATCTCCTAAAAGTTACCAACTACAATTGATCATATACCTTATGGTTCACCAATAGCTGGTGTTTGTATTTAAATATATTTATACATAGCAATCATAACCAAAAGATTTGTACAAACTTATAATTTAGTGCTACATTTACAATTATATTCTCAATCATTCAAATTCCATATATTCAGTTATCCTTATTTTTCCTCTTAACAGCATCCAATTACACAAATCAAAAGTTTATAATATGAATTACTAAGAAAGTTTAGGATAACATACAACAAAGGAAAGGGTACATGCACAGGGGACTAGATTAAAAGCTCATGATCCCTTTATCATATAGGAGTGTCCCCTGTTTTTATATGAACCTTTGACTAAGAGAGTAACACTACAGCTATTTGATGATACTTGAAAACATTCAACATTCTTTCTTTCCTTATTTATTGCTTCTAGGCTCTCATATAAACTCACATCAGTAAAATTTTCATTTCTTCTGCAAGTCAGTATACACAACTTGTGATTCCTACTCTATATTACTAACATAGTAATTTCTTTCTTCACTTTTAACCTCCAAAATCCCTTAACACATTGTACACAAATTAATAATCCACACTTGAAGCATATGAATACTATGTCTAAAATAACTATGCTAACACAATATATTGTATTATTCCTGGGGAAAAGGTTAGCAACACTTAATCCTAGCCAACCAAAAGGGTCCCATACTTCTCCAGCACCTATTTTCCTCAAGTTTTTCTGTAATTCCTGAACCATATTTATGTGTGCCGCAATTTTTTTTTACTTCTGATTGTCTATAAGCATGATTCAGGATCGCAACTGCAACAGCATATGCAGATCGGCTGATAGTATGTAGTGTGTATGCACCAAACTGTATGTGATTCACTTAGCATTGCAATTGCACTGCGATTACTTACTCAGATACAAAACCATTACAGATTGAGGGATGGAGCATCAGAGTTTTGGGGTGGTGATGGGGGAATGGTTATAGAAATGCAGGCATGCCTGTCTGTTTGAGCACTGTTTCCTGGGCATGGATAAATTAGCCACTGTAATGGCATATGCAGCTTGAGTACTCACTGCGTGTGATGATAGTTGCAATTTCTGAGTAAGGTCAGACCTGTTGCAATTGTAAGAGGATCATGTTACTCGATAAGTACCAATGTATACGCAGGTCTGTGAGGCCTTACAGATGTGCAAAAGCAGTAGTGGGCATCTCTATGATGTCTTTGTGATTGCAAACATTAGCATATTTTTGCAGTAGGTCTACGTGCATAATCGCAGCTGTAGTATGCCTGTCTCTACAATGATTTACTTCTTTCACAATCCTATTTTTGCAATCCTGCTATGCATTTATATAACTTAATTACCGTTGAAATTCTCTTTATTATCTTCCCTTTGTAAGTCTTTCCAAATACTTACATTTTCTGGTATATCATTTAACTCATATATATCATTTACATAATTGTTCATATCATCCTTAGGGGCCTATTAATCAATAATATTTTTACTAAAAAAAATGGAAAATGGTGTTTCCACACCCTTTTCAAATTATTTTAGTATCACATAAATTTAATAAAGAGCAGCAAGAGTAGTTTTCATGAAAAACTATTCTATGACCTTTAATTTGTATATTTTTAGTATGCAGATGGCATTTCCCATACTTGTAATGGGAAATGTGATCTGCCACAGATCTACTAAAAAAATTGTAAAAAATATGTGGGAAAGCCCTGTGATATTAATGCCATCTTCAGATAGCATTATCAGGGCAATCATCTTTGTCTCCTGGCTCCTGCTCTGCTCTGACAGGCAGAGCAGCACCATGAGCAGGCCCCTGGTGCTGATCAGCTGTATAGTCTTAATAGACCACAAGCTAATCAATAGAAAAAAATAGTTAAAAAATAACAAAACACTTACCTGATTCCAGGGACCGGAGCTTGGTGCTCTGGTGATGTCCCCTGGGGTTCCAGTCAGCTGGTTACTGGGCTCCTGCACTGTGACCATTACTGTGCATAGAGTAGCTGACCAGGTTGCAGGGGGTTGTGAGTTGTGGGGGGACTGTCCCAGGGTAAGGGGGGTTTGGTGAGTTGGTGGTGCATGCACAGACAACTTCTTACTATATTTAATGCACAAAAATACAGTGAGAAGATGGCAGAAGGGATTCTCAGGAACAGAACTTAATCACAAGCTGTGTCACTGCAAGGTAATTTTGATAAATTACTGTGATATTTCCTAAATTTGCAATGCAAATTTACATGAAAATATCACATTACAACTGCATTTCAAGTGTTAATTGTAGTAAATAGGGCCCTTAGATATCAGAACAAAGGTCATGACAATCAGAATATCAAATCTAATAATGCAACTCCAAAGTCCCAAATCTGGCTTTGGGCCAATCAACATATTTCTCTTTATGATGATCTTTACAGTTCTATTTAGAGTTATGTTTATCTTTAAAGTTACTACACTTGCAAGTTGTCTAGTTTTATTATGACTGGTTTAACCACTCACTTTGTTGAGAAGTGGTCCAGAAGGTGCCAATAAGAATTACTTAAATAATGCGTTTATCCATTAAGTGAAGCAACTGTAGCTTGATGAAGGTCCTCCAATTGAGTTGTCTGAGGATATTTAATTTTTTTACAGTGTGCAGTGTGAAAGCTCATCTTTTATTTAACAGCACTTGGTGCTAAATGTTTTTTTTTTAAACAACAAGCATGTTAAAAGTAAAAAATGCTTGTTTTTTCCTTTAGCATGTTTTCTGTTTAAAAAAACACAAATACTCACATGTATTCCCAAAGCAGTGCTGGCTCACACTCTTTTACATTTAGTCCTTGGAGTTGTCAGCAATTTTTGACAGGCTCCTACCCATCAGTCTGTCAGCAAGCCTGATCTTAGAAAATTTTGGACCATATCCTCATCACCAATTTGTAGAATGTGGCAAGCACATTCCTCATGTATTAGTTGTGTGCCAATTACAACAGCATGTATATTTTTTTCAACTGGTTTCTTGTGAAAAAAGATAAATCAAGTTAATTAATTTCTCTTACTGAGTTCATATACGGGTGCAATAACAACATTGACAAGTTTTCAAAATAGTATTTTATAGGAGGAAAAATGTAATTCCAATATACTGGTTTTTCTGATAAAATGCAGAACTAATGGCAACAATTCTGGCCATTGCAAACAAGTTTCTCTGCATATTTTAGATTCAGTTAGATTAGATTTATTTTTTTAAAATGTGCCATTTTAACGTTTGACTTTTCTGCTTATTTGTGGATGATATGGTGTTTGTAGCTGTTGCTTTATTCTAAGAAATGGACACAACTTTTTAAAACTTAGTCTAGTGAAAAGCATTTAAATATATTAAGATGAGGCAATTAAGAAAATAATATTAACAAACAATATTTGGTGGCCAATTCAGTCTTTATAGTACTGAATATATAACTCCAGCTAACAAGGAGGAGCTCTATACTGAGACAAAGTAGACATACTATTTAGATTTTAATACAATTTGGAAATAAGATATCTGTAAAGTAGACATATACTGTTTTCTACTTTTAGAAAACAGATTTATAAACAAAGTGTCTCACACTGTTGTAATAATGAATGAAAGTGGATATAAAAAAATGTAACATTTACCATAAACCATATATTTTACTTATATAAGCTAATAAGAAGATAAAGTAAGTATATTAATAGTATATGGGAAGATTATGGCAGTGGCATAACCATGGCAGAGTGAGTGGGACACGTACCCTGGGTGCCATGGCAGGCCCCTGCACCTGAATTGCTTCCAGACTGAATATTGAAAAAACAGGCATGTTTGCCTGTTGGTGCTGCTGGGGGACTGTAGGGGGAGCTGCAGCAGAAGCACGCAGCCCCTCCCAGGCAGTCTTCCCTTTCTTTCTATACTGAGAGCTGCCATCAGAGGTGACACTGACAGGGTGATTCTCCTTCCCCAATGCTATCTCTGCTCCTGAACAGCCAGGGAAGTATAATTATTTTTTGCAGGGATGGGAGGAGGGTGGGGGTTTGGACTGCCGAGAGGGGGTCGGACTTCCACAAGGGGGGGAGGAGGAGAGGGGGGATTTAAATTGATGTCAGTGATGTTTTTACTTGACTGCATTTGTGTGAATGCCATGTGTGCATCTGTGTCAGTGTGTGTCTGTATCAGTGTGTGTATGTATCTGTGCAAGTGTGTGACTGTTTGTTTGTATCTGTGTTAGTGTGTGACTGTGTGTATCTGTGTCAGTGTGTGTGTATTTGTATCAGTGTGTGTGTGTATGTGTATATCAGTGTGTGTATGTATATGTGTCAGTGGCTATGTGTAAGTGTGTGTGTATGTATATATGTCAGTGTGTGTCTGTTTGTTGAAAGACAATGCAGGGGGGAGTTGATGGTGTGTTGAGAGACAACACAGGGGGAAGGTTAAGGTGTGCTGAGTTGATGTGGGGGGGTGATGGTGTGCTGAGAGTTGATACAGGGGGGGTGATGGTGTGCTGCGAGTTGAAACAGGGGGTGATTGTGTGCTGAGACTTGACAGAGGGGGGTAGTGATGGTGTGCTAAGAGATGATGTGGGGGAAGGCAATGGTGTAGCTAAGAAGAGACAACACAGGGAGGGAGATGATGGTGTGGTTAAAAGGTGTTGCAGTGAGATGATGGTGTGGCTGAAAGACCCAGGGGGAAGGAAGTTACACAGGGGGAACGAGTCTGGTTGAACCACTATCTTGAGATGATGACCATGTTAATAATCCTACACAAACAGGCATCTTCTGGATGATGTGACCTACAATGAATAGTGAAAACCAACTGAAGATGCTGTCATCCCAGGGGAGATGTATTTCTTCAGAGGTACCACATTGTGAGAAACCACCATATAGGTAAGGTGCATATGAAATAAAAATGAATGTTCCCAGACTGACAAGAAACTGGTGGCATGTAATTTTGGCCCACCCCATTTTCAGTAGCCATGCCCATTTCATTGTTTGACCATGCCCATTTTTTGCTACACAACTTCAGTGCGCAACACGTATTTTCCTGTGTGTGTGTGTGTGTGTGTGTGCGCCAAACTTAAATTTGCCATGGGCTCCGAAGACCCTAGTTATGCCACTGGATTATGGGATCATTAGATTTATAATATCAGAGAATCTAAGGGTGTCCAAGATCCAGAAATTACATTTAGGAGATACACATATGCAACATAGCCTATTTTATAATAAAAATAACAAATGAATTTGGATGCAGCCATAGGGTTTGGAAAAATATTTTATTAGACTTTTCTATAGCTTTTTGCACAATCATTAATTTTAAATATTTCACCATCACTTTATTTATATCTTTGTAAAATCTTTTAATCTATACCAATAAAACTGTCATTAATGTTTTCATTGATATAGTGGTCTCAAGTACACCTTCAACAATACTTTCTTTTTCTTTTGTTGGTTCTAAAGTTCTTGAATAAGTATTGGGTAATACATCAACGGAACTTCATGTGTGATGATGGCATTGTACTAATCAAAATAAATTAATTTTATTATGAGTATCAGGCCTGTTGGATCAAACTAAATGTTAATATACTGTTGATTTTTTTGTATGTGTAAATTTCTCTGCATATTTTATTTTATTAGATTTATTTTTTTCTTAAATGTGCTATTGCAATGTTTGACTTCCCTGCTTATTTGTGGATGATATGGTGTTTGTTGATGTTTTATTCTATGAAATTGACACATCTAACTAGTATAGGTATGTGACTTAGTCATATGATATTACATAAGGTAAACCATACCTACAAGCAAATTAATTAATAATTTATACATTTCTTAGCAGTAATTGATGCTTTTGCACTAACCACAGCATACCCTTTGACCCACCCTAATAAGTCAACACATACTGAAGCATGCTAACCTTTTGAAGCTGAATGAACTTAATTTGTATGATTTGGAAAGGACCTGATGTTTTGGGAAGATATAGTTGTATTGTTTTAACTGGACATCTTGCATTTTTCTGTAAGCAGATGTTTAGGGAAGATGTAAATGTATTGCTTTAACAGGACATCTTGCATTTTTCTGTAAGCAGACAATACAGGAATCACAGTATCTTGCTTCAACTGATGAAAAGATAGGAGCATACCACTAAGTCTAAATCAGACTAATCAGGGCCATTTTATGTGCATGGGTCAGTCCATTAGACATATGTGCCAATGCTGGCAAGAGTGATTGAAGCTATCTTCATAGCTTCAACATAAGCCTCTACTGTCTTGTGTACACTGTGTATTTTAAGCTTTTTTCATTTGATTAATTTTTATTTATTTGGTATACATATATCATTAGAAAATGTGCAACATTTTTTTTTCTTTGTGCTGCTGCCTTTACAACAATATTGGCTCTATGATATTCATTATTCATCTCATCATGTCGAGTCATATGGGCTTGACATTTAATTACAGCAATCTGGTATAGTAACTGTATAGCTTTCAGTAGCTCCTTTACTACTTCTGTATGTGCAATTGGGTTGTCTTTTGCTGTCATAAAGTCTATTTGTTTCCATAATTACCCAACATTTGCACCACACCAGAGGTGTATCTACTTTCTGTTTATATATTTACACTTATTCCTTCTACCAAGTGTTTTTTTTCAGCTAAAAGTGCTGAGTGCAGTGGTAAAAGAGGGATGGAAAATATTTTTTTGTTTCATCTACCACAGCATACCTTGATTGTGTTGTCCATAATATGGCAGCTAACATCAACAGAGTAGATGAAGTCAAGGTTCTGGAATGTTAGCTCTTCCAAATCTATCCTTGGAGTGGTTTGTTTATCCACATACATTAAACAATCTTAAGGGGTTACACTTTCCTCCCTCATTCTACTCTCTGAAACTCATAATTATTATTAACTTGTAGTAGCTTGTTTTAAAATATTATATTTGACAAGAGTAATGTTAGTAGGCATAATGAGGGCTAGAACCCATTTTGTTATGCATGTAGCAGTCACATGTCAAGTTTTCTGACAAATTAGTAGAGGTGCCACTGTGTGTGGGACAATAACTGTAAGATTACAATCCAAAGCAATGTTGCAGATTTGTCTACAAGTAGTGCAGCTGCTGCTATTGCCCAAAGACATGGGTGATCCACGATAATCCCTTTGCTATTGGGTCTAATTGGGCACTAAAATAAGATCCCAATCTCTTATTACCACAATGTATTTATGCAAGGACTGCTGCTGCATGTGCTAGATATTCATAAATAAAGAAAAATCAGTTTCATAAAAAGAGTAACTCTAAAGCTGTGTCTCCTATTAGATACTTTTTCTGTAGTTTAAATTACAATTTATTTAGTGTAACTTACTTTTTAAAACTTGGAAAGCATAGTAGCAAATCATCTACATACTGACTTAATTTAGAATTTCCTTTAAAAGTGAGATTGCAAGGTTTTAACAAAGATTTGATTATATATTGTACCAGAATTTACAAAGCTATGTGGCATTGTAGCCCAGGTGTATTATGCACCTCAATATGTTAATGCAAAAAGATATTGACTGTCTGGATGTATTTCAATTGAAAAGTGCAAAACACAAGTCAATTACTAAAAAGTGTCTGATGGAATTTGCAATATAAAAATATTGTCAGGATTTGGTACTACAGGATGTAATAACTCAACAATTTTATTAATTGTTCATAGGTCTTAAACTAGCCTAAAGCTCTTCTATTGGTGTATTCACTGGACTTTGCAATGTAGTAGTTCATGAATTGCTGAAAACATGCCCTTTCCTGTTTCCAGTTTTAGGGGACATTGTGGTCTACTAAGAAGTATTGCATTTATTTTGAGTTTTACACTAACTGGTGTAGCATGTAGAATCTCAACAACAACACCAGACCCTGTTGTCCACAATGTGTCAGGTATTGTTGATAACATTTTTAATACTTCTGGAGTAGGTTTTTTTAGATGATTGAGCTTCAAAACATCTGGGCTGAGTGGATCACAAAACAATACATTAGTGACCATTTCTTGGTTTGAATCTGGCACTTGTAAATATACCCCATCTGGGGTGCAGAATACAGTACACCCAAATTTGCACAATAAATATTTTCCTAACAATTTAGCTGGGGCATATGCAGCTAATAAGTATGAGTGCTCATTGGTTAATGGACTTAGGGCCTGATTCAAACCTGCTCACAAGCGCTTGAGTGCTCGCGAGCGGGTCGATGGTGTGCTCTGCACATGCGCAGCGGCCGCACTGCATGTGGCAAAGCCCCGGAGCAAGAGAGAAAATATCTCGCTCCATGGCACACAACAAAATGGGTGGCTGTTGATGTTGATCGACAGCTTGCCCTGTTTTGTAGGTGTGGCGGGGAGTGGCTTCACAAATGGAGGTGTTCCCAAATGAATGCCTTCTGTTTGTGGGCGGCCCCACTGACATCACCAGGGATGTCAGTGAGAGAGCTTCCAGCTCTATTAGAGCCAGAAGCTCTCTGGGGCTTGCGGCCATGAGACCCTTCCACAAGGGTCTCGTCACAAGCCCAATGGTCGCGATGGTCTTGACCATCACAACCATCATCCTGGCCACTCACAATAGCTGTGGGTGGTCACCCACAGCTATATGAGTGGCCAGGAGGCTGCAAAAAAAAAACGCCCAGATTCAGAGTGAGTGCTCTTTCAGAGCATCTGTCTCTGAATCAGGGCCTTAATGCTCATTTTCCTCTCACCCTCAATATTAACAAATAACAAGTAAGACAGACAAGTTAAACAAACACTGAAAAACATTAACTGACATTAATAACACATACTAGACAAGCACCATGGTGGTATTGGCTTTATATCATAATAAGATTTGTTTATAGTGGTTATTAATTAATGAAAGATTGTATATAAGTAAATTGTATATCCATGTAGGCCTGCTCAAATATATTCTTAAATAATTTAAGCACATTAGTACCATGTGAAATTTAGCCATTTTTAATGTTATTTCTATTAATTATCCATTATAAAATTGGTAAAAAGATCAATAATTAACTGTGGGTGATGCAGAGTTGAATACACTTTGATCACATATACACTGATGACCAAATAAGCATAACTGGGCTTTCTCACATAGGCAAATGTCAATGCTTTCTGATGTAACTGTGGGCAATGCATAGTTAGTTGTAAGCAAAATGCAACCAAGTATAGTTAAGGTGCAAGTTTAAAATAATAATTATGACTAATAGCAAACAAAAAATACACATAGGGCCAGTTACATTTCAGGAGGAATACAACTCTGCAAATTTACATTTTTTTTTAGCTTGTGCATCTTTGGAGCTTAATACACCCCATTGCCTTCCAAATCTACAACAAGTTTTAAATGCCACATGACTGAGTACCCAGTGGTCTCTTCTGAGGTGTGGCACTCACCACTGCTAACATCTCTTCTCCCCCAGCTGGTGAAATACTTCACATCCTTTCTGCAGACTGTAAGCTATAGGAGCAGGCAAGGGATTTATAATGGTGCGATCAAATTACCACTTACTTCACTTAGCTCACCTACAGTACATTGACTTGAATGCATCAGAAGAGATATCCCTTCATAGTGAATCATCAACATGTAATACTGCACATTCAGACATAGCAGAAGGCCAGCAGTGAAGTCCAAATCTCCTTGCAGTGGACCATGATGAAGTGGATTTTAACAACTAAGCACCTTTGTCTATGGCAGCACAAATCCAAGTTAGTGCAATAGCATTCATAAATACAGTACAGCCAGAATTGTAATATTTTAACAAATCTATAGATTAATCAATTGAAATAAAGATTTTAGTCTCAGTAGGCATAAAATCAAAGCTACAAACTTTAATAAACCTAACTTTCATTTGAGGTGTTCCAGTTGTATTGCTTTGTATAGGGGTCCTGTCATTGGAGTGGGCAATGTTACCAGCAGCACTATACAGACTAGTGGCAGCAGTACCTTCTCCCACCACTTACACCAATGTCAATGTGTGTCCTGTGCACAGACTGCTACTATATGTATCCTATCCTATTCACATGAATGCGGGCACAAAGCACCTCCCCCACCTCTTACAGGCCACACGCATGGTACCACACCTACCTCTTGCATTGATGATGTCAGTGAAGTTTGTTATTGCTCAGCTTTAACTTGATGGATCGAGATGAAACTTAGTGAAGGTTATTTCTAGTGGTTTCTTCATGAAAATCTATTTAGTAGTTTTTGAATCAACTTGAAACACACAAACACAATGTTCTTATTATAGTAGTAAAGATGGTTATTAATCTATATTTCCCAATGTACATTTACTCTAATATCAATAAGATATATAAAGAAAGCATAACAAAACTAAATATTACATCTAAGGCCAGTAGTAGAAAGCTTAGATATTCTTAAATTAATTTGAATTTCAAAAGTGTTATAGGTGCAAATGTCTGGACATGTGCAAACTAAATAAGTAACTGGAAATTAGTATTTAAAAGATTGCCAAAATTGAAGATGCTCAATGCCTTTTGGCAATAGGGATTCTTATATAGCACATCTTGGAGTGGACTCAACATATTTTCATCAATACAGATAATTATTAGAGATGTGTGCTGGACCATTTTTGATTGTTTTGGTTCTAATTCGTTGTCAGACTTTGGTTTTGCCAAAACACTGTGACTGGTATTAGTTTTGGATTTTTTCCTAAAATTTACCAAAAAGCTAAAATCACATAATTTGGGCTTTTTTTGTTCCTAGAGTATTAATAACCTCAACAATATTGTTCACCAATATTGGCCAAAGGCTGGCAGGCTAAACTAAGTAACAGAGCAGCAGCACAAATACATGGCACTTATTTCTATTTAAAAATGTTTTGCAAATTAGTAATGTGATCAATCAGCCAACCATAAACACAGAATCCCATACCTATGACTTGGGTATAGTACAGGTTACAGTGTGGGTTGGATACAGTGTGGGATGCATACAGTGTGGGATACAGTATGGGTTGGATACAGTTTGGGTCGCAAACAGGGCAAGATATAGTTTTGAATGGATACAGTGCGGGTCAAATACAGTGTGGGTCAGATACAGTGCGGGATACAGTGTGGGCTAGACACAGTGCGGGTCAGATACAGTGCATGTTGGATTCAGTGTGTCACATACAGTGTGGGTTGGATACAGTCCCACAGTGTGGGATACAATGTGGGTTGGATACAATGTGGGTTGCAAACAGTCATAGTCACATACAGTGTGAGATACAGTGTGGGCTGGATACAGATCGGGTCAGATACAATGCGGGTTGGATACAGCACAATTTGGATACAGTGCTGGTAGGATATAGTGTAGATTGCATACAGTACGGGATAGAGTGTGGGTTGGATAAAGTGCAGGTCAGATACAGTGTGGGTCAGATACAATGTGGGCCAGATACAGTGTGGGTCAGATACAGTGCAGGTTGCATACAGTGCAGGATACAGTGCAGGATACAGTGTGGGTTGGATACAGTTTGGGTTAGTTACAGTGTGGTTTGGATACAGTGTGGGTCAGATTCAGTGTGGCTCATATATAGTGTGGGTCGGATACAGTGAAGGTTGAATACACCAATGGTGCACTTACTGTGACAGAGGGTGCTGGCATCCCCAATGCAGGTGTGCCAGTGGTGTTGGCAGTGTGGGAGTGCCGGTGGTGGTGACTGTGCAGGCGCGGGGGTGGTGTCCTCAGTGCGGGAGTACTGGTGGTGTTGGTAGTTGGGGGTTGTTGGCAGTGCAGAGGTGCCAGCAGTGTTAGCAGTGCAGGGGTGCCAGTCATGTCAGCCATGCGGGGTTGGCGGCAGTGTCCTTAGTGTAGGAGTACTGGAGGTGTCAGCAGTTTGGGGGTGCTAGCAGTGTGTCAGCAGTTTCAGGGTGGTGTCAGTTTCCTGAGTGTAGGAATTCTGGCAGTGTCAGCCATGCAAAAGTGCCAGCAGTGTTCTCAGTGTGGGGGTACCAGCAGTTTTGGCAGTGCAGGAGTTCCAGCAGTGTTCTGAATGCGGAAGTGCTTACTGTATTGGCAGTGCAGGGGTTTCAGTGGTGTCCTTAGCGTGGGGTTGCTGGTTGTCTCAGCAGTGCTCGGGCATGGCGGTGTTGGCACTGCAGGGGGTGCCTGCAGTGTCAGCACTGTGGGTGGTGCTGTCCTTGGTGTGGTGGGGGCCACCATCTTGCATCTGTTTGCCCCACTGAAGTCTATAGTTAAGCACTGATTGGCTGAGAGCCATGACAGATGGCTCTCTCAGCCAGTCAATGGTCATCCCATTTATTTCAATGGGACCTTTGAAATTGGTGCCCAAGCAAAAAATCAAAAATCCAACAACGGCATCTTGAGGTTTTGGCTCAGATAGGGATCCGAGGCATACAGGGAGAGCCAAGCTGCAGCTCAGATTGTCTCAGATCCCGGAAGTTTGGGTGTGCTCAGATTCCAAAGAATCCGAACCACTCATCTCTAATAATTATATTTTACTAATATTATGTACATGTTTTAATCCTATTTTAATAAACATATTGGCACCTTATATATTATCAAAGTGTACATATAGAAAGAGGTACACAACAGATTTGTTTACATTTGTGTGTTGCGTTAGATAATTCAAGCTAGTATACTTTTGCCTTACAATTGCATTACACTGTTAGTATTAAGTGTTAATTTATCATTACACTGCAATATAATTGTCTGGACAATTATAAATTAATGTAAAATAAGAATTTTCAATATAAAATGTAATGAGAAGCATTTATTGTAGTCATTTTATCACCTGGATGCACATTCTGAGTTCTACACCTGGACCTTTAGTCTCCCTGTCCTTCTTTCACCTGCCTCTTCCAATCTGTTCCAATGGTCTCTCCACCAATTTTCTAGATAACTAGATATCAATAAGAATTGACTTATCACTATTCTATTCAATTAAATTCCTACATAAAGGTTTTTTTGTGCAGCGAGTAATTTGCTTCCTTAGCATTTTTCTGCAAATTGCTATGTTTTTTCTTCTATTTGTTGTGTCAGTTATATGTTGTGTGTATATATGTGGTATACTGGTGCTAGGTATTTTGTTTTTTAGTGTTTTACTAGTACTAGTTATTAATTGATTGTATATTACTGTTTTGCTATGGCATAGACTCCCCCTTTTTTTACAAATAAAAATGCAATACTTTGAATATAATTTATTTACTCTGTGAAATCATTAGTCACACTTAAATTGTGCAAGAAGCCCCTTTTCTCTTTTGCTAGATACTGTAACTAGCTGCCTTGCTCCCCAGCTTTCTCTCCTATCATCTGCCCTCTCTTATCCTAGTGACTTCAATATCCCATTGGACAATCACGAGTGCATAGCTTCTAAACTGTTCTCCTTCACTTTCTCCTGTGACCTCACCTAATTTACCTCCTCTCCCTTTGACTCAAGTGGTCACTCAATTGACATCTTTAATCATCTCCCATTAATTTGACATCTTTAATCTACCCCTCCCTCTTTATGACCAGCTCCTGCTCTTCCTTGGACTTTCCTTTCCACTGACACCTCCCTCACCACTCAAGTTTATTCTCACCAATTGCAACCTTAAAGCTCTTGAAATCACCTTCTTCTCCAACTTACTAGACACCACCTGATATCCCATCCATCTTCTCCTGCTCTGGTGAAGCACACTCAAACTAAAACCTTCACACTTGACCCTGCTGCCCAGGCACTCACTCTCGCACTCCTTTGGTCTGCACCCAAACTCTAGCACCCTAAACTTACTTGCTGCTTTTGGAAATGGTCCCACACGGCTGAATAGTATTGGATAAAATGACATGCTCATGCTAACTACATTCAGTTCAAATTCATGCTTTCTTCCTAAAACTCTATCATATCTCATGCCATGCAAACTTACTTCACATCTTTTATAATTGCCACCCCTCTCTTCCCCTTCCCTTCAGCTTTTCTGCCTTTAAATTCAACACTCACTATACAGATGTGCCCAGTTACTGTACATTGTGGCTGATAATGCCACAAACGTGTGCACACATTGCACCATGCAATTCCCCATGCCTGCATACCCTATGCTATGCTATAGCAACAATATAGATGGGCATATCTGAACTACCAAAAGTTGAAGTAATCATCAATGCCATCTCCCAGTGCCTCCTATTACTCTGTCACCCCACGCTCTTGCCATGCCAACCTAGCAGAGTTCTACACCTCTACCAGGAATAAAGTCTTTATACTCCTTCATTTCCCACCTCTACTTGTCCACTAGACTTAATTTTCTTTCAACCTCTCTGCCACCTCTCTCCTGAAGTTTTTTCCCATCTTGCTCATCTTTTCAACCTGTCTGTTAGGATTCTGCCTTATTGTCAGTGTAAGTTGAGCTGCAATGCAGGTGCGACAACCTTGTGGTGTTGCTTGACTGTGTCTCATATTTAAGCTCTATCCTGACACTCTACCTCTGCAAGTGATAGCATCTGCTCCTTGAGTATTGTCCTGATTCCTGTGCTGTATATTTTTGGTTCCTACTACAGCTCCAGCAAATGCTGGTGAAAGTTCTATATGTGCCTGGTTTAGTTTTGTTATACAGCTGCTATGATTCCAGATTCATTTCCAGGTTTAAAACAGGATCTGATCCCTGACAGGGACAAGCTGGGATTCTAGTCCAGCTCCCAGCCTGCCATCTGAGATCCTGCATCCAGTCTGGTTTTCATGTGCTGAACATATATGCCTGGCTCAGTTGTCGGCATCCAATTTTACTGTACATGCAGAGTTATCACCTTATTTTGCTACTCACTCCTTTGGCACACTTTTGGTGGAATATTGTGCAGTAACCAACTTTGGTATTCAGCCAAATTCAGTCTGGCTTCATCATAACCACTGCATGCATTCCATAACCACACAATCCACCTAGGGGTAAATTTAATAAAGTAAGAGTTTTTAGAAGTGGAGATGTTGCCCATAGCAACCTATTTACTGTTGTAAGATTTTTAGAAAAACTTTACAAGTTACTGAGACTGCACAAACATTTAATGTGTTCAGAAACACTGAGAAAATGTTAATAAAAATAAGCAAACTTGGTTGGACACATTGGAGCTGCTTAGAACAGAGTTGGGCTGATTCTGAGTTAAAAGTATAGCGAAAAAAACAACAAAAACTTTTAACCTTGGCAAAACCATGTTGCACTGTAGGTAGAGCAGATGTACAGTAAAATGTGCAGGGAGATTTAGATTTGAAAATAACATGCCAAAACTCAAATCTAGATAGCAGAGTAAAAATAAAGTAAAAGCAGCCAGTATTTACCCTGCATGTGAAAATAGTAAATGTATTTGCACCCCTTGTATTGCAGCATTGTTTGTTACACAAGCAGCTATTTGATTCTTTTTTGCACTGCTCCCAACTCAGAATCAGTCCCAAAGTATTTAAGGTAGCTCCACCTAGTAACAAGTGTCAGGTGATTAGTCTACATTCTGACACCTTGAACCCCAGATCATGTGCTTTGTTTAACTTTAGTGAATAACCTGCTGCCATAACTCTGTTTGTTATAAGACCTGATATTGCTTTTGCCCTTTTATGAATAACCTGCTGGCAGACCACATATTCTTTCAGGACCTGATATTGTTTGTGCCATCATTGTGAATGACCTGCTTTTGGATTTACCCTGAATTTACTGGAAATTATTGCGGGTCTTTTGGGACTATATCTAATCTCCTGCTATTTAAACCTACACAGTCTGTCTCATACACACATGCAGGGAAGGTTTCTGAGAACCCAGAAACCACCCCTGCCCACCGATCAGGGGTGTAGCACCATTGGTTTCAGTAAGTGTAGTGCAAACCGCAGTGAGTGCGGTCCACACTACACAGTAACAAACACACTGCCGCCGGTGCTGGGTAGTACTATCATACTACCTGGCAGCGGTGTGTTTGTTTTAGCAGCCAATGAAAATCAGACAGACTCTCATTGGCTGCTGCATCCATGAAGGGAGCCGGGCTGGAGCTCACTCATGTGCTCTGCATTCTGGCTCCTGCAGTGGGTGATGGGAGAGACGTCATGACATCTCTCCCATAGTGCTGAGAAGGAGGACAGAGGAGTGGGCATTGGCAGGTGCAGGAGTGGGGATTCAGGTAAGTATATTGTGTGTCTTGTGTAATATAAGTAAGGGGCACTGCATAGGGTGGACCACTAATGGGGCCACTGTATAAGGGGCACAACTGGGGGCACTGCATAGGGGGACCACTACTAGGGGCACTACTGGGGACACTACATAGGGGGACCACTACTGGGGGCACTGTATAAGGGGCACTGTATAGGGGGGACCACTACTGGGGGCACTGAATAAGGGGCACTACTGGTGGCACTTTATAAGGGGCATTACTGGTGGCACTGCATAGGGGGACCACTACTGGGGCACTGCATAGGGGGCTCTGTATATGGGGCATGCTGGGGGCACTGTATAAGGGGTACTACTATGGACACTGCATAACAGGTACTACTGGGGGCACTTTATAAGAGGCACTTCTGGGGGCACTGTATAAGGGGGCACTGTATGAGTGGCACTACATAGGGGGACCACTACAGGGGGCACTGTATAAGGGGCATTGCTGGGGGGAGAGGGGTGTTTAATAAATCATGCTGGCTGTATTTATTTGCCTGCAGCATCCATGTTTTTTAGTGATAGAGGTGTGTGTGTGTGTGTTTGTGTCAGTAAGTATGTGTGTATCCCGTCATAGGCTGAGGGGCATATTTTACTGTAGAGGTCCTACAGTACTGCATGATAACAAATGTATGTAAACCAATACCTCTGAATTTCTATTATCATGTAGGATTCAAGTATTTTTGATTTATCTGCAGTGTGCTGGTAGGCAATTTTCTTTTTTCTGTGTTCAGTGTAAACCCCGCCCTTTACAAGCACCTGTAGTATATTATTAAGCTGATTGAGCATCTACCATATTTTTTGCTTGCAGTTTGGAGGCATGAAGGGAGTCAGAATTAGGAGGAGGTGCTGATCCTTATAGTGCCATGTGGAGGTTTTTTGGGGTACCTCCAAGGTAAGTTAGCTCTCAGCTCATACATGTACTGTTATCATGCAGTACATTAATTTGAATTTATATGACCCAGAGTGGGTGCTACTATTATGTAGCAATAATTATTTTGGGGTGAGCATTTGGGAGTGGGGCCCCTGGGGTTGTTCTGGCTGGACCTTGCTCATGGCATTACCACTTAATTCACATAGAATATTTTTTCACTTCTCTATTTGTTTGTCTATTATTTATATCATTTTAATTCTTTTACATTTCATTAACACTTATTGATTTATCTTTACATATCTATCCTTTTACACTTCACAATCACCTTTTTTCCCCTTTTCATGTGATGCCCTGGGGATGGTCCTTGGCTGGAAATTTTTTGGGGTGCCTTGCTTCTCGGATGTGAACCCCTTAATGTTAGGGATGCTGGTATAGAGGAGCCTTGACGTCGGCCCAGCGCTTATTCATATATTTGCAAATGTATGTAAACCAATACCTCTGAATTTCTATTATCATGTAGGATTCAAGTATTTTTGATTTATCTGCAGTGTGCTGGGGGCAATTTTCTTTTTTCTGTGTTCAGTGTAAACCCCGCCCTTTACAAGCACCTGTAGTATATTATTAAGCAGATTGAGCAACTACCATATTTTTTGCTAATAACCAGATATCCACAGAAAAAACACGGACTCTTGACACAGAAGTATTTTTTTTGGACATATTGACAATATTTGTATGGATTGAGAACTGTTGGTATTCTATATACAGACAATAGTTTGGTTATGTCGGTATATATCTTGTTGTTTGGAGTGCTTGGGGCTATCCTTTTCTTTTTCTTAGTTCTAAGTGATTAGCGAAGATCACTGACAGTCTTCAGCTGCCTGACTGTGTGTGGATCGCAATTGTTTTATTTCTATCTCTTATGTATTACAGCAAGAAAGCACAGCATCCAACCCGGCATCTAAGCAGAGACATCCACGGAGGCAATGTGGAAGTCAGCAGGTAACTTTCTGTTTCAATGTATTGTGTCACGTATATATGGTAAGTTATTTGACCTTGCAATACCTACAGGCACCAGAGTCCACCCACCAAAAGGGAAGAAGATACAGTCATCTCTGTTTTTTCTATTTTCTAGCACTACCCGCAGTGTGGCACCGGTCAATCTCCATATAATACCTGGCACAGGGAGAGAAGCAGAATACATTGTGAAAGTGATACCTTTGTATCTGTACTAAATTCTACTCCTTCAGATTCAGGGCACTCTCATTGTAGGGTTGGTCCTGAGGGTCCCTGTGCTGTTTTCAGCAGGGTCAGCTAGGATCAGACAGCAACAGCAGATGCCCAACTACACTCATTCATATCCCTGAGTGTATTACAGACACACTCACTTGTCATATAATGCATGGCACACAACAAGCAGCAGCCCCCTGAACCACACTGTACTAGGAATTCATAGCTGTACTTGCTTACTGTTCTCTTTGTAATTACTTGTTGATTAATTATAATAACACTGCCTGGAGATAATTTGGAACTCTATTATCAATGAACAAAACATTTTAAAATGTATACAACATGTAGCACCCTGATCCTCATATATGACATGTCTGCAAAGAATTCTTAACATTGTGTGATGGCTTGCAGTGTTTAGGTGCTTAATGAGGGTCCACACATGGCATTCCAGTAAAATAAAGGAAATGGTGAATTACTTCAGCATGATAATCAGGAATAGAAAATAAAAACAACCTAGCCCTCGCTTAGGGCACTAGCTCACTTCTTGAACCCTCTCTATCAATGGTGCAGCTAGTCTGCCAATAACAGTCCTGGTGGCCTTCCCTGTATCATACAGATATAGGCCCTGGCTTCCTAAGCCTGCAGCTTTACTGCTCCAACATCACACAATGTGACAGTTTGTGGTCCCCCTTGCCTCCTGCAAGATCCAGACACTGGCCTCCTAGCCCCCAAAGGCTCACTTAGCTTCACTGGGCTCTCTGGCTGCCATAATCCCACATATCTTGTTTCCCACAGCAGCCTGACTGGTCTGCCTTCTCATCAGCCCACACCTGAGCTCTATCCACAAGGCAGCAATTAAGCATCTTCCCACAATGCTTTTCTAGTCTGTGTGGGCGGATCTCCCCTGCCCCACACAGAATCTGCTGCTCACCAGTGCCACCTCTGGTGATACTGCCACAATTGTTTATAACTTTTCCATGATAGATATACTATTACAGTTTAACTATTATTTGACCTGCTATTGCAATGTGATTCTCTGAGGGATGTATCACTCCAAATACTAGAGAAAAAAACAGATTGTTGACTACAATGCATCTTCATAACAGATGAATTAACTTGTGAGATACAAACTGAAGATCATTAAGTAATCTATAATAAATTACATTGTGCTAACATTGTTGGGAATACTTTTTTTGTATCAGTGTAACTTCAGTTGAAAATTATGACCAAACTGAAGTACAGACTGGCATGTGTAAACTTATCTCCTACAATCACGATACATTTATTATGCTTAATACTGTGTGGCATTATATGTACAAGAATGGTCCAAAAATATGAGGATGGAATACGGGGTTTGTAGACATATAGGGGAATTCAATATAGAGCAAAAACTCAGTTTTTGCAGGTTCGAAAAGTCTTTGAAAAAAAACGGGGATAACTTTTCACCACTGAATAGGTGGCGAAAAAAAGTGCAGAATTGGGGTTTAGGGGTGCAGGCTTAAAAAAAATAGCCTGCACCCCTGGGAATGACATTTTAAAAAGAACTGTGTCACAAAAAAAAGGGACACCCCCAAACAATTAATTTAAAAATTGGGGTAAAAAATAAATGGGAAAAAAGTGTTTAAAAATAGGGAAATAGGTTCAGGGCTATTCTGCAAGTATGCGGCAGGTGTATTCTAGAATAGGCCATTAGCAGCAGGAGCATAGTTGCAGAATTTTTAAAAACTTACTTTAGGGACATAAAAATATGCTAGCACCCATTTTCATGTACCCTAAATTTGATGGGACCACTTAAAAAAACGAAAAAAATAACCTAAGTGCTCTTCTGCAACACTTCTTCAATGTCGGGAAAAAAACACCTGCTGCGGCTATCTAAATCCCCATAGTGATCCCCATGTTTTTACAACTTTAGCGGAGTCCTACAATTTTTTCCAAGAAAATTTCGTAGTTTATCAAAAATCCCACTTTGCCAGGTCCCGTTTTCGTAGATTTTATATTGAATACGGGATAAAGAAGGCTCGCGCCCGATACTTTATCCCTGAAAAATCTCCGATGTGGAGCGAAAAGTCCAGCATGGACTTTTCACTCCCATATTGAATACGCTTAATATGAAGAATCTTTATGGAGTATGAAACACATTAGGTTCTGACACTATATTATGATGAATGCTATGCTATACATATTGCTGCTAAATTTATTGAGAATTATTACTCTGATTATATTATTGTTGAGCTATTGTAGTATTTTTGTTTGTATGTGTCCAAACATAGTTTTATTTCTACAACTGGAATAAAAGCTACATTTAATCTCAATATTTTTCTAGGAGTGACCCCAAAAAAATTTGAGTTATTTTGTTTCTTCCTTTTATACATGTAGATATACTCTCACCTCCACATGAGATATGACCTTTTCTTCATTTTGAGGTTTATTGTATATAGATAGTGGATTAGTTGTCAATTTATCTGAGTTTTCTTATATCTAATTCATACATATATCACTAGTGCTCAGGTTTTCCTCATCCCCTTTCCTTGGAGCTACTGTACTGTACCTCTGTGGAAACAGTCACACTGCAACAAAAGGACTTTGATGTATCACTTTGTCATTTTACCCATTTATTAGCTATACTACAGTGTGTCCTAGTGTTAATGGAGACCTGACTGTGGCTAACTACAGCCGAACCAGCATGTATTCCTCTACAAAACAATGTAGCTAAGGGGTTTTACCAAGAAAGAACTAAACTTACAAGTGAGAGGAAAATAAAGATATATTGAGGACCTTAAGAGTAAAAAAATTAACTCCAAGGTACAGATGTCTCTTCACTAAACCATCCTTCTGCCAGAAATGCAAATACCTTATCACATAAGTCTAGCATATCACAAATTACACAATATTTATTATTATTTATTTATTAGAAGTTATTTATATAGCACACACATATTCCACAGCACTGTACAGAGAAAATCCGGCCATTCACATCAGCCCCTGCCCCAGTGTAGCTGACAATCTATATTCCCTACCACATGCTCACACACTTGGGTTCATTTTTTGGTACCCAATTACCTACCAGTATATTTTTGGAGTGTGGGAGGAAACTGGAGCACCTGGAGGAAACCAACGCAAGCACAGGGAGAATATACAAACTCCACACAGTTTGGAGTAACATGGGTAACGAACCCATGGCCTCAGTGCTGTGAGGCAGTAATGCTAACCATTACACAATCTGTGCTGCCCACAATAGAGAGTTCTATAGAATAATAGCTTGTGACACTTTATTACTTTTATAATTTACTACTGTTCTACCTAAGTTATGTCTGACAAGAAGTATACTTTAATGCAGACACATCTATACTAACCTAAAATAAATACCTGCTGCACCACTATTACTAAACTCTAATAGATTAAGGGATTTAGATTCAGTTGACATCTTAGCAGGTAACACAGGAGTATTCTTAGTAGAAAATATCTGTAAACATAAACCCTTGGGTACATCCAATGATAATGAATAGTCTTGTAGAAATGTAATTATTATTTATTATAAACAGTTACTTATATAGTGCACACATATTTTGCAGTGTTCACATAGAACATTCATCATTCAGATCAGTCCCTGTACCAATGTAGCTTACAGTCTATGGCTTAGGTGCTGAGTGGAGTGTATGCCTTTTTGCGGTGTGTATTTTGCATCCAGGGCTGGTGCAACATTTCTTAGAACCCTATTAAAGCTTCAGCCTAAAGCCTCTTCATTCCCCAATACCCACTTTCCAGCCCCACCTGACTAATCCATCATTCCTATTTGCGCAGTGTCAGAAGAACATAAGCAAATAGATATTCAGTGCTACAATCTGGAAACCGGCCATGTAGGCTTAACAACACATACGCCTTAACCAGAGGTTCAACAACACAGGTTTGCCATGAAAATGTTAAAAACCAAATATGCTGCCTAAGATGTAGTCACCTAAATCTTTAACAATCCTAAGAGAAATCCACAAACACTGTGGCACAAATCTATGCTCAAAAGGGGGAAACCTCTCAATGCATGTAATAGTGCCACTTTCAAAATGCCACTCTTGCAAATTGGATAATAGTAGTAATAGGGTAATCAGTTGTACTTCAAAGACATGTATTATTATTACAGATATAAAACTGTATATTCTAAAAACGACTTAAAGTCAATTTCTAAATCAAAACATACAAGTCCCAATTCATTAACTGCTTCAAAATGATTTATTAATAAACTCATACTGAAAAGACCCTGGTATCAGTAATAAACATGTAAAATACAATTTTTTTATGATATAAATGCTGAAGGCACTAATAAAAATATACATTTGGGATGAGATACTTCATGTATTACTTACTATTCAACATCAGTTGATGAAGTAATGATTACTGTAACCAAGTTTTACACATACCAAAAATCCACATTTTACTGAATAATAGATTAGAGGTTGATAACTGTTATGTGTATTGCTTAGTTCACAGAAAATATAAATTTATAAGTGGCATTTATGCAGTATTGTTATTATGTGTTATGGTAAATTATATATCCATAATTATTATAAAACATTAATTTAGTTTTGTACATTACTTGATGATTCTATTAGTTTACATCTACAGATGTGTCCTCATACAGCTAGGGGTACAGTATATTTACTAAATTGCAAGTTTCTAGAAGTGGAGTTGTTCCCATAGAAACCAATCGGATTCTAGCTATTATCTTCTAGAAGGTGCTAGATAAATGATAAGTAGAATCTCATTGGTTGATATGGGTAACATCTCCACTTCTAAAAACTTGTACTATAGTAAATATACCATATACCCCCTAGTCTCAATACGCAGTGCAGTGCAAGATTCCTGGCATGAATGAGCCACGCCAAGCAAAATACCACTCAATCTGTACCAGAAACAATGGGCTACGATTTTAATTGCACAGGAATTAGTTTTAAATATATACAAAGTCACAGATGAAGCACAGCGGAACTTAGCATGAAAAAAAAGAACATATGCACTGCATCATAGCACTTCTTATACAGATTAAAACTCATTCGCACACAGATATACAAGTGTTGCATATCAAATTAATCCGTGCAGTCTTATTAAGTGGTTTATTCTCATTGCATTGTGACTAAGATGCATTTTTTTGTGGAAAAGATGAATGGCTCAAGACAAGTCATATGGCTCCTGGCATGCCGAGAAGAGCTGTTTAGTGTCACTGAAGCAATATTGTATAAAAACACATCTGTATATGTTTTGGAATGGCTCTGATAATCTTCCAAAACCATACCTTGCAATGGACAGTGTTATATACTGTAGTTCTGTGAAGAAACCCAGCATTGTAAAGCTCAGTCCTCTTTCGATCTGTACAGTAGTTCTTGTGTTCCATGTGGAATGCAGAACACATTTGGTTTATTGGAACTATCAGTTATCGATTCTCTCAAGGCAGAATGTTGAGGAACCCATCACTATGCGTCATGCCGAGTCATACACATTTCAGTTGCATCTCCACTTGACAGATGTAGCACAACCAGACTGTAGCAGAGTGTTGTCACATAGGCAAAGTTCAGTGAGCATATGGCAACAAAACTAAGGCTTATTCTGATTTGGACATAAGCATAAATACGCCTGTTTCCAGGTGTATAGGATGTGCTAGTCTGCACTGATGATGACGATTGGAATCAAACCAAGCACACAGATGTTGCTTAGAGCTGTGTGTAATTCTGATTATTGGTGAATATATGTCAAATAAATTGTAAAAGGCAATGCCTGATTGTGCTTTTTTTTATAGATTTGAACAAAGTATAAAAGAGTGCATATCTTGTAAATGTAATACGTGCTTATCTGCTTAGAGCACTGGTGCTCTACTGCAGCTTTTAAGTACCAATAACCGGTTTCATGAATTTCTTTAATCATGCACAGGTGAGTTAATCTATTTGCTGTGTTAGTAATTATTCCATCTGCTTCCACAGATAGAAATCCACAAAATGTGACCTGTTGGAAAAACTTGAAGGGTTGAAGTTGAGAACCACTGGTTTAGAACCTTTTTGTGGTCTTTGTGGTGTAATCTTTATCTAAGGTTAACATAAATTTCTAAGCTTGGGAGTCTTGTCGTTAATCCAGTTGTGAAGCATCTGAAATGAAAACAAGGCAGATGGTGTAATACTGTATGTACAGTAAAGTTAATGTGATGCATTCAATGTGTTTGTACTTATAAGATGCAAACAGAGTACCAAATAACAAGTTGCATTCATCTGAGTTTAGTTCCTTAACCTAATTCAGAGATGGTGTCCACTTCATCCAAACTCAGGGTATTGAAAAAAAACCCATCCCCATGGTACATTTATAAAAAATAAAACACACTTTATTTGATAAATGAGTACTAACTATGTACAATGAATTAGAACTAAGGCTTAGCTGGTTTGTTGAAAATTTCAAAAATGTGTAGGCCTACACTTGTTTGTAAATTTTCTGGAAGTCCTCCAATGTTTGCAGGAATTCATTCATATAAATCCAAATCAAGGCACAGTATGATATATATCAATTAGAGGTAAGGTATCAGGAGTTCAGGCTTTATCCCTGTGTGCTTTGTCCACTACGGGAACTAGGGGCATTTTAAGAGAGGAGGAGGCCCATGTGCAGCCTCCTTTTGGGCCCCCTCCTCTCTGTCTGCAGCTCAGTGGCACTGAGAGCATTGTAGATTCTGGCTTCATGCCAGAATCTACTGCCCATGTGCAGGTCTCCGGGAAAATGGTGCCTACACCTACTTTCCCAGGGGACATCTTTTTTGTGCATGTGGAGATCACTGCCGCCATTTTCCCAGTGAGTGTTTGCTGCTGTGTGCTGTGGAGCAGCACATTGGGGTCGGCAGAGAGGTACGTATAATTATCTATGGGTGCAGGGTGTGCAGTGTGGGCCCCCACTTGACCCAGGAGCCCGTGTGCACCACACACCTTGCACCCATTATAAATACGCCTATGACAGGATCAGCATCAACGGAGAGGTAGAGAGAAGGGAAATATGGTGTGTCGTAATTCATATGTATTTAGAAATGTATTTAGATATTTTTAAAATGTAAAGACAATCTTGTTTTCAAGTGTGTCCTGGATACATAGGTGTGACCAAATTACAGACAATGCGCCTCATTCAGAGATGTATAGTATGCAAACCTGATGGTTTGTGAACATCTCTGATGTTGGAAGGACTGCACATGCACATGATGTGTACTGCACATATGCAGGCTTCCATCTGTGAATTTGCTTACAGTGCCCCATTTGTGGGTGGGGAGGGGGCAGCGACAGGAGCCATTTTACAAAATGGGGGCATGTTGCCCCAGCTTTGTAGGCATACAGAGAACTGGGTCTGCATGTTCTGTGCATTTCCATGGCCCATTCTGAGTAAGCTTAAGCTTATTCAGATGGGCGATGACTAGGGCCATCGCGATCGATGATCATGATGGTGAACCAATGCTGCATCTTCAGACATAGCACTTGGGTATTTGATGTTGGCTGTAGGTGTCTTTTTCTCATCAGACACATCTTGCAGCATTACAATATGTTAGCATCGCTGCTGTATCCAAAGAAGAGCATTCATATCTGAGCAAGGGGCCAAAGGCAATAGGACTATAATTACAAACATGTTTATAGATGTGAATGACCAAAGTTTTGAAAGGTCATAGTTTTAAATTAATGGGTAGAATTTTCCAAATTATGGAAAACCTTTGGAACAAGGATCATCCACATTCATTGCTGAATGGAGGAACCAATAAAAGGTTTGTAGAGAAGATATATTGTTAGCTGCAGTGGTAAGAAGTCTTTTCAGGTTATTGCATAACTTGTTCAGAAAGTATCTGAAAAAACAATAGGCAATTTGAACTTTATGTCTAGAGTCCAAAGACATCCAACCTAAATATAATAGCACATTAGAATGGTGTGTTTTGTGGTTATACTGAAATCAAAATGGCAGTTTATGAAGAGAGCTAAAGCTAATTTTAGGGGCTGTATGATAAACCCCATCTTAATAATCTGTAATTAGTAATAGCAGCTGTTGTGCACTTTCTGACCATAGGAATTAGGCAGAAATTATTTTAATGAACAAGTCCAGTTTTGAATGCAATATGAAGCCATATACTCAAGTATTTATATTTGGAAATTGATGTCAGAAAAGTGCTGGAGTTTGCTCCAATCAGATAATTCTATATTATGTAAATCAGAGTGTTAATAGGAATCTTGGGTTTTAACGTCATTAAACTGACATCTAAATTGAGTACCCAATACACACATAGAGACATTATAGTCTATGTACTAAGCCCTGGATAGAGTTAAAGTGGATGGAGATAAAGTACCAACCAATCAGCTCCTAACTGTCGCTTTACAGTCTATGTTTGAAAAGTGACAGAAGCTGATTGTTTGGTCCACTTTATCACTATCCAAGGATTAGTACATAGACCCCATTATCCCCCAGAACAGGAAGTATGTTTGGTTATTGTAAATGGTAAAGGATCGTGAAGGTTACCAGCATCAGTCTGTCTCAAGATTTCTATTATGACAACTATTCATGTCTTCACAGTACACTGTCTCCCTTCAGTCCAACCCTCTGCGCCACTGGTAGCTTCACAAAATCAGCCATTATCAATGGCTGCTTTAAAATTGGTGGCTGATAATGCTTCTGTCTTCGAGTAGCCATCACATTATCCATGTAACAGTTGGAATTGTTATTTGCATTACCCTATGTTTCAATTGTTCCCCACAACACTTAGACTGTACACATATTTAGATGAAGCAATCTTTACATTGTTTCATGTCATTGTATTTAATGTATTTATATCATGATCCCCTTATTGTACAGTGCTACATACTATATTGGAACCGGTAGGTTTAATACATTTACAAGCTCTGCCTTAGTCCCATTGTATTGCAGTACATTGTTTAGATCAGAGAGAGAGAGAGAGCTGTGCTAGAATCATCTGCATACTGTAAGTATGAATAAGAGCTGCTTTACAAACTGTTGCTGAATATAAATAGGGAAAACAGTAATGCCCCCAAAAGACAATCTAAAGAGAACCCAAAAGAAACATTTAGAGGGGTATTCAATATGAAACGTTAACTTCACTGTCGAAGTTAACGTTTCATATCGGAGTTTTTACCTGCGTTAAAGTAATGGGCGCGCGCCTGCTTATCCCCGTATTCAATATAAAATTAACGAAAACGGGAGCCTCCGAAGTTGGATTTGCGTAAAGTTACAAATTTTTCCATAAAAAAATTGTAAGACCCCCCTAAAGTTGTAAAAACATGGGGGATCACTATGGGTACCCCCGTTTTAGCCTTTAAATGAAAGTCGGGGATTTAAATAGCAGCAGCAGGTGTTTTTTCCCGACATTGAAGAAGTGATGCAGAAGAGCACTTAGGTTTTTTTTTTCATTTTTTTAAGTGGTGCCATCAAATTTGGGGTACATGAAAATGGGTACTAGCATATTTTGATGTCCCTAAAGTAAGTTTTTAAAAATTCTGCATTTGTGCACCTGCCGCTATAAATCTATTCTAGAAAACACCTGCCACATACATGCAGAATAGCCCTGAACCTATTTCCCTATTGTTAATCATTTTTTTCCCACTTTTATTTTTTCACCCCAATTTTTTTATTAATTTTTTGGGGTGTCCCTATTTTTTTAAAAAACTTTTTTTGACACAGTTCTTTTTTAAATGTCATTCCTAGGGGTGCAGGCTATTTTTTTTAAGCCTGCACCCCTAAACCCCAATTCTGCCCTTTTTTTTGACACCTATTCAATGGTGAAAAGTTATCACCGTTTTTTATCAAAGACTTTTCAAAACTGCGATAAGTCTTTGAAATTGAATACGGTGTAAAACTAAAACCTGTGATAATGACGTCATAAGTGCGATATTAACGCAAAAATGATGTTATCGCTCCCATATTGAATACCCCTATTAGATTGCTACATGTGTGGTCAAAATTAACATAAACTTTCTAATAAATACAGTAGGAGTGAAACTTAGAAAGTGTTCTGATCAATGCTCGAAGTGTGGTGGTATACAGCGGTATGGCATACCGGCACTTCCAGCACTAAACATTTTTTTTTGAGCTGACGGCAGATGAGTGGCTTCAGTGCTGAGCTGGAGAGAGCGACATGTCTCCGCCCGCCTTCTACACTGACACTGCTCACAGGCTGTAAGAGTGTCAGTGTAGGACATCCCCTAGTACAGCCCCTCTGTGAGGGGCTGTACTAGGGGATGTGGGTGGCGGGTCGGCTCTGGTGAGTACAGCTGTGGGGGGAGGAGTATGGCCACGAGCGTGAGATGGTGGAGCTGCAGTACTTGTCACCGGCATTAGCCTACTAGGGCACAGGGAGCTGCAAGGGAGGTCTGACACACCGTGGTGAGCAGGGGCTGATGGAGCCACCGTGAAAGCGGGTCTGACCATCAGTAGGCTGGACGCCCCTATCATTAGCAGCCGCGGCCACTGTCACACAGTGACAGTGTCGTGGCTGTGGTTGGGGGGGCACTGACATCGCAGAGGCTGAGCTGTGACTACGCGCATGCGTGAGCTGCAGCAGAAGCTAGGGCTGGAGATCACTATCAATTAGGCTGTGCAGCGGTGCAGCACAGCCTCTATAGCCAAAGCTGCATGGCCATTCCCTTACTGTGTGTGGCTCCTCTTCATACTCAGTGCTCTGAGCCAGCCAGGAGTACACAA
This sequence comes from Taudactylus pleione, assembly GCA_031769625.1. Classification (NCBI taxonomy): domain Eukaryota; kingdom Metazoa; phylum Chordata; class Amphibia; order Anura; family Myobatrachidae; genus Taudactylus; species Taudactylus pleione. Next base: position 1,631,086 of record JAUIMM010000264.1, on the reverse strand, counting down.
CAGGAGATCACAGCAGCATGCCAGAAACCCCGTACTCAGCCTCAGCCAGAGACCCCGTACTCAGCCTCAGCTAGAGACCCCGTACTCAGCCTCAGCCAGAGACCCCATACTCAGCCTCAGCTAGAGACCCCGTACTCAGCCTCAGCTAGAGACCCCGTACTCAGCCTCAGCTAGACAGGGAGTTTGTTTACTTTCATTTCCTGTCTGAGCCCTGAGCAGCTGCAGAGGAGGACAAGCCAGCCGGAGCGTGGAACTACAGGACCAGGACCTGCCCCAGCCACACGAGATACTGGTAAGAGCTGGAGGGGGCAGAGAACTATGGAGAGAGGAGGCTGTTGATACTGTTATGTGGGGCGGGGTGGGGGGGCACAGACATGGAGAGTATGGGCCGATGATACTGCTTTGGGAGGGTTCAGAGACATGTAAGTTTGTGTTATGTGTGGAGGTCCTGTGCTTACATGCATGCCTGTGGGGAGGTCTGAGTTACATGTTTGTGGGAAGGCATACCCACTGGGGTTACTAGCTATTGTAGTTGTTTTCCTCTCTGCCCCCCAGTCTCTCTCTACCTCCATTGTATCTCTCTCCCTTTATTCTCATCTCTCTCTCTGTCCCTCATACATCTATCACCCCCATGTCTTGCTATTCCACCCCCATTTTTCTCCCTTTCTCCCCCGACATGTCTTACACCTCCATGTCTTTCTCTCCCCTTCATGTCTCTTTCTGCAACATGTCTCTCTCTCTCTCTCCCCCCCACATCTGTCTCCCCATTGTCTCACTCTCCCTGTCTCCCCCTTACCACTACTGTAGAAATCATGGTGACAGCACCCTGGTCCTCCTTCAGTAACAGAAAGGCTCGCTCTCTGCTCAGACTATGTATCTTATGCCGGGTACACACTAGACCAGTGGTAGCCAACCCTGGTCCTAAAGAGCTACCAACAGTGCATGTTTTCCAGGTCTCCTCACAGAATCACAAGTGTAATAATTAGCTCCACCTGTGGATCTTTTCAAATGTGTTAGTTAGTAATGACTTCAAGTTTTCCAGGCCACCTAGCTGGTGCACAGGTGACCTGTTGGTAGCTCTTGAGGACTGAGGTTGGCTACCACTGCACTAGACGATATCTCGACCGATCCAGGCAGATCGGACGAGCTATCGGGCACATTGTCTAGTTTGTACCCTCAATGTCATTCACGATACATGCTCCCGCTTGGGTCTCTGCCCTGGGCCACTGCTGCTGAGCTCAGTGAATGCTGCAGTGCACACACAGGTAAGTCGTGGCTGTTATGACAGCGTCGGGTGTTCATTGCTGGAAAGAATAGAATAATGACAGGGCACCCACCACACCCTAAAGCCTCTTCATTCCCCAATACCCACTTTCCAGCCCCACCTGACTAATCCATCATTCCTATTGGCGCAGTGTCAGAAGAACATAAGCAAATAGATATTCAGTGCTACAATCTGGAAACCGGCCATGTAGGCTTAACAACACATACGCCTTAACCAGAGGTTCAACAACACAGGTTTGCCATGAAAATGTTAAAAACCAAATATGCTGCCTAAGATGTAGTCACCTAAATCTTTAACAATCCTAAGAGAAATCCACAAACACTGTGGCACAAATCTATGCTCAAAAGGGGGAAACCTCTCAATGCATGTAATAGTGCCACTTTCAAAATGCCACTCTTGCAAATTGGATTATAGTAGTAATAGGGTAATCAGTTGTACTTCAAAGACATGTATTATTATTACAGATATAAAACTGTATATTCTAAAAACAACTTAAAGTCAATTTCTAAATCAAAACATACAAGTCCCAATTCATTAACTGCTTCAAAATGATTTATTAATAAACTCATACTGAAAAGACCCTGGTATCAGTAATAAACATGTAAAATACAATTTTTTTATGATATAAATGCTGAAGGCACTAATAAAAATATACATTTGGGATGAGATACTTCATGTATTACTTACTATTCAACATCAGTTGATGAAGTAATGATTACTGTAACCAAGTTTTACACATACCAAAAATCCACATTTTACTGAATAATAGATTAGAGGTTGATAACTGTTATGTGTATTGCTTAGTTCACAGAAAATATAAATTTATAAGTGGCATTTATGCAGTATTGTTATTATGTGTTATGGTAAATTATATATCCATAATTATTATAAAACATTAATTTAGTTTTGTACATTACTTGATGATTCTATTAGTTTACATCTACAGATGTGTCCTCATACAGCTAGGGGTACAGTATATTTACTAAATTGCAAGTTTCTAGAAGTGGAGTTGTTCCCATAGAAACCAATCGGATTCTAGCTATTATCTTCTAGAAGGTGCTAGATAAATGATAAGTAGAATCTCATTGGTTGATATGGGTAACATCTCCACTTCTAAAAACTTGTACTATAGTAAATATACCATATACCCCCTAGTCTCAATACGCAGTGCAGTGCAAGATTCCTGGCATGAATGAGCCACGCCAAGCAAAATACCACTCAATCTGTACCAGAAACAATGGGCTACGATTTTAATTGCACAGGAATTAGTTTTAAATATATACAAAGTCACAGATGAAGCACAGCGGAACTTAGCATGAAAAAAAAGAACATATGCACTGCATCATAGCACTTCTTATACAGATTAAAACTCATTCGCACACAGATATACAAGTGTTGCATATCAAATTAATCCGTGCAGTCTTATTAAGTGGTTTATTCTCATTGCATTGTGACTAAGATGCATTTTTTTGTGGAAAAGATGATTGGCTCAAGCCAAGTCATATGGCTCCTGGCATGCCGAGAAGAGCTGTTTAGTGTCACTGAAGCAATATTGTATAAAAACACATCTGTATATGTTTTGGAATGGCTCTGATAATCTTCCAAAACCATACCTTGCAATGGACAGTGTTATATACTGTAGTTCTGTGAAGAAACCCAGCATTGTAAAGCTCAGTCCTCTTTCGATCTGTACAGTAGTTCTTGTGTTCCATGTGGAATGCAGAACACATTTGGTTTATTGGAACTATCAGTTATCGATTCTCTCAAGGCAGAATGTTGAGGAACCCATCACTGTGCGTCATGCCGAGTCATACACATTTCAGTTGCATCTCCACTTGACAGATGTAGCACAACCAGACTGTAGCAGAGTGTTGTCACATAGGCAAAGTTCAGTGAGCATATGGCAACAAAACTAAGGCTTATTCTGATTTGGACATAAGCATAAATACGCCTGTTTCCAGGTGTATAGGATGTGCTAGTCTGCACTGATGATGACGATTGGAATCAAACCAAGCACACAGATGTTGCTTAGAGCTGTGTGTAATTCTGATTATTGGTGAATATATGTCAAATAAATTGTAAAAGGCAATGCCTGATTGTGCTTTTTTTTATAGATTTGAACAAAGTATAAAAGAGTGCATATCTTGTAAATGTAATACGTGCTTATCTGCTTAGAGCACTGGTGCTCTACTGCAGCTTTTAAGTACCAATAACCGGTTTCATGAATTTCTTTAATCATGCACAGGTGAGTTAATCTATTTGCTGTGTTAGTAATTATTCCATCTGCTTCCACAGATAGAAATCCACAAAATGTGACCTGTTGGAAAAACTTGAAGGGTTGAAGTTGAGAACCACTGGTTTAGAACCTTTTTGTGGTCTTTGTGGTGTAATCTTTATCTAAGGTTAACATAAATTTCTAAGCTTGGGAGTCTTGTCGTTAATCCAGTTGTGAAGCATCTGAAATGAAAACAAGGCAGATGGTGTAATACTGTATGTACAGTAAAGTTAATGTGATGCATTCAATGTGTTTGTACTTATAAGATGCAAACAGAGTACCAAATAACAAGTTGCATTCATCTGAGTTTAGTTCCTTAACCTAATTCAGAGATGGTGTCCACTGCATCCAAACTCAGGGTATTGAAAAAAAAACCATCCCCATGGTGCATTTATAAAAAATAAAACACACTTTATTTGATAAATGAGTACTAACTATGTACAATGAATTAGAACTAAGGCTTAGCTGGTTTGTTGAAAATTTCAAAAATGTGTAGGCCTACACTTGTTTGTAAATTTTCTGGAAGTCCTCCAATGTTTGCAGGAATTCATTCATATAAATCCAAATCAAGGCACAGTATGATATATATCATTTAGAGGTAAGGTATCAGGAGTACAGGCTTTATCCCTGTGTGCTTTGTCCACTACGGGAACTAGGGGCATTTTAAGAGAGGAGGAGGCCCATGTGCAGCCTCCTTTTGGGCCCCCTCCTCTCTGTCTGCAGCTCAGCGGCACTGAGAGCATTGTAGATTCTGGCTTCATGCCAGAATCTACTGCCCATGTGCAGGTCTCCGGGAAAATGGTGCCTACACCTACTTTCCCAGGGGACATCTTTTTTGTGCATGTGGAGATCACTGCCGCCATTTTCCCAGTGAGTGTTTGCTGCTGTGTGCTGTGGAGCAGCACATTGGGGTCGGCAGAGAGGTACATATAATTATCTATGGGTGCAGGGTGTGCAGTGTGGGCCCCCACTTGACCCAGGAGCCCGTGTGCACCACACACCTTGCACCCATTATAAATACGCCTATGACAGGAACAGCATCAACGGAGAGGTAGAGAGAAGGGAAATATGGTGTGTCGTAATTCATATGTATTTAGAAATGTATTTAGATATTTTTAAAATGTAAAGACAATCTTGTTTTCAAGTGTGTCCTGGATACATAGGTGTGACCAAATTACAGACAATGCGCCTCATTCAGAGATGTATAGTATGCAAACCTGATGGTTTGTGAACATCTCTGATGTTGGAAGGACTGCACATGCACATGATGTGTACTGCACATATGCAGGCTTCCATCTGCGAGTTTGCTTACAGTGCCCCATTTGTGGGTGGGGAGGGGGCAGCGACAGGAGCCATTTTACAAAATGGGGGCATGTTGCCCCAGCTTTGTAGGCATACAGAGAACTGGGTCTGCATGTTCTGTGCATTTCCATGGCCCATTCTGAGTAAGCTTAAGCTTATTCAGATGGGCGATGACTAGGGCCATCGCGATCGATGATCATGATGGTGAACCAATGCTGCATCTTCAGACATAGCACTTGGGTATTTGATGTTGGCTGTAGGTGTCTTTTTCTCATCAGACACATCTTGCAGCATTACAATATGTTAGCATCGCTGCTGTATCCAAAGAAGAGCGTTCATATCTGAGCAAGGGGCCAAAGGCAATAGGACTATAATTACAAACATGTTTATAGATGTGAATGACCAAAGTTTTGAAAGGTCATAGTTTTAAATTAATGGGTAGAATTTTCCAAATTATGGAAAACCTTTGGAACAAGGATCATCCACATTCATTGCTGAATGGAGGAACCAATAAAAGGTTTGTAGAGAAGATATATTGTTAGCTGCAGTGGTAAGAAGTCTTTTCAGGTTATTGCATAACTTGTTCAGAAAGTATCTGAAAAAACAATAGGCAATTTGAACTTTATGTCTAGAGTCCAAAGACATCCAACCTAAATATAATAGCACATTAGAATGGTGTGTTTTGTGGTTATACTGAAATCAAAATGGCAGTTTATGAAGAGAGCTAAAGCTAATTTTAGGGGCTGTATGATAAACCCCATCTTAATAATCTGTAATTAGTAATAGCAGCTGTTGTGCACTTTCTGACCATAGGAATTAGGCAGAAATTATTTTAATGAACAAGTCCAGTTTTGAATGCAATATGAAGCCATATACTCAAGTATTTATATTTGGAAATTGATGTCAGAAAAGTGCTGGAGTTTGCTCCAATCAGATAATTCTATATTATGTAAATCAGAGTGTTAATAGGAATCTTGGGTTTTAACGTCATTAAACTGACATCTAAATTGAGTACCCAATACACACATAGAGACATTATAGTCTATGTACTAAGCCCTGGATAGAGTTAAAGTGGATGGAGATAAAGTACCAACCAATCAGCTCCTAACTGTCGCTTTACAGTCTATGTTTGAAAAGTGACAGAAGCTGATTGTTTGGTCCACTTTATCACTATCCAAGGATTAGTACATAGACCCCATTATCCCCCAGAACAGGAAGTATGTTTGGTTATTGTAAATGGTAAAGGATCGTGAAGGTTACCAGCATCAGTCTGTCTCAAGATTTCTATTATGACAACTATTCATGTCTTCACAGTACACTGTCTCCCTTCAGTCCAACCCTCTGCGCTACTGGTAGCTTCACAAAATCAGCCATTATCAATGGCTGCTTTAAAATTGGTGGCTGATAATGCTTCTGTCTTCGAGTAGCCATCACATTATCCATGTAACAGTTGGAATTGTTATTTGCATTACCCTATGTTTCAATTGTTCCCCACAACACTTAGACTGTACACATATTTAGATGAAGCAATCTTTACATTGTTTCATGTCATTGTATTTAATGTATTTATATCATGATCCCCTTATTGTACAGTGCTACATACTATATTGGAACCGGTAGGTTTAATACATTTACAAGCTCTGCCTTAGTCCCATTGTATTGCAGTACATTGTTTAGATCAGAGAGAGAGAGAGAGCTGTGCTAGAATCATCTGCATACTGTAAGTATGAATAAGAGCTGCTTTACAAACTGTTGCTGAATATAAATAGGGAAAACAGTAATGCCCCCAAAAGACAATCTAAAGAGAACCCAAAAGAAACATTTAGAGGGGTATTCAATATGAAACGTTAACTTCACTGTCGAAGTTAACGTTTCATATCGGAGTTTTTACCTGCGTTAAAGTAATGGGCGCGCGCCTGCTTATCCCCGTATTCAATATAAAATTAACGAAAACGGGAACCTCCGAAGTTGGATTTGCGTAAAGTTACAAATTTTTCCATAAAAAAATTGTAAGACCCCCCTAAAGTTGTAAAAACATGGGGGATCACTATGGGTACCCCCGTTTTAGCCTTTAAATGAAAGTCGGGGATTTAAATAGCAGCAGCAGGTGTTTTTTCCCGACATTGAAGAAGTGATGCAGAAGAGCACTTAGGTTTTTTTTTTCATTTTTTTAAGTGGTGCCATCAAATTTGGGGTACATGAAAATGGGTACTAGCATATTTTGATGTCCCTAAAGTAAGTTTTTAAAAATTCTGCATTTGTGCACCTGCCGCTATAAATCTATTCTAGAAAACACCTGCCACATACATGCAGAATAGCCCTGAACCTATTTCCCTATTGTTAATCATTTTTTTCCCACTTTTATTTTTTCACCCCAATTTTTTTATTAATTTTTTGGGGTGTCCCTATTTTTTTAAAAAACTTTTTTTGACACAGTTCTTTTTTAAATGTCATTCCTAGGGGTGCAAGCTATTTTTTTTAAGCCTGCACCCCTAAACCCCAATTCTGCCCTTTTTTTTGACACCTATTCAATGGTGAAAAGTTATCACCGTTTTTTATCAAAGACTTTTCAAAACTGCGATAAGTCTTTGAAATTGAATACGGTGTAAAACTAAAACCTGTGATAATGACATCATAAGTGCGATATTAACGCAAAAATGATGTTATCACTCCCATATTGAATACCCCTATTAGATTGCTACATGTGTGGTCAAAATTAACATAAACTTTCTAATAAATACAGTAGGAGTGAAACTTAGAAAGTGTTCTGATCAGTGCTCGAAGTGTGGTGGTATACAGCGGTATGGCATACCGGCACTTCCAGCACTAAACATTTTTTTTTGAGCTGACGGCAGATGAGTGGCTTCAGTGCTGAGCTGGAGAGAGCGACATGTCTCCGCCGCCTTCTACACTGACACTGCTCACAGGCTGTAAGAGTGTCAGTGTAGGACATCCCCTAGTACAGCCCCTCTGTGAGGCGCTGTACTAGGGGATGTGGGTGGCGGGTCGGCTCTGGTGAGTACAGCTGCGGGGGGAGGAGTATGGCCACGAGCGTGAGATGGTGGAGCTGCAGTACTTGTCACCGGCATTAGCCTACTAGTGCACAGGGAGCAGCAAGGGAGGTCTGACACACCGTGGTGAGCAGGGGCTGATGGAGCCACCGTGAAAGCGGGTCTGACCATCAGTAGGCTGGACGCCCCTATCATTAGCAGCCGCGGCCACTGTCACACAGTGACAGTGTCGTGGCTGTGGTTGGGGGGGCACTGACATCGCAGAGGCTGAGCTGTGACTACGCGCATGCGTGAGCTGCAGCAGAAGCTAGGGCTGGAGATCACTATCAATTAGGCTGTGCAGCGGTGCAGCACAGCCTCTATAGCCAAAGCTGCATGGCCATTCCCTTACTGTGTGTGGCTCCTCCTCATACTCAGTGCTCTGAGCCAGCCAGGAGTACACAACAGGAGATCACAGCAGCATGCCAGAGACCCCGTACTCAGCCTCAGCCAGAGACCCCGTACTCAGCCTCAGCTAGAGACCCCGTACTCAGCCTCAGCCAGAGACCCCATACTCAGCCTCAGCTAGAGACCCCGTACTCAGCCTCAGCTAGAGACCCTGTACTCAGCCTCAGCTAGACAGGGAGTTTGTTTACTTTCATTTCCTGTCTGAGCCCTGAGCAGCTGCAGAGGAGGACAAGCCAGCCGGAGCGTGGAACTACAGCACCAGGACCTGCCCCAGCCACACGAGATACTGGTAAGAGCTGGAGGGGGCAGAGAACTATGGAGAGAGGAGGCTGTTGATACTGTTATGTGGGGCGGGGTGGGGGGGCACAGACATGGAGAGTATGGGCCGATGATACTGCTTTGGGAGGGTTCAGAGACATGTAAGTTTGTGTTATGTGTGGAGGTCCTGTGCTTACATGCATGCCTGTGGGGAGGTCTGAGTTACATGTTTGTGGGAAGGCATACCCACTGGGGTTACTAGCTATTGTAGTTGTTTTCCTCTCTGCCCCCCAGTCTCTCTCTACCTCCATTGTATCTCTCTCTCTTTATTCTCATCTCTCTCTCTGTCCCTCATACATCTATCACCCCCATGTCTTGCTATTCCACCCCCATTTTTCTCCCTTTCTCCCCCAACATGTCTTACACCTCCATGTCTTTCTCTCCCCTTCATGTCTCTTTCTGCACCATGTCTCTCTCTCTCTCTCCCCCCCACATCTGTCTCCCCATTGTCTCACTCTCCCTGTCTCCCCCTTACCACTACTGTAGAAATCATGGTGACAGCACCCTGGTCCTCCTTCAGTAACAGAAAGGCTCGCTCTCTGCTCAGACTATGTATCTTATGCCGGGTACACACTAGACCAGTGGTAGCCAACCCTGGTCCTAAAGAGCTACCAACAGTGCATGTTTTCCAGGTCTCCTCACAGAGTCACAAGTGTAATAATTAGCTCCACCTGTGGATCTTTTCAAATGTGTTAGTTAGTAATGACTTCAAGTTTTCCAGGCCACCTAGCTGGTGCACAGGTGACCTGTTGGTAGCTCTTGAGGACTGAGGTTGGCTACCACTGCACTAGACGATATCTCGACCGATCCAGGCAGATCGGACGAGCTATCGGGCACATTGTCTAGTTTGTACCCTCAATGTCATTCACGATACATGCTCCCGCTTGGGTCTCTGCCCTGGGCCACTGCTGCTGAGCTCAGTGAATGCTGCAGTGCACACACAGGTAAGTCGTGGCTGTTATGACAGCGTCGGGTGTTCATTGCTGGAAAGAATAGAATAATGACAGGGCACCCACCACACCCTAAAGCCTCTTCATTCCCCAATACCCACTTTCCAGCCCCACCTGACTAATCCATCATTCCTATTGGCGCAGTGTCAGAAGAACATAAGCAAATAGATATTCAGTGCTACAATCTGGAAACCGGCCATGTAGGCTTAACAACACATACGCCTTAACCAGAGGTTCAACAACACAGGTTTGCCATGAAAATGTTAAAAACCAAATATGCTGCCTAAGATGTAGTCACCTAAATCTTTAACAATCCTAAGAGAAATCCACAAACACTGTGGCACAAATCTATGCTCAAAAGGGGGAAACCTCTCAATGCATGTAATAGTGCCACTTTCAAAATGCCACTCTTGCAAATTGGATTATAGTAGTAATAGGGTAATCAGTTGTACTTCAAAGACATGTATTATTATTACAGATGTAAAACTGTATATTCTAAAAACAACTTAAAGTCAATTTCTAAATCAAAACATACAAGTCCCAATTCATTAACTGCTTCAAAATGATTTATTAATAAACTCATACTGAAAAGACCCTGGTATCAGTAATAAACATGTAAAATACAATTTTTTTATGATATAAATGCTGAAGGCACTAATAAAAATATACATTTGGGATGAGATACTTCATGTATTACTTACTATTCAACATCAGTTGATGAAGTAATGATTACTGTAACCATGTTTTACACATACCAAAAATCCACATTTTACTGAATAATAGATTAGAGGTTGATAACTGTTATGTGTATTGCTTAGTTCACAGAAAATATAAATTTATAAGTGGCATTTATGCAGTATTGTTATTATGTGTTATGGTAAATTATATATCCATAATTATTATAAAACATTAATTTAGTTTTGTACATTACTTGATGATTCTATTAGTTTACATCTACAGATGTGTCCTCATACAGCTAGGGGTACAGTATATTTACTAAATTGCAAGTTTCTAGAAGTGGAGTTGTTCCCATAGAAACCAATCGGATTCTAGCTATTATCTTCTAGAAGGTGCTAGATAAATGATAAGTAGAATCTCATTGGTTGATATGGGTAACATCTCCACTTCTAAAAACTTGTACTATAGTAAATATACCATATACCCCCTAGTCTCAATACGCAGTGCAGTGCAAGATTCCTGGCATGAATGAGCCACGCCAAGCAAAATACCACTCAATCTGTACCAGAAACAATGGGCTACGATTTTAATTGCACAGGAATTAGTTTTAAATATATACAAAGTCACAGATGAAGCACAGCGGAACTTAGCATGAAAAAAAAGAACATATGCACTGCATCATAGCACTTCTTATACAGATTAAAACTCATTCGCACACAGATATACAAGTGTTGCATATCAAATTAATCCGTGCAGTCTTATTAAGTGGTTTATTCTCATTGCATTGTGACTAAGATGCATTTTTTTGTGGAAAAGATGATTGGCTCAAGCCAAGTCATATGGCTCCTGGCATGCCGAGAAGAGCTGTTTAGTGTCACTGAAGCAATATTGTATAAAAACACATCTGTATATGTTTTGGAATGGCTCTGATAATCTTCCAAAACCATACCTTGCAATGGACAGTGTTATATACTGTAGTTCTGTGAAGAAACCCAGCATTGTAAAGCTCAGTCCTCTTTCGATCTGTACAGTAGTTCTTGTGTTCCATGTGGAATGCAGAACACATTTGGTTTATTGGAACTATCAGTTATCGATTCTCTCAAGGCAGAATGTTGAGGAACCCATCACTGTGCGTCATGCCGAGTCATACACATTTCAGTTGCATCTCCACTTGACAGATGTAGCACAACCAGGCTGTAGCAGAGTGTTGTCACATAGGCAAAGTTCAGTGAGCATATGGCAACAAAACTAAGGCTTATTCTGATTTGGACATAAGCATAAATACGCCTGTTTCCAGGTGTATAGGATGTGCTAGTCTGCACTGATGATGACGATTGGAATCAAACCAAGCACACAGATGTTGCTTAGAGCTGTGTGTAATTCTGATTATTGGTGAATATATGTCAAATAAATTGTAAAAGGCAATGCCTGATTGTGCTTTTTTTTATAGATTTGAACAAAGTATAAAAGAGTGCATATCTTGTAAATGTAATACGTGCTTATCTGCTTAGAGCACTGGTGCTCTACTGCAGCTTTTAAGTACCAATAACCGGTTTCATGAATTTCTTTAATCATGCACAGGTGAGTTAATCTATTTGCTGTGTTAGTAATTATTCCATCTGCTTCCACAGATAGAAATCCACAAAATGTGACCTGTTGGAAAAACTTGAAGGGTTGAAGTTGAGAACCACTGGTTTAGAACCTTTTTGTGGTCTTTGTGGTGTAATCTTTATCTAAGGTTAACATAAATTTCTAAGCTTGGGAGTCTTGTCGTTAATCCAGTTGTGAAGCATCTGAAATGAAAACAAGGCAGATGGTGTAATACTGTATGTGTAGTAAAGTTAATGTGATGCATTCAATGTGTTTGTACTTATAAGATGCAAACAGAGTACCAAATAACAAGTTGCATTCATCTGAGTTTAGTTCCTTAACCTAATTCAGAGATGGTGTCCACTGCATCCAAACTCATGGTATTGAAAAAAAACCCATCCCCATGGTGCATTTATAAAAAATAAAACACACTTTATTTGATAAATGAGTACTAACTATGTACAATGAATTAGAACTAAGGCTTAGCTGGTTTGTTGAAAATTTCAAAAATGTGTAGGCCTACACTTGTTTGTAAATTTTCTGGAAGTCCTCCAATGTTTGCAGGAATTCATTCATATAAATCCAAATCAAGGCACAGTATGATATATATCATTTAGAGGTAAGGTATCAGGAGTTCAGGCTTTATCCCTGTGTGCTTTGTCCACTACGGGAACTAGGGGCATTTTAAGAGAGGAGGAGGCCCATGTGCAGCCTCCTTTTGGGCCCCCTCCTCTCTGTCTGCAGCTCAGCGGCACTGAGAGCATTGTAGATTCTGGCTTCATGCCAGAATCTACTGCCCATGTGCAGGTCTCCGGGAAAATGGTGCCTACACCTACTTTCCCAGGGGACATCTTTTTTGTGCATGTGGAGATCACTGCCGCCATTTTCCCAGTGAGTGTTTGCTGCTGTGTGCTGTGGAGCAGCACATTGGGGTCGGCAGAGAGGTATGTATAATTACCTATGGGTGCAGGGTGTGCAGTGTGGGCCCCCACTTGACCCAGGAGCCCGTGTGCACCACACACCTTGCACCCATTATAAATACGCCTATGACAGGAACAGCATCAACGGAGAGGTAGAGAGAAGGGAAATATGGTGTGTCGTAATTCATATGTATTTAGAAATGTATTTAGATATTTTTAAAATGTAAAGACAATCTTGTTTTCAAGTGTGTCCTGGATACATAGGTGTGACCAAATTACAGACAATGCGCCTCATTCAGAGATGTATAGTATGCAAACCTGATGGTTTGTGAACATCTCTGATGTTGGAAGGACTGCACATGCACATGATGTGTACTGCACATATGCAGGCTTCCATCTGCGAGTTTGCTTACAGTGCCCCATTTGTGGGTGGGGAGGGGGCAGCGACAGGAGCCATTTTACAAAATGGGGGCATGTTGCCCCAGCTTTGTAGGCATACAGAGAACTGGGTCTGCATGTTCTGTGCATTTCCATGGCCCATTCTGAGTAAGCTTAAGCTTATTCAGATGGGCGATGACTAGGGCCATCGCGATCGATGATCATGATGGTGAACCAATGCTGCATCTTCAGATATAGCACTTGGGTATTTGATGTTGGCTGTAGGTGTCTTTTTCTCATCAGACACATCTTGCAGCATTACAATATGTTAGCATCGCTGCTGTATCCAAAGAAGAGCGTTCATATCTGAGCAAGGGGCCAAAGGCAATAGGACTATAATTACAAACATGTTTATAGATGTAAATGACCAAAGTTTTGAAAGGTCATAGTTTTAAATTAATGGGTAGAATTTTCCAAATTATGGAAAACCTTTGGAACAAGGATCATCCACATTCATTGCTGAATGGAGGAACCAATAAAAGGTTTGTAGAGAAGATATACTGTTAGCTGCAGTGGTAAGAAGTCTTTTCAGGTTATTGCATAACTTGTTCAGAAAGTATCTGAAAAAACAATAGGCAATTTGAACTTTATGTCTAGAGTCCAAAGACATCCAACCTAAATATAATAGCACATTAGAATGGTGTGTTTTGTGGTTATACTGAAATCAAAATGGCAGTTTATAAAGAGAGCTAAAGCTAATTTTAGGGGCTGTATGATAAACCCCATCTTAATAATCTGTAATTAGTAATAGCAGCTGTTGTGCACTTTCTGACCATAGGAATTAGGCAGAAATTATTTTAATGAACAAGTCCAGTTTTGAATGCAATATGAAGCCATATACTCAAGTATTTATATTTGGAAATTGATGTCAGAAAAGTGCTGGAGTTTGCTCCAATCAGATAATTCTATATTATGTAAATCAGAGTGTTAATAGGAATCTTGGGTTTTAACGTCATTAAACTGACATCTAAATTGAGTACCCAATACACACATAGAGACATTATAGTCTATGTACTAAGCCCTGGATAGAGTTAAAGTGGATGGAGATAAAGTACCAACCAATCAGCTCCTAACTGTCGCTGTACAGTCTATGTTTGAAAAGTGACAGAAGCTGATTGTTTGGTCCACTTTATCACTATCCAAGGATTAGTACATAGACCCCATTATCCCCCAGAACAGGAAGTATGTTTGGTTATTGTAAATGGTAAAGGATCGTGAAGGTTACCAGCATCAGTCTGTCTCAAGATTTCTATTATGACAACTATTCATGTCTTCACAGTACACTGTCTCCCTTCAGTCCAACCCTCTGCGCCACTGGTAGCTTCACAAAATCAGCCATTATCAATGGCTGCTTTAAAATTGGTGGCTGATAATGCTTCTGTCTTCGAGTAGCCATCACATTATCCATGTAACAGTTGGAATTGTTATTTGCATTACCCTATGTTTCAATTGTTCCCCACAACACTTAGACTGTACACATATTTAGATGAAGCAATCTTTACATTGTTTCATGTCATTGTATTTAATGTATTTATATCATGATCCCCTTATTGTACAGTGCTACATACTATATTGGAACCGGTAGGTTTAATACATTTACAAGCTCTGCCTTAGTCCCATTGTATTGCAGTACATTGTTTAGATCAGAGAGAGAGAGAGAGCTGTGCTAGAATCATCTGCATACTGTAAGTATGAATAAGAGCTGCTTTACAAACTGTTGCTGAATATAAATAGGGAAAACAGTAATGCCCCCAAAAGACAATCTAAAGAGAACCCAAAAGAAACATTTAGAGGGGTATTCAATATGAAACGTTAACTTCACTGTCGAAGTTAACGTTTCATATCGGAGTTTTTACCTGCGTTAAAGTAATGGGCGCGCGCCTGCTTATCCCCGTATTCAATATAAAATTAACGAAAACGGGAGCCTCCGAAGTTGGATTTGCGTAAAGTTACAAATTTTTCCATAAAAAAATTGTAAGACCCCCCTAAAGTTGTAAAAACATGGGGGATCACTATGGGTACCCCCGTTTTAGCCTTTAAATGAAAGTCGGGGATTTAAATAGCAGCAGCAGGTGTTTTTTCCCGACATTGAAGAAGTGATGCAGAAGAGCACTTAGGTTTTTTTTTTCATTTTTTTAAGTGGTGCCATCAAATTTGGGGTACATGAAAATGGGTACTAGCATATTTTGATGTCCCTAAAGTAAGTTTTTAAAAATTCTGCATTTGTGCACCTGCCGCTATAAATCTATTCTAGAAAACACCTGCCACATACATGCAGAATAGCCCTGAACCTATTTCCCTATTGTTAATCATTTTTTTCCCACTTTTATTTTTTCACCCCAATTTTTTTATTAATTTTTTGGGGTGTCCCTATTTTTTTAAAAAACTTTTTTTGACACAGTTCTTTTTTAAATGTCATTCCTAGGGGTGCAGGCTATTTTTTTTAAGCCTGCACCCCTAAACCCCAATTCTGCCCTTTTTTTTGACACCTATTCAATGGTGAAAAGTTATCACCGTTTTTTATCAAAGACTTTTCAAAACTGCGATAAGTCTTTGAAATTGAATACGGTGTAAAACTAAAACCTGTGATAATGACGTCATAAGTGCGATATTAACGCAAAAATGATGTTATCGCTCCCATATTGAATACCCCTATTAGATTGCTACATGTGTGGTCAAAATTAACATAAACTTTCTAATAAATACAGTAGGAGTGAAACTTAGAAAGTGTTCTGATCAATGCTCGAAGTGTGGTGGTATACAGCGGTATGGCATACCGGCACTTCCAGCACTAAACATTTTTTTTTGAGCTGACGGCAGATGAGTGGCTTCAGTGCTGAGCTGGAGAGAGCGACATGTCTCCGCCCGCCTTCTACACTGACACTGCTCACAGGCTGTAAGAGTGTCAGTGTAGGACATCCCCTAGTACAGCCCCTCTGTGAGGGGCTGTACTAGGGGATGTGGGTGGCGGGTCGGCTCTGGTGAGTACAGCTGTGGGGGGAGGAGTATGGCCACGAGCGTGAGATGGTGGAGCTGCAGTACTTGTCACCGGCATTAGCCTACTAGGGCACAGGGAGCTGCAAGGGAGGTCTGACACACCGTGGTGAGCAGGGGCTGATGGAGCCACCGTGAAAGCGGGTCTGACCATCAGTAGGCTGGACGCCCCTATCATTAGCAGCCGCGGCCACTGTCACACAGTGACAGTGTCGTGGCTGTGGTTGGGGGGGCACTGACATCGCAGAGGCTGAGCTGTGACTACGCGCATGCGTGAGCTGCAGCAGAAGCTAGGGCTGGAGATCACTATCAATTAGGCTGTGCAGCGGTGCAGCACAGCCTCTATAGCCAAAGCTGCATGGCCATTCCCTTACTGTGTGTGGCTCCTCTTCATACTCAGTGCTCTGAGCCAGCCAGGAGTACACAACAGGAGATCACAGCAGCATGCCAGAAACCCCGTACTCAGCCTCAGCCAGAGACCCCGTACTCAGCCTCAGCTAGAGACCCCGTACTCAGCCTCAGCCAGAGACCCCATACTCAGCCTCAGCTAGAGACCCCGTACTCAGCCTCAGCTAGAGACCCCGTACTCAGCCTCAGCTAGACAGGGAGTTTGTTTACTTTCATTTCCTGTCTGAGCCCTGAGCAGCTGCAGAGGAGGACAAGCCAGCCGGAGCGTGGAACTACAGGACCAGGACCTGCCCCAGCCACACGAGATACTGGTAAGAGCTGGAGGGGGCAGAGAACTATGGAGAGAGGAGGCTGTTGATACTGTTATGTGGGGCGGGGTGGGGGGGCACAGACATGGAGAGTATGGGCCGATGATACTGCTTTGGGAGGGTTCAGAGACATGTAAGTTTGTGTTATGTGTGGAGGTCCTGTGCTTACATGCATGCCTGTGGGGAGGTCTGAGTTACATGTTTGTGGGAAGGCATACCCACTGGGGTTACTAGCTATTGTAGTTGTTTTCCTCTCTGCCCCCCAGTCTCTCTCTACCTCCATTGTATCTCTCTCCCTTTATTCTCATCTCTCTCTCTGTCCCTCATACATCTATCACCCCCATGTCTTGCTATTCCACCCCCATTTTTCTCCCTTTCTCCCCCGACATGTCTTACACCTCCATGTCTTTCTCTCCCCTTCATGTCTCTTTCTGCAACATGTCTCTCTCTCTCTCTCCCCCCCACATCTGTCTCCCCATTGTCTCACTCTCCCTGTCTCCCCCTTACCACTACTGTAGAAATCATGGTGACAGCACCCTGGTCCTCCTTCAGTAACAGAAAGGCTCGCTCTCTGCTCAGACTATGTATCTTATGCCGGGTACACACTAGACCAGTGGTAGCCAACCCTGGTCCTAAAGAGCTACCAACAGTGCATGTTTTCCAGGTCTCCTCACAGAATCACAAGTGTAATAATTAGCTCCACCTGTGGATCTTTTCAAATGTGTTAGTTAGTAATGACTTCAAGTTTTCCAGGCCACCTAGCTGGTGCACAGGTGACCTGTTGGTAGCTCTTGAGGACTGAGGTTGGCTACCACTGCACTAGACGATATCTCGACCGATCCAGGCAGATCGGACGAGCTATCGGGCACATTGTCTAGTTTGTACCCTCAATGTCATTCACGATACATGCTCCCGCTTGGGTCTCTGCCCTGGGCCACTGCTGCTGAGCTCAGTGAATGCTGCAGTGCACACACAGGTAAGTCGTGGCTGTTATGACAGCGTCGGGTGTTCATTGCTGGAAAGAATAGAATAATGACAGGGCACCCACCACACCCTAAAGCCTCTTCATTCCCCAATACCCACTTTCCAGCCCCACCTGACTAATCCATCATTCCTATTGGCGCAGTGTCAGAAGAACATAAGCAAATAGATATTCAGTGCTACAATCTGGAAACCGGCCATGTAGGCTTAACAACACATACGCCTTAACCAGAGGTTCAACAACACAGGTTTGCCATGAAAATGTTAAAAACCAAATATGCTGCCTAAGATGTAGTCACCTAAATCTTTAACAATCCTAAGAGAAATCCACAAACACTGTGGCACAAATCTATGCTCAAAAGGGGGAAACCTCTCAATGCATGTAATAGTGCCACTTTCAAAATGCCACTCTTGCAAATTGGATTATAGTAGTAATAGGGTAATCAGTTGTACTTCAAAGACATGTATTATTATTACAGATATAAAACTGTATATTCTAAAAACAACTTAAAGTCAATTTCTAAATCAAAACATACAAGTCCCAATTCATTAACTGCTTCAAAATGATTTATTAATAAACTCATACTGAAAAGACCCTGGTATCAGTAATAAACATGTAAAATACAATTTTTTTATGATATAAATGCTGAAGGCACTAATAAAAATATACATTTGGGATGAGATACTTCATGTATTACTTACTATTCAACATCAGTTGATGAAGTAATGATTACTGTAACCAAGTTTTACACATACCAAAAATCCACATTTTACTGAATAATAGATTAGAGGTTGATAACTGTTATGTGTATTGCTTAGTTCACAGAAAATATAAATTTATAAGTGGCATTTATGCAGTATTGTTATTATGTGTTATGGTAAATTATATATCCATAATTATTATAAAACATTAATTTAGTTTTGTACATTACTTGATGATTCTATTAGTTTACATCTACAGATGTGTCCTCATACAGCTAGGGGTACAGTATATTTACTAAATTGCAAGTTTCTAGAAGTGGAGTTGTTCCCATAGAAACCAATCGGATTCTAGCTATTATCTTCTAGAAGGTGCTAGATAAATGATAAGTAGAATCTCATTGGTTGATATGGGTAACATCTCCACTTCTAAAAACTTGTACTATAGTAAATATACCATATACCCCCTAGTCTCAATACGCAGTGCAGTGCAAGATTCCTGGCATGAATGAGCCACGCCAAGCAAAATACCACTCAATCTGTACCAGAAACAATGGGCTACGATTTTAATTGCACAGGAATTAGTTTTAAATATATACAAAGTCACAGATGAAGCACAGCGGAACTTAGCATGAAAAAAAAGAACATATGCACTGCATCATAGCACTTCTTATACAGATTAAAACTCATTCGCACACAGATATACAAGTGTTGCATATCAAATTAATCCGTGCAGTCTTATTAAGTGGTTTATTCTCATTGCATTGTGACTAAGATGCATTTTTTTGTGGAAAAGATGATTGGCTCAAGCCAAGTCATATGGCTCCTGGCATGCCGAGAAGAGCTGTTTAGTGTCACTGAAGCAATATTGTATAAAAACACATCTGTATATGTTTTGGAATGGCTCTGATAATCTTCCAAAACCATACCTTGCAATGGACAGTGTTATATACTGTAGTTCTGTGAAGAAACCCAGCATTGTAAAGCTCAGTCCTCTTTCGATCTGTACAGTAGTTCTTGTGTTCCATGTGGAATGCAGAACACATTTGGTTTATTGGAACTATCAGTTATCGATTCTCTCAAGGCAGAATGTTGAGGAACCCATCACTGTGCGTCATGCCGAGTCATACACATTTCAGTTGCATCTCCACTTGACAGATGTAGCACAACCAGACTGTAGCAGAGTGTTGTCACATAGGCAAAGTTCAGTGAGCATATGGCAACAAAACTAAGGCTTATTCTGATTTGGACATAAGCATAAATACGCCTGTTTCCAGGTGTATAGGATGTGCTAGTCTGCACTGATGATGACGATTGGAATCAAACCAAGCACACAGATGTTGCTTAGAGCTGTGTGTAATTCTGATTATTGGTGAATATATGTCAAATAAATTGTAAAAGGCAATGCCTGATTGTGCTTTTTTTTATAGAATTGAACAAAGTATAAAAGAGTGCATATCTTGTAAATGTAATACGTGCTTATCTGCTTAGAGCACTGGTGCTCTACTGCAGCTTTTAAGTACCAATAACCGGTTTCATGAATTTCTTTAATCATGCACAGGTGAGTTAATCTATTTGCTGTGTTAGTAATTATTCCATCTGCTTCCACAGATAGAAATCCACAAAATGTGACCTGTTGGAAAAACTTGAAGGGTTGAAGTTGAGAACCACTGGTTTAGAACCTTTTTGTGGTCTTTGTGGTGTAATCTTTATCTAAGGTTAACATAAATTTCTAAGCTTGGGAGTCTTGTCGTTAATCCAGTTGTGAAGCATCTGAAATGAAAACAAGGCAGATGGTGTAATACTGTATGTACAGTAAAGTTAATGTGATGCATTCAATGTGTTTGTACTTATAAGATGCAAACAGAGTACCAAATAACAAGTTGCATTCATCTGAGTTTAGTTCCTTAACCTAATTCAGAGATGGTGTCCACTGCATCCAAACTCAGGGTATTGAAAAAAAAACCATCCCCATGGTGCATTTATAAAAAATAAAACACACTTTATTTGATAAATGAGTACTAACTATGTACAATGAATTAGAACTAAGGCTTAGCTGGTTTGTTGAAAATTTCAAAAATGTGTAGGCCTACACTTGTTTGTAAATTTTCTGGAAGTCCTCCAATGTTTGCAGGAATTCATTCATATAAATCCAAATCAAGGCACAGTATGATATATATCATTTAGAGGTAAGGTATCAGGAGTACAGGCTTTATCCCTGTGTGCTTTGTCCACTACGGGAACTAGGGGCATTTTAAGAGAGGAGGAGGCCCATGTGCAGCCTCCTTTTGGGCCCCCTCCTCTCTGTCTGCAGCTCAGCGGCACTGAGAGCATTGTAGATTCTGGCTTCATGCCAGAATCTACTGCCCATGTGCAGGTCTCCGGGAAAATGGTGCCTACACCTACTTTCCCAGGGGACATCTTTTTTGTGCATGTGGAGATCACTGCCGCCATTTTCCCAGTGAGTGTTTGCTGCTGTGTGCTGTGGAGCAGCACATTGGGGTCGGCAGAGAGGTACATATAATTATCTATGGGTGCAGGGTGTGCAGTGTGGGCCCCCACTTGACCCAGGAGCCCGTGTGCACCACACACCTTGCACCCATTATA
The DNA here is from genome assembly GCA_031769625.1 of Taudactylus pleione. Lineage (NCBI taxonomy): Eukaryota > Metazoa > Chordata > Amphibia > Anura > Myobatrachidae > Taudactylus > Taudactylus pleione. Next base: position 1,609,875 of record JAUIMM010000264.1, on the reverse strand, counting down.
AATACGCCTATGACAGGAACAGCATCAACGGAGAGGTAGAGAGAAGGGAAATATGGTGTGTCGTAATTCATATGTATTTAGAAATGTATTTAGATATTTTTAAAATGTAAAGACAATCTTGTTTTCAAGTGTGTCCTGGATACATAGGTGTGACCAAATTACAGACAATGCGCCTCATTCAGAGATGTATAGTATGCAAACCTGATGGTTTGTGAACATCTCTGATGTTGGAAGGACTGCACATGCACATGATGTGTACTGCACATATGCAGGCTTCCATCTGCGAGTTTGCTTACAGTGCCCCATTTGTGGGTGGGGAGGGGGCAGCGACAGGAGCCATTTTACAAAATGGGGGCATGTTGCCCCAGCTTTGTAGGCATACAGAGAACTGGGTCTGCATGTTCTGTGCATTTCCATGGCCCATTCTGAGTAAGCTTAAGCTTATTCAGATGGGCGATGACTAGGGCCATCGCGATCGATGATCATGATGGTGAACCAATGCTGCATCTTCAGACATAGCACTTGGGTATTTGATGTTGGCTGTAGGTGTCTTTTTCTCATCAGACACATCTTGCAGCATTACAATATGTTAGCATCGCTGCTGTATCCAAAGAAGAGCGTTCATATCTGAGCAAGGGGCCAAAGGCAATAGGACTATAATTACAAACATGTTTATAGATGTGAATGACCAAAGTTTTGAAAGGTCATAGTTTTAAATTAATGGGTAGAATTTTCCAAATTATGGAAAACCTTTGGAACAAGGATCATCCACATTCATTGCTGAATGGAGGAACCAATAAAAGGTTTGTAGAGAAGATATATTGTTAGCTGCAGTGGTAAGAAGTCTTTTCAGGTTATTGCATAACTTGTTCAGAAAGTATCTGAAAAAACAATAGGCAATTTGAACTTTATGTCTAGAGTCCAAAGACATCCAACCTAAATATAATAGCACATTAGAATGGTGTGTTTTGTGGTTATACTGAAATCAAAATGGCAGTTTATGAAGAGAGCTAAAGCTAATTTTAGGGGCTGTATGATAAACCCCATCTTAATAATCTGTAATTAGTAATAGCAGCTGTTGTGCACTTTCTGACCATAGGAATTAGGCAGAAATTATTTTAATGAACAAGTCCAGTTTTGAATGCAATATGAAGCCATATACTCAAGTATTTATATTTGGAAATTGATGTCAGAAAAGTGCTGGAGTTTGCTCCAATCAGATAATTCTATATTATGTAAATCAGAGTGTTAATAGGAATCTTGGGTTTTAACGTCATTAAACTGACATCTAAATTGAGTACCCAATACACACATAGAGACATTATAGTCTATGTACTAAGCCCTGGATAGAGTTAAAGTGGATGGAGATAAAGTACCAACCAATCAGCTCCTAACTGTCGCTTTACAGTCTATGTTTGAAAAGTGACAGAAGCTGATTGTTTGGTCCACTTTATCACTATCCAAGGATTAGTACATAGACCCCATTATCCCCCAGAACAGGAAGTATGTTTGGTTATTGTAAATGGTAAAGGATCGTGAAGGTTACCAGCATCAGTCTGTCTCAAGATTTCTATTATGACAACTATTCATGTCTTCACAGTACACTGTCTCCCTTCAGTCCAACCCTCTGCGCTACTGGTAGCTTCACAAAATCAGCCATTATCAATGGCTGCTTTAAAATTGGTGGCTGATAATGCTTCTGTCTTCGAGTAGCCATCACATTATCCATGTAACAGTTGGAATTGTTATTTGCATTACCCTATGTTTCAATTGTTCCCCACAACACTTAGACTGTACACATATTTAGATGAAGCAATCTTTACATTGTTTCATGTCATTGTATTTAATGTATTTATATCATGATCCCCTTATTGTACAGTGCTACATACTATATTGGAACCGGTAGGTTTAATACATTTACAAGCTCTGCCTTAGTCCCATTGTATTGCAGTACATTGTTTAGATCAGAGAGAGAGAGAGAGCTGTGCTAGAATCATCTGCATACTGTAAGTATGAATAAGAGCTGCTTTACAAACTGTTGCTGAATATAAATAGGGAAAACAGTAATGCCCCCAAAAGACAATCTAAAGAGAACCCAAAAGAAACATTTAGAGGGGTATTCAATATGAAACGTTAACTTCACTGTCGAAGTTAACGTTTCATATCGGAGTTTTTACCTGCGTTAAAGTAATGGGCGCGCGCCTGCTTATCCCCGTATTCAATATAAAATTAACGAAAACGGGAACCTCCGAAGTTGGATTTGCGTAAAGTTACAAATTTTTCCATAAAAAAATTGTAAGACCCCCCTAAAGTTGTAAAAACATGGGGGATCACTATGGGTACCCCCGTTTTAGCCTTTAAATGAAAGTCGGGGATTTAAATAGCAGCAGCAGGTGTTTTTTCCCGACATTGAAGAAGTGATGCAGAAGAGCACTTAGGTTTTTTTTTTCATTTTTTTAAGTGGTGCCATCAAATTTGGGGTACATGAAAATGGGTACTAGCATATTTTGATGTCCCTAAAGTAAGTTTTTAAAAATTCTGCATTTGTGCACCTGCCGCTATAAATCTATTCTAGAAAACACCTGCCACATACATGCAGAATAGCCCTGAACCTATTTCCCTATTGTTAATCATTTTTTTCCCACTTTTATTTTTTCACCCCAATTTTTTTATTAATTTTTTGGGGTGTCCCTATTTTTTTAAAAAACTTTTTTTGACACAGTTCTTTTTTAAATGTCATTCCTAGGGGTGCAAGCTATTTTTTTTAAGCCTGCACCCCTAAACCCCAATTCTGCCCTTTTTTTTGACACCTATTCAATGGTGAAAAGTTATCACCGTTTTTTATCAAAGACTTTTCAAAACTGCGATAAGTCTTTGAAATTGAATACGGTGTAAAACTAAAACCTGTGATAATGACATCATAAGTGCGATATTAACGCAAAAATGATGTTATCACTCCCATATTGAATACCCCTATTAGATTGCTACATGTGTGGTCAAAATTAACATAAACTTTCTAATAAATACAGTAGGAGTGAAACTTAGAAAGTGTTCTGATCAGTGCTCGAAGTGTGGTGGTATACAGCGGTATGGCATACCGGCACTTCCAGCACTAAACATTTTTTTTTGAGCTGACGGCAGATGAGTGGCTTCAGTGCTGAGCTGGAGAGAGCGACATGTCTCCGCCGCCTTCTACACTGACACTGCTCACAGGCTGTAAGAGTGTCAGTGTAGGACATCCCCTAGTACAGCCCCTCTGTGAGGCGCTGTACTAGGGGATGTGGGTGGCGGGTCGGCTCTGGTGAGTACAGCTGCGGGGGGAGGAGTATGGCCACGAGCGTGAGATGGTGGAGCTGCAGTACTTGTCACCGGCATTAGCCTACTAGTGCACAGGGAGCAGCAAGGGAGGTCTGACACACCGTGGTGAGCAGGGGCTGATGGAGCCACCGTGAAAGCGGGTCTGACCATCAGTAGGCTGGACGCCCCTATCATTAGCAGCCGCGGCCACTGTCACACAGTGACAGTGTCGTGGCTGTGGTTGGGGGGGCACTGACATCGCAGAGGCTGAGCTGTGACTACGCGCATGCGTGAGCTGCAGCAGAAGCTAGGGCTGGAGATCACTATCAATTAGGCTGTGCAGCGGTGCAGCACAGCCTCTATAGCCAAAGCTGCATGGCCATTCCCTTACTGTGTGTGGCTCCTCCTCATACTCAGTGCTCTGAGCCAGCCAGGAGTACACAACAGGAGATCACAGCAGCATGCCAGAGACCCCGTACTCAGCCTCAGCCAGAGACCCCGTACTCAGCCTCAGCTAGAGACCCCGTACTCAGCCTCAGCCAGAGACCCCATACTCAGCCTCAGCTAGAGACCCCGTACTCAGCCTCAGCTAGAGACCCTGTACTCAGCCTCAGCTAGACAGGGAGTTTGTTTACTTTCATTTCCTGTCTGAGCCCTGAGCAGCTGCAGAGGAGGACAAGCCAGCCGGAGCGTGGAACTACAGCACCAGGACCTGCCCCAGCCACACGAGATACTGGTAAGAGCTGGAGGGGGCAGAGAACTATGGAGAGAGGAGGCTGTTGATACTGTTATGTGGGGCGGGGTGGGGGGGCACAGACATGGAGAGTATGGGCCGATGATACTGCTTTGGGAGGGTTCAGAGACATGTAAGTTTGTGTTATGTGTGGAGGTCCTGTGCTTACATGCATGCCTGTGGGGAGGTCTGAGTTACATGTTTGTGGGAAGGCATACCCACTGGGGTTACTAGCTATTGTAGTTGTTTTCCTCTCTGCCCCCCAGTCTCTCTCTACCTCCATTGTATCTCTCTCTCTTTATTCTCATCTCTCTCTCTGTCCCTCATACATCTATCACCCCCATGTCTTGCTATTCCACCCCCATTTTTCTCCCTTTCTCCCCCAACATGTCTTACACCTCCATGTCTTTCTCTCCCCTTCATGTCTCTTTCTGCACCATGTCTCTCTCTCTCTCTCCCCCCCACATCTGTCTCCCCATTGTCTCACTCTCCCTGTCTCCCCCTTACCACTACTGTAGAAATCATGGTGACAGCACCCTGGTCCTCCTTCAGTAACAGAAAGGCTCGCTCTCTGCTCAGACTATGTATCTTATGCCGGGTACACACTAGACCAGTGGTAGCCAACCCTGGTCCTAAAGAGCTACCAACAGTGCATGTTTTCCAGGTCTCCTCACAGAGTCACAAGTGTAATAATTAGCTCCACCTGTGGATCTTTTCAAATGTGTTAGTTAGTAATGACTTCAAGTTTTCCAGGCCACCTAGCTGGTGCACAGGTGACCTGTTGGTAGCTCTTGAGGACTGAGGTTGGCTACCACTGCACTAGACGATATCTCGACCGATCCAGGCAGATCGGACGAGCTATCGGGCACATTGTCTAGTTTGTACCCTCAATGTCATTCACGATACATGCTCCCGCTTGGGTCTCTGCCCTGGGCCACTGCTGCTGAGCTCAGTGAATGCTGCAGTGCACACACAGGTAAGTCGTGGCTGTTATGACAGCGTCGGGTGTTCATTGCTGGAAAGAATAGAATAATGACAGGGCACCCACCACACCCTAAAGCCTCTTCATTCCCCAATACCCACTTTCCAGCCCCACCTGACTAATCCATCATTCCTATTGGCGCAGTGTCAGAAGAACATAAGCAAATAGATATTCAGTGCTACAATCTGGAAACCGGCCATGTAGGCTTAACAACACATACGCCTTAACCAGAGGTTCAACAACACAGGTTTGCCATGAAAATGTTAAAAACCAAATATGCTGCCTAAGATGTAGTCACCTAAATCTTTAACAATCCTAAGAGAAATCCACAAACACTGTGGCACAAATCTATGCTCAAAAGGGGGAAACCTCTCAATGCATGTAATAGTGCCACTTTCAAAATGCCACTCTTGCAAATTGGATTATAGTAGTAATAGGGTAATCAGTTGTACTTCAAAGACATGTATTATTATTACAGATGTAAAACTGTATATTCTAAAAACAACTTAAAGTCAATTTCTAAATCAAAACATACAAGTCCCAATTCATTAACTGCTTCAAAATGATTTATTAATAAACTCATACTGAAAAGACCCTGGTATCAGTAATAAACATGTAAAATACAATTTTTTTATGATATAAATGCTGAAGGCACTAATAAAAATATACATTTGGGATGAGATACTTCATGTATTACTTACTATTCAACATCAGTTGATGAAGTAATGATTACTGTAACCATGTTTTACACATACCAAAAATCCACATTTTACTGAATAATAGATTAGAGGTTGATAACTGTTATGTGTATTGCTTAGTTCACAGAAAATATAAATTTATAAGTGGCATTTATGCAGTATTGTTATTATGTGTTATGGTAAATTATATATCCATAATTATTATAAAACATTAATTTAGTTTTGTACATTACTTGATGATTCTATTAGTTTACATCTACAGATGTGTCCTCATACAGCTAGGGGTACAGTATATTTACTAAATTGCAAGTTTCTAGAAGTGGAGTTGTTCCCATAGAAACCAATCGGATTCTAGCTATTATCTTCTAGAAGGTGCTAGATAAATGATAAGTAGAATCTCATTGGTTGATATGGGTAACATCTCCACTTCTAAAAACTTGTACTATAGTAAATATACCATATACCCCCTAGTCTCAATACGCAGTGCAGTGCAAGATTCCTGGCATGAATGAGCCACGCCAAGCAAAATACCACTCAATCTGTACCAGAAACAATGGGCTACGATTTTAATTGCACAGGAATTAGTTTTAAATATATACAAAGTCACAGATGAAGCACAGCGGAACTTAGCATGAAAAAAAAGAACATATGCACTGCATCATAGCACTTCTTATACAGATTAAAACTCATTCGCACACAGATATACAAGTGTTGCATATCAAATTAATCCGTGCAGTCTTATTAAGTGGTTTATTCTCATTGCATTGTGACTAAGATGCATTTTTTTGTGGAAAAGATGATTGGCTCAAGCCAAGTCATATGGCTCCTGGCATGCCGAGAAGAGCTGTTTAGTGTCACTGAAGCAATATTGTATAAAAACACATCTGTATATGTTTTGGAATGGCTCTGATAATCTTCCAAAACCATACCTTGCAATGGACAGTGTTATATACTGTAGTTCTGTGAAGAAACCCAGCATTGTAAAGCTCAGTCCTCTTTCGATCTGTACAGTAGTTCTTGTGTTCCATGTGGAATGCAGAACACATTTGGTTTATTGGAACTATCAGTTATCGATTCTCTCAAGGCAGAATGTTGAGGAACCCATCACTGTGCGTCATGCCGAGTCATACACATTTCAGTTGCATCTCCACTTGACAGATGTAGCACAACCAGGCTGTAGCAGAGTGTTGTCACATAGGCAAAGTTCAGTGAGCATATGGCAACAAAACTAAGGCTTATTCTGATTTGGACATAAGCATAAATACGCCTGTTTCCAGGTGTATAGGATGTGCTAGTCTGCACTGATGATGACGATTGGAATCAAACCAAGCACACAGATGTTGCTTAGAGCTGTGTGTAATTCTGATTATTGGTGAATATATGTCAAATAAATTGTAAAAGGCAATGCCTGATTGTGCTTTTTTTTATAGATTTGAACAAAGTATAAAAGAGTGCATATCTTGTAAATGTAATACGTGCTTATCTGCTTAGAGCACTGGTGCTCTACTGCAGCTTTTAAGTACCAATAACCGGTTTCATGAATTTCTTTAATCATGCACAGGTGAGTTAATCTATTTGCTGTGTTAGTAATTATTCCATCTGCTTCCACAGATAGAAATCCACAAAATGTGACCTGTTGGAAAAACTTGAAGGGTTGAAGTTGAGAACCACTGGTTTAGAACCTTTTTGTGGTCTTTGTGGTGTAATCTTTATCTAAGGTTAACATAAATTTCTAAGCTTGGGAGTCTTGTCGTTAATCCAGTTGTGAAGCATCTGAAATGAAAACAAGGCAGATGGTGTAATACTGTATGTGTAGTAAAGTTAATGTGATGCATTCAATGTGTTTGTACTTATAAGATGCAAACAGAGTACCAAATAACAAGTTGCATTCATCTGAGTTTAGTTCCTTAACCTAATTCAGAGATGGTGTCCACTGCATCCAAACTCATGGTATTGAAAAAAAACCCATCCCCATGGTGCATTTATAAAAAATAAAACACACTTTATTTGATAAATGAGTACTAACTATGTACAATGAATTAGAACTAAGGCTTAGCTGGTTTGTTGAAAATTTCAAAAATGTGTAGGCCTACACTTGTTTGTAAATTTTCTGGAAGTCCTCCAATGTTTGCAGGAATTCATTCATATAAATCCAAATCAAGGCACAGTATGATATATATCATTTAGAGGTAAGGTATCAGGAGTTCAGGCTTTATCCCTGTGTGCTTTGTCCACTACGGGAACTAGGGGCATTTTAAGAGAGGAGGAGGCCCATGTGCAGCCTCCTTTTGGGCCCCCTCCTCTCTGTCTGCAGCTCAGCGGCACTGAGAGCATTGTAGATTCTGGCTTCATGCCAGAATCTACTGCCCATGTGCAGGTCTCCGGGAAAATGGTGCCTACACCTACTTTCCCAGGGGACATCTTTTTTGTGCATGTGGAGATCACTGCCGCCATTTTCCCAGTGAGTGTTTGCTGCTGTGTGCTGTGGAGCAGCACATTGGGGTCGGCAGAGAGGTATGTATAATTACCTATGGGTGCAGGGTGTGCAGTGTGGGCCCCCACTTGACCCAGGAGCCCGTGTGCACCACACACCTTGCACCCATTATAAATACGCCTATGACAGGAACAGCATCAACGGAGAGGTAGAGAGAAGGGAAATATGGTGTGTCGTAATTCATATGTATTTAGAAATGTATTTAGATATTTTTAAAATGTAAAGACAATCTTGTTTTCAAGTGTGTCCTGGATACATAGGTGTGACCAAATTACAGACAATGCGCCTCATTCAGAGATGTATAGTATGCAAACCTGATGGTTTGTGAACATCTCTGATGTTGGAAGGACTGCACATGCACATGATGTGTACTGCACATATGCAGGCTTCCATCTGCGAGTTTGCTTACAGTGCCCCATTTGTGGGTGGGGAGGGGGCAGCGACAGGAGCCATTTTACAAAATGGGGGCATGTTGCCCCAGCTTTGTAGGCATACAGAGAACTGGGTCTGCATGTTCTGTGCATTTCCATGGCCCATTCTGAGTAAGCTTAAGCTTATTCAGATGGGCGATGACTAGGGCCATCGCGATCGATGATCATGATGGTGAACCAATGCTGCATCTTCAGATATAGCACTTGGGTATTTGATGTTGGCTGTAGGTGTCTTTTTCTCATCAGACACATCTTGCAGCATTACAATATGTTAGCATCGCTGCTGTATCCAAAGAAGAGCGTTCATATCTGAGCAAGGGGCCAAAGGCAATAGGACTATAATTACAAACATGTTTATAGATGTAAATGACCAAAGTTTTGAAAGGTCATAGTTTTAAATTAATGGGTAGAATTTTCCAAATTATGGAAAACCTTTGGAACAAGGATCATCCACATTCATTGCTGAATGGAGGAACCAATAAAAGGTTTGTAGAGAAGATATACTGTTAGCTGCAGTGGTAAGAAGTCTTTTCAGGTTATTGCATAACTTGTTCAGAAAGTATCTGAAAAAACAATAGGCAATTTGAACTTTATGTCTAGAGTCCAAAGACATCCAACCTAAATATAATAGCACATTAGAATGGTGTGTTTTGTGGTTATACTGAAATCAAAATGGCAGTTTATAAAGAGAGCTAAAGCTAATTTTAGGGGCTGTATGATAAACCCCATCTTAATAATCTGTAATTAGTAATAGCAGCTGTTGTGCACTTTCTGACCATAGGAATTAGGCAGAAATTATTTTAATGAACAAGTCCAGTTTTGAATGCAATATGAAGCCATATACTCAAGTATTTATATTTGGAAATTGATGTCAGAAAAGTGCTGGAGTTTGCTCCAATCAGATAATTCTATATTATGTAAATCAGAGTGTTAATAGGAATCTTGGGTTTTAACGTCATTAAACTGACATCTAAATTGAGTACCCAATACACACATAGAGACATTATAGTCTATGTACTAAGCCCTGGATAGAGTTAAAGTGGATGGAGATAAAGTACCAACCAATCAGCTCCTAACTGTCGCTGTACAGTCTATGTTTGAAAAGTGACAGAAGCTGATTGTTTGGTCCACTTTATCACTATCCAAGGATTAGTACATAGACCCCATTATCCCCCAGAACAGGAAGTATGTTTGGTTATTGTAAATGGTAAAGGATCGTGAAGGTTACCAGCATCAGTCTGTCTCAAGATTTCTATTATGACAACTATTCATGTCTTCACAGTACACTGTCTCCCTTCAGTCCAACCCTCTGCGCCACTGGTAGCTTCACAAAATCAGCCATTATCAATGGCTGCTTTAAAATTGGTGGCTGATAATGCTTCTGTCTTCGAGTAGCCATCACATTATCCATGTAACAGTTGGAATTGTTATTTGCATTACCCTATGTTTCAATTGTTCCCCACAACACTTAGACTGTACACATATTTAGATGAAGCAATCTTTACATTGTTTCATGTCATTGTATTTAATGTATTTATATCATGATCCCCTTATTGTACAGTGCTACATACTATATTGGAACCGGTAGGTTTAATACATTTACAAGCTCTGCCTTAGTCCCATTGTATTGCAGTACATTGTTTAGATCAGAGAGAGAGAGAGAGCTGTGCTAGAATCATCTGCATACTGTAAGTATGAATAAGAGCTGCTTTACAAACTGTTGCTGAATATAAATAGGGAAAACAGTAATGCCCCCAAAAGACAATCTAAAGAGAACCCAAAAGAAACATTTAGAGGGGTATTCAATATGAAACGTTAACTTCACTGTCGAAGTTAACGTTTCATATCGGAGTTTTTACCTGCGTTAAAGTAATGGGCGCGCGCCTGCTTATCCCCGTATTCAATATAAAATTAACGAAAACGGGAGCCTCCGAAGTTGGATTTGCGTAAAGTTACAAATTTTTCCATAAAAAAATTGTAAGACCCCCCTAAAGTTGTAAAAACATGGGGGATCACTATGGGTACCCCCGTTTTAGCCTTTAAATGAAAGTCGGGGATTTAAATAGCAGCAGCAGGTGTTTTTTCCCGACATTGAAGAAGTGATGCAGAAGAGCACTTAGGTTTTTTTTTTCATTTTTTTAAGTGGTGCCATCAAATTTGGGGTACATGAAAATGGGTACTAGCATATTTTGATGTCCCTAAAGTAAGTTTTTAAAAATTCTGCATTTGTGCACCTGCCGCTATAAATCTATTCTAGAAAACACCTGCCACATACATGCAGAATAGCCCTGAACCTATTTCCCTATTGTTAATCATTTTTTTCCCACTTTTATTTTTTCACCCCAATTTTTTTATTAATTTTTTGGGGTGTCCCTATTTTTTTAAAAAACTTTTTTTGACACAGTTCTTTTTTAAATGTCATTCCTAGGGGTGCAGGCTATTTTTTTTAAGCCTGCACCCCTAAACCCCAATTCTGCCCTTTTTTTTGACACCTATTCAATGGTGAAAAGTTATCACCGTTTTTTATCAAAGACTTTTCAAAACTGCGATAAGTCTTTGAAATTGAATACGGTGTAAAACTAAAACCTGTGATAATGACATCATAAGTGCGATATTAACGCAAAAATGATGTTATCACTCCCATATTGAATACCCCTATTAGATTGCTACATGTGTGGTCAAAATTAACATAAACTTTCTAATAAATACAGTAGGAGTGAAACTTAGAAAGTGTTCTGATCAGTGCTCGAAGTGTGGTGGTATACAGCGGTATGGCATACCGGCACTTCCAGCACTAAACATTTTTTTTTGAGCTGACGGCAGATGAGTGGCTTCAGTGCTGAGCTGGAGAGAGCGACATGTCTCCGCCGCCTTCTACACTGACACTGCTCACAGGCTGTAAGAGTGTCAGTGTAGGACATCCCCTAGTACAGCCCCTCTGTGAGGCGCTGTACTAGGGGATGTGGGTGGCGGGTCGGCTCTGGTGAGTACAGCTGCGGGGGGAGGAGTATGGCCACGAGCGTGAGATGGTGGAGCTGCAGTACTTGTCACCGGCATTAGCCTACTAGTGCACAGGGAGCAGCAAGGGAGGTCTGACACACCGTGGTGAGCAGGGGCTGATGGAGCCACCGTGAAAGCGGGTCTGACCATCAGTAGGCTGGACGCCCCTATCATTAGCAGCCGCGGCCACTGTCACACAGTGACAGTGTCGTGGCTGTGGTTGGGGGGGCACTGACATCGCAGAGGCTGAGCTGTGACTACGCGCATGCGTGAGCTGCAGCAGAAGCTAGGGCTGGAGATCACTATCAATTAGGCTGTGCAGCGGTGCAGCACAGCCTCTATAGCCAAAGCTGCATGGCCATTCCCTTACTGTGTGTGGCTCCTCCTCATACTCAGTGCTCTGAGCCAGCCAGGAGTACACAACAGGAGATCACAGCAGCATGCCAGAGACCCCGTACTCAGCCTCAGCCAGAGACCCCGTACTCAGCCTCAGCTAGAGACCCCGTACTCAGCCTCAGCCAGAGACCCCATACTCAGCCTCAGCTAGAGACCCCGTACTCAGCCTCAGCTAGAGACCCTGTACTCAGCCTCAGCTAGACAGGGAGTTTGTTTACTTTCATTTCCTGTCTGAGCCCTGAGCAGCTGCAGAGGAGGACAAGCCAGCCGGAGCGTGGAACTACAGCACCAGGACCTGCCCCAGCCACACGAGATACTGGTAAGAGCTGGAGGGGGCAGAGAACTATGGAGAGAGGAGGCTGTTGATACTGTTATGTGGGGCGGGGTGGGGGGGCACAGACATGGAGAGTATGGGCCGATGATACTGCTTTGGGAGGGTTCAGAGACATGTAAGTTTGTGTTATGTGTGGAGGTCCTGTGCTTACATGCATGCCTGTGGGGAGGTCTGAGTTACATGTTTGTGGGAAGGCATACCCACTGGGGTTACTAGCTATTGTAGTTGTTTTCCTCTCTGCCCCCCAGTCTCTCTCTACCTCCATTGTATCTCTCTCTCTTTATTCTCATCTCTCTCTCTGTCCCTCATACATCTATCACCCCCATGTCTTGCTATTCCACCCCCATTTTTCTCCCTTTCTCCCCCGACATGTCTTACACCTCCATGTCTTTCTCTCCCCTTCATGTCTCTTTCTGCACCATGTCTCTCTCTCTCTCTCCCCCCCACATCTGTCTCCCCATTGTCTCACTCTCCCTGTCTCCCCCTTACCACTACTGTAGAAATCATGGTGACAGCACCCTGGTCCTCCTTCAGTAACAGAAAGGCTCGCTCTCTGCTCAGACTATGTATCTTATGCCGGGTACACACTAGACCAGTGGTAGCCAACCCTGGTCCTAAAGAGCTACCAACAGTGCATGTTTTCCAGGTCTCCTCACAGAGTCACAAGTGTAATAATTAGCTCCACCTGTGGATCTTTTCAAATGTGTTAGTTAGTAATGACTTCAAGTTTTCCAGGCCACCTAGCTGGTGCACAGGTGACCTGTTGGTAGCTCTTGAGGACTGAGGTTGGCTACCACTGCACTAGACGATATCTCGACCGATCCAGGCAGATCGGACGAGCTATCGGGCACATTGTCTAGTTTGTACCCTCAATGTCATTCACGATACATGCTCCCGCTTGGGTCTCTGCCCTGGGCCACTGCTGCTGAGCTCAGTGAATGCTGCAGTGCACACACAGGTAAGTCGTGGCTGTTATGACAGCGTCGGGTGTTCATTGCTGGAAAGAATAGAATAATGACAGGGCACCCACCACACCCTAAAGCCTCTTCATTCCCCAATACCCACTTTCCAGCCCCACCTGACTAATCCATCATTCCTATTGGCGCAGTGTCAGAAGAACATAAGCAAATAGATATTCAGTGCTACAATCTGGAAACCGGCCATGTAGGCTTAACAACACATACGCCTTAACCAGAGGTTCAACAACACAGGTTTGCCATGAAAATGTTAAAAACCAAATATGCTGCCTAAGATGTAGTCACCTAAATCTTTAACAATCCTAAGAGAAATCCACAAACACTGTGGCACAAATCTATGCTCAAAAGGGGGAAACCTCTCAATGCATGTAATAGTGCCACTTTCAAAATGCCACTCTTGCAAATTGGATTATAGTAGTAATAGGGTAATCAGTTGTACTTCAAAGACATGTATTATTATTACAGATGTAAAACTGTATATTCTAAAAACAACTTAAAGTCAATTTCTAAATCAAAACATACAAGTCCCAATTCATTAACTGCTTCAAAATGATTTATTAATAAACTCATACTGAAAAGACCCTGGTATCAGTAATAAACATGTAAAATACAATTTTTTTATGATATAAATGCTGAAGGCACTAATAAAAATATACATTTGGGATGAGATACTTCATGTATTACTTACTATTCAACATCAGTTGATGAAGTAATGATTACTGTAACCAAGTTTTACACATACCAAAAATCCACATTTTACTGAATAATAGATTAGAGGTTGATAACTGTTATGTGTATTGCTTAGTTCACAGAAAATATAAATTTATAAGTGGCATTTATGCAGTATTGTTATTATGTGTTATGGTAAATTATATATCCATAATTATTATAAAACATTAATTTAGTTTTGTACATTACTTGATGATTCTATTAGTTTACATCTACAGATGTGTCCTCATACAGCTAGGGGTACAGTATATTTACTAAATTGCAAGTTTCTAGAAGTGGAGTTGTTCCCATAGAAACCAATCGGATTCTAGCTATTATCTTCTAGAAGGTGCTAGATAAATGATAAGTAGAATCTCATTGGTTGATATGGGTAACATCTCCACTTCTAAAAACTTGTACTATAGTAAATATACCATATACCCCCTAGTCTCAATACGCAGTGCAGTGCAAGATTCCTGGCATGAATGAGCCACGCCAAGCAAAATACCACTCAATCTGTACCAGAAACAATGGGCTACGATTTTAATTGCACAGGAATTAGTTTTAAATATATACAAAGTCACAGATGAAGCACAGCGGAACTTAGCATGAAAAAAAAGAACATATGCACTGCATCATAGCACTTCTTATACAGATTAAAACTCATTCGCACACAGATATACAAGTGTTGCATATCAAATTAATCCGTGCAGTCTTATTAAGTGGTTTATTCTCATTGCATTGTGACTAAGATGCATTTTTTTGTGGAAAAGATGATTGGCTCAAGCCAAGTCATATGGCTCCTGGCATGCCGAGAAGAGCTGTTTAGTGTCACTGAAGCAATATTGTATAAAAACACATCTGTATATGTTTTGGAATGGCTCTGATAATCTTCCAAAACCATACCTTGCAATGGACAGTGTTATATACTGTAGTTCTGTGAAGAAACCCAGCATTGTAAAGCTCAGTCCTCTTTCGATCTGTACAGTAGTTCTTGTGTTCCATGTGGAATGCAGAACACATTTGGTTTATTGGAACTATCAGTTATCGATTCTCTCAAGGCAGAATGTTGAGGAACCCATCACTGTGCGTCATGCCGAGTCATACACATTTCAGTTGCATCTCCACTTGACAGATGTAGCACAACCAGGCTGTAGCAGAGTGTTGTCACATAGGCAAAGTTCAGTGAGCATATGGCAACAAAACTAAGGCTTATTCTGATTTGGACATAAGCATAAATACGCCTGTTTCCAGGTGTATAGGATGTGCTAGTCTGCACTGATGATGACGATTGGAATCAAACCAAGCACACAGATGTTGCTTAGAGCTGTGTGTAATTCTGATTATTGGTGAATATATGTCAAATAAATTGTAAAAGGCAATGCCTGATTGTGCTTTTTTTTATAGATTTGAACAAAGTATAAAAGAGTGCATATCTTGTAAATGTAATACGTGCTTATCTGCTTAGAGCACTGGTGCTCTACTGCAGCTTTTAAGTACCAATAACCGGTTTCATGAATTTCTTTAATCATGCACAGGTGAGTTAATCTATTTGCTGTGTTAGTAATTATTCCATCTGCTTCCACAGATAGAAATCCACAAAATGTGACCTGTTGGAAAAACTTGAAGGGTTGAAGTTGAGAACCACTGGTTTAGAACCTTTTTGTGGTCTTTGTGGTGTAATCTTTATCTAAGGTTAACATCAATTTCTAAGCTTGGGAGTCTTGTCGTTAATCCAGTTGTGAAGCATCTGAAATGAAAACAAGGCAGATGGTGTAATACTGTATGTGTAGTAAAGTTAATGTGATGCATTCAATGTGTTTGTACTTATAAGATGCAAACAGAGTACCAAATAACAAGTTGCATTCATCTGAGTTTAGTTCCTTAACCTAATTCAGAGATGGTGTCCACTGCATCCAAACTCAGGGTATTGAAAAAAAACCCATCCCCATGGTGCATTTATAAAAAATAAAACACACTTTATTTGATAAATGAGTACTAACTATGTACAATGAATTAGAACTAAGGCTTAGCTGGTTTGTTGAAAATTTCAAAAATGTGTAGGCCTACACTTGTTTGTAAATTTTCTGGAAGTCCTCCAATGTTTGCAGGAATTCATTCATATAAATCCAAATCAAGGCACAGTATGATATATATCATTTAGAGGTAAGGTATCAGGAGTTCAGGCTTTATCCCTGTGTGCTTTGTCCACTACGGGAACTAGGGGCATTTTAAGAGAGGAGGAGGCCCATGTGCAGCCTCCTTTTGGGCCCCCTCCTCTCTGTCTGCAGCTCAGCGGCACTGAGAGCATTGTAGATTCTGGCTTCATGCCAGAATCTACTGCCCATGTGCAGGTCTCCGGGAAAATGGTGCCTACATCTACTTTCCCAGGGGACATCTTTTTTGTGCATGTGGAGATCACTGCCGCCATTTTCCCAGTGAGTGTTTGCTGCTGTGTGCTGTGGAGCAGCACATTGGGGTCGGCAGAGAGGTACGTATAATTACCTATGGGTGCAGGGTGTGCAGTGTGGGCCCCCACTTGACCCAGGAGCCCGTGTGCAACACACACCTTGCACCCATTATAAATACGCCTATGACAGGAACAGCATCAACGGAGAGGTAGAGAGAAGGGAAATATGGTGTGTCGTAATTCATATGTATTTAGAAATGTATTTAGATATTTTTAAAATGTAAAGACAATCTTGTTTTCAAGTGTGTCCTGGATACATAGGTGTGACCAAATTACAGACAATGCGCCTCATTCAGAGATGTATAGTATGCAAACCTGATGGTTTGTGAACATCTCTGATGTTGGAAGGACTGCACATGCACATGATGTGTACTGCACATATGCAGGCTTCCATCTGCGAGTTTGCTTACAGTGCCCCATTTGTGGGTGGGGAGGGGGCAGCGACAGGAGCCATTTTACAAAATGGGGGCATGTTGCCCCAGCTTTGTAGGCATACAGAGAACTGGGTCTGCATGTTCTGTGCATTTCCATGGCCCATTCTGAGTAAGCTTAAGCTTATTCAGATGGGCGATGACTAGGGCCATCGCGATCGATGATCATGATGGTGAACCAATGCTGCATCTTTAGACATAGCACTTGGGTATTTGATGTTGGCTGTAGGTGTCTTTTTCTCATCAGACACATCTTGCAGCATTACAATATGTTAGCATCGCTGCTGTATCCAAAGAAGAGCGTTCATATCTGAGCAAGGGGCCAAAGGCAATAGGACTATAATTACAAACATGTTTATAGATGTGAATGACCAAAGTTTTGAAAGGTCATAGTTTTAAATTAATGGGTAGAATTTTCCAAATTATGGAAAACCTTTGGAACAAGGATCATCCACATTCATTGCTGAATGGAGGAACCAATAAAAGGTTTGTAGAGAAGATATACTGTTAGCTGCAGTGGTAAGAAGTCTTTTCAGGTTATTGCATAACTTGTTCAGAAAGTATCTGAAAAAACAATAGGCAATTTGAACTTTATGTCTAGAGTCCAAAGACATCCAACCTAAATATAATAGCACATTAGAATGGTGTGTTTTGTGGTTATACTGAAATCAAAATGGCAGTTTATGAAGAGAGCTAAAGCTAATTTTAGGGGCTGTATGATAAACCCCATCTTAATAATCTGTAATTAGTAATAGCAGCTGTTGTGCACTTTCTGACCATAGGAATTAGGCAGAAATTATTTTAATGAACAAGTCCAGTTTTGAATGCAATATGAAGCCATATACTCAAGTATTTATATTTGGAAATTGATGTCAGAAAAGTGCTGGAGTTTGCTCCAATCAGATAATTCTATATTATGTAAATCAGAGTGTTAATAGGAATCTTGGGTTTTAACGTCATTAAACTGACATCTAAATTGAGTACCCAATACACACATAGAGACATTATAGTCTATGTACTAAGCCCTGGATAGAGTTAAAGTGGATGGAGATAAAGTACCAACCAATCAGCTCCTAACTGTCGCTGTACAGTCTATGTTTGAAAAGTGACAGAAGCTGATTGTTTGGTCAACTTTATCACTATCCAAGGATTAGTACATAGACCCCATTATCCCCCAGAACAGGAAGTATGTTTGGTTATTGTAAATGGTAAAGGATCGTGAAGGTTACCAGCATCAGTCTGTCTCAAGATTTCTATTATGACAACTATTCATGTCTTCACAGTACACTGTCTCCCTTCAGTCCAACCCTCTGCGCCACTGGTAGCTTCACAAAATCAGCCATTATCAATGGCTGCTTTAAAATTGGTGGCTGATAATGCTTCTGTCTTCGAGTAGCCATCACATTATCCATGTAACAGTTGGAATTGTTATTTGCATTACCCTATGTTTCAATTGTTCCCCACAACACTTAGACTGTACACATATTTAGATGAAGCAATCTTTACATTGTTTCATGTCATTGTATTTAATGTATTTATATCATGATCCCCTTATTGTACAGTGCTACATACTATATTGGAACCGGTAGGTTTAATACATTTACAAGCTCTGCCTTAGTCCCATTGTATTGCAGTACATTGTTTAGATCAGAGAGAGAGAGAGAGCTGTGCTAGAATCATCTGCATACTGTAAGTATGAATAAGAGCTGCTTTACAAACTGTTGCTGAATATAAATAGGGAAAACAGTAATGCCCCCAAAAGACAATCTAAAGAGAACCCAAAAGAAACATTTAGAGGGGTATTCAATATGAAACGTTAACTTCACTGTCGAAGTTAACGTTTCATATCGGAGTTTTTACCTGCGTTAAAGTAATGGGCGCGCCTGCTTATCCCCGTATTCAATATAAAATTAACGAAAACGGGAGCCTCCGAAGTTGGATTTGCGTAAAGTTACAAATTTTTCCATAAAAAAATTGTAAGACCCCCCTAAAGTTGTAAAAACATGGGGGATCACTATGGGTACCCCCGTTTTAGCCTTTAAATGAAAGTCGGGGATTTAAATAGCAGCAGCAGGTGTTTTTTCCCGACATTGAAGAAGTGATGCAGAAGAGCACTTAGGTTTTTTTTTTCATTTTTTTAAGTGGTGCCATCAAATTTGGGGTACATGAAAATGGGTACTAGCATATTTTGATGTCCCTAAAGTAAGTTTTTAAAAATTCTGCATTTGTGCACCTGCCGCTATAAATCTATTCTAGAAAACACCTGCCACATACATGCAGAATAGCCCCGAACCTATTTCCCTATTGTTAATCATTTTTTTCCCACTTTTATTTTTTCACCCCAATTTTTTAATTAATTTTTTGGGGTGTCCCTATTTTTTTAAAAAACTTTTTTTGACACAGTTCTTTTTTAAATGTCATTCCTAGGGGTGCAGGCTATTTTTTTTAAGCCTGCACCCCTAAACCCCAATTCTGCCCTTTTTTTTGACACCTATTCAATGGTGAAAAGTTATCACCGTTTTTTATCAAAGACTTTTCAAAACTGCGATAAGTCTTTGAAATTGAATACGGTGTAAAACTAAAACCTGTGATAATGACGTCATAAGTGCGATATTAACGCAAAAATGATGTTATCGCTCCCATATTGCATACCCCTATTAGATTGCTACATGTGTGGTCAAAATTAACATAAACTTTCTAATAAATACAGTAGGAGTGAAACTTAGAAAGTGTTCTGATCAGTGCTCGAAGTGTGGTGGTATACAGCGGTATGGCATACCGGCACTTCCAGCACTAAACATTTTTTTTTGAGCTGACGGCAGATGAGTGGCTTCAGTGCTGAGCTGGAGAGAGTGACATGTCTCCGCCCGCCTTCTACATTGACACTGCTCACAGGCTGTAAGAGTGTCAGTGTAGGACATCCCCTAGTACAGTCCCTCTGTGAGGGGCTGTACTAGGGGATGTGGGTGGCGGGTCGGCTCTGGTGAGTACAGCTGCGGGGGGAGGAGTATGGCCACGAGCGTGAGATGGTGGAGCTGCAGTACTTGTCACCGGCATTAGCCTACTAGTGCACAGGGAGCTGCAAGGGAGGTCTGACACACCGTGGTGAGCAGGGGCTGATGGAGCCACCGTGAAAGCGGGTCTGACCATCAGTAGGCTGGACGCCCCTATCATTAGCAGCCGCGGCCACTGTCACACAGTGACAGTGTCGTGGCTGTGGTTGGGGGGCACTGACATCGCAGAGGCTGAGCTGTGACTACGCGCATGCGTGAGCTGCAGCAGAAGCTAGGGCTGGAGATCACTATCAATTAGGCTGTGCAGCGGTGCAGCACAGCCTCTATAGCCAAAGCTGCATGGCCATTCCCTTACTGTGTGTGGCTCCTCCTCATACTCAGTGCTCTGAGCCAGCCAGGAGTACACAACAGGAGATCACAGCAGCATGCCAGAGACCCCGTACTCAGCCTCAGCCAGAGACCCCGTACTCAGCCTCAGCTAGAGACCCCGTACTCAGCCTCAGCCAGAGACCCCATACTCAGCCTCAGCTAGAGACCCCGTACTCAGCCTCAGCTAGAGACCCCGTACTCAGCCTCAGCTAGACAGGGAGTTTGTTTACTTTCATTTCCTGTCTGAGCCCTGAGCAGCTGCAGAGGAGGACAAGCCAGCCGGAGCGCGGAACTACAGGACCAGGACCTGCCCCAGCCACACGAGATACTGGTAAGAGCTGGAGGGGGCAGAGAACTATGGAGAGATGAGGCTGTCGATACTGTTATGTGGGGCGGGGTGGGGGGGCACAGACATTGGAGAGTATGGGCCGATGATACTGCTTTGGGAGGGTTCAGAGACATGTAAGTTTGTGTTATGTGTGGAGGTCCTGTGCTTACATGCATGCCTGTGGGGAGGTCTGAGTTACATGTTTGTGGGAAGGCATACCCACTGGGGTTACTAGCTATTGTAGTTGTTTTCCTCTCTGCCCCCCAGTCTCTCTCTACCTCCATTGTATCTCTCTCCCTTTATTCTCATCTCTCTCTCTGTCCCTCATACATCTATCACCCCCATGTCTTGCTATTCCACCCCCATTTTTCTCCCTTTCTCCCCCGACATGTCTTACACCTCCATGTCTTTCTCTCCCCTTCATGTCTCTTTCTGCACCATGTCTCTCTCTCTCTCTCCCCCCCACATCTGTCTCCCCATTGTCTCACTCTCCCTGTCTCCCCCTTACCACTACTGTAGAAATCATGGTGACAGCACCCTGGTCCTCCTTCAGTAACAGAAAGGCTCGCTCTCTGCTCAGACTATGTATCTTATGCCGGGTACACACTAGACCAGTGGTAGCCAACCCTGGTCCTAAAGAGCTACCAACAGTGCATGTTTTCCAGGTCTCCTCACAGAATCACAAGTGTAATAATTAGCTCCACCTGTGGATCTTTTCAAATGTGTTAGTTAGTAATGACTTCAAGTTTTCCAGGCCACCTAGCTGGTGCACAGGTGACCTGTTGGTAGCTCTTGAGGACTGAGGTTGGCTACCACTGCACTAGACGATATCTCGACCGATCCAGGCAGATCGGACGAGCTATCGGGCACATCGTCTAGTTTGTACCCTCAATGTCATTTTATTGATACATGCTCCCGCTTGGGTCTCTGCCCTGGGCCACTGCTGCTGAGCTCAGTGAATGCTGCAGTGCACACACAGGTAAGTCGTGGCTGTTATGACAGCGTCGGGTGTTCATTGCTGGAAAGAATAGAATAATGACAGGGCACCCACCACACCCTCAGCACTGCTACCCAGTTATTACAAAGTTACTGCACTGTGTGCATGTGCTAATGTGAAGGTTCCCACAGTAGTAGTGCCCCTTATACAATGCAGTCTGTGGGCATTGTATAAGAGGCACAACTAATGTGGGCATTCTATAAGGGGTACTACTACGGGCATTGCATACGGGCACTACTACTGTGGGCATTGTACAAGGGGCACTACTGTGGGCATTGCATGGGTGCACTACTACTGTGGGTATTGCATAAGGAGCACTACTATTGTGCGCATTGTATAGGGACACTACTACTGTGGGCTTTGTGAAAGGGGCTCTACTATTGTGTAGCATAATGTGTATAACGGGTCCTACGGTAGGGTACACTACACTGATGAGTGGCCATCCCCCATTTTATGATACGCGCATAAGTACAACCTTAGTTTTTCCATACCCCCACTTCAAAATTCCCACTTCGACCACTGGTTCTGATACCTGCACACCAAAGTTTGGTCTACACTCTACAGTATACAACACAGTCAGGGGTGTATTGGGAATTTAAAGTGGCTCTGGAAAAAAACTGCAAAAGAGGCCTTATGTGCACACGTCATCGGCGCGCACACGAAAAAGTGAGTGGGGCCTAGTTGCAAGGGGTGTGGTGTAATGTTAAATGCCATACCCGCAAGCCACTCCCCCCATTTTCTCAAGAAGGGGGCATGCCCTCCACTCCAGGAGCTGATAGCCATGCCCCCAGTCCCTCTCTCCAGTGTAATAGCACAACGAGCATGTGAATGAGCATTTTCTGACCTTTATGATTCTCTGCAATGAGGTACTTTTGAAGAAATTCATCTTTCCTGGACAGGCACTGTATTGAGTTGGTATTCATTATTCATGCTGGAGATCGCATGGTCTGGAAGCCACCTGTTAGTGTAGTAATAACACCAATGTCATCAACATGCAACAGAGATTCAACCAAGTCATACATAGTAACAGAAGTTTTGGGGCAGAGCAAAGTGGGGATTTCTCATATCAAAAATGTTATATTAATAAAATATATTTACTCATTTGGTACCATCTGCGTCTCCCCAACACCATCAGTTTGCGTCTCCTCAGCACAATTATTCTGTGTCTCCCCAGTGGCGTTCTCCTGCCCCAGCACAGAATGGCCCCCCTTCTCACACACAGATCATGTCCCCTTAGCACAGAATAGCCCATCTCCCCCACACACAAGTCATCATCCCTTAGCACAGAATATCCTCGCTCCCCACCAACAGATCATCATCATCTTCCCTTAGCAAACAAAATCACCCTCCCCCACAGACAGATCATCTCCCCATAGTACAGCAGATCCCCCTCCCTCACAGACAGATCATCTCCCCCTAGTGCAGCAGATCCCTCCACCTACACAGACAGATCATCTCCCCCAAGAGCAGCAGATCCCTCCTCCTACACAGACAGATCATCTCCCCCTAGTGCAGCAGATCCCCTCCCCCAAAGACAGATCATCTCCCCCTAGTACAGCAGATCCACCTCCCTCAAAGATAGATCTTCCCTCCTAGAACAGAAGATCCCTCCTCCCACAGATTACAAGTGTCCCTACAGACCAATTGGCACACCCGGATTTATCCTGCTGAAGAATGGCCAATCCGTCCCTGGCTGCCTCATAGACTCACATACACACTGCCCAATAGCCTCACACACACACACACACACACAGGCCCCAAAGCCTTACACATACACTGCCCCATAGCCTCACACATACACTGCCCCATAGCCTCACACATACACTGCCCCCATAGCCTCACATGTATACTGCCCTCATAGACTCATGCATACACTGCCCCATAACCTCACATACACATACGCAGACTGGCGGAGAAAGGAAGGTGTCAACCAGACCATATATCTATAGATCTTTTGAAAAAATTACCTAAGCAAAGACATCCCTACCCTCATATAGACCACACACACCTTGAAGTGAAGGGGTTAGGCAAGGGAACCCTTTCCCTGCAGGATGATACATTTCCCCACCACAAACTGGCACTGAATGGGTTAAGGCCCATTATGGTCCTAGCAAAGTCCATACAGGGTCCACCTTAAACCATGCAGAAGCTGCACCTCCCCCCAATACTAACAAGCTTTAGTCATTTAACCCCTGCCCCCCTCCCTTCCTTAACAAAGCTTCAGGAGAAGTGAGAGGCACAAGGGTGTGATGCACCTCCACACCTATATACCATACTACCATACACTGTATGGTGTATCAGTTAAGTGATCTATGACTAATCCAGGTACAAGGGTGGGGGTAACCATCTGTCCATATCCCAGGGGGCAGTGCCCTTTGCCAACACACACAAGGCACCTCTTATCCCTGGGGACCCTAAGTCAAGTACCTCCTCCAGCAGCTGCTCCAGCCTCTGTGTCTTGCTCACGCTGTTCTGTGTGGTGGCTCACCCACTCACAGCAGCAGCCCACAATGCAGTGGAGGAGGAGGCAGGCCAGTTATGGGCTGGGAGCAGCAGAATGGGCTGGGAGCAAAAAAAAAGAACCCACCCAGCCACGTTTGACTCCTCTCCTGGCTTCTTTCTGCCTGAGTCTCCCAGGCAGCCAGTCCCAATTGTTTCATCTGCACTCTGTCCCCTTCTGAGGTTGTGAAGTTACAGTTTAACTTCACAGCCTGGGGAGCGGAAAGAGTGGAGAGGAGACAATCAAGGCTGGCTGGCTGGCTGGCAGGCATGGCATCCCCACACTCTCCTATGTTACTTACTTGACACAACTGGCCGCAGACCTGCTCCTCCTCTGTGGTGCCTGGCTAAAGAGGAGGAGCATGAGAGAGGCCGGCTGCTTTACTAGATGTAACAGGCAGCTGACAGGCTGCCTGTTATTGAAACACAAAGCAGGGACTGCCTGTGATGCTATTCGGGGGTTGGGGGCCAAAGATTACAAGTGGCCCCACAGTCCAATTGGCCCACTGGGATTTATCCCACTGAATATAACAGCCAATCTGCTCCTGAGTACAGTTATACACAGTGTGAAAATCTTGAGCATAATAATGCATCAATCAATTGCTCATTTCCATTCCACATCGGATTTCATGGGGGTTTATAATAGGATAGTTACTGTTGAATTGTATCACAGAAGGTCAGAATGAAACAGGAAAGGCATATTTGTTATTTTGTAAATGCTGCAGATTTGAGAATAGACTAATGTTCCATGACTATAGATAACATAGACAGTAACGAGATAGGTCTATAATTATAAATGATGCTTCAGTCACCACTTTTGTGCATCTTTATGAGGATATCCATTTTCCATGCTTTGAAATGAGCCCAGATGATACAATAGTGTAAAGTAGGGTGCTAATATGTTTAACAATTCATAGTGGGACTAAGGCTTGGTTCATATATGTAACTTACAGCATTATAAATCTGATAGCTGCAAATATCAGACACTTAGTTAAAAAGAATTTCACTAAGCCAGTGGGGTAAGATAAATTCCTTTCTTTTGATTTACATTGACATAAGTCCATATCAGGAACCAATTTAAGGGCATAAACATCGTATGGTTTATACTCATATGCATATACATTTTCGTGGTGCAATCTATGTATCCATGATAAGTAACTGTGCGAGGAATGAAGAACCCTCAAGAATCAAGTCTTTCCCCTCTCAAGTGAAAAACCACCTGTGATGTGGTTTTGAGTGCAGAGATCCCTTCTTCAGCTCTAGCGATGAATACTTGAAGATTATGTTTTAATAAAAATTGTAATAGATGTTAAATTTTCAAATTATTATTTATTATTTTTTACCAGTTATTTATATAGCGCGCACACATTCCGCAACGCTTTACAGAGAATATTTGGCCATTCACATCAGTCCCTGCCCCAGTGGAGCTTACAATCTATATTCCCTATCACATGCGTACACACATACACACAGGGTTAATTTGTGTTGGGAGCCAATTAACCTACCAGTATATTTTTGGAGTGTGGGAGGAAACCGGAGTACCCGGAGGAAACCCACGCAAGCACAGGGAGAATATACAAACTCCGCACAGGTAGGGTCGTGGTGGGAATTGAACCCATGACCTCAGTGCTGTGAGGCAGTAATGCTAATCATTACACCATCTGTGCTGCCCAAAACATAATTATATGCTAATATATGGAACCTATTAGAAAATAATATGTCACGCAAAAACAGCTAGTAATATTTTACTAAAGCAGACTATACAAGATAATTTTGCTCAGCAATTTGGTGAAAAAGTTGAAATACGAGGATGCATGGATTTTGAACAGAATATGTGAGACCACACAGTATGTGTAGTTGAGATACAGAAGCAGAAATAAAGTAAATTCACAAGGGAGTTGTTGTAATGTATCCTTTTACAGCTGTGTTTCAAAAATAGATATTTCACCTCTTTTTTTACCTCCTGTTTAACTGCTAAATAACACTTTCTAATGTAAATTTATTTAAATATTTTTTATATGACACTGTGTTTGTAAAAATTCTTTTTAGTGGCTATCATTGTGATATTTAATCTCCAAGGCAATATATTAGGTTTGTTTATATTTGGGGATTTAAACTCAGAAAGCTCCCTGCATTATTGATTTTATAATTTTTTATTTCAATCCACTGGATGGGCGGTCTATTATTTTAAAATTTATCATTGATTGAGTAAAATAATTTCACCATTATTGTGATTTAACTACAGGTCTATGCCGGCATTACTAAATTAAATCCAAATAAATCTAATGGTTCATGTAGTATCCTGTCAGCACCAAAGAATCTTTTAATTTTATATATCTATTACTAGAATGGAAATTCTTAATCTGAGGGGTAAATTTACTAAGATTCGTGTTGGTCCAAGATTGCAATCTCGGGTGAAAATATAGGCCCTCATTCAGAGCCGCTCGCTATTTGCGGTCGTTCGTTCTAAAACAAGGGGTGGCTATTCAAATGAACCGTTCGCTAACTGCGGTCTGTTCACGCCTCTAAGTCTGAACGAGCGAGCAAAACTTGCGGTTGTAATTTTGGAAAATACGCCCCCTTGCCGCTCACACCATACGTCATGTCCGCTATTTATTAGATTAATCGAGTACATCGAACAGCGTATGAACTGCTCGCTATTCTTGTGGCTGGTTTTTTCAACCGCTATTTTGCGAGCAGTTCTGAGTAAAAAAAAAACAAGTGACGTGGTCAATGACGCTGCTGTATTAATTATGCACTCCCTTAAAACGCCCGTTTACCTTTAAGCACGCCTTCGTTCGAATTCCACACCCCCGTTTTCAAGCACCTTCCCCTGTTACCACCCACATACGCCTCCTTCTGTCACTCAAAATAGCAGGCATTCGCTATATAGCGAGCAAACAATTTTCGGCCGCACTGACTGGTTCGCACATGCGTATTAAAATCCATACACATGCGCAGATGTGTGAACATCGGTCAGAACGAACGAGCGGCCGCTTACGAGCGGCTCTGAATCAGGGCCATAGTTTTTTACCAACATGAGAGTTTACTAATGTTAAAATCATTTTTTCAATAGAAATGAATACACCATCAACTCAAATCATAAGTACTTTTCATTCACTTCAGCATAACACGGGAATTAACCATTATTTGTTTTGTTCTATTTGGCTGTTTTTGCAGCCATATCGGGGAGTCAATAGAAGTTTTAAATAGACTACCTCCTGAGCTGCGAGTTTCCCTGAAACATACACAGATCAGTAAGATTTGGGTTTGGTTCTGCATGAAAACAGTGTGTAAATGGTTATATTTTTTTGTAGAAAAAAAATATGTAGGGTCCCCCCCAAAAGGCATAATTAGCCCTGGGCTGCTCAGCCAGTCCTGGTTCCTAAAAATACAGGGCTAAAAATAAATAGTGTCCCCCATAATTTGAGAACCAGCACATGGCTGCCGGCCAGTCATGGTTTTAAAATAGAGGGGAAAAATTGTGTAGGGGTCCCCCTATATTTAAAACCAGCACCGGACCAAAACTGACCAGGGTGTAATGCCACAGCCAGGGAACACTATCACCGGGTCTCCCTGGCCAAAGCATTATCACCCCAAGCTGCTCTGCCCAAGCTGGGAATCTCAGGGGAGGTGGGGACCCTTCCAATAAAGGTGTCCCTCTCTCCCAAACACCCCAGGCTTAGTTTGAAGCTCGGGGCTCTTCCCTGCACCCCTGGGCTGTGGGTATAGGGGGGTAATAATGGTGTAAAAATAGTGAAACTATTGTATTTTACAATGGAACAACAGGTGTCAGCATGCCTGCCCTTTAGCACTTGTGGAACTACAAGTGCCAGCAGGTGGCCGGCACCCATACCCCCATTGTAAAATAAATAGTTAATAAACCACAACACCTTACACACTGTCTAAAGTACAACTTTATTACATACAACTACCTACCCCACTCACACATACTTACTTGCTGCCAGCTGTTCTGTCCCCTTCTCCAGTAGAATTCCAATGGGAGTACCTGGGAAAAAAAATCTAATACTCACCTCTATCCTCGCGCCACTCTCCATAGCATCTACGGTACTTTGCAAAACATGAAAACAAATACCTGTACCAAGCCAGACAAGTATAGGTATGTGTTACCACACATACCTATACCTCGCAAAATGACAGATGATGGTAGTCATCTGAAATTCACATGGCCCTCCAGCCAATCGGAGGCTGCTTTACATGTTGCGGCCACTCATTAGCTAGGAAACACATGAGTCACAGCCAATGAGCAGCGTTACATGTAAAGCGGCCTCATTTGTATGGCGGGCCATGTGAATTTCAGATTACTGCCATCATCTGTCATTTCGCAAGGTATAAGTATGTAGGTAGATAAAATAGCACTTCTCTCCCAACTGGCAAAAGTTGGTGGTGATAGTGTTTGCTGTATGAGACACCCATTTAGGCTTCAACCTGCAAGTTGGAACACCTGTGAGTTTGTCAGCTCTCACCTTTCATATCTCCACGTAATGAATAAATCATGCTCCTTTAGGATGCCAAAATACTGTTTAAAGGGCATATTTATAAATTTTCTTTTACTAAAATAATGCGAAAGTAATGTGAAAACACCCTTTTCACAATATTGACCGGATCACCGAGGAGGTCACCGGGTCACTGATCACCTCAACGGAGGTACAGTAAGTGTAAGTTGAGCAAGGGGGAGTCACCTATCACAGGGCTGCCATATGTATAAAAGGAATTTCTGTGTCTAGGACTGTTGCCTGTTCAATGTTGTTACTACCTTCATCTCTAGGCTCCGGCACTGCAGTCTGTGGTCAGTCTTCAGAGTGCCTTGCTGTCTATTCCTGCAGAACTTCCTGGTTTCTACAGTACTACATACTATTTACTGCAATTCACGCTGAGCCCAGCTTGGTTAGTGTGCCAGTCACTGCAATCCAGTCCACAGTCCAGCTTGGTTATTATTCCTGACTCCACTCGTTGCAATCCATGCTAAGTTCAGCTTGGTTATTGTTGCTGACTGAAGTTGCTGCAGTGCACGCTGAGTTCAATTAGGTTATTATCTCTGATAAAAGTCGGTGCAGTGCACACCAAGCCAAGCTTGGTTATTATTCCCAATTCAAGTCGGAACAATCATATGCCAAGTCCAAGCATGGTCCTCAGTTCAGGAACTACTCAAAGAGGTTCCACCGTGTCTACTTGTACTAGTTATTGGCAAGCCTACTTTGGCTATACCTCGAGTCCCCGTCGGCCACAGACTTCCTATGTCTTCAGGATTTCCCTTGTTTGCCTCTGGATCTGCTTCTGTAAACACTTATGAGAAGGGCCTTTATCCATCTCCCACACTTTGTTCATACCGCTGTCCCAATGTTACATCTGTACCTGTCCAGGAAAACTCCATCCCTGTTAAGTCCCGTGAGAGAGAGAAGCTGGCAGCACATGTGCAGGCACAGTCTCAGGGTATTTTTGTGAAAAATAACTTTAGAAGTGCAGGGAGAGGATTCACATGGACAGAGCATTTATGTAAGCTCTGTCTCTTCATGCAATGTTTGATACATCCTTGTGCTGTGTTCAAATATCAAAATTTGAATAAGGGCAAATTTACCACATCCCATCTACATCTGAGATTCAGATTGTGACAAATATGTTCTTATATTCTTCATCACAATTGTCTTTTATAATTTGCCCAAAACTTTAAAGAAGCAATTTTTATCCATCTAGTATGTCTCCTGAAAATCTTCTGATAAGGCAATTATCAATATATTACCAAATATAACAAAGCCCTGTTGTACCAAGATAATGAAACATTTATATTATTGCAAGGCATGCTGTATTACTATTAGCATTATTTAGGTGAACAGCTTGAGTCATTCATTTTTGTGAGAGATCAAATAGGATTTTGGGTACAACACCCACATTGTAATTAACAGAAAGAGGTAGTACAAAAATACACATCATGAATACATGAAATTCTTATTTCATGATTAATCTGTATGTCCATATCTTCAGATGAAAGGCTATGTTTTTGGCCAAGGGATTCCTAAACCAATGGGCAAAAAATTAATTATGTGTCAGGAATGCCTGCAGTACATGTTTAGGTACACCACTGAAAACTGCTACAACTACTACTGTGGTATAGAATGATCCAGAGGTGCATAAATATAACATGGCCAAAATGTAGTCCAAGATAGTATTGTTGTGAGAATGCAATCAAAGGCATGGGTGTAGCTATAGTGGGTGCAGGGGTGCCATTGAAATGGTGCCCAAAGGCTTAGAGGGCCCCAGAACCAGCTTATACAGTTGTCTTCCAAGTTCCAGAAATTACCCTGTTATTTTTCACTGTTTTGTATCATTTATTTACTCTTTCTGTAATATTTTGTTAAAAAGGTCATAACTCATTAATTCAATAGTCTATAAAAAGCAAAAAACAAAATATGTATTCCATACTGTATGAATTATAAAAAATAATGCACCTTCTACTGTAAATAATATAATATTAGAAGTCATCTTGGATTTCTGTATTTTAAAACCAAAAGTACTGAATTTAGTAGTTTCATTTATAAATCACTGAAGTTTACAAGAGCATCTCTGTATATTAGAGTCCTCAAACGGTAATTCCATTTACTACTACTGGGTTGACAATTACTGAAGCAAACTATCTTTTAGCATTTTTATATGGTATTGTGGCAATAAAGTATTCCGTAGAAGTGGAAGTACATTTTGGCATTTTGTAGTAAATGTCTAATGTTAGCAGTCATCCAACATAATGATTACTGCAACTAAATTAATTTATGCATTAAAATGGTATATAATACTGGAAATAATGACAATTGCAACATAATGTACAGAATCACTAAGCTATTTAATTCACTTCAATTATGGCAATAATATCTAGCTTAATGTGTAATCCTTGGCATGTTTAGTATTACAAAATAGTAATATGCAGGATACAAAATGTTCATAAAATGTTAATGTTTAAGCTGCAAAATGAATTTAGAAATTCCTGAAACATTTTAAATATAGCATACAGTAATTGTGCAGTTTATTAATTCTGTTACAAAGAACAACAACTCAAAATACTGTACAGTTACTATAGTTTATCTTATATTTATGTTTAAAATTTTTCCCAACTGATTGTTACATTTTCTATCATTTTAAAAGGTTTACTAACCTGTGATACTAATAAACATAATAATAAAGTTAGTAAGTTGTAAATTTAATTTCTGAAATTGCAATTTGCAACACAAGTGCTCTTCTGAGATATCACATTCCTGTGTGCACTAAGGAACCTGATTTTATGGGGATTTTGCAGGCCAAGACAACATATATAGGGGTTTAAAATTGTAAATTGTCTAATGGAAGAGTTGAGCAGACTAGGGCATTCCATGCTGAATGCTGTTAAGCGTGTTAATTCTATACTAAAGTTAAAAACATAATGTGGTGGGGAAAGTAAATTTAATTTGCTGATGTTATATACTGTATGTAACTGTAAATAAATAATTAATATAACTTCACTGCAATGAGGACAGTCATATTAAAGTGTACATAGGTTGGTCTTTAATGTCATATTTGTACTGTACACCAGTGATGTGCAGTCAGGTGAGGCAGAGCCTTTCCTGTCATACGTAGGTATACTCCAGAGTTTTTACTATAAAAATTATAAGAAAAAAATTAAGAATATATCATAAATATCTTTTTGTATTATTCTAATCATTTTTAAAGTCAAAACGCTGGAGTAAAAAGTGTATGGCAGGTGAGGCACTGCCTCCCCTCTCATCCTTTTCCGCACATCCCTGATTAAAACACACAAAATTTCCAGCACTATATACTGCTGCACCTTTGTATAATGCCCTCATGAACCATCAGGTTCATATATGTATATGTAAATCTGGTTCTAATACTAGCCAGTGCCTCCCCAGCCATATACCTCAATGCACATCACTGCTGTACACTTACAGTAGTTATATCCAATTTCCGTGCCTACTTACAGCTCACACCTGGCTTGTGATGTATTACAGTATACTGTAGCTAGGCCACATACAACTTTCATCCATAGTCAATATCCTGTTGTCTCAATCTATCAATGCAATTCACATCTGTACAGATTCTCTATGACACACTGGGCCAGATACATATCTGCAAGCAAAGCAGTTTTTGATTGTGTGTATGTGTGTGTATGTGTGAGATAATCCTTAAAAATTCCTGCAGTGCATACATTACACAGAGTAAGGCGCTCTTACAACTGAGATGCACAGTAACAGAAATGTCTTGGAAAAGTGCTGGGTGTTCCTGGGCAGTGACTGGTAGGTGGTTATTCAGACGTACGAGATGGTGCATCTTATAGGCATTTTATGGGAGTGTCGCAGGTGCATTGCTGAAATGTTTGCATACACAAACGCTCAATCACTCACCTTGGAGACCATACTCAGATGGATAATCTGCACTTGTCATAGAGCTGATGTTGGAAGGTGGCATCTAAAAATACACCTGGTGGGATGCTGACAGTGGGCATCTCAGTCTTTGCACAGTCTTACACACAGAGGTACTCCAGGGAAGGGCTTTGTAGTGGCATTTGCATAAAGTCACAGGTGGGTGTGCTCCAAAAGAAACAGCCTAGGAGACATGTGTGCGTCTACCTATGAATCAGGCCCACAAGCACTTGTTTTCTTCCTGTACACAGCAGTGAAGACCAAAACCAGTTTCCCTCTTATGAGATAAAGGGGTAGATGTACTAAGCTTTGGAGAGTAATAATGTGGAGAGAGATAAAGTACCAAACAATCAGCTCCTAACTGTCCTTTTTCAAACACCGCATGTAAAATGACAGTTAGGAGCTGATTGGCTGGTACTTTATTTCTCTCCACTTTATCATTGTCCAAAGCGTAGTACATCTGGAATCAGTATGTAATACCGCTGGCTGTTCTAATCCTGACAGCGGAAGCCCGGCAGGGGTGAAGATCCTGATCATTAATTTGGGTAAGTATCTCTAACCTTACTCCCTACCCTTACCCTTCTTTAGGAGTGCCTAACCCTAACCTCCCCCCCAATTGCCTAACCCCCCTCTAAGTGTCTAAACCTAACCCCACCTTTCCCGTAGCCTAAACCTAAGTCTCCTGGGGGGGTGCCTAAACCTAAACTCCCCCCCTGGGGGTGCCAAACCCTAATCCCCCCTTCCCCTAGCCTAAATATAACCCTCCTGGGGGGGTGCCTAACCCTAAGTCCCCCTGGGAGCCCTAAAAACTATCCCTCCCTCCCCTGTGACTGTCTGCACCTGGCGCCTGGCTTACCTTCATTTGGTAGGCCAGACATCGGGCTCCCGGCATAGGTCTAATTTGATGCTTGTCATTAGTACCTTGACAGGATTAGACAGTTGGGTAGCCAGGGGTCGGCATTTTGACCATCTGCTTCGTGATTGCATCCGTACATCTCCCCAAAAGTTTTGAGAGCACTTCATCTGTGAGAACATTACATATACAGTACATTTGCATGTTCTACATCTAAAATGCTACCTTGTGACAAGAACATAAAGTTATATCTACACTGCGGTGTATCACCACAAGCACTTCAAAATGGTGTACTATATGAGTGAAAAATCAGTACATTCTAAAATACATACAGTATGTGAAAGTAGCCTTATAGTCAGGGCCACATAGATACTGTATATTGGTCCCCTGATATTTTTTTTATTGAGTTTGAAAAATGTTATGTCTGAATGTCTATTTAATAAAATTAGGTTTACAACAATAATTTCATATGCTTTGGAGTGAGGAATAGCAAAAAAAGGTGGGTTATAATGTAATCCCGTATATAGAAAGTTTATTCATAATATAAGATCCTACAATAATAATCACACAACTCCTACAATCTCAGACCCTCCAACATGTGTCCACTCTGTGTCTGGAATGGCTTGAAAGTGCCTTTATTGCCTTTATATTGGCTGTTAGTGAGAAGAGAAGGGATAAGCTTTTGTGAGGTGAAATGTGAGTGGAAGATTATGGGGGTAGAACCTGCTATATCTGTGTGGAGGGGAGAAAATGGAGACAAGGAAACAATAATAATAAAGGGGATATATTTATAGAGGGTTTATGAGGACAGTAAATATGATGAGGGACAATAGAATGGAGAAGAGAAGTGATGATGATGCTAAGGATGAAGTTAGTGGGGAGTGAGATCAATTAGATTATTGAGTTAAAAAATTATAAAGAAGGATAATCATGTGAATTTATATGGTTTTAATGTCTATAAAAATGGGGTATCCAGTGTGTAAATTAGGGTGGCTATGTTTATATTCTACTATTTATTAGTGGATGTCATGTAAAAATGTTTTAAATGTGCCTACCTCTTAAATTAAAAAAGTGGCTCCTAGATTTTAAAATATTTGCCTACTTCAGTCCTCCCTTCATTTTCATTTAAACATATGTAAGTGTTTTATTATTATCCCTGTAAGTGCCCTAACTTTAGATAAGCCATCATATCACCATAAGGTAAGTCAGTAAGACATGGTTAAAAACACATTTCAGTGTCTTTATCCACAACACAAACACCAGTAGAGAATTAATAATTAATAAATAAATCAGAGTAATTGAAAGTAACAAATATAACAAATAAAACAATACAGTAATACACTGTGCAGATATGAATGGCTTAAATATACAAGGCAGACAAGGAAATCACAATAATACTGGAGAACTATGATGACATGAATACAAATGGTCACACACTACAGGGACGGATATGTCCCACAGACTGGTAGTTACAGTAACAGAAAGTGTTGTGGATTAACATGGTTCTGGCACAAAGAAAGTGAGTCCTCTGCTGAAGATACAGGTGAAGTTTGTCATACCTGATAACTAATGCCAACTATTAGCAATAAAGCAGAATGCACTGTAGGTTGTCTTACACAAAAATATGAAGACTATGTTCTTCAAAATGAATTTCAACTGGTCAAAAACAAAATTGTTACGGTCTTCTAAATGTCCTTTATCAATACTTGTATTTTAACATTGCCTTAAATCCCAAACTATGTATTATACTGGTACTGGAAAATTATGTATAAAACTTCTATTCTACTCTACTCCACTCTACTGTTCTAGACTATGGAGTGGGTGGGACACTATGCAACTCTTCCTTCTAAATTAGTAAAATTAATATAGAGAAATCTATTGCACAGGAACTAGAAATGTTACAAGAGAAAAGCAAACCGTATTTATCGATTTGAATCTATATAGATTTGTGTATGTATCCGGGGGTGCTACCATAGATAATTTGATACAAGTAGAAACAAAAGAGGAAGGATCTGTATATGGTGCACAGCAGTATTATACAATTTTACTTTTATTATGTTGTAATTTAAAATATTTATGATGACTAAATATTTTAAATTACAACATAATAAAAGTTACATTTTATAATACTGCTGTGTACCATATACAGATCTTTCCTCTTTTGTTTCTACTTAAATTAGTAAAATGCCAGAATTCAAACACTAATAGCTAGAATTATGCAAAGAGTGAGTCTGGTAGTTTCCTATACCAATCTTGCTTTTCCAAAATCTATATGACCATTATATTGCTGATCTCATTAGATATATTTACAGTGTACTGTATTTAGTGCATTTCTTGTAGAGCTGTCATCTCCTCAACTGTCATGTTGTGATTTATATATTCTATTATATAATGTATTATGCTTATGAACATGTTTTTAATTTCCCTAGAAATCTCCTTAATGAACAGAGTGATGATTGGATTTTCATAGAGAGATGCAAACTGTTCAGGTAATAATTGAAATTATACATCTTCATTTATTTAGACATTAAATAAATCTTCCACTGATTTTTCTACATACTGTACAAACTTGTTTAAATGATCCAGATGAAATGTGACAGCATTCAGACATATAGGGGGTTAGTCCATAAAGGAACTAGACCAAATATTGAGTAAACCTAACTTAAAAAGTTATTTGTTCTATAAAAAAAGCCTTTCATTAAATTTAGGTTTTAGCATACAAGTTAAAGTACAGACATACAATGGAGACAATTACTCTGAAGGTGCTAACAAAATCACAGTCTAGATAGGAAATTTCTGTTGGAACAAGACCCAATAGAAACATTTCAGGTCCTGGTGGGATAATCTTGACTACCTCCTACCAACAGGACATCACATCTTGGTAAAACCTCCAGTGAATTTTGGCTCACTCTTTAGTCTGAGTTATATTCAGATATACTGTATATTGAGATTATATGTTCATGGTTTCTGTATTTTACGCAAATGTAAAGTCCTAATGGAGAAAATATTATTATTATTATTATTATTATTATTATAATATGAAATTAAGTGCCTATTTTGTAACCAACCAAAGTGTTCAGTGTCAAGGGAAGAGAACTTTTTAACAAAATACCATATAAGACATGTTTTGTCATTAAAAAGTTACCATGCCTAGTTTCCTCCCCCTCCATCTTATCAAATGTGTAGTATATAAACCAGGGCTAAGAGCTTAGGGCCTGATTCAGAGATGTACGGAATGGCGATTTTCAGACAGAAAGAGCAATTTTTTGCTTTTGTGCATGTGTCAGTCACACAGCGCACATGCAGCCATTGTCTTGCAATTCTGCATGCACAAAGGGCCTGATTCATAGATGGATGCAAAGGCAAATACACACACAATCAAGCAATTGTTTGCCATCACGCATGCATATAAGCCACACTGCGCATTCGCACTGATCATACTGTGATTACGGACGCACGTCGGAATCCATCACAGTGTGAGTGACAGGTTGTCAGCGTTAGGGGATGGTAACAGGAGTGGTCTGAGAAATGCAGACATGTCTATTCATTTAAACGCTATTACATGGGCATGCATAAATTAGCCACTGTGAGTGCATACGCAGCTCTTCATGTTAGAAGAGCTCCCGAGGCTGCGGCAGTCCAGACCTGCCACAAGGTTAAGATGGCCACCAATGTGTGTCGATATTACCAATATTTATGCAGGTATGAGTCATCGCACGCAGGTAAGATGGCAGATCTTTATGGTCTTGCGTTTTACTGTGCAATATGGAATTGCTTTAAAATAAAAAAAAAGAATAAATAAGTGTAAGGCCACTAATTCTAAACCTCATTCATGCTTGGCCCAGGTCAGGACTAATCTTCTGTTAAAGCCATACGAAGAGAGAAACATCTCTCTGAAGATATAAATAGTCGAGATGTGCACCGTACTATTTTTGCTGGTTTTGGATCTGTATCTCCTTTGCGTTTTGGTTCTGGATTTGGTTTTGCAAAACCACCCTTGCATGTTTTGGTTTTCTATGTCAGCATGTTGACTTCTGCTGCTCATCCCCACATTTGCAGAGTGTGCACAAATGGAGGAGGTAGGATCCTCATTGAGTACAGTATTGGAGAGGTCAGGCTTACACATGGCACCCACAGACACACTTAGACTCTCCTGAAGGATTTGTGACATTTCTGAGCACACAGTTGGTTCCTGTGCTTTAACAATTAAAATTTTTTTGAAACTTCTACAGGGAGAAGGGCTTACATCATCATAAGAGGCAGAACCACCAATCATAAATAAAGGCCAAGGCCTTAGTCTTTCCTTCCCACTTCATGTGATGAATGGCATATTGCCAATTTTATGTCTTTCTACAGCTAACTTTCCCTTTGCTGTGTTTTTGTTTACCACTGTAAAAGATTGGTTCTTTAATTTTAGATGCCCTGACTTAAGCCCTCTATGCCCTTGAGCATCGGCTTTAGTAGATGTTGTTGACAGACTAGTATCATCATGACTGGTGGCAGCAGCTCCAGCACTAGTATGTGGTTCCTGCTCTCCTCTAAACTGATCATTCTCCATATCAACAAACATGAACAAAGTGGGATACAGCACACACACCAAAATTTGTACCATTTTTTTTTGTAACTTTAACTATATTTTAAACTTTGTTCACAAATGACAGAGTCACACCGCTTATTTGAATGCACTGGGGAAGAATGTACAGCATAACAATACTT
Source organism: Taudactylus pleione (assembly GCA_031769625.1). Lineage (NCBI taxonomy): Eukaryota > Metazoa > Chordata > Amphibia > Anura > Myobatrachidae > Taudactylus > Taudactylus pleione. Next base: position 1,571,725 of record JAUIMM010000264.1, on the reverse strand, counting down.
GTATGAATATTACACTGCGGTATGATGAACCTACAGCATCACAATACTTGTATGAATATTACACTGCAGTATGATGAACATACAGAGTCACAGTATGTGTATGAATATTACACTGCAGTATGGCCGGCAGTGTCACAATACTTGTATGTATATTACACTGCAGTATGACCTACAGCATCACAATATGTGTATAACTATTACACTGCAGTACAGCCAGGAGTGTCACAGTGCTTATATGGATACACTGGGGGGTATGGCCCATAGAGTCATAGTGCTTATATGGATACACTGAGGTACAGCTCTTGGATGAACAGCAAACCCCTGGTTGGACAGCGCACTAGATGGACAGCACAACCCTTGATGAATAGCACAGCACACTCCTGGACTGAACAACACAGTCCCCTAGATGGAGCATAGCATACCCCTGGATGGGCAACACAGTCCCCTGGATAGAGCACAGCATACCCCTAGATTGTACAACAGCCCCCTGGACATGGAGCACAGCACACCACTAGATTGGACAACACAACCCCCCTGGATAGAGCACAGCACAGCCCGACAGCCCAGACTCAGCAAGGAAATGGCACTGATCACAGCAGGAAGGGACTTATATACAATCCAAAACCTGCAAGCATCTGATAGCGGGAGGATGACATTTTTCCACATTGTGGATTCCACATCAGGCGGGAATACCCGAGCCTGACTCGGATCCTAGTCAATAGACAATAACAGTTGCACAAGAATATTTAGATTACTTCTCAAAAATTAGAGAACATAGCCCTGCTGTATTGTATTTTAAAGAGTTAAATAATGCAAAAGAGGGGTGCTACCACAGACAAGAGCAAAGGAAGAGAGGTCAAATGTCATGAGTGGTGCACTGTATGTTAAAATGTAACTTTTAATATATCACATGTGAATACCCAAATATGGAAAAGAGAGCAGTGAAAATTAATAAAAATATTAATTATAGAAGTGTATCACAAAAAGTAAAGAAAATGTGATTTAAAAACAGATTGCGGCACATGTATCTGCCTCTATCATGTCACAATAAAGATGGCTGATATTTATAAATGGTTTTCATCTGTATTTATTTTCCAATGTTAATAGGGATTATCAATTTTGATGTGTTAGAATTATGATATGAAAGTTCCATTAGGGTATGATATCCACAAAAATTATCATTGCTGGTTCTATTAGCATTCAGCCAAACAATGGGTGTGTTTGAGTCGCTGTATAAATAATGTAAACCCAGAATCTACTGCTTTATACTGATAAGATCATTTTATCATGAATATCCCACAAATCCCTTAGATATGACTAATCCAGAAAATCCTGGATATTAATCCTACAGTATAGTAGTAGTAGTAGTACTGGAGAATATTATTTTCATTAATAATTCAGAAATCATTCTATTCTTTTTACATCCAGTTATTATAAATAATCCAACAGGGGGTGATTTTCTCAGATGATTAGTATGATTAGGGTGAAATGAGATTCTGTTATTAATTGTTTATTTAACACCACCTACAGTTCTTTCATTCCTCAAGGGAAAATATCCTAACAGAGATTCTCTCCAATAATGTTTTAATACATCCCAAAAAGATGATTAAATAGAACTCATCATATTGCAGCAAGTGGCTCTGGGAAATATGTAAATGTCATATTCAGCACAAACAATAGTAACACTCCATGCTCATCATTGTAGTTATGCACAGTATCTGCCCTTCTCTGGGACTTTCAGCACACAAACAAACAACACATGTAATTATCATATAGAGGACGCAAGGTCAGGGTACATGCGTTGCCTACGACGTGGCGTTTTGCTCACTGGCTTTGTCGGATCCATTATTTTTGGTTTGGTTTGGTTCTGAGTTAACCGAACTCGCTCATCTCTAATAAATAATGGATTTTTGACACCTCCGAGCATAGCCTCAATATGCCAAAACAGCCTATAGTCACCCTAGTCCAACTGAAAAAAGTAGATACAAAGTCTTAAAATAAGGGGGTGGCTAAGCACAATAAACATGGATTAAAATGTAAAACCAATAGGATCTGAACAATGATTCCTTAAAATAAATATCCTAGAACAAAAACTGTTAGAAGGTCCCCTAATACAGTATAAACACCAATAAAGCAAGTGTTAAAATAAAATTATTTATTAATCCTGGTAAATGGAAACTAAATGTTATCCTTAAATACAAGGGAACATCTAAATAACAGCATTATTTGTAAAAAGAAATATGACCAATTACCCTTTTAAAAATAGATATGTATTTTTGTACTGTGCATGCCAACATATGTTATAAAAGTATCAGTTTCAACAGATTAATAACAACCATTGCTGTATCTATAATTGGTCCAGGATTTGTGGTGCACATGGGCTTCTGGACCTAGCGGGGCCAATACTGCACACTTACCTCTCCAGGGTCCCACATAGGCTGGAGCTGCAGACAGAAATAACTGGGAAAGTGGTGCTGTAGCCATTTTCCCAGAGATTTGCATATGCATAGGAGAGATGTCTCTGGGAACATAGTGCAAATCAGTGGCGTAACTAACGCCCCCGCAGCCACCGCGGAGGCTTGGAGGTGCTGGGTAGCTTGGGGGCAACGGGGGCAGTAGTAGTAACTGCGGAGGGTGCAGGGGGTGCGGTCGTACCCCCTGCACCCTCCATCTGCCGGGCACCCACTGAGTGTGTTACCAGCGGGCGCCCGGCTCCTATTCAAACCCCCGGCGGCAGCCGGAGGACGGAGCTCCCTCCATCTTCCGGGTCCCACAGGGCACTATGGGAGTGACATAATGACGTCACTCCCATAGTGCCGAGGAGCGGACGCTGGGGTATGGACGGCAGCAGCACTGGAGCGGGGATAAAGGTAAGTGTTTGTGTTTTTTTCTTTTGTGTGTTTGTGTGTTTGTTTGTGTGCACACGGAAGGGGGGAGCAACTACAGGGGGCTAACTACAGGTGGCTAACTACAGGGGGCTAACTACAGGGGGCTAACTACAGGCGGCTAACTACTAGAAGGGGCACTACAGGGGGCTAACTACTAGAAGGGGTACTACAGGGGACCCTGCATAATGGGCACTACTACAGGGGGCCCTACATAATGGGCATTACTACAGGGGGCATTGCATAAGGGGCATAACTACAGGGGGCATTGCATAATGGGCACTACTACAGGGGGCATTGCACAATGGGCACTACTACAGGGGACATTGCATAAGGGGCACTACTACAGGGGGCATTGCATAATGGGCACTACTACAGGGGACATTGCATAATGGACACTACTACAGGGGACATTGCAAAAGGGGCACTACTACAGGGGGCATTGCATAAGGGGCACTAGTATAGGGGGCATTGCATTTTGTGGCACAACTACAGGGGGCACTGTATAAGGGGCACTAATTTGATACACAGTTTACAGGTTATAAACTATGTTCCCAATAATCTGGTTCTACACGTACATAAAAACTGTGCAACCTGTCTTGAGCTGAGGTGACGGACTGGCAGGAGCAGAAAGGAGGGTTGGTGAAGTAGATCTGTCAGGGTGGGATGTAATGGGCATTACTGTTTGGCATAATGTGTATTTGGCATTACTGTGTGCACAATGTGCTATTAGGGACATTACTGTGTGGCATAATGTGTAAGGGGCATTACTGTGTGGCATAATGTGTTGTATGTGGCATAATCTTTTGTATGTGGCATTACAGTGTGGCATAATGTGAAATAGGGGCATTACAGCATGGCATAAATTTGTTATAAGCACTTTAATGTATGTCATTATGTGTTATATGTGGCATTATTGTGTGGGATGTGTAAGGGGCATTGCTGTGTGGCATAATGTGTTGTAAGGGGCACTCCGGTGTGGCATAATGTGTTGTAAGGGGCATTCCGGTGTGGCACACTGTGTTATAAGTGGCATTACTTAGTGTGTCATAATGTGTAAGGCACGTTGCTGTATCATGTAACCACACACCTTAAACGTAGTCTTTGGGTGTGTTTGATCTTTGGGCGGGGGGGGCACCTGAAACTTTTTTGGCATGGGGGAGCACAATTTATACTTACGCCACTGGTGCAAATACCATATTCCCGGATTACTTACACTTGCATAGTAGACTCTAGCATTACAGTAGACTCTGGCTTTGTGCTAGAGAGGAGGGGACCAGCACGAAGGCTGCATACGGCCCACTCCTCTCTTAAACTGTCCCTATTAAGAAAGGCATTTCCTGAAATATAAATACATTTGACATCTAGAATAGAGTATAAAAAATATATGATAATTAAACACAAATATAATAAAAGGTAATTCTCACTGTGAAAAGTTCATAAATCTACGCATTTCATAGATACAGTACTGTCCGCTTCCTCCTGTTATAATAATTTTTCTCATATTTGCCTCTTTCAGGTAATAATTTATGTGAGATGAGGAAGTAGCCAGTATGAAATAAAGTACCATGTGCAGCAAAGAGGCAAGTGTACTGTATTCTTTATCTAGAGCAGGGGCATCCAAAAAAATTTTTGGGAACACCATATTAAGGAAATGACATAATCGAGGGCCACAAATTTATTTCTCACAGTTATTTATTCTTAAAGAAATGAGGTAAGGATTCTATGATGAGTAAATGTTATTTGAAGAAGAACTTAAACTTAAAAGTATCTTGAAATAAACAAATTTTAATTTTATATTGTAATTTTAGATTAATGCTAACACTGGAGTTGTGACTGTGAGTGAAGGTGATAGTTCCTGGTTTACAGATGTGCCCTCATACACTGTGGCTTCAGTCGCACCAAACAGCCCATCTTAGCGTGCCAGATCCAGAGCAACCCAGCCACACCAAGCGTCTTTTCACTCCAAATGTGCATCTGGTTCACATAAATAAAACAACTGGAAGCAATAAAACTACTTTGTTAGATTGCATTATTTCGATGTGTGACATTTGCACATCTGTGTGCGAGCGAGTCTGAAACTGTGTATGAAGTGCTACGATGCAGCGGTCCTGGTTTTTTTTCATGTCAAGTTCCACTGTGCTTCATCTTCAACTTTGTATGTGTTCCTGCATGGTTAAAGTAGCACCCAAATATTTATAGCACACTTTGGCCCTCATTCAGAGCCACTCGCTATTTGCGGTCGTTCGTTCTAAAATAAAGGGTGGCTATTCAAATGAACCGTTCGCTAATTGCGGTCTGTTCACGCCTCTAAGTCTGAACGAGCAAGCAAAACTTGCGGTTGTAATTTTGAAAAATACGCCCCCTTGCCGCTCGCACCATATGTCATGTCCGCTATTTATTAGATTAATCGAGTAGATCGAACAGCGTATGAACTGCTCGCTATTCTTGTGGCTGGTTTTTTCAACCGCTACTTTGCGAGCAGTTCTGAGTAAAAAAAAACAACAAGTGACGTGGTCAATGACGCTGCTGTATTAATTATGCACTCCCTTAAAACGCCCGTTTTGACCTTTAAGCACGCCTGCGTTCGAATTCCACACCCCCATTTTCAAGCACCTTCCCCTGTTACCACCCACATACACCTCCTTCTGTCACTCAAAATAGCAGGCATTCGCCATATAGCGAACAAACGATTTTCGACCGCACTGACTGGTTCGCGCATGCGTATTAAAATCCGTACGCATGCGCAGATGTGCGAACATTGGTCAGAACGAGCGGCCGCTTTTGAGCGGCTCTGAATCAGGGCCTTTGTGTGGTGTTTCACTGCATCTGCAATGCAAGTAAGAAACAAATAAAGAAAAAGATGTTACGCTACACCTTGTGGCTGAGTTGAGTCAGGCATCTTCATACCAAATGGTGTATTAAGGCTAGATGTATAAGGACACATCTGTGTAACTCCCTCAGATACGTCATCTTACATGGACGAACATCATCATTCCTGGACAAAAGACCAGGAATGATGATGTTCGTCCATGTAAGATGACGTTTTGCCTCGTTCTGAGTTCCGTTTTTTTGGAGGGAAAAATCCGAACTCCACGTGCAAACTCGAACCTATCCGAGCCTGCACATCCCTAGTGAAAATATGTTCTTGTGGTTTTCAGGGCAGTTGTTGCCCCCAATGATCCAGTATTATATGTTTAAATCAGACCTACTGGAGGAACTGGTTATAAATCTAAATCTGACATAAGTACATGTGAAAGATAGACCAGTGCAGTGAGGAAGATACATTGCACATTCCCAAACACATCCATGTAGGATTACATGGAAAAGAGAGGCACCTGGAGGCATTGATGGTAGAGAATCAAATTGAAGTACACTCCAAATGTTATTAAAAGAAAAGAATGATACTGTAAAAGAATGAGATGTAGGAACAAAAAGAAAGAAGAGCTGACCATCCAACCACCTATGAACAGTAACACAGACTTCCTTAGTTAGCCAGTGAAATGCTGACTTTTATGAAAAAGAAAAGTGTGAGATGCTGCTAGTGGGCCACAGCAGGTAGACAGATCATTTCTTACTCTCCAACATCCAGTGGTAGAACAATATTCTTTTGTATCCAAAACTAACAGACAAAATACATGTAACTGGGCCTCACAACCCAGGTCAGCCCTCTAAAATCTAAATATGGTGAGTCCATATGTTAGCAAGCACACAAAATACCATCAATTGCTCAGTGACTGAACTGGATATGATACTGGAGTGCTTGGGAGACTTGGGGGTGGTTCTATTGTGTAATGGTCTTGAACAGCAGAAGAATTTTATTTTCACTTCAGATTCGTAAATAGTTGTTGCTCTTCACTGGAGTCTGTTAGCCACAAAGTATTCCACATTATATGCTGATACCTCTGAAGTATGAGCTTGTGAGTTAAAATGAGTTAAAGTCTACCAGTTAATGAAGGACATGTCATGATCTTTTAGTGCATTCCTGCTTCCCTGCCAACATTGACTACTTGAACTGCATTGGGGGTTTTAATCTCCTTTCTGTCTTTATCAGCAGACTCAGCAGTAGACTCCTATCTGTTATCTTCTCCTCACCATCTCATTACTCCCGGTGCAGTGCTGTAGAAACTAAAGAAACACATGGGACACATGAGGCAGAAGTGAAGGAACACAGGGGAAACTGCATGAAAGGTGAGTTGTCAAAAAGAAATTTGAGGGAAAGATCTATAGCCATAGAGCAGAATGAGATCATAAGTGGAGTGTCACAAGGGAGAGGAGAAGAGACAGAGGAGAGGAGAGGTGAGGCACATAGGGGTCTGTTTACTAAGTTTTGGATGGAAATAAAGTGGACGGAGATAAACTACCACTCCGTCCACTTTATCTCCACCCAAGGCTTAGTAAATAGACCCCATAGAGGGGCTAACCTTGTATCAGTTGAGATGTCTTTGTATTTGACTTAATAGCGTTAAAAAGCAACTAAAATGAAATTCAATCTAACAAATACCTTCAAATTTTTGTGACTCCTCAGTACTTTCCACCACAATATACTGTACTGTATGTATTACATTTGTAACAATTGATACATTAAAATTGTGCAAGGTGAAAAAAAAACCTCTTGTATCCTTAATAGATGGAACATTTTCTTACATACCCTTTATAATTTACTTTATTATTCCTTTTGCTTGAGAAATTGTGGTTATCAGATATTCTTAACTTACAGTAGAATCACTTTTCATTGTACGATGCAGCCATTATTACATTTGTAATCTGAATGTCATTACATATTCATTCAATTATACATTACACTAGGAGGCAACATAATATTCATAATAAGGATTTTCCTGTTTGCCTGTAATCTGTGATCTTTTATTTAAGATTTTTTTGTCTTTTGCCTGTACGTTTTACTGGAGGCTCATTCTGCTCTTTAATAATTCTGTCACGGCCAGAACCAATTAACACTTATTCACGATTTTGCTTTTATGGTCTTTAGAAATAAAATTTAATTCCACATAGCAATATACAGCATTGCTCTAAAATATTAAAGAGCACATATTCTCTATGTTTGCAACTTAAACTATGCTCATGCACATTACTAAATACATTTCAATATGGTATTGTATTGTGATCCTTGAAAAAGTCACATATGTAGCAGAAATGTCAGAAAGGTTATTAAAAGCTATTAAAGTGCCGCTATCTTCCACCTGATCAAAATGAAAGCATTGAAGTGTCAAAAGCTTTCAGCTCTGTTCCACAGTAGATAACTTTTCAAAAGGGTTGATAACAAAATGACACATCTGCAATAAGAACAGGATGCAAATGTTTTCTAGCTTCACTATTACAAGGAAAGCAAATGAAAATAAATATTTTGTAATAAATCATTTTTAAAGAGCCTTTTTTTGCCCAAAGTCTGTTTATGGCACATTCATTTTGTTATAGAAATTGTATAGAGCTTATTTATGGTTTATCTCATATTTGGCAAGAGTTTATTAGCTCACTAAATAAGACAAAATTACTTTATGAGCTCACTTAGCTGAGCTTAGTGCTGCTGTGATACACAATGGATCTGTGCAGGCGCGGTGCACACTTGAGATCTCATTCAGGACCAACAACTCATGTGCAAAGACACTGGAAGGCAAATATTTTTTACATTTCTAGATTCACTAATGAAAGGAGAGCAAATGATAATAAATATGGGACGTACTGATTGGCTGAGAGCGTGGAAACATTTGCTATGTGATTTGCCAATAAGTGCGTTCCCATTCATTTCTATGGAGTGAGTGGGAGTAACTTTCCACTCTGTGATGAGACACTTCACAGGTGACAGTCCGGCATGTTTTTGTTTTCCAAAGATCCGGTGGATTCATTGATCAAAGAGGATGTGATCCCTGGGTTTTGTAAGTAATAAAGTGGTGAAAGAGGGATGTGTTGGATAGTGTTTTTTAATAAATGTATACAATATTCAGTGTTTGTATATTGTGTTTATTTTAATATTTTTTTTACAGGTAGACTACAAGTTTTAGCAGGTCCTTAATGTCCAGGCATGCTGGCACATGTTGTCCCACAAGTGCTATCATGCTAAGACTTGTAGGCTACCTGTAAAAAAATATATATTATTAACTCTTTATTTACCATTACACTCTCTAAACCCACCACCCAGGGGTGCAAAGAAGAGTCTTGGGCTGCTGGTTGTCCCTCGAGAGGGAGGACCCCAGTTTTTGAGGGTTCTGACTTTCCAAGGGATTCCAGCCCCGGGCTGACCAGTTTGGGACTGGTTAATGTTATGGCAGGGGGACCCCACACTTACTGGTTCAGCCTGGTGCTGGTTATTGAGAAATAGAAGGAACCCCGTGCCATTTTCTCCCACTATATTTCAATACCAAACAAGGTTCAAAAGTCTAGAGTTGGTTATGGCTTTGGGGGGACCCCACACATTGCTTTTTAAAATTGTAATTTCTTCTTTTTTTAACAAATAACAAGCCTGCACAGATCATACCGATCTATGTAGTGCTTTCAGCCTCCCCACAAATGTGGAGCTGCTTCAAGGAGGAAAAGTAAGTCGAATTTGAATATGAGAGGGAGGGGCTCATATGCAATACAAAACATGAGATCCAACATTTGCAGGATTATGACATTTTGCCTCATGCTGTGGCATGTCAAAACACATTATGGCATCCCAGATATATGCCTTATGGCATGGCGTACTCTATGCCATGAAAGACTACATGCCATGCAGTACACAGTTTAACCGCTATGTGGTGAATGCTCCACAGATGAAAACTACAGTACTGAATACAATAATGTAGCAGTGGATGGTGATCTGTAAGGAGCTGGAATATCACTTTCAGGCAGTGTAAACAGTTACTCCTCCAGGTGCTTGAAATTATCACTTTGAGTCAAGACTAAACCGGTATAGACATTACTGTATATTGTACTCATTACAGGCCATCCATTCTGAATACTGTCATTACATGGTGTAAAGACACCTGGACTAAAGATGCATGGGCAGTTTTTCATAAAGTGAGATCATTTCAGGTTCAATACTTTTAAGTACTCTGCTCAACTTTATGCATTGCTCCACACTTTCCTCATACCTTCATCTCCATATTATGACATCCAGCTTCATTAAACTATAAACTGCTACAGACATTGTATTAGGACCATTGGGGATTATATGATGGTGTTTCTATTGCATGACATTTTGTGATATTTTCTTGCATGTCAATATACTATGAGTTAATGATACATATGAACATTATTGATACCACGTTTGGTGATGATTGGGTTTTTCTTTGTAAGGACCATTATCTTTTATAGAATGGTATTAATTATTTTCCTTATTATAGATATACAGATTAATTATCCTTATTATATATACATATCATGATTAAGGTATGCATATGCATTACTTTTCTCAATAAACTTTGTACTACTAACTGGACTCTCCAGTGAGTGACAGTCCTACATTTTTTCATGCAAATCTGTGGAAACCATGTTTAAGGGGACATCTACCTTTGCCAAACGAATTATACCTACAGCCATACTTGTCTGAACCTGAACAATCTCGTCAGATCTTGGAAGCGATACAGCAACAGGCCTGGCCAGTACTTGGAAGGGAGACCTCCTAGGAATACCAGATGCCGTAGGTCAATCCATATTTGGAAGATTAGGACAACACTTGTCACAGATACCACATGAATCACTTGTATATGGTCATACACCATCAATTTATGTATTGGAGAAATCATAATATGTATCTCATATGTTTGTTGTGAAATGCAGATTGGATTTGTTTTATTATTTTCGCCATTTAGCTCAGTTGATATTCACCTATACCCGAGCTTTGGATTTATGTATGTACGTATTTGTGTTTGTGTAAATTTACCTCTTTATTTTATGTAAGTATAATAAAAGTTATATTTTATATGATTTTTGAAATATGTTATTTCATGTAAGAGTGCCCCAACAATGAGCCTTTCTTTTCTTTCCCCGTGTAATACATGTACATATTAGGTTTTGGGAGCACCACCAATACCACAAATTAAGAAAAATTATTTTGGATTATACAGTATGATTGGTTTACTTATTTATAATTATTAATCACCATTTGTTTTAGGGTCACATTTCTTGTTCTGTGTGGAATCCTTTCTTTCTGTTTGCATTTGCATTATTGCAAGGATGCAATTGCAAAACTGCCTGCGTGCAGCTTTGCAATTGCATTTCTTGTTGAATCAGGGTCTAAATCATTTGGTGTGTGAGTCCTGTGTTTTACAAGAATACATATCTGCATTGCTGTGAAGATGTATCATTTCTTAAAGACAGAGCAATCTTTAATTTCTATAAAATGCAGTCCGCTATAAACATTGTATTGTACTCAATACGGGTCATCATGTATACTGTCGCTACATGGTGTAAAGACACATGGGCAGTTTTTCATAAAGAGAGATCATTTCAGGTTCAATACTTTTAAAGTATTTTGCTCAACTTTATGCATTAATCCACACTTTCCCACCTCCCTTCAATCTATGTTATGTCATCAAGCTGTATTACACTCTAAACCGCAATAGACAATGTATTGCTGGATGGGGCCCTTCCCTCCAAACCCATGTGAGCATGAGTCATTCATCACAAATCCCACAGGGTAGTGAGGGCGGGGAAGTTGGCAACAGTATGAAAGTGTTACACACTGCGATTTGTGACATGGACCTTGCAATTTTGGAGTCCTCCAGGAGTGCTGTTTGAAATGATCACTTTCCTCATCCCTTCATCTCCATATTATGACATCCAATATCATTAGACTATAAACTGCTATTGACTTTGTATTGTACACTTTACATGGTGTAAAGTTGCACACTTAACATCACATACTGTATACAACAGGTGTGATTGCTGATAAGGCTGGCATGTGTGGGCAAGTGGGTAAGGTGAGCGCCTTACAGAGTGTAATTTTGTACATCAGTATTTTTTTAATCTTTAATACAGGATTAAATAAAGAAATAAATAATTTGGTGTGTGAGTTTTGTCACATATAAAAATACATATCTGTGTTAGCCAGAAGACGCACACCCAATTTAAATAAAGACAGAGCAATTCAAGTTCAATATTCTTAAGGAACTCTTCCAAACTCAATACATCACTCCCAACTTGCCACCATCTGGCATTTAAACTATATAGTAGACATTGCATTGCACACATTACAGGGCTGTCCATACTGCAAGGTAAACTGTCCTTACATGATTTTATTTTATTTTTATTTATTTATTAACAGTTTCTTTTATGTGCAGCATAATCCGTTGCACTTTACAATTGTAAACATTAATAGAACAAAACTGGGTAATAACAGACAGATAAATAGGTAAGAAGGCCCTGCTCGCAAGCTTACAATCTATGGGGAAATAGTCATTGATACACAAGGGTAGGTGCTATATACTGCATTTTGGTCCAGCCAGAATACACAGTTTCTTGGTGGGCTGCATGATCCAGTCACAGAGGAATGTCAACTAAATGTCATGAGGATGTAAGAGAAAGACAATGTGTGAGATTGTGTGTGGACTGTAAAAGGGGATGTAATTAGATATGGAAGCTATGAAGGTTAAGTGGGCAGTTCTGGAATCTGATAAGCTTGCCTGAAGAGGTGAGTTTTCAGGGAAAGTCTTATTGTGTGAGGTAGGGCATTCCATAGAGTGGGTACAGCCTGAAGAAAGTCCTGCAACCATGAATGGGAGCAAGTAATGCATAGGGATAAGAGACGCAGATCTTGTGCTGAGTGGAGAGGTCGGGTTGGGAGATATTTTGAGATGAGTGAAGAGATATATGTTGGTGTGGTTTGGTTAATAGCCTTATGTGTAAGTGAAAGTATTTTGTATTGAATACGGTAGAAAACCAGCAACCAATTGAGAGACCAAAAGAGCGGGGCAGCAGACAATGAACGTTTGGCAAGGAAGATAAGCCTCACAGCTGGATTCATAAGGGATTGTAATGGCGATAGCCTGTTTTTAGGAAGACAAGTAAGGAGGCTATTGCAATAGTCAATGCAGGAAATAATAAGTGCATGGATTAGAGTTTTTGCAGTGTCTTGTGTGAGATATGGTTGAATTTTGAATATGTTTTTTAGATGTATGTAACATGATTTTGAGACAGATTGAATGTGGGGAACAAAGGACAGTTCAGAGTCAAGGATGACACCAAGGCAGCGATCTTGTGGGGCAGGATGGATGGTCGAGTTATCAACAGTGATAGAGAGATCAGGTTGTTAACAGTTATTGGCTGGTAGAAATATAATTAATTCTGTTTTTGAAATATTAAGTTTCAAGTGGCAAGATGACATCCAAGATGAAATGGCAGAAATACATTCAGTGACATGGATCAATACAGGTGGTGATAAATCTGGGGAAGATAGGTAGATTTGAGTATCATCCGCATACAGATGGTACTGAAATTCAAAAGAGTGGATTAGTTTGCCAAGAGAGGTGGTATAGATTGAGAATAGCAGAGGACCTAAGACAGAGTCTTGCTGTGCTCAAACTGATAGAGGTAGCAAAGTGGAGGAAGAATCAGAAAAACAAAGAGTAAAAGAGTGATCAGATAGGTAGGAAGAGAACCAAGAAAGAGCTGTGTCCTTAAGACCTAGGGATTGCAGTGTTTGTATGAAAGAAAGTGGTCAACAGTGTCAAAAGCAGCAGAGATCTAGAAGAATTAGGAGTGAGTAATGACCTTTAGTCTTGGCAGTGACAAGATAATTTACTACCTTAGTCAGTGGTGCCTCTGTGGAGTATTTTGGAATGCATAATGTTAATTTGAGAACTTTGGTGAACCGTGTGTATGGAAATAAGGAAAAACATTATTTACATCTATTTCCAGTTTTGGGTTACCATGATGGAATATATACTTCCGGCCCTTGGAATTCCCAGTGACACGCAAGTGGCGGAAATACATCATCGGCATCTACTTCCAGTTCCAGATGATCACATTGGAATGCATATTTCCGACTTCGGGAACCTCAGGTGACACGCAAGTGGGGGGAATCGATGCCGGAACTTGTGGGCATCCACTTCCGTTTTATTCATATAAATAGTACCATTTGCACTTACAGCGGCATGCACCTGAAAAAAGATCAAAATCAGAAATGCGTTGTGCTCCTTGCCGTTTTGGTACCTTGGACCTCTAAAGGACTTGTTTTTGGCCAAAGTTAGGTGGTGTGTCAATGAATGGCCTAATATGGATGCCTTGGATAACATATTCTCACACACCACCATCCCCATATGGTACGCTTCCTTCATATTGAATTGTCTTACTTATGCTTCTTGTTTGTCACATGTTTATTGTTTACTATTTGGATGCTTTGGATCATATCCTTGTATTCTATATGGTATGATCTAAAGGACAATCATTCTAATTCTAATTGGATTGCACTTTGACACTTCTCATTATTTATTATCCATTTTATTTACATGAAATGATGCACTGTGACATTTTATTTTATTTTAACTTTGTGGATTTTATTATAATAAAATTGTTTATATCATATCTCCAGATATCAGCGCAATTATATCTATTTATATTTTAAGTCTCTCAAGAAGCTTGGAGGGGCATGGGAGCTGGGAGATAGGACAGTAATTTGAGAGTGTTAGGGTCAGAATTTAGTTTTTTCAGAATGGGAGTAACCACTGCATGCTTGAACAGTGATGGAAAGTTGCCACTAGAGAGAGAGATTACAGATTTTAGATAGGGTTAGGATAAGCACAGGAGACAGCTTTACTGATTTGTGAGTGTATGGGATCTAGAGGAGAGGTAATAGAGTAGGAGGATGAGAAGAGTGTAGATAATTCATCTTCGTTTGTGAGATCAAATGAAGAGAATGTGCCAGAGGGTTCTGATAGGGAATTGAGCCGGACACTAGCTGAGGAAGAGCCTACCATTTATTTTCGGATCATATCAATCTTGTCCCTAAATAAGGAAGCAAGATCTTGCGCACAGATAGTAGCAGGTGGTTTGGATGATGGAGGGGTAAGAATCAGTTTAAATGTATTAAAAAGTCGCTTGGGGTTAGAGGCTTGAGCAGAGATTAGAGATTGGAAACATGTTTGTTTGTCCAGAGCAGTACAATAAGAGTTGTAGATAGTCTTATATGTGAGGAAGTCACTTGGAGTATGAAACTTTCACCACTGGCATTCAACTTTACATGAGAGTTTTGTAGATGCCTTGTTAAGGTAGAATGCCATGCTTGATGTCTAAATCTATGTGATGTGTGATGGGTAGCTGGAGCTCCTTCATCAAGGGCTTTTTCTAGAATCTGGTTTAGATGTGATGCAGCAGTTCTCAGGAGAAGTGAATGTAGAAATTGGTGAAAGTTGTTGTTGTAGAGAGATAGATAGTTGTTGAAGGTTAATAGCATTAATATTTCTGTGGGTTTTAGGTTTAGGTTTAGTTGATTTCAATGACGTTGATTTAATGGAGGAGAGTGTGCAGGTGATAAGGTTGTAATCTGAGAGAGGGAAAGGAGCATTAGTGAAACTGAGCATAGTCTGGTGAATACAAGATCAAGCCAATGGCCCTCCTGATGAGTAGAGGAGTCAGTCCATTGGGAGAGGCCAAGAGAGGAGGTTAAAGAGAGTAGTTTGGAGGCATGAGGAGATTGTGGACTGATATCACCCATAATGATGGTGGAGATGTCTGAGGAAAGAAAGTGAGGGAGCCAGGCAGAAAAGTGTTCCAGAAATTGTTGAGGTGGCCCAGGTGGGCGATAGATAACAGCAACTCGCAGAGAGAAAGGGGTGAAAGTCCTGATAGAATGTACTTCAAATGATGTAAATGTGAGTGAAGGTACCTGTGGGAGAACTGTGTATGCAAAAGATTGGGAGAGTAATATTCCTACCCCACCTCCTTTACAATTACCCCACATGATGTAAACAAGAATACAAATAAGGTGTCTGTGCTAATCACTATATAAAATAAAATTATGTAAACAAGCCTGTTGTAAAGATGCACAGGAAGAGAGCACATTCCAGGTTCAATACTTTGCACTTTCCCCCTCCCTTCCTCTCTATAATAGACCACCCAAATCCCTTCCCCCCAAATCAAAGGCAGCATGAGTCATTCATCACAAATCTCACAGGGGGAGTGGGTGTGGGGAGGCTGCCTACAGTTGTTCATGTGCTGTGTGGAACTCACTGGAAATCATTGCCTGCTTCAGCACCTCCCTCCATCATCACTCTTTACTATTCAATCCCACTGAGATCACTGTATAGCTCATTACCTCCCCCACATCATTCACTTATATTCAATGCAACCACATGCTGAGCCCGCTATTGACATGGTCATTCCCTAATAATATTGAACTTAAATTGCTCTGTCTTTATTTAATGCTGGGTGTGAGTCTTCTGGCCAATGCAGATATGTATTTTAATAAATGACAGAATTCAAATACCAAATGATTTAATTCTTTATTTAAACCTGTATTGAAGATTCAAAAATAAAAAAAATAGTGATGTACAAAATTACATTGTCCCTGTTGAGGCCTCAAACCTGACTCACCTGCTCTGTAAGGTGCTCACCTTACCCACTCACCCACTCGCCCACACATGCCAGCCATATGAGCAGTCACACCTGTTGTGCACAGTATATGATGTTAATTGTGCGACTTTACTCCAGGTAAAGTGTACAATACAATGTCTATAGCAGTTTACTGTAAAATGCAGCTGGGTGGCATATAGTAGCATAGAAATGACAGGTGGTGGGAAGTTGGCAACAATGTATTGAGTTCAGGAATTGCTCTGTCTTTATTTAATACTGGGTGTGCATCTTCTGGCCAATGCTGATACTGTAACTAATTATTTAATCCTGCATTCATGAGAAAACACATTTCAGTACAACTGTATTGTGTAATGAATGACAGGTTCCATCAGCCAATCAGCAGACAGCTCTACAAAAGCTTTGTTGGCTATTTAGCGCATGCACTGTGCAGTTTAATTTAAGCGACATCTGGTGGACAGAAAGTTGTATTACACGCTCTGGCTTTTCAGTTGCTTAAGTAAGTTATGTTGCGCCTTACTGCAACATGATGTGATATAGAACACCAAGCAGTGGCACAGTAGGGACGACTAGCATGGTGTGTGTTTTTGTAGTCTGTGTGTTTTTCTCCCACCATAATCATGATACCATGCCATTGATTTTATTAATAACTAATCTCATTAATTATTGGGTTATAATGCAATTTGCAACTTTTCCGCTATTCTAGTCACGTCGAAATAATACAAACACGTGACAAATCCGATGTACTTAAGAGGCATTGACAACTATAAACAAAGGATCCCAGTTGCAATTCTTAAGCATCCCACTTAGAAAATCATAAGAGCGACTCACGCAATTTCTTTGTTTGATCTGGTTCTATACAGCCAAAGTAATACACATCTTTTGACCTCCACGTCAAATAGCCCACCATTACTTCTTAATTACTAAATAAATAACAATCTATCATCCAATTCTCTATACTTCATTATAAATATAGATAAACATCTCATTCATTCTTCCTCTCAGTTATCTAGACAATTACAGTAAACAGACGTAATGTACTAACTTGTTTACTTTATAAAGATAACTTCAATATCATATACACAATGCATAAAATGTTTACATATAACAGGAATACATTATAGTTTCAACATACATCTAGATTGCTAAACTACTTCAGAGGGAGTTCACAGTTCAAATCTTAAAATGTCTGGTAATTCTGTTGCTAAATTAACTTTGTCTATTTAATTCTCCTTGTGTATATAAATTCAGGGATGTGTGTGTGTATGCTGAAAGATAGAAATAATATATGTGTGTATTATCAGCTTTGCTGTTTGTGAACGTGTGAATGTGTAAAGAGATAGAGAAAGATAGAATAAGCATGCATGTGTTTGTATGAGCAAAGAGAGAGATCATGTGGATGTGAGTGTGTGGATGTGTATATAAGTGCTGACTTCCCTGTTCTACGACAGGCCTGAAGTCTATTGATACATTGTAGGATGCAATATATCTGAAAGAAAACACATAGGGAAATATATTGTTGTGTAAGTGTGTGTGTATATGCTGCACACATGGGAAGTGTGTGCAGGCATATGGGTGAAGGGATATATAAGTGTAATGCAATCAGTATGATATACTGCCAGCCACAAATCCCAACAGCGGAACCACAGCAGGGGTGAAGATCCTGAAGCTACAAAAGGTAAGTACAACATTCTCTCCTCTAAACTTAACCCATCCCAGGGGGGTGCCTAACCCTAACTTCCCCCCGGGGTGCCTAACCCTAACCCCCCTTCCCTAGCCTAACCATAACCTACTTGAGGGGCTGCCTAACCCTAAGTCCCCCCTGGAAGCCCCTAACCTAACCCTCCCCTCCGTGGCTGCCTGCACCTGGCGCCCGGCTAACCTTCGATCGGTATGCCGGGTGTCGGGCTCCTGGCATAGGTCTAATGACAGGCATCGGGATTTCGATGCCTGTCATTAGTTCCTTGCCGGGATTTGACAGTCGGGAAGCCAATGGTCGGCATTGCGACTGTCGGCTTCCTGACTGCATCCCAGTGTAATATGAGCATGTACAGGCATGTGTGAATACAAGGCCTGATTCAGACCCGCTCACAAGTGCTATGCACTCGCAATCAAGTCGATGGCCATGCAGTGTGCATGCGCAGTGTGCGCACTGTGCATGCGCGAGCCCCGGAGCGAGCGAGAAATCACTCGCTCCAGCGCTCGCATCCAAAAGGGGTGGCTGTTGATGTTGATTGACAGCTCGCCCCATTTGGTAGGTGGGCCAGGTGGAGTGGCTGGACAAACAGAGGCATTCCCGAAGGAACACCTGCCATTTGGGGGCATCCCCACTGACATCACTCGTGATGTCAGTGGTGAGCTTCCGGCTTTATTAGAGCCAGAAGTTCACTGGGGCTTGTGGGAACGAGACTCTACCACAAGGGTCTTGTTGCAAGTCCGATGGTCGCGATGGTCATGACCATCACCTGGCCATTCGCAAAAGCTGTGGGTGGTCACCACCCACTGTGGGTGGTCACCACCCACAGCTATAGCGAGCAGCCAGGATGATAGTCATGATGGTCAAGACCATCGCGACCATGGCCCCACTTGTGATGTCAGTGGGGCCACCCCCAGATGGTAGGCATTCTCATGAGAATGCCTCCGTCTGGGCAGCCTCCCCCCCAGCCCGCCCACCACCAAAGGGGGCATGCTGTCACTCAACATCGACAGCACACCCCCTTTGGTACGAGACCCGGAGCGACGGATTGCCCGTCGCTATCCGGGTCTCATGCATGCACACAACAGAGCTGGCTCCGTTGTGTACATGCACTCTGGGCCACCATCGACCCAGTTGTGAGCACTCAGCGCTTGCAACCGGGTCTGAATCAGGCCCAGTATTCAAAGAGAGTGATCTTAGATTGCCTGTGGCTTATATACCTTTACCCAGAATGCACTTGTGTAGGTGGTGGTCAGTGACCTTCCCCCAATTACAGACTGCTGGAACAATAGGTCACTGCTTTACTATGGACATGTGTACATTCTGAGTGAGCTGGTTCTTTGCCACATCAACACATAATGTATTAACTTGCTACCTAAGTGTCCATATTGGGAATGACATCCATAGATATTACAAAAATTTACAAGTTACTTTAGGTAGTAAAACTAATTTTGCTCCTGGCCAGAAGATATGGTGGGGGAACCCAAGTGCTCTCTCTCACCCAAAACTGTCTAGCTATGGCAGCCCTCTATCACCACACTGTTATTTTTCAGATACCTCAACATTCCCACAGACATGCACTCACCCCTAAAACTTACTGAACACCACATTGATCACCCTAGGACCACATATCCATATATCCTACACCAAAAATCCAAGCACCAAACTGATTTAACTACAATACAATTCCCTCTATTCATACTCACCCACACCAAGGTTGACCACTGGATAATTTTTTTTTATCCTACTATTATCTGCAGAGGCAAGGTACCACTACATTACTTAGCAGCTACCCATATTCACAAAATCCATCGCCCTACACCAGGTCCCTGAAAAGCACAGACCACAGATTCCCACTCCCTAGTGAAGTAGCTGGGATTGATACTTGATGATGCAATTCATAGCAATTAACAACGTAATTGTCCTGCACCCTGCTGTATGATGCTGTAAATCACAGACTTACCCTCTAGATGCCATACTGTTGTTTTAGGTGCAAGAACATTATTTATAGTTGTTTTTATTCATTTTATGGAGACTTGACTCTCCTGCTCCTCATCTGCCTTGTGAGCTTTTTGCTCTGTGAGCGGCAGGAGCTGACTTTGAGAAGGGAATATATTCAATATGCACAAAATGTCAACATTATAAATGTTGACAGTCAGAATGTTGACTCATGAAATTAGGGTTAAGGTTAGGCAGCAATTAGTGTAAGAGTTAGGCTAATTTATGAGTGTTTACATACTAACCATCAATATTCAACAGGTTTACATTTTGTCAATGTCTACATGGTGAATGTCGACATGATAAACATCGAGATTCTAACCATGACAACATTTTCAATGCTGATATTTTATACTACAGCCTTGAGAAGAACCCCTGGACAATTTAGATATTATTTGAGTCAGTGTTTTTAGCTCTCACCCTATGGTGTATTCCACAAATGTGTTGGCCTTAGAGCTGTAACTAGTATAAATGCTTATGCCTGGGACAAGAAGAGATTTTAGGCTCTACATGCCTTCAATTGTAGCCAAATAAATCAAAATATTCCCTGCTCCCCCATTCAGATTTGCATCCCCGGAGGCTGTCCCTATGACACATCCCTATCCCTATTACACAGCACTAATTATGGCCCTGGATGGAGTATTCTGTAATAAAGATAAATCTGTTGACTTTTCAGTTGTTGAACACTTTTGGAAGCCACTTCTTATATATTTGACACTGTTAAACACCTTCTAATACAAACTCTCTACTACATTGGGATTCATTATTCGTCTCTCTCCTGTTTATCTTCTTACTTGTCCGACTGCTTCTTGTCTATATCTACACATACCTCCACCTGTCCTCTTCTATCCCTTCCCACAAGGTTCTGTCCTAATGTACTTCTCTACTTCCTCTACACATCTTCTCTGCCAGAAAAGCACTTATGCACCTCAGTGGGCTCAAACTTGTGACCTTTTGGGCTGTGACCTGAGTTCTTGTAAATTGAGCAGCAGCAACTCATGTTAATCTGAGCCCCTGCATGTATATACAGTACTTAACTAGCCTAAATGTGTTTAGCATCCACCAAATTCTGGCCTCAGACAATCCCCTGCAGGCTATGGGGCTGTGGGGATAAAAGGACAGAAGGAAGGCTCAAACATTTCCCAATTATATAAGTCTACTGTTACTGCTCTTGGTTTGCGCTATTGGATCCTCTGGACTTTGACCTCAGCTCGTCTTTGACTACAATTCTGGATCTGATTTACCTGACTTTGATGTTACAGCATCTGCAGTTTCCTCTTACATTCTCTTGGTGATCCTTTCATTTTCTTTGAACGTCACTAACATTTCTACTATACTGTATGCTTATGACACCAAATACAGTACATCTGAAAATCAAGGCCTCCTTCCCTCTCCCTCTCTGTTGACAATGTTTCAATGTCTCAAGTCTGATGTCTAGGTGTCATCCTGAAAGTTGCCCTTTTCTTCTTCCCTGACATTCAGTTCATTTCCTATTCATGTTTTTTTTTATTTCCACAATG
This sequence comes from Taudactylus pleione, assembly GCA_031769625.1. NCBI lineage: Eukaryota > Metazoa > Chordata > Amphibia > Anura > Myobatrachidae > Taudactylus > Taudactylus pleione. The sequence continues at coordinate 1,550,099 of JAUIMM010000264.1, read as the reverse complement.
TTTGCATATCAAGGCCCTTCTGCACCCTGGAAATTACACAAAGTATGACAGTACTTGATTACTTCTGGCACCATACGTGAGTAGAATCTGTAAGTGACAAGAGATATTGTAAAAAGTGTTATCTACTCCCAAATGTCCATGAATGTTATATACAGTCAGGTGCATAAATATTGGGACATTGACAGAATTTTCATATTTTGGTCTCTATTCACCACAACAATGGCTTTGAAATGAAACAAACAAGATGTGCTTTACCTGCAGACTTTCAGATTTAATTTGAGGGTAATTACATCCAAATCAGGTGAACGGTGTAGGAATTGCAACGGTTTCTATATGTGCCTCCCACTTTTTAAGGGGCCAAAAGTAATGGGACTATCAACTCAAAAGCTATTTCATGGACAGGTGTGGGCTATTCCCTCATTATTTCATTATCAATTAAGCAGGTAAAAGGTCTGGAGTTGATTCTAGGTGTGACATTTGCATTTGGAATCAGTTGCTGTCGACTCTCAATATGAGATCCAAAGAGCTGTCACTATCAGTGAAGCAAGTCATCATTAGGCTGAAAAATCAAAACAAACCCATCAGAGAGATAGTAAAAAAATAAGGTGTGGCCAAATCAACTGTTTGGAACATTCTTAAAAAGAAAGAACGCACCGGAGAGCTCAGCAACACCAAAAGACCCGGAGGACCACGGAAAACAACTGTGGTGGATGACAGAAGAATTATTTCCCTGGTGAAGAAAAAACCCCTTCAGTTGGCCAAATCAAGAACACTCTCCAGGAGGTAGGTGTATATGTGTCAAAGTCAACAATCAAGAAAAGACTTCACAAGAGTGAATATAGAGGGTTCACCACAAGATGTAAACCATTGGTGAGCCTCAAAAACAGGAAGACCAGATTAGAGTTTGCCAAACAACATCTAAAAAAGCCATTACAGTTCTGGAACAACATCCTATGGACAGATGAGACAAAGATCAACTTGTACCAGAGTGATGGGAAGAGAAGAGTATGGAGAAGGAAAGGAACTGCTCATGATCCAAAACATACCGCCTCGTTAGTGAACCATGTGGTGGTAGTGTCATGGCGTGGGCATGTATGGCTGCCAAGGAATTGGTTCCCTTGTATTTATTGATGATGTGACTGCTGACGAATTGAATGAATGAATTCTGAAGTGTTTCGGGCAATATTATATGCTCATATTCAGTCAAATGCTTCAGAACTCATTGGACGGTGCTTCACAGTGCAGATGGACAATGACCCGAAGCATACTGTAAAAGCAACCAAAGAGTTTTTTAAGGCTAAAAAGTGGAATGTTATGCAATGGCCAAGTCAATCCCCTGACCTGAATCAGATTGAGCATGCATTTCACTTGATGAAGACAAAACTGAAGGGAAAATGCCCCAAGAACAAGCAGGAACTGAAGACATTTGCAGTAGAGGCCTGGCAGAGCATCACCAGGGATAAAACCCAGCGTCTGGTGATGTCTATGCGTTCCAGACTTCAGGCTGTAATTGCCTGCAAAGGATTTGCAACAAAGTATTAAAAAGTGAAAGTTTGATTTAGGATTGTTTAGGTTGTCCCATTACTTTTGGCCCCTTAAAAAGTGGGAGGCACATATAGAAACCATTGTAATTCCTACACCGTTCACCTGATTTGGATGTAATTACCCTCAAATTAAATCTGAAAATTTGCAGTTAAAGCACATCTTGTTTGTTTCATTTCATAGCCATTGTGGTGGTGAATAGAGGCCAAAATATGAAAATTCTGTCAATGTCCCAATATTTAAGCACCTGACTGTATGTCTTACAGAATCTTTTGAAACATACTTAGGATGCATACAGTAACTATCTTCAAATCAAATGAGCTCTGAATTTACTGGGTTACCACTCTAATCAAGTCATCACAATTTAGGTAGGCCAGCCTTCAGATGGGTAATTCAACAATAATAGGCTATTAAAGCCTCTCCTGTGGCCCTCAGTAAAATCATGCCACCGTTATCCAGTTGAAATAAAACATTCTTCTAAAAATGCTTCTCACTTTGGGAGCTGAAGCTTCCACCCAATCTTTGATATTCTTCTAATATGTTTGCATCAGTTACCTTAACAAAAAATCAGCACCTACTTCATGTAGGTGATACAATTTTTGTAATTGTGCATCACAAAACCATTGTTATACATGTAGTCACTTGTCAGCAAGTGTCTGCTATGGCACTCAAGCAAGTGTCTGTTTTTGGCACTCATAATGTGAGTTTGTTCACTGTGTTGTAACATTTACTAAGAAATTGCCTCCTGCATACATAGTACATTTGGTGTAGCACACGCATGTGCTTCTGTTATAGGACCACCACTTGTCATCCCATTAGGGCATTGCCATGCAGTATCCTTTATTGTTCTCTTTCTTTATAAGTCAGCACCGAAAGCTCTGTTAGGCATATTTACAATTTATGGAAAACTGCAATCCCCCATTTTCCATATATAACCATTGGAAACTATCTTTCACAGTATATAAACCCTGGAATGGTTAGTAATATGTTTTTTAGTTATTGTGTAAACTGACATATAGTATCCAGGGAAAGGTTCTTTGCTCCCTCAACGTCATTGGCCTGGAGTAGTTTGTCAGAGCTCCAAATTTGACAGGTTCAGTATCTCTTACTAGCATATGTGACCCCTGTTATACATTTTATTTATTTATTTATTTATTACCAGTTATTTATATAGCTTATGCATATTCCACAGCACTTTACAGAAAATATTTGTCCGTTCACATTTGTCCATTCAATTTCTGGAAAGCTATGTCACATTTAGGGGTCCACCTATCTGCCTATCTAAAAAGGGCTAATTTGCTCAGAAGCTTCTTTTCAGTTTTCAGGTCTATTTTTTAGCATTCAAATCCTTTTGTGTAACAGGTCACCTTTGGAAAATTAGGCAGTAGGTCTTTTGCTTCTGGAGTACTATAGTATGAACATCCTGTAATATGCAAAGACTCAAACAAAAAAGATCTTAGCTCCACCAATATTATTGGACTCTGCCAGTTGCCAGTCTACCCCTTGCTAACTCACAATGTATCCTACATGCTTCCCTGACTTTCTACATAGTTGACCCTTGTAATGATACAAGTCCAAATTTTATAAGCTAGTTCAGTAATTTGAAATTAATAGTCTGTGGTTGGGCCTTCAACAGTTCTGCCAAGACAATCAAATCATCAAAATAAACCAGTCTGAGATGTTTATGTCTCTCATTGCAATCTATATGTGTTGGTTATATTCAAAAAGGGAGTCATTTACAAGTTGATGTAAATATAAAGTAAACTATTTACTTTTTTATTATATATTCACTTCAACATCTTTACCCAAAGTAGGTGGTAGGCAAAAGATTTAACTGTACAAATCAGAATTTTGTCATATAAAATAATTCTAAATTTATTCAGTTGCTACAAGTCATCTAACACAGCCATAACAGTCTGACCTATACTTGAGTATCCCCTCATTTTATAAATCGGTTCTAATTTAACATCCTTTGCATTTAGGCCATGGTAACAATAATGCTACTCACACATGGAATGGTATACAGTAATGTAAGTACCAGCTTGTCATCTCTTCACAGTATGATAATACATTTTGCAATTATCACCTATTTTCTGATAACAATAACCTGGGCTGAACAATTAATTTATGTTAAAATCATCTTGTAAATCCAGATAATTAATTCATCCTAGGTTATATAAAATTTTAAAATAAGTGGGAAAAGAATATTATCACCTTGTGAAAAGATGTCAAGTTGGTTGGTATGTGGTAGGCTGAGTAACGGAAGCTGCAATAGCTAATAACATCTCATGATTCTTAAAAATATGAATCTCAAACCTAAGGCCTGATTCAGAGATGTACGCTTTAACCGATATTTACGCAGTTTAACAATTATTGGTTGACTTCACATGCATCATGGTCGCATTGCGTACACACCAAGGTACCTTTGGAATGCCACTTGCAGAGAGGATTTCTTAGCAAAGTGATTGGCAGTCAGGGACCATTTGTGGGAGGTAATGGGGAGTGGCTGCAAAAAAACGCAGGCATGTCACGCCATTTTTTGGAGTTTGGCGTAGCCTGCGTCTGTGATCCCATACTGATCCATATTTGTATACACTTACTTGGATCTGTGAAGGCACATAATACAGTTCCAGCTGACTAAAGTATTAGCATATTTTCACACAGCAGCTGTGTGCGTGATTGCAGCTGCAAATGCATTAGCGTACATTTCTGAATCAGGCCTTTAGTTTTACCAGTGCATAAGCCATTGGTTAAACTGCAAAGTATAATTCAAAGTATTAAGCACCTGTACACAAAAATGGCATGGGATACTGTGAGAGGCTTTTTTAATAATATAAATTAGCTAATTTGTTAATAAAGGGGATATGTAGGTTACAAAGAAAGGCTAGACATTTTTTTTATGTTGACTCATAGCCTTATAAACCTTATAAAAATTATTCAACTCATAGAATATGCCTCACATTTTGTTCTGCAACTTCTAATGAATATAGGGATACTGTACCAAATATCTATACTAGCCAAAATAACCTACATATTTCATGCTCCCCCATTCAGATTTGCATCCTGGGAGCCTGTCCCTATTTATTTATTTGTTACCAGTTATTTATATAGCGCACACATATTCCGCAGCACTTTACGGAGAATATTTGGCCACTCACATCAGTCCCTGCCCCAGTGGAGCTTACAATCTATGTTCCCTATCACATGCACACACACATACACACTAGGGTTAATTTTTCTAGTGAGCCAATTAACCTACCAGTATATTTTTGGCGTGTAACCATTACACCATCTGTGCTGCCCTATCACACAGTCCTGACCCTATTACACAGTGCTAGTTACCCCCTGTTAGCAAGGCCATGCCCCCATCTACAAGGCCAAGCCCCATTCTGGCAGAGCGTGGCTGAGCCGCACGAATGGCATCCCTTCCTGCATCGGGTGTCACAGCGTGGAGGGACGCCACTGTTTGGAGTAATCTGTAATAAAGATAAATCTGCTAACTTTTTAGGTGATTGAACACTTTTACAAGCCTATTTGTATATAAATGACACTGTTGACCACCTACTCCTAATCCAAACCTTGCACTCCATTGGGCTTTGTGATTCAGCTCTCTCCTGTTTAGCTTCCTACTTGTCCATCTGCTTCTTGTCCATATCTAAAATCACCTCCACCTGCCCTCTGCTATCTCTTCAAACAGGGGTCCCAGTCCCATAAGTTTCTGTTCTAAACTCCTAGGCTTCTCCCTCTCCACATCCTCTCTATCACAAAATACTTCATGCACCTCAACTGGCTCAAACTTGTGATCTTTTTGACTGTGACCTGTATTCTTGTAAGTTGAACCACAGCAGTTCATGTAAACTTGAGCTCCTGTTTGTATATCCTTGACTATACTGAATGTGTTTAGCATCCATCAACTGCCTCAGATAATCCCCTGCAGGCTGTGGAACAAACAAAAGTGAGGCTCAAACATTACCTGATTATAGAATCAAGCAATGTTTGCTCTGTTGGATTCCATTGACTATGACATCAGCTTGCAGTTGACTCTAATTCTGGATCTGATTTATCCAGCTTTGATTCCTGACTATAACTCTGCTTAACATTTTGGATATCAGGCCTCAATGTCAATAATATTTAAATCTAATATTAGAGCACTACTTCATTCAGGGAAACCCCAATGATGACTTCACCAACAGCTGTCGTACAGGCCACAGTGACCTCAAAGAAACTAACCTGTCTTTCTATAAAATAAACCATAATTTGGACAGACAGGCACTTGCTCTACCTACAGGCTCTTAAATCATACTTTTGGAGGTTGGCCGTGCTAGGGCATTATGGAATGCTGTGATTTGCAGATCCTGCAGTAGAAAGACTGGACATTGATCTTGCAATACACATGAAGCCCCAGGACTGCCACTTTACTGGGAGATGGGCAGCATTGAAGAGCATAATGCACTTTTCCAGAATGTTGGAGTATACCTCAAATTTGTGAGTCTCCAGAATATCTGGGAGAGTTAATACTTTATTTAGGTCCTATATGCTGTGAATCACAAATACTGAATGTAAATAATAGCATATGGAATGCAGCAGCAAAAAATATGCTAATGCTTGCAAAAGTAATGCAGGCATAAAGATGCCCACTGCTGCTTTCTCACATCCATCCAACCATGCATTCCTGCATGTACATTGGTACCATCGATGCACATCAGTCCATCATGCATAATTACACCAGGTCTGACCAGCCACAGAAACTGCAAGTCTCATCACACACAGGGATGCTCGCTCGCTCTGAATCAGTGCCCGCCTATTGTATTTTTAGAGCGGCCTCCTGGCCGTTCGCATAGCAGTGGGTGAACACCCACAGCTAATGCAAGTGGCCAGGATGATGGTCGCGATGGTCAAGACCATGACGACCATCGGACTTGCAATGAGACCCTTGTGGTAGGGTCTCGCTGCCGCAAGACCCAGTGGACTTCTTGCTCTTACAAAGCAAGAAGTCCACCCACTGACATCACTTGTGATGTCAGTGGGGCTGGCCCTAGATGGTAGGCAGCAGCCACGCCCCCGTCATGCCCACCAAAGGGGGCGTGCTGTCACTCAACATCGACAGCATGCCTCCTTTGTAGCGAGACCCGGAGCGATGGCTTGCCCGTCGCTATCCTGGTCTCGCGCACACGCACAACGGTGCTGCCTCCATCCTGCACATGCGCACTGGGCCAACATCGACCCGCTTGCGAGCGCTCAGCGCTCTCGAGCAGATCTGAATCAGGCCCACAGTGAGTACTCAAGCTGTGCATGCAGCCACAGTGGCACATTTTTGCATGACCAGGAATCTGCGTTCAAATGGACAGTCATGTCTGCATTTTTCTAACCACCCCCCATCATCACCCCCAAATGCTCACATCACTCACTCTGCGATGGATTGCTCAGTGTGGCCGTAGTCACAGTATAATCACAGTGCACACACAGCACAGTTAACATGCATGTGCAGTGGCTAACAATCGCTCGATCTGTGTATGTAATTGGAATTGCATAGGCTGCTGAATCAGTCCCATAGTATACATTTTAGGCACTATGGAAGCAAATTGTTTGCAAAATAAATTCTAACTTAATAGTGCTCTGAAGGTTAAGGCCCTGGTTCAGACCCACTTGCAGCCACTGGCCACTCGCTGGGTCTGTGGGCGTTTTTTTTTTTTTTTTCTCCGGCCACTGGCAAAGCTGTGGGAGACCACCCACAGCTTGTGCGAGTGGCCAGGAGACCATCGGCCTTGTGACGAGACCCTGCGGTAGGGTCTAGGCTGCTGCAAGGCTGAGTGGACTCCCTGCTCTAATAGACCAGGAAGTCCACTACTGACATCAGTAGTGATGTCAGTTTGCCTGCCCAGCAAATGCTAGGTGTTCCTAAGGGAACGCCTGCATTTATCCAGCCACCTCCCCTACCCACTCACAAAATGGGGTGAGCTGTCACTCACCATCGACAGCTGCCCCGTCTTGTTGCGAGCCCCGTAGCAACTGAACTTCAGTCACTCAGTGGGGCTCGCGCACGCTGGACGCGGAGCATGATCAGTGTGCAAAAATTGGGCTGCTTGCGAGTGGCTCTGAATGAGCTCCTAAATACCCAAACATGTTGCAAATGCTACTAAAGGAAAGGTGTTTTTAACAACAATTTAGAAAGTATTTTCTTTTCTTTGAGTATAGTCAAGCTGTAAAATTCTCTACCAAGAAAACTAGTGTTTGCAGATTTATTAAGCATATTTAAAATTGAATTTAATGCCCTTCTTATAAACAACATTAACCTACAGTACCTACAACCAATAAATTGCATAGTTGGGGAGATTTATGAAGATATTAATCTGTCAGTCATGAGGTCCTCTTTTGAGGTTAAATTTGTTGGGAGGGGAGAGCTTTGTGCTGTCTCCTTCCATTATATGCCGGGCGCTGCTTTAGTTGTGTCACTGCAATGACCTCCAACCCGAATCCCAAGTGAGCTACTATGCATTTTTGGCATCTCTGTGTATCTTCTCTGTCTATCATCAATAGTGAGAGGATGTGTCCATGAGAGACTGTACACAATGGAGGCACTACAACCACCAAGAGCAAACAGCTGCAGCAACATGGAATTGAAGGATCTGTCAGAGTAACAGAAAAAAGTACTTTATTCATATTAAAGAGTGAAAATGTACAGTGCAGGTGATAGTATGTGCTTCACCAAGTTAATGGGTTCACAAAATACGCAACATGAAAATTCATCATGCAGATGTAGTTAAAGTGGGAAAAGTTATGGAAAGTCACCAGTGACCCTGGTGAGCACCCCACCCTGATGGAGTAGATAAAGCAATGGGAGCCTTAAGCTTAGCTGTAGAGCAGCACATGTATTCCATCATTAATAGGAAGATGACAGCACATGAAATGTGAGTAGTATTGCAGGCTTCTTATGAAGACAAAGGCTTAATGAGACTAATCAACCGGAAGCGCACTAAGCTACAGTAAGTGCATGCAAAATATTACTGAATATATAGATAGGATGCTGTGTATATTTCAGCAATAAACTTTAGTAGGCATCCAAGTAGATGATATAGAGGACGCAATGGGGATACTGCAAAATGTTATAGCAGAGTAGATTTTTTAGTAGTAGTTTTGGAGTAATGTGCTCCCAATCTATTAACCAAAATTGTTTGGGCCAACCTTCTGCAGTTTCAAGTATATAATCCTGTTGTGACAAATGCTGAGAATTCTATTCTACTGTCAAAGGGTACAAAACCCAAAAGGCCCAAGTGTTTCAAATGTCACAAGATGGGACATAAGGTCTATAAAATGCAGGACTAGTGAACCAAGTGGTACTTTATCATGCAACTGTGATAGAAATAGTAGGTCAGCATTAAATGTAGCCACAAGCCTCTGCAAAGAATGCTGCTACATGGACCAGAAGGCACTTCAGCTGTAATGAAAGTTGGTTCAAGTCAATAATGTAGTGTGATCCTGAAAAAAAATCAGCGAATAGGAGATAAAGTCCTAAATGCCACAAAAGTCAGGACAATTACTGTGCACTTGAGGATCATGGGTGAAACAATTGTCACAGACAAATAAGACAATGGCGGCTCAAGGGATGGACTAGCATGGCTGTCGTCCAGGTGCAGCTCTGCTCCCTGCCTTAGTTCACCATCGCTGGCTGCAGTGGAAAAGCCTGACACCCACCCTCCCTCTGGCACTGTTGGGTAAGTGCTCAGGGGGAGGAAAGGGGCATGGCTGTGCAGCACAGGATGGTAATGGGAACCATAGTGCTGGCCCTGATAGAAGATGTACTATTTGTGCCAGATCGAAAAACCAATCTGATTGCCATAAGTATACTGGAAAAAAAGAGATACAAGGCTCAGTTCACATAGGGACAGTGTGTTATGTACATTAAAAAAGGGACTGTAATTGCAACAGCAACTTAGTGCCAACAACTGTATATCCTAGACACTGAGGACTGTTGTATGATGGAAGCTTCAGTTTTCCACTAGTCTGTAGAACTATGGCATAAGAAATGAGGTCACCTAGGATATGACAATGTACTGAAGCTTCCAGATAGCATGATGACACAGATGATAGTGAGCAATCCAGAAAGTTTGTGAAAGGTAAGCAAACATATTGCCCCTTTTCAACATCAGTGTCCAATTGACTACACACCTCAGCAGAATAGCGTGAGTGAAAGAGCAAATAGAACAATCATTGAGAAATTACAAGCTATGTTAAGTACAGGAGTGCGGGTCTGTATAAAAAATTCTGGGCAGAGGCAGTCTAAACAGCAGTGTACCTCAAGAATGAAGCACCTACAGTGGCAGGAAAAAGGTAAAACACCATTGGAAACATGGTCCAGTAAAAACCCAAGTGTCAGTCACCTCCATGGCTTTGGATAAAAAGCAAATGCCAATATCCCTAAAGAAAGAAGGTGAAAACTAGATCCCAAGTCCATTTTATGCATAATGCTTGAATACTGTCAAGAAAGCAAAGGATACCAATTGTGAGACATTATCAACCAAAAACTCATAAACTTTAGAGCTCTAGTCTTCCACAAGCTATCATGACAGCTCATATCTGCTGCAGGTTCCTGCCAGAGCTGAGAGGGTTAACAGGCAAAGATAGCCACAGTGAGGTTTGGTCCAGGTTGATTGCTCCCAGCTTGGAAGCCTCTGTGAACATGCAGCATTCAGTTGCTCATAGTGGTAACTACCAGAGGCTAATCTCATTTGCTCACATGGGATTGGCTCTGACTCTGTTAAAGGACAGCCAGCCCATTCCTGCCTTGCCAAAGATAGTTTCTTGTGGAAGCCCAGCATCCAGTCCCTGTATCTGCTGTTTGGTATTTCTAGTTCCTGTCCTGGCTCTGCCTTGCATTACCTGTACCTGTTGCAAGTATACCTGGAACATTCATTGTGCTACAAATCCACTCTGCAAACCATTGGTGTTGTGTACTTTTGTTATTCCATCCTGCAATATATATACATATCTCTTGCTGCTATTATACTCTGCAAAACACAATCTGATTAATATATTACTATTCCTTTCTGCATTATATGTTATGCTGCAATTCCATACTGCCAGCTGCATGTGTATCTGGGTTTATTTTTACACCATCTTGCAATATACACTGTTTGTGATTGTCATTATTTTATCTAGTTGTGTTTATATGCAATCATATTCTGTTATTGTCTGCACACTGCTCTGTGGTAATTATCCTGCAATATCATTACTTAGTATTGTTGATATTCATGCTATCTGTTATTAGTGTGCATTCTATCTTGCATGTGTCCATGACTGCAGGCTGCTATGTGGTTAATATTACCTTTGCACTACTACTACTCCAGGTTTACCTTACAAACTCTGCTGTTTGTATAAGCCTCTACTGTCCAGAGGCTTAGATCTGGCAGCATCCTAAGTACCAGCGACTGCGTTGCACTCTATGGGAACAGCAGCCAGTTGTCATAGGCAGAAGCCCTCCCTAGTGTGACTCTAGGGGACTTATGCAAATACAGGAGAGATTCATTACACATCCCAACAGCTGGAAATGTGCCACAAATTGAAACAGATACCAGTAATAGCTCTATGAGGAGCAACAAAGGCATAGTACCCAAAAGATGCAGCTAGTATTTTGCTAACTTTGTCTACTTTGAACCTAAAACTATACAAGAAGCAAAGTCAAGCAGCGACTGGAAAGAATGGAAATCAGCCATACTGTAAAGAGCTTACAGCTTTGAATGACAATGACACATGGATCATTGTGAAATAGCCGATCAACCGTAAAATAGTCAAACACAATTGGGTCAAACAGAAGCAGAGACAGAGGAAATGAGGAGAGTTCCTTATCAAAGTGCCATTGGAACTTTAATGATTGCAAGTGTTGGCAGTCAGTCGTGGTTGCCACTTTGCATTCAACCCTAGAAGAGAGCATTGGACTGCTGTTAAACATATCCTGAGATACATAAAGGGTACAAGTACCTTGAAAGTGTAACTAATATTTGTAAAAAATGGAAGTTTGGAGTTATGGACTCACATAAATAGGCATGCTGTGGCTGAATGAGACTTTGTGCAAGTTACTGTAGGTCTTAATTTAAAAGTCATTGGCCCTGATTCAAGTAGATGCTGCTCTGTCTGCAGTTGCACCTGTTGCTGGAGTTGCGGCTTTGATAATATGCAAATACTAGTAATCAGCCCTCCCCTGGTATAGTAACCTGTGTCTGAATGAGCAAGCCCTGCGGTGCCCACTGTCAGAGCATCTCTACACGCTGTAACACTGCCAGTGATTCTTGACACCAGTAACCCTTTTGTGCACCATCCACATTTGCACCAGTCCTATGGCAGATACAGTTTTTACATCTGAACATGGTCTCTGTAGCTGTCGCTCTACATCTGCAAATGCAGCCACTTTCACTGACACGCACATGACAATCCCTTAGTATGCCCATGAGACACTTTTTTTAGCATTGACTTCTGGCCGCCTCCCAGTCACCACACAGAAACACTCATTACTTTGCCGCCCCATATCCGATACCGTCTGTCCCGAATGCAATAGCATCTTTGTACATACACTCTGTGGTCATCTGCCATGTGGACTGACCTACATCGGACTCCACTGACTCCTATCAACACCTTAGGTACTGTCAATAACAGTATCAGCTGTGTCTTTGGATTCTTTGTTTTACCTTCATAAAGATCAGCAAAGCTACAGTTAATGAAACAGTAAACCAAATGGTTTTAGCTCTAAAATTGTTAATATTTTTATTATCATCATTGTTACTTTAAGTTATTGCCTTGCAGTACCATTTTCTCTGCTGTGATTAATATTTCCTACAAGAAATACAATTACACTTATAATAATCCTACTTGATGACCAATGTACACCAAGGTATACTGAAATTCACATTATGACTAAGAACTCTCCGGTTTAATTTATAGACAAGAATTTAATTCAAACTGTCAAACTTTTTAACAAATTGCATGTCAGATCTAATTACACATATATATGGCCCATAGGAAGTATTTTAGTTTAGGATTAGTTCACAGGCAAAGAAATCAATTGGCTACTTGTGACAGATGAAATTGTGTTAGGTATTTTGTAGGAGACCGAAGTCACTGGTGACTAATTAATGTTTGCTGCCTCTGATATATAACACATCTGTACCAGTGTATCTTACATTTCACTCACACTGTTTCATTTCATCAAAACTTTTTGGACAGCACTAAAGGAATTATAATGTGGTGTTGTAGAATCTAAACATTTAAACCATTATGACTGATTTGTGGAAACCCAAGACAACCATTAATACATTGCAGAAAAATTGCAGTGTTAAGTAGGGATGCATAAAATGGATACATATACAAATCAGCAAATTACTGTATGGAGTTGTGTCCTAATGGATAGTTTCTGGATCCAGTCCAAAAGTATGGTAACATGAATCCTTACTTTACGCATTTAAAAAAAAATCTAAATGCTGTACTATGACTTTTCGTGTCTCTAGCAGACATGAAAATATTGTTGAAAACAATGAAAATATGTATTTGTGGATACATGCACCCATCATAATTACATTAAAATAACTGTTATTGTTTTATTCTGTGCTTTTATTGAAATTCAGAAATATCATTAACCAGAGGTATGTATATATATAGAGAGAGATACAATGGCAGACCAACATCGCTGGCCACTGGATGGTTGCAGTGAATAACTCATATTAAAGATACCAGGTGAGAAAAAATGACCTATATATCTTTTGTAAAACTGCTAAGCAACCATGTAGGAAAGTATCCATTGGAGCAGAGGTGGATTAAATTCAGCCCACAAGCTGTAAAAGGCTCAAACAGTAGTTGGGTTTAGCCCATTTGATGCAGCTCCTGCGCTGTTGCCCTCTACCTTTGCCAGCACAGTTCTAGACAGCCCTTGCTGCTAGGAGGTGAACACTCAGTGCTCTAAGTGGGTGGTCCAAGCCCCAACAGCAACATTCCTGATTAAAGTCAGACAGTGGGGGATTTAGAGTCAGGCAATTTGAGATCTTGATCCTGCTGAGCTGAAGAGGGTACAGGAAGTATAAGTTTGAGAGGAAAGAGAGCTGGTAATATATATATGTGTACATTTGTAAATATATATCTATCTATATACAGTAAATATATATCTATATACAGTAAATATATATATATATATATCCAGCAAGTAGGACGGCACTCATAGACTTATGAACATATTAAATGGTCCTTTATTAGTCCAACGTTTCAGGGTAACCCCCCTTCCTCAGGCACAGTGGGGTTACCCCAAAATGTTGGGCTAATAAAGGACCATTTAATACATTCATAAGTCTACTGAGTGCTGTCCTATTTGCTGGATATGTGGTGTGAATTATACACTCAGGAAGGGCACCTTAGCAAGCACTTTGTACCCCGATGGTGATTGCCGGATTTTGTTGGAGATATACAGTATATATATGTGTGTGTGTATATATATATATATATATATATATATACAGTAAATATATATCAGAAGCCGAGGGTGGCACTCCATGGATTTAAGGGATTCATGCTCACAAGCAGTTGTTGTTACATCAACGTCTCAGGTGCCTTTATTATGCTTCCTGAAGAAAGATGCATAATAAAGGCATCTCAAATGTTGATGTTACAACTGCTTGTGAGCATGAATCCTTTAAATCCATGGAGTGCTGCCCTCTGCCTCTGATATATGTTTGGAATTGCTGATTCATTGCAGGGCACCCAGGTACCTAAGTGGAATTGAGTGGTGTGCCGGTCCCTTTTCCCTTTTTGCTATATATATATATATATATATATATATATATACATTCCTTAACAGCACTACACTATAATGTTTCTCTCTCTCTCTCAATTGAGCTATATATAAAGTGCCTGGAAACAGAGAGGACCCTACAGTGACCCGATTCTCTGATCATCTCTTCATATAGGCAGATAAACATGTTTTATTTAATATTATGTTATGTACTTATATTAACTAAATATCTTAATATTTAGGTGCATGTATTTTTACCACCCCTAAAGAATTTCTCTGATTGACAGTCAGACCACTTAAAGACTGGTGACACCTTATTCATTAAAGTAAGTGTATTTGGAACTTACAGTACATGACATCTGGGTGCAGTGTCTTCAAACATACTATATGCTGACTTTGTGAATTGAAGTGAGACTAATGTAATTGAAACTTATTACTAGATACAGGGACATCAGAGGGATCTGATTGAGCACTTGGATCCCTTTCCTAATATTATTACTTCTTCATAACATTTTGGTACTTCTTAGGATTAGCAGTCAGTCTACCACTACATATAAACTCGTAATATGTTTTGCTCACAAGGATTGGGAAACGGATGGTCTGATCTATGCCAAATAATATTTAATGTGAATTTAATGTGAACCATACTCCCCTGAAAGAGAGCATAGATTCCTTCTTTGGATATAAAAAAAACTTATTAAAGATGTAAAAACTTGGTAGGACATCGAGGTGCTTGAACATTACATCAGGGTTAATAGAATACTTAGGGGCTTTTGCCTCATTAAACAATCCATATGTGGCCTTGCTAACCACATATTTATTTCTCTGTCTGTTTATTCCCACTTTATCATCTGCTGAAAATACACAAAAACCTTCATAACCCACCAGACAGATCCATTATAACTTGAATTGATTCCTTAACTTTCTAAATATGCATAGGGAAGGGGCCCTAGATTGCACACCCTAAGCACAATGTGAAGTGCTTCCTGTTGAGACTTGTAGTGCTGCAAGCAAAAAAGAGAAAAAAAATGCAAGTGCACACTCTAACAATGCTAAACCTAATAATAATACTGCTAAATTGCATCAAAAAGGTTCTTTGCATAATAATGGCCATAATTATGGGCCTGCCCACTGCATCCAGGTGACCTCTGACAGGCAGGTCCCTAACACTCCTATGAAATAAGTACAGGGCATGGGACCCCTAGGCCAACCCAGCAGAACCGCCCCATGGCATCATACTAGTGTGAGATTATAAGTGATAATCAAAGAATTATAAATAAACTCCTATGTGTGAAGTCTTACATAAATAAGAGGTTATAATTAAAGTGTAAGATGGCTACATATATAAAAAACAAACTGAAGAAGTGAAAAAGTATACATTATGATGACATGATTGTTAGAGTGTGCACTTGCATTTTTTTCTCCATTTTGCTTGCAGCACATCTAAATATGTTGAGGTATTCTTGAGCAATTATGTGAAGGAACTTCCCTCCCATGTGAAAGAAACTACTGCTATATAAATATTGTTAAATATCTGAAATGGGAAACCTATTGTATGTGAGCTACAGGTGATGTGCAGTCCCTTTATACATGTAAATAGCACTCCACAGGTATCTCAGCTTACTTAGCATTTTTAGAAAAACAGCAATTTATGGATGATGACCATAAATTATTTATACACAATCTGATTTTATTTATAATAACAAATAACAATTTACAATTTTAACAGTAGTTCTATATATTTAAGTATGTGGCACAGCAATGGGCACAATTTTTGCGCCTGGCTATGCCAATTTGGTTAAGGCGAGCTCAGGGAGGACAGAAACCTCCCGTGGAGCAGAAGGGCAAAAAAGCTGGAAAAAAGTTTAAATAAAACAGGAATCCTTTTAAACATAATATATATTTATATAAGAGATACATAGATGACAATTATCATATAAAAAGGAGAATAAACAGAGTTTGCCAACTTTATTTAATTTATAGGCAATAAAAATTATAACATAAATTTCACTTACAACTTAAAAAAACCTGAAGTGAAATGTATGAATTCAGTTTGTGTCCAGTTGAATGTTTGTTAAGGGGACACCACACTTTGTGCCTCTCTACTATAACATCAGCCCCCGGTTGGTTTTGCCTGGTGCTAGTTATTGTAGAATAGGGGGGACCCAGATCCATTGTTCCCCTTATTTTTCAATACTACCCCAGGCTCAGAGGTCTAAGTCTGGTTATTGATTTAAAGAAGACCCTATTCATTTTTTAATTTAACTATTTTGCGGCTGCAAGCAGCATCTAACCCAGTGGCTTTGGAAAAGTGTGTTGGTAATATATTATATTTTCTACTAGGCTTTTACTTTTAGGTTATTAATTATTGATCAATGAAAACATTCTATAGGATCATTTTGTTTATTAAACTGCCATCCTGTCTGCCTTTGCTGTGTTACTATGTTTCATATATGTGCTATAATCTTTTAAACTGCCATATGGTCGTTGCACTGCTCTGGGCGAGCAGATGGGAGGGGTGCTAATATCATGCAGAAGGAGATACAGTCTTCAAGTGTACAATATATACACAAATGTAGAGGAAAAGGGGAGGGGGCTTGGACTGCACACCCTAATTTTAAACATAATAATAGATGCTACCATGCTAAGACTTGCAGTAGACTTGTGGTTTTATCACCTCTCCCATATGCCCTTAAGTGATTCAGTACAGGTTCCTACATTGCTGTCTATGCAAATAGGCACTATTATAGGTATGTCCTGGATACATTTACATAATGCGTTAGTATTAGGGATGTTAGGGACCCATTTGATGGGATTCACTTTGACATGGAGGATGGGAAAACATATTTGACCAGACATGTGCTAAGAACCTCATTTATACTTCATGTTAATAGTAGAGTTAATCAGAATTATTTTGACTTTTATTGTTCTTAGTACTTAGAGCATGCACCTTCATTTTCTTCTTCCTGTATTGTACTACAAATATCAGCATGAGAGCATATCTTATGTTTAAAATTAGGGTGTGCACTCCAAGCCTCCTTCTCCTTTCCACTAATTCAGACCATACAGAGATGCAGAAACATGTATATATTGTATTTTAGGAAGCATACCTTTTGCAACTGCCATGATAACTTGACATAAGAGATGCACATTTGGCGGATGCAGAGCTGGACATATCTTGAGATGTGTATCGCTCTGCAAATACAGAACTTTTGTATGCTCTTTCTTTTTTTATTTTTAAAAATGAAACTCATTTTCCTAATAACTCTGCATCAATTCCTGTACATTTTTGTCAATACTATTACAATATTTTAAAATCACCATTTTATTAAATAAGCAATTCTGCATTACACTAAAGCCTAAGTGCAGATATATATGCAGTCATAAATTGCAATCCGTTTTTTCATTCAGTCATTTTTATGGTAAGAACTACATTTATTGTTCAAAGATATCTACATCATCTGTATTTTATTAGTTCAGTATTGATATATTTTGGCACCAACATGACTTTATTATTCTACTTGATTTAGTTAATTACTTTTGCTTTTTGGCGTCTCATTGAGATATGGTATCATTAACACATGCTGTTATGAATAAGTATAAAATGAGATAACATAACCCATTATTTACATTTTGCATTGCTGAAGCTAATTTTAACCAACATTGCAGTCATTTGAGAACTATTTTCTACTCTTTACTTTCTTTAGTGGGATAGTACAAAGTAGTACTTAAAAGCAATGGTTAACAATTATTCATTTAGCTCCCCATCGTCTGATACCTGCCCCCTCTTACCAGTGTAAGATAAATCCTATAAGCATAACCATAATGAAATAATGACACAGAGACTTGAATAAGGGGAAAGGAAAGTCAGCTATATTAATTTTTTAAATTATTTTAACTACTTTAATCTTATCAAACTAAATAAATGAAGATGAAGGAAAGGACAGACAGAGTATGGTGGCACAGAAAGAACAACCCCACTAAGCAATATCACCATCTGCACACACACTTAGATCTTCTTCATTACCACACTCAAAGTATTCACCTCCAACCCCAATGACATGACATGAAGACCATCTGGATTGGTGGTGCCAATGACCCCGGTAGAGTATAATCAGCCTAAGCCATGTATTTAAACCTAATCAAAAAATATGAGATGACCACTCCATCAAAACCTTGAACACTGTAACCAACCACCAAGTTGTTCTGTCATATAGCCACCTCCAGCACCTTGGGAGATAAAATCACCTCTCCAGACTTGCTGTGGAATGATATTCAACCGCACAACCTTCCAAAAGGGGGCACATCGCCAATATTGTTTCCAAATCAGCCAAAATGGAATGTCTCAAATCTCACAACATATGGGACATCAAATCATTACCCCCCAAATGAATGATCAGACCAAGGGGAAATCAAAAGTTCTAATTGACCTAAACAACTAATCAAACAGTGAACCCTAATGCATGCCTTGAACCTCCAATCATCTAACTCTCCCCAAACTGGAATAAATCCCAACTCTGCACAAAACTGGATCGGACAGCATAAAACACAAATGAATGCCCCACCATACAAATGGGACAAGCATCCACTTGATCACCCGTAAAAATAAATAAATACACACAAATAGGAAAGAAAAGAGAAGTGAAGAACAGAGGCCTAAGAAAGGGAGAAGGGGGATAACTTGACGTGAGGCAAAATACAAAACAACCATCAGCTGGCATGAAGCCTAGGTTAACAACTGGTGGTAAGACAAAATTCCTGAAGACCCCCACCAGAGGTGATGACTCTTCAAGTTAAGATACAAAGCAAAAATGTAATGAAGTCTATTATATGTTATATAACACTAGACTTCCATCAGCCCATGGCCTTAAAACTTATCAATGGAGAAACTCAGACGAGGTGGCCAAATGAAAAATCTGAAAAAAAAACCTGCTGGCTCATAATAAATGCACAAGAAGATGCAAATCAATAGGGCACAAAGCGTCAGGAGAAACAGTGGCCAACCTGACCATCCCTTTTAAATCCCCTTTGATCAAAAACTCTGTGAAAGGACCTCCAAGACCTTCCCAAGGAAAAATTGGATAAACCTGTTAACATCCACACTGCCACAGCCTTGGTCCCACCTGATTCATACATGCTCCACCCAAAAGCAGAATAAACTTTTGACTGGTCTTGCCTTGCTGCAGGCTGCAAAATGTCACCATGCCAACCAAGTAGCCTGATAACTTAGAGAGGTTTCAGGAGCCAACAACCAGTGGGCTAGCCCCTTCATGCAAGCTAAAAACCTGCCAGACACAAGATGGATACAAACCTCTCATCTGATAGGCCATTGGGGCGAACTTATGAAAATATGGCCAATCACAATCTCATTTATAACTCCAGGGACATGCTGAGCCAGAAAATAAAAAAAATAAACTGCAGGCAACACAGGACAAATTGGAAAAGCAACCATATAGCCATCAGGGAAGTGGCACACTGTTGATAGATCCCTTGTCAAGCCCCTGGTCAGTCACTTATGAGGCCAAGGGGCCACATACCATTGACCCTTCAAAGTAAGCTCAAAGCCTGAGGAGGCTGTAAACAACAGGAGATCAAAATTGTGCTCCGCCAGCAAAATCTAAATGCGTGTTCTATGAAATGCAGACACAAATTCCACCCAAACCTCTGAAGTCCCCATAAGTTCCACTGAAAGCCAAATAAAATTATAAGGTTCCACACTCTTGATGTAACCTGAGAACAAGGTTGCCAGATTCATTCCATGGCTGATTTCTAGGGTTATACTGACTATAGGCAATAGTTAGTATACCCCTAGAAGTCAGCCATCTACAGAACCTGTGTAATTCATGTGTTGATTATTAAAAAGATGGATCTGGCAACCTTGTTCATGAAGCCAACTCACCTTATCCTGTGGGAGGTGACACACTCCATACAGAGTATTGATCTCGATCCCCAGAAAGGACAAAACTGACAAAGGCCCTTCCATCTTATTGTGAGCAACAGGTTTGCCAAATTTCTTTAACAACAAAAGGACATCAATTAATAGGCCAGAACAATGCAAGGAGGCAGGAGAACCCACCAAAAGGAAATCCTCCAAGTAATAGGCCACCCACTGCTCCCCTATCCAACCCATGGCACACCAGTGCAAAAACATACTGAATGTCACCAAATACATGCAGGCGAAAGAACAACCCATGGGAAGGCATCCATCCAAATAGTATCCATCCACAGCCTGAAACCCATGACCCAAAAAATATTCTGGATGCAAGGGTATCGGCTGAAAGGTGGACTCTGCATCAATCTAGGCCATGAGAGCCCCAACTCCAAATTACCTGACAAGATTTAAAGCCTCATCAAATTACTGATTTTTAACCCAACACAGGTCCTCAAGAATTGCGTTGTTAACCGATGAGCCCTTAGGCCAGCACAAATGTTGGAAAAAGACATGAAGAAACCTGTCCTGCAACATAGCAACATCAAAACGCTTAGGATAGGTGTCAAGCCAGTGGGACATAGCAGCCACATCTACTGGCATGAGGGTCTTACATAGTGCCGGGACTCCCAGAATGTCCACTAAACAAGGGACCCCCCATACCCACCAGGGTATGCCATATGACTATAGTCCATTACTAAATGCTAAAATCAACATTTCAAACCAATGGGACAGTGTTGAAAGCAACGCAGCACCCCTACATTGTGGTAACAGTGGTAGACACTCCCTTGCCCATTGGCTCCCTTAGCACTACCTACAAACCATCCATTTGGGGCTGAGTGAAGTCTAGCCACACCTCCATGTTTCTTGAGCAAAACTTCATGATGGCCTGCTCATGTTGCCTATGACAGAAAGCCGTATCATATGTCTGACAAACATGACCCTTATCCATCCAATATAGACTGTGGATCAGATGCAAGTAATGAACCATATTCATGTGCTCATCAGGATGTGCACGCAAAAAAAACACAAAATCTGCTCAGCCAGGTTGTTTTGGATTTTTAGGAATCCTCAAACTTGTCATTTTTAGCTTTGTGAGCCTTAGATGTCAAGGCATACTTGTCGACAGATTCATTTGCTGATTTGAAGATGGAAACACTGGAGGACAGCTGCAACAGGGCAATGCATAGCCTTGCCTGGGCCCTCCAAATCAGAAGAGCTGAGGCTGTTAGACCAACCAGATGACTCTGATGATGGCTCCATGGCTCCATGGAGGATGATGATTATGACCCCTGGTTACCCTTTCTGAAGCATTGCTCTTTATGCCTACATTTAAGCAACCCATCCCCTGACGTAGCATGAGAAGCCAATGATGCTGAACCAGATGACACCAAACTGGAACTGTCAGATACTGTGGAGGATGCCATGTATGCCACTCAATCTGCATCAGATGTAGAAGCTGATTCATCAGAACTGACCAACTGCTCCCTCCTACCAGAAACTGCAGTCACATCCTCTCCAGACTCTGCAGTCTCTGAAACCACACTGATGGAGGAAGAAGGTCGGCAGGAAAAAACCCTGTCACTACCTGGGAACCCCACCCACCCTGTGTTCCAAAGACCCATCGCCAGACAGCAAGCTCACCAGACCCACACTAATTAATTTCCCTGCTGAGTCAGAGAAATGCATACCCCCAGAGGAGGCAGACATTCTCTGACCTGGTGCTGCCAATCATAATGAGATCCCAATAAGCACACATGGGAGCTGCCAGGTGACTTGTGAACATCAACACCACTGTGGTGGCTACTGCTGGTACCCACTGCCAATTGATAGGCATCCCTGAGCCAGACCCCCTGTGGTGCTTTGCACTGACAGGAAGCTCACAGCACACTGGCCCCCCCATGAATGTCCCCTAGTTGCAAGGACCACTTGTACAACTTCACCAATGAAACCCAGATAGCAGGTAGGGAGGGAAACTCTGACTGCATGCGTGTCAAAGGAAAAAAAGGAGACAGATAGGGAAAGTAGATCAAGATAGCAAAAGAGAAAAGGTAAGTGTAGATCATACCAAAAGACAGAGTTGGTTAGAAAAAGGAGAGAGAGGAAGGCAGAACAGACCAAAACATGGCTATGAAGACAGGTGGTGGGACATAAAAAATGTAGTGAAAATTTGGGGGACAAAACAATAAAGTTGAAATCACAAAACAGTATGCACGCGGACCCTTCCGATATTGACAGGATGTGCCATTTATGGGTGTTGACGGGGGGTGGTTGGGCGAACGCAGGCATGCCTGTGCTGTTGGGGCGCCATTATAGGGGCATGCATAATTAAGGCAGTGCTGTAGCATACGCAGTCATACCATAAGCTATACACTGGAAGCAGCCAAAATCCTGTGGCAGGTCAGATCAACCACTATTGTGCATATGAGTCCAATGGTTCTTGATGTTACCGATGTTTATGCTATCTTGCATACTGATCAGGCTGTGAGTAAAGGGAGATGGGTGGCTTAATATGGGGCTGGGCATCTGCATCTTGTGTTGCTGTCTCCGTGCATTTGCATTGATTAGCACATTCTCGCAGTGGACGGGTGCGTGCATCTGCTAGCATGCATTCTTTGTTGAATCAGGCCCTGTATGATCTAGGGATAGGATGAAATAAAATGGTAACAAGGCAGTATATACAGATTCTGGCAAGTCAACATGATATCTAAAAATGAATCAAAGCAAAAATATGTTAAATACTAGTGATATAAAGAACAGAGACAAGGTCAGTAAGATGTTTCTAAGAAGCAGAAAATTAAACTCCTAAAATCACATCATTGGAGATACACTATTTCTACACTATTATTAACCTCAATAACATTAATTTCCATCCACCTCACAGCTTACATTATTGTTTTCATCTGTTGTAGGCCCAAAATTTGCTCCAAGCAAGCTGGCTGACTAAGCTAAGCAGTAGCAGTAAGTGGCACAAACAAGTGTCAGTTCAACTTCCAACATGGAACCTAAGGAAACATATAGTTTCATTAATGAAGAGGCCTGAGAGTTGGAGTATGTATGTAGTTGTAAGCAGGGACAGGATGGATTGATGCATAGTAAATTTAATTTCATTTTTTGATTCTGAAACAAATTTATTAGGGAGGAGGGGAGAGCATAGGTGAACAATATGTCCCATATTTTGCCCAGAAAATCAATGTGGTGGTTCAGAATAGTTTTTAAAAATAAAGGGGCATGCAAGAGATGCTATCTGTGGCCATAAACATTTCTGGACATTATTGGCATTATTATCATTCAGCAACTGCATGTCAAAGATTGTAGCTGCAGTGGCAGTTCAACTTCCAACATGTCACATCAGGAAACAACAAATTTTAATATTCCAGAGTCCTGATGGAGTTGGAGTATGTATGTAGTTGAAGGCAGGGACAAGGATGATTTGATTAGTAGTAAATGTAATTAATTTTTTTGATTCCAAAGCAAATTTATGAGGGAGGAGGGGAGGCATTTACAAAAAATATTTAAATCATTCACATCAGTCCTTCACCCAGAAGAATCCTTGAGTGCTATGTCTGCTGCTGTTGGGAGTGGATTTTCATCCCAGAAGGGGACCAGGAAGACTATTAGTAGTACTTTAAAAAACAATTGGCTGTTAAACAATCCTTTGCAAAGGAGAGCAAGTACGACATCAGTCACCCAGTTGCATAGTGGATCACTGACTCCATAATATCTATGCTGGTATTAGATGTACATCCAATATCCGCCAATAATTCAGTGGGTTTTAGACAGTTAATTGAGGACCTGTGTCCCTGCTACCAAATCCCATCTACAGTAGATTCCAAACTGTACAGGGACATTAAAAAAAACTTAACTAGTGGCCTCCAAAATGCTGTTGTACCCACTGTCCACTTAACCAAAGATATAAGAACAAGCTGAACAGAGCAAATGCAAGATTTAAGATATAAGGTTTAAGTCATACATTGTGTCTTTCTTCCCAATGGACACAGATCTGATCTGAAGAGAAGAAAATAGCTGTTGGTAAGCAATTAGTCAGTTCAAGTGTCAGGTGATGCAGCAATGGCTTCTCCTTCAGTTTCTCCAGCAAGTGCATCTGCTGAGAAAAAACTAAACTGTCCCTAAAGACCCACTGGGGATGCAGATGAGTCAACATAACCAAGTTTTGACATCTGGTTTGGTCTAAAGGAATTGCCTACAATTAATGAGACCTCTATCTTGACGCCATCTGAAACAGTCAACATTCAATGAATGGTTGAGGACTATTTTACATTTTTTAATGATAGCAACCAAATAGGCATGTCAGACAGTCCATTTGACTGCAGGCAGGAAAAAAAAGTCAATTTGGAGGCCCTTGCACAAACTGGCTTTGCTTTACTTGAGCTTCCCACCCTGCAGTGTGTTCTCAGAAAGAGTTTTCAGCACACCCATGAACCTTGTCAGCAATCGGCATAGGAGGCTACTTCCTCAAAGTGTGGAAAAGATGATGTCCATCAAAGTGAACTACAAATTCTCTGCCAATTACATCCAAAAATTACAGAGGAAGCTGTAATGGTGGATTCCAGTGGGGACAAATTAATATTGTGTGAAGATGATGTACACACTGATGAGTGTGAGTAATTGGATGATGATGGCGACAACATATTTCCTCTGTAAAGCCAGTTTTTGCACAAAGAGTTCATTGCCAGCAATGTCAACTGCAAATTGGTAGCTTGTTTTGTTGGGGCCCAAACAAACCAATCGCTTCATGATTGATATTGTTGATGAAGGTGTTGGTGGTGAAGATGGCAGGTGCTTTGATCTTGCAGAGAGAAGGGAGCTAGCTGATGCTGGACTGCTTGTTGGTACTTTTTGAGCCAAAGTTTCTGAATTTTGAAAAAACTTTTTGGATGGATGCACTGCAGATGATGTAACAGGGAGGAGATTCCTAGATGGTTAAGGTTAGTACCATTACTTTCTCTGGCTTTACAAAGGGTACAGATGGCTTGACAATTGTTGTCCGGATTTGGGTAGAAATAATTCCACACATAAGAAGTGGATTTTTTGGTCCTGTGCCCAGGCATTACAATGAGCTTTTCCTCATCATGGGCAGCAACTGTTTCGTCCACTGTTGCCTGATTTACACAGACAACATCCTCGTCAACAGCATCCTTATTAGCGTCAGCTACACAAATATCCTGCTCATCCTGATGCACTTCCACAGAAACATCCTTAGTTTCTATGTCAGCAAGTTTACTTGTTCTTACATCATCATAAGAGGCAGAACCACCAGTTAAAGATAAAGACCAAGGCTTTAGCCTTTCCTTGCCACTTCATGTGGTGAAAGGCATATTGCCAATTTTATGTCTTTCTGCAGCGAACTTTCCCTTTGATGCTTTTTCTTTAATACTGTAAAATATTGGTTCTTGATTTTAGATGCCATGACTTAAGCCCTGTATGCCCTTGGGCATTGGCTTTAGTAGATGATGTAGATATACTAGTATCTTCATGACTGTTGGCACTGGTAGCAACTTCAGCACTAGTGAACTGATCGTTCTCCATATCAACAAACACGAATGAAGTGGGTTACAGCACACACGTCAATTTGTACCAATTTTAAATATTACACTGTGGTATCAATGACCTACTGTGACACAAGATTTTTATGAAAAAGAAAAGAATAACACTCTGTACTACCACTTACAGTGTCACAAGATTTTTTATGAATAAAAAAAGAATAACACACTGCGATACCACTTACAGTGTCACAAGAATTTTTATGAATAAGAAAAGAATAACATACTGTACTATCACTTAGTGTCACAAGATTTTTTATGAGTAAGAAAAGAATAACACACTGCTCTATTACTTACAGTGTCACAAGATTTTTTGAATAAGAAAAGAATAAGACACTGTGCTGCCACTAACAGTGATGTCATTATGTTTTATTTATAATGTATGTTATTTAGCACTTTGTTGTGGTCTTGTAGTTCGCATGAAGACTAATAATTTATTCATGATTGAGGAAAGAAGTGAAAAGTTGAATATTACACTGCACTACAACTTATAGTGTCACAATATTTTTTATGAATAAGACACTGCGCTATGACTTATAATGTTACAATAAGTGGATGATAAACTTCGGTCTGGCCAGCAGTGTCACTGAACAATAACAGCGCAGCTAAATTGCTAACACACACATACAAAAAAAAAGAAAAAAAGATCTTTTATTTATTTTTTGAGGAATGATAATTTTATTTCAATTTTATTTTTTTTACACTGGGGAAGAGCACCCCTGAACAAGGCAGCAGCTCCTTGATGAACAACAAAGACAGCACCCCTTCTTTATGGACAACAAAGCACCCCTGTGTGGACAGACAACCTGCAGTGCAGAGTCACAAATACTTGGACAATAAATTGCTGTCTGGCTGACAGTGTAACCAAACAATAATAGTGCAGATAAGTTGCTAATGCACACACACAAAAAAATAAAAAAAATAAAACACTTTTATTTTTATTTACAATGGGAAAGAGCACCCCTAATTGACAGAGCACCCCACTTGGACAACACAGCACCCCTTTATGGACTTCATCCCTAGCCCCTTGATGGACAGGAAAACAACACCGCCGCAGCCCTTATGTATAACACAGCAGCAGCCCATTGATTGACGGGACAAATGACACAGCAGCTGCAGCACCCACTGAAGCCCCCCTTTATATACTGCAGCCCCTTTATGGACAACACAGCAGCAGCCTTCATCCCCAGCCCCCGGCTGGACAGCAGAGTAAGTTGACAAATTGTAAGTAACTAACTACACTAGTTATACTGACTACACACCTCTGCTAGCTTCACTCTCCACAGCTGGAGTGACAATGGCGCCGATCACTGGGACCTTTATAGAATCCAAACCCACAAGACACACTGTGAGAATAATAGTATAAATATGAATGCAATTTAATAAATTTAATAAAATATTACCCCATAAACATGGGGCAAAGCATAGGTATGATAATATGCAATCTGATTCATACAAGATGCATAATGAGCATCCACATAGTATGAACAAAGGTAAGGCTAATTGCACTAAATGTAACAATGTCTCACTCCAGGGGGTATAACCAGTATAAAGTATCCAAGGTCAAAGGTTTTAAAACAAATCAATACTTTGTGTAAGTTGATGCTAGTACCTGTAACTGAACAGAATGATAACTGCACTTTACTGGATCAAGGAAAATCCCCAATTGAATCAGTGGGTGAATGTTCCAATAAATACCCAGTAAGGTGAAAGAGTGCGGTAAAGAATCATATCACCAACCGTGTGGATGAATGTACAGCTATCAGTAGGTCCTTTCTGGCAGTGCATTGGGATCGCTGCTCCTCCTAGCCATGTCACCGCTGTGGCTGTCCGTCTCCTGGCTGCATGTCTCTTCCCCTCCAAGCTTGTACTACAGCACCGAGCTGAATAATCAGATGTGGCTGTGGCTGGGTAATACCATAAGGCTCAATGTGAGCTCAATCGGTGCAGAGGTAAGGGTGCTGCAGAGGAACAACGTGATCCAAATGAGAGGCTGTACAAAAGAGTGCAGTTCCTGTGAGTTACTGATCTGGAATTGTGTAGACACTCATCTGTGAGTCCTTCACGCGTTTCACCGTATTCAGCAGCTTTCTCAAAAAAAGCCGCTGCATGTGGTGAAATGTCTTAAGGATTATTGATAGGCAAAATTTTAGGTAAGTCCTACAAATTATATACTGTAGTGCAACTTTGGGTTGTTTTTTGGGGCGTGGGTCCCCTGGATTGCTTTGGTTGGTCTGCTTCAGGGCATCGCATTATAACACTTTTCCTTTTTTGCACATTTTAAACACTTTTACTGTTTGTTTTCATTATATTTGTATTTTCACTTATCTATTCTATATATGCAGCAGCTGCTCTTAACTTTCTTACTTTACACTTCACTTTTCTCATTACAGTGATGCCCTGGGGTGGCTTGGTTGAGCTGGTTTGGGGGTGTCCTGTACTCTGGATTTGACCCCTAGTATGTTAGGGACCTACCCTACAGAACTTACCTGTATATGGTGGGTAGGCCCATAACCTTGGCCATGATTATGCTAAAAACCTCTATTCATTGCAACATTTTATTGCATAATGTATTTATATATAATCAGTCATTTGGAGTTGTACACTAGTGATCCATCTGTTTCTACAGCTGTGCTACAAGGCTGCTGGCGCCTGTGGTGGGAACTGCTTGGGGATGAGGTAACCAACATCCCTTTAAAAATTCACATCAGCACTACCATTGCCATACCTCTCCCCCCTGCATCTCCCCTCCCCCCCCACATCCCTTCACAACAAAGGATTGTATGTCTGTTTCTGTGTTAACACATTCTTGCTAACCCACTCCTACCCTCATGTTGTAATTGTCACATTTATATAGCCATATAGAAAAAAAGGCTGGCCTTTCTAGAACACATTTACTTAGAAAAATGAGAACATAATAATTCATATCTACCATAAGATAATATTTTCTAATTACAAATAAATACTTTTTTAGGCCAATCCCTAGAATCCCACATTACGGTGATCCCTAAGGAAGGCAAGGACCCCTCCCTCTGTCCCAGTTACCGTCCAATCTCCCTCCTTAACATAGATATTAAACTGTATGCAAAACTTGTATCAAACAGATTAAAACACTTTCTATCTTCTCTGATTCATAATGACCAGGTGGGGTTTGTACCGGGTCGGGAAGCTAGGGACAATACATCCAAAATTATAGCCCTTATTCACTATGTCTCGTCTACTGACACTCCAGCAATCCTACTGTCTACTGACGCTGAGAAGGCATTTGATAGTATAGATTGGAGTTTTATGTCTGGAATATTGAAACACTTGGGACTAGGTCCTATTTGCCTTCAACGCGTTCTTGCTCTTTATCGTTCTCCCTCTGCCCGCATTAGGGTTAACGGCTCCCTTTCTGACTCCTTCTTCATTAATAATGGAACTAGACAGGGCTGTCCCTTGTCCCCCCTGATTTTTGTTGTTTTGTATGTAGGCTCTGGCAAGGTCAATCAGACTGAATCCGAACGTATCTGGCTTTAGGTTACATAATGATGAATATAAATTAGCTTTATTTGACGATGATTTATTGGCCACAATTACAAATCCTGTTATTTCTCTACCAAATTTGGTGGAGGAATTTAGGATATTTGGAGATCTCTCCAACTTTAAAGTCAACTATTCTAAATCGGTGGCCTTAAATATTACGGCTTCCCCACAGATGGTTTCAGGCCTTAAATCAGCGTTCCCTTTCACCTGGCACCCTTCCCAACTTACATATCTAGGAGTTAATCTTACTAGAGATCTCTCTCGCCTGTTTGAGGCCAATTTCACTCCCCTCCTGAGCAGGATACGCTTGGATTTGAGATTATGGAAATCAGGACCCTTCTCATGGTTTGGGAGGGTGGGCATTCTCAAAATGAATTCTCTCCCCAAGATCCTTTACTTGTTACAAACCCTCCCAATTCAACTACCTCCGAGATGGTTTATGGAAGTCCAGGCCCTCATTAGAGATTTTGTCTGTGGAGGCGGCAGGCCACGTTTGAAATTAGATGTCATGTCCCGCCATAAAGAGCGAGGTGGTCTACGCCTCCCAAATATTAAAGGTTACTACCAGGCCTGCATCCTACACAGAATTTTGCCCTGGTCCAGACCAGACACCTCTAAACAATGGGTGCACATTGAGAATCAGATGCTGAAGATCCCTTTATTAATAGTCCCTTGGCTCCCTGTCCTTCGCAAAATCTCTCATCTGACCATTGGCCCTACTTTAAGCTCTTGGAAAACACTACGTAAATCCCCCTCGATATCTTCATCTCACTCCCCCCTCACCTCATTCCTGTTTAATGAGCATTTCCTCCCAGGTATGGAGATTTTTCATCCCTGGTTAGCGGCAGGACTCTTTAGGTTCGGACAGCTGGTGAGTGGTGGTAGCTTTGTGCCCTTTGATGAGGTCTGTGGAAAATGGAATTTACCCTCTTGGGAATATTGGCACTACCTCCAGGTACGGCATTTTTTGCAATATCTATGTCCACCCAAAACTCTATGCTTGCCCTGTACACCATTTGAGCAATTATGTATTAGCCCTGTCCCTCCAATTCACACTATCTCGCTAATTTATAATTTTCATTTAGCAGACGCTAGCCTCTCTCTCCCCAATTTTACCAAGGTATGGGAACGGGAGCTCGGAGTCGACCTAACTGACGATGAGTGGGAGAAAATATTTAAATTGGCTCACGCGTGCTCTCCTAGTGTTGGTGTTAGGGAGACTCAATATAAACTGTTATCATGTTGGTATAGATGCCCAGACACTCTCTCTAAGATGGGGATTGGGGTCCCGAATATATGCTGGTGTTGCTCTGGGGCCCCAGGTAATCCACTCCATATCTGGTGGCAGTGCCCTATCCTTCAGCCTTTTTGGACTGAAGTCCTCAACCTTTCCGCAAAAATTTTAGACGAACCAGTCCCTACAGAGCCAACATTTTGGTTGTTTCATCTATCATCAAGGCCCATTTCACAGTACAAGAAAACTTTATTATGTCATTTGAATAGTGCTACTAAAGCAGTTATTCCGGTGAAATGGTGCTCCTCCTCTCCTCCAACAGTTATGGACTGGTTCACTAGGCTGGATTTATATATGGATATGGATGATATAATGTCCGCTGCTGATGGTGATTATGAGTCCTTTAGAGATACTTGGTGTCGCTGAATGGATTTCAAGGACTCAGTGTTCTTTAAAAGTATCCTTTCTGCTTCCCGCCCTCCAATTTACTAGATTAGTATCAAATAATAATTAATAACATAAAATGATAATTCTTGCGGACTTGTACTTGGTTCAGACATTAATTAACAGCAATACTTTTCATTACATTTCTCTTAATTCCTTCCCAATAAGTACTGATAAATCTGTGACTATATTATGTGACCTGAGGTGACTGCTATTTTTCTTCCTGATTTACTATATCTATTCCCTTCCCTTCCTCCCTCCTCTTACCTTGTTGTCTATTTATGTCTTTGTCTGCTTGTGTTGTGTCTTTTTTGTGTTTCTTTTCTATATAAATGGGTCTTATGTTGTGATATTTTATGATGCCACTGGCAATTTTTGCGATTGAGTTTTGACATTTTCCAGTGTCGTATTTCTGCTATATTGTCTTTCCCGGCAATGACCCGGATATTGTCTGTAAGTAATTGTATTGTTATTCTACTGATTTTTCTACAATAAATACAATTTGCACTAAATTTTTTATATTTTGAATAACACCAGTGACTCAGTGTGGTTATAGTATGTTATATTAGATTTCATGTTATGCACTGTATTATAAACAAGTACTTATGTAGGTTATCGCTTGGGTAGCACAGTAATTGTACAATTTTTGAACTCAATATTAACAATACTGAGGAGGGTGAGGATTATAACAACATCCTTTAATTGTGACCATGATTAACAAGTTCATTATTAGCTTGTTTTGTGGGTGCCCAAACAAACCAAGGACTTTAGCAACAAAAGTGGCAGTAACTGTTGCTTAAGTGCTTGGATTGTGAAACTGTGCATGTCCTTTTTAATATACAACATAAGGGTGTATGGGAGGTACCAAGGATAATTCCATCCTGCACCACTTTTCATTATGGGCTATGCAAGAAAGCATATGTTTGACAGGCATATTCCTGTATTTTACTCATATATCTTGCATTCATGTATCTTGCAAAGTAATCCATCACCAGTTTCTTTTCTAGGTGTATAGGCTCTGTTTCCTGCAGCTTCTCCACAGATTCAGAGTAGTATTATCAAATAATTTAATTAATAATTATCAATTTCTGACAAGGCTGTTATTCTGCTTTGAATCCCAAGGCCTGTGATTTGCTGTATGGATTCAGTTTCCACTTTAAAAATCTCATAGGGATTTTGGAAGTTTGTTTTTTAATAGTTTTCGATGTCTCAATTTTTTTCATTTTCTTACAGTTATTTTAGAACTATAATCAAGCAATCATTGTTTTACTTGGCTTCCACTAAATACTCCACCTCCATTTACCTGTGCTGGCCTTGGGCCACTGATCTAGTTCTTCATTTATGTGAACATTTTATAGGATTGTATAGTTTATTAAACTGACATCCTGTCTGCCACTGCAGTGCCACTATACCACTTTCACTATGGTCCATATTGGATAAAACAATATTGTGAGCTGGTCAAAACTATATGGAAATGACTGAAAATTGTGTTATTGGTGTTAATAATGGTGCCGGGACAAAAACAGGTCAACATTACATGATTTTTGCTAGTTTTATCAATTCAAAAGAAATCCAAACCCAAAGCATTTGAATGTGGTTTTGCCAAAAACAAAAATAAAACACGAGGGTTCACGCACATAAACACACACATCTGTCACTAAAGCAATTGTAAGTGCTTGTTTGGTAATGTTACTTAGTCATCTTCATGTATTCAAACTACATTTTCATCTGCTGCTTTTTTATGTTTGGCTAACTAGCGGAGTTTGACTATATCTGAACTTCTAAAGTTACATTTTATTTTTTTTTAGTAGAAAATTTCTTTGAATTCAAAAGCTATAAATGATATTCTCACTGTCTGTTCTTCAACTGCCTATAATAATGCTCCTTCTCATGAACTAACATGTATCCATGCGCACAGATGTAATGCTGCTACTTTAATTACCATCCCAAGGGACTGATACTATGAACTCCAGCTCTGTGATCTACAATAACACTGTACCTGCTAATAGGAGAATAGGGATGATATAGCTAAGATGCTGAACCTTTCCTCTCCACTATCTTGACCTACATAGACTTTGCTCAGTTTCTCTAAGGAAACAAATAAAACAGGAATAAGAAACACAAAAAGGGATATAACAGAACAAATAAGGGGATTGAAGCAAGCAGTGTCTACTCATCAGGAGACAGACGAGTTGATTGCAACAATTTATTTGCTTGAATTTTTCTTTTTTAATCACATATATCAGTAATCCATCTTTCATGGACTCACTATAAATTGTTCTAATCAATTATTTTATTAAATATATATTAAAAGTAATTTTTAAACTTGCAATCATCTCTACATGTGTGCCCCAGGTGGAGCCATTTTCCTGCCTCTTGCTTTGGAAACAGACAAGTTGCCATCTTTTGCCTATTATTATCAGAAGAAAAACAAAGCAGCAGGTGCACAGCCAACAGCACACAGCAGCAACAGGTGTGTAATGAGAACTAGCCACAACAGGTGCTATTTACAGTAGGAGTTTTTTAGTATGAGTAAGGAACACTTTGCCTGGCAGAGGTTCCACAGACTTTCATCACAAGTCCTCCCTCCATCCTCTTGATACCAACAAATATCAGTACAGGTCAAATATCAGGATCGAATTTCCAAGGGAAAAAGTAAAACGTTAAGAGATTTTGGGGCCTATGTATTAATAATCGCAGTACTGCCGCGATTATTAACGGTCCAACTTGCTGTGAATATTGTCATTTTTAACGAAAATATTCCATGTATGTACTACTGGGAACTCGCAGGGACAGTGGTTGTGGTAACAGCTGTCCCTGCGAGTTATATCCCCAGCATTTCAGAGAAGTCTTTCACTTCAGTGTCAGTTTCCTGGACTGGCCCGGGGGCACCGGGGGAGTGATCAAAAGATCTCTTTCCTGCCCCTGGAGTGCCCATAGGCAAACAGTAGCTTACACCATCTTAAGATGGTGTAAACTACCGGTGCTAAACTCCAAAAACTTTGCTTTTTGGAGTTTAGTATATAGGGGTTAGACTAAGTACTGACTAGCACTTTACCGGAGATTTTTGTGAAATCTCTTGCAATGTGCCATTAGTACATAGGATTGATACATAACTGCAGTTTATGCATGTGCCTAAGGTGCGCACGCCCAAAAAATGGGTGTGCTCACATGTCAAAAGTAGCATGACCACTGAAAAATGGGGCATGTCAGCATGACACACACCGATTTCTCATCACTCTGGGAACATTCCTTTCCATTACATATACACCTTAATGCCCTGAGTATTAGTGCCCCCCTTGCAATACCCACTTTAGAAGTGCCCCTTATGCAATGTCCCCAGTAGCAGTGCCTCATGTAGTAGTGCCCTTTATACAGTGCCCCCAGTAATGCACCCTTACACTGTGCGCCCCTATGCAGTGCCCCTTATACAGTCCCCCTATGCAGTGCCCCCAGGAGTGGTCCCCCTTATGCAGGCCCTCAGTAGTGGTCCCCCTTATGCAGGCCCCAAGTAGTGCCCCTTATACAATGCCCCCAGTAGTGGTCCCCATATTGAAGACCCCCAGTAGTGCCTCTTATACAGTGCCCCCAGTAGTGGTCCCCCTTATGCAGTGCTCCCAGTAGTGCCCTTTATACAGTGCCCCCAGTAGTGATCAGTCTATGTTGTGCCCCTTATACAGTGCCTTCCGTAGTGTCTCCGGCCAGTAGTGCATAACAGACAGACAGACACAAACACTCACTAACATACCTGAGTCCCTGCTACTGCCACGCCCACCGCTGTCTGCTCCTCCATTCTCCCTCTCGGTCCCGCTCTGTACTATAGAAGAGACGTCATGATGTCTCTACCATTACCGACTGCAGTAGCCGGAAGGCTGAGCTCATGAGTGAGCTCCAGCCCTGCTCTGGCAGCTCTGGCAGTCTGTCTGACTCTCATTGGCTGCTAAAACACATACATCACCGCTGGGTAGTACATGTGTACTACCCAGCACCGGCGGCAATGCATGTGGAACTGTGTAGTGCAGACCGCACTCACTGCGGTCTGCACTACACTGAGTGACTAGGACTGGCCTGTACTGTGGCCAGCAGCGCCTGCCCCATGCCGCCGGTCCCACGGCGCCCAGGGCACGAGCCCTGCGACCCTGTCCTAGTTACACCACTGGCCTTCAGTTACAGCCATACAGTACACACAGCATTGCAGAGAACACCATATAATACAAAGCCCATTTTTGTGAAAGCTACA
The DNA here is from genome assembly GCA_031769625.1 of Taudactylus pleione. Taxonomy (NCBI): domain Eukaryota; kingdom Metazoa; phylum Chordata; class Amphibia; order Anura; family Myobatrachidae; genus Taudactylus; species Taudactylus pleione. Next base: position 1,514,855 of record JAUIMM010000264.1, on the reverse strand, counting down.
CAATACATAGATAATTTTTTTTTGCCATACACTAAACAGAGCCATTTTGAGAGAGCCATACAATACAATACAATACAAGGAGCAATTTTGAGGCCACCATATAATACAGAAAGCATTTTTTAACTACCACACAAATCATCCCCTCATCACTAATTATCTTCTCCTTAAAAATTCATTAGCTTTTTCAGGATCATTGTGACAATCCAGTTCAACATAATCAGCATCTTAAAATGCAGCATGGCCCCAGCCATAGCTCAGTTACTGCCGGCTTTGGCAAATGTGTATGGACTTGCTGATACCGGGTCCCGTTGCTGACGAAGTCGGGCACACTAGACATTGCCTAGTGTATACCGGGCTTTATAAAAAAAATCCTTCACCTTAATTAACCCCCCAAAAAAACATTAACCTATTCACCTTAATTAACTACATTAAACACATTAACCCTTTCACTCTCATAATAAAACCCACTTAAACTTACATATTAATATACCCATTAACTTCCTCAAACTATATACATTACACCCCTAGTCTCAAGAGATCTGATGAGCTACCTCCTGTTGCTGACCCCTTGCTACTCTTATCTACTGTATGTTGCACCCCTGAAAGCAGCTTGTAGTTTGAATGTTGTTACTATAGTATATCCTGAAGTCTATTTTGCAGGGGCCCTTTAAGAGAGTGGTGTCAGAGAATCTACTGAGTATACGCAAACCTCTGGGACAATGACTCTGGTGCATTCTAGTAATTTCTGTGGCATTGGTAGAAAGGTAAGTATAGCCTATGAGTGCAGGGTGTAGGTTGCCCTTGAACCAGTGGTCTGTATGCACTGCACATAATGCACCCTGCCCTGGGTTTCTACATGCACCACAGTGACCACAGAAATCTGTTGTAACTACCACAGTTCACTTGATCTCCCCCTGTGCTGCAGCCACACTAGCACTCCACTGCACCACCAGCTTACAAAGTTCTTTGGGTCTCTGGACCTCATTCAGAGCTGCTCGCAAAATGCGAGCGCTATAAAAAGTGCCGATCTCCTAGCTGCTCGCTAAGCTGTGGGTGACCACCCACAGCTTTAGCGAGTGACCAGGTTGATGGTCCCAATCGTCAAGACCATCACGACCATCGGGGCTTGCGATGAGACCCTTCTGGTAGGGTCTCGTCTGCTGCAAGCCCCAGAGAGCTTCCGGCTCTAATAGAGCTGGAAGCTCTCCCATTGACATCACTGGTGATGTCAGTGGGGCCGCCCACAAACGGCAGGTGTTCATTGGGAACGCCTCCATTTGTGAAACCACCCCCCACCACACCTACAAAACGGGGCGAGCTGTTGATCACCATCGACAGCTGCCCCTTTTGTAGTGAACCCCGGAGCAAGAGAATTTCTCTCTTGCTCCGGGGCTTGCGCTCGTGCAGTGCAGCCGCTGCGCGTGTGCAGAGCCCAACATCGACCCATTTGCAAGCGCTCAGGCACTTATGAGTGGGTCTGAATGAGACCCTCTGTCTGCACTTTGTCATAGCTCATACCTGTGTCCAGCTTCCACAGTGTTGGCTTTTTGCCTGCACTGCAGCCTATGCTGCACCTTCAATCTGTGACTAGCCGCCACTGTACACCTGCCTAACAGCCACTGGATTCCACGCACAACTCCACAGACAATAATATCCCCGTTTTTCCAAGTATTTGCATTCAGTCATTCGTGCCACAACAGGGGTGCCACATATACATGCTGCTATTCAGCTGCCAATGGTGTTAATGTTTTTTATTATGGGCAAATGCTGTTTGCCTATACTTGCAGCAATAGCACATAAAGGCCATTTTCACCAAATGCTACTGCTGCTGGTGCTTCCACATTTGTATCTACAGGACCACTGCATGAGTGCATTCTAACCTGATTTTCATGTGTTGCTGATCCTAAAGTAAGAGGGAATACTTTTTCAATCCTTTGACATCATCAATGTATAAAAAAAGAAACTTGTGTGTCTTATTTAAAATGATTATTTTGCTCGTCATTTAACTCATCTTGGTTACTGTAGATGGATTTTCACTATGGATGCTAAAAATACCAGTACAGTAACTGCATCAGGTTTTCATTTTCAGTTTTGTCACAATCTCTTTCTGCTTTGGCATGTATTATTATTATCATGATATCATCATTATTAATAATAATAATAATTACACTCACAAAAGGTATATTAGAGTTTGCACAGATCAATTCCTGCGATGATCAATAGGTGTGTTATCCATTAGCTCATGGGATAAACTAATAGCCAGTGCTGCATGTAATATTTTTTGGGTACACAAACTCAAACTTAATTCCATTTGTTGATGGTAGTATTGCAATTCTTTGTGAACTATGCCCACCCAACCATGCCACAGTAATAATGAATAAACAGCAAACAGCTTTATTTGCTAATTACAGTACGTGAAATTCTGAATATGAAATTTACAAATACATATACAATGCTCCATTACTGTGTAACACACTAGAATGTTTTCCTGTACCTACACCCCATTTTGTACATTTACCTCATCACTATCTATAAATACAGTATACCATACTTCTGTGCACATGTGGTGCCTCTCACCTTAATTGATGCAGACCTTTCCACCAGGGGCAACTTTTGATACCTTACACAAGTTCCTCTCACTTTAGAAGACCATGCTACAGAGTCGTAACTAGACATTTTGATGCACTGTGCCAGAAAGAGCATTGGCACCCCCACCATTTTTTAAATAGAAAAATTAGACATGGCATGATCTCTTGGGGAAGGGGTGTAGCCACACTCTGTGCAACAGCATCAGCTGGATCACCCTCCTTATGGCCCTGCAGATAGCTTTCCCATACAATTAGTGACATCTTCATATCACTCCCAAACAGCTGAACTTGATTTATGTACATAACAGCTGGATAGGTATAGATGTGTCCTCATACATCTAGCCTCAATAGCACAAGCAGTGCAACTTGTTTGGTGTGAGTGAGCTGCCAGGTCCTGTGCTACTCTGCTAGTGTCAGGCGTCTATATTTGCCAAAAATGTTTCTAAATTTCAAGGCAATGCGACTAGGATGCACCAGCAGACTGTGCCAATTAATTTGATATACAACACTTGTATATCTGTGTGCAACGGAGTCTGTATATGAACCACAACTGAACTTGGAATGAAAAAAGCTGTGGCGGCTACATTGTAGCACTTTTTTTTGCAGATTAAGGGGTCTATTTACTAAGCCTTGGATGGAGAACGGAGATAAAGTCCCAACCAATCAGCTCCTAACTGCCAGGTCACAGGCTGTGTTTGAAAAATGAGCTGATTGGTTGGGACTTTATCTCCGTTCACTTTATCTCCATCCAAGGCTTAGTAAATTGACCCCTCAGAGACAGTCTTCCACAGAAGTGTTGCATATCAAATTAATCAGCACAGTATGCTTGTGCGTCTTAGGTATATCACATTGCACGCATTTTCGGCAAAAAAAATGCAAAGAAGACATCCGGTGCTAGTATCATGGGATCTGGCACACCAATTTGACTGCAGCAAAGATGTATAAGAATATAAGGACACATATGTACGTATGGCATAGTGTGCTTGAAATACCCAGTGGTGACATTGCCACTTTTAACCACCTGATGGCATATTTTCTGCTCTGTGACAATGCAAAGAGCCAAGGAACATTTCAAGTTTTTGCATTAATTCTGCCTTTTCAGTTTAATTACATTGTAGAGTGACTCATACAAAGGACTACAGCACAGTTGGATATTCCATTACAGTCATACTGTATGTTTTTTGCAATTGATGACATTTTTTCACACACATGGTACCAGATCCTTATAAAATGAAATAAAACTGTTTATGATCATGACATTTTCATAAGCTATGTAAATAATCCTACAATTGTACATGGTATTACTTAGCGTTAAGGTAAATGGCTATGGAGACACTGGCTAGTATCAGAGCCTGATTTACAGATACATATTACAGCAACATCCCTACCTGTTCTGACACCCTATGCAGGAAGGGGTGGGCTGCCTTGTAGTGCGTGTGGTCGAAACCGGGGGTGCCAGTGATGCAGACTGCCCCTGGGAAGCAGTATGCCTTACTGTGTCAGTGCAGCACCCAGCTCCTGTCACTAAGGAAGAGTCGGCACTTTGGTGTCACCACTCGGTGGGTGACATGCGGGTGAGGTCTGCACTCCTCTTGTGATGCCACTGTTTTAATCATGGATGTGCAGAAAAGGTAGACGGGGAGGCAGTGCCTCACCTGTAATACACTTTTTACTGTAGAGTTTTGACTATAAAAATGATTAGAATAATACAAAGAAGATATTTATAATATTTTCGTACATTTTTCTTATAATTTTTATAGTCAAAACTCTGGAGTATGCTTAAGTATGACAGGAAAGGCTCTGCCTCACCTGACTACACATTATTACTCAGGCACCCTACAAATGTGCACAGCATTAGTGAGGGACATTATTACTAAGGCACATTATCACTGAGGCACTCTACAAATGTGCACAGTGTCCTGTTTCTGCCATCAGAAATTGTGGGGTACGGTACTGACAAAATAGGCAAAATTAACTAGAGGGGGAGAAGGGCAGGGTCAGCATACCTGGTTTCTTCTGCCGGTGGCATTTCCAGAGAGACAGGGGAGCTCGGATGGCAGCACTGCGGAATGTATCAGGCAGCAGCCAAGGAAAAGAAAGAGCATCAGCAATATTTGAAATATAGCATTGGGTGTGAGCCAATCACAGCTCGCAGATCGGCAGCCAATCAGGAGTGGCCACACCTGATTGGCTGCAGTTTCTTGAGCTGTGATTGGCTTGCAGCCGACTCCGTATTTCAAATGCCGCCACTGCTGATGCTCTTTCTTCTCCCTGGCTGTCACCCAGTGCATTCCGCACTGCTGCCAGCCTGCCACTTGTGCCTTCTCTCTCTACAGGCCCAGGACTGGAGTCCTGGCAGTCGCCCCCTGATGGCGGCCCTGCTTAAGATTATACATTAGACATTCCTGCAATGGAATAGTAGGTCGGTAGAACATGCAGGAGACGTTTCTGAGTACCCAGAAACCCACCTGACAGACTCGAGAGCAGGCACCATGTTATTAAGCCTTGCCCACCTTGTGGCAAAATGCTGCGATTCCTGGGTCAATCGAGAGGAGGCGGAGCCAATATGACATTATTTCATTAGAATGATGTAATTTTCTGCACCTCCTCCTGAATGACCCGCGAATCGCGGCCTAAGGACATGGTGCAAGGTAAGAGTGACATATGTGTGTGTATAAATATATGTATGTATGTGTGTGACATATATATGTGTGTATCAGGACCGCAACTAGGGTAGTGCAACCAGTGCCATGGCACAGGGCACCGCAGGGCAGGGGGCGGTGTTTGGGCCTGCAATTTTCCTGTTTATTATCATTATCACTTGTAGCTTCCTCTTGTTTTATCCCCAGCATCTCCTGGCCTCTCCTATCTCTTCCCTGGTCCTTCCCCATGAAGACATGGCCCTTTTTAAGGTGCACTATCTTATTTCCCTATTTAATGCTCTCTCTGGCACAGGTCACCAAAAAGTCTAGTTATGGCTCTGGTGTGTATATATGTATGTATGTGTGTGTGCATGTATATGAACTGTCAAAATCCTGCATTTGCACCTGTTGGTTAAGTCCAATGTTTCATCAAAATCAGTACTTTATGGAATGTGGATTTCTGAAAATGTCAGAAAACTGGCATATGATGATTACAAATATTGTAAGTCACAAGAAATGGATATGTACATTGGAGGAAGAAAAAGAAAAAAAATAGGAAAAAGAAGTTGTTGCCTAAGGAATAACTAACACCCATCAAATAAACTATTCTATGGAGTGTGGATTCTAGTAAATGTAAGAGGATGACAACATGTGATTGTAGTTTTGCCATTCCTTTGCACACACTTTCATTATATACTTTCATATATTGGGTACAGGATTTTTGAGGACTGTTGCATTTTGCCCGTGACTTATCACTGCCTGCTCCCACTATGTACTTATGTGATGCGTCACTGTATTAGGGGCCTATATATCAAAGACTGGAGAGAGATAAAATTGTGAGAGATAAAGCACTAACCAATCAACTTCTAAATTACATTTTGTAGGCTGTGTTTGAAAAATGACAGGAGCTGATTGGTTAATACTTTTTCCACTCACAATTTTATCTCTCATAAAGCTTTGATACATCCTGATGGCGGCCCTGCTTTAGATTATACATTTGACATTCCTGCAATGGAATAGTAGGTCGGTAGCACATGCAGGAGGCGTTTCTGAGTACCCAGAAACCCCCCTGACAGACTCGAGTGCAGGCACCATGTTATTAAGCCCCGCCCACCTTGTGGCAAAATGCTGCAATTTTTGGGTCAATCGAGAGGAGGCAGAGCCAATATGACATTATTCCATTAGACTCATTTAATTTTCTCCACCCCCTCCTGATTGACCCACGATACATAGGGCAGTATTCAATTTGAGACGAAAACCCATCATTTTCCCCTGTTTCAATTATCCCCGTATTCAATTCCAAAGACTTTTCACCGGTGCCAAAAGTCTTTGTTAAAAAACGGGGATAACTTTTCACCTTGTTTTACATGGCGAAAAAAAGTGCAGAATTGAGGTTTAGGGGTGCAGGCTTAAAAAAAAAAGCCTGCACCACTGGGAGTGTCCTTTAAAAGTTATCTGTGTCAAAAAAAAAAAAATCATCAGAACAACCCAAAAAATTTACTTTTATTTTGGGGGCGAAAAAAAAAATGTTGGGGGACAAACTTCTAAAGTAGCGCAATTTGTTCCCGAGGGGTCCCCATGTATGCGGCAGGTGTTTTCTTCATTGCAGGTGGTAGTGGCAGGTGCATTTTTGAAGAATTTTAATAAAACATTTAAGGGACTTAAAAATATGCTTACACCCATTTTTATGTACACAAATTTGATGGGGGCAAAATATCTATGCCCAATGCTATTCTTCACCTCTTCTTGAAAGCTGCATTTTTGCACCTGCCGCGGCTATTTAAAATCCCTGACTCCCTTCAGCAGGCAAAAAAGGGGGTACCCATAGTGATCCCCCATGTCTGTACATCTTTAAGGGGGTGCCAGGAACATTTCCCGAAAACTTACCTTTCCGCCAGGTCCCAATTCCGCAGCTTCTGCAATTGAAAACGGGGATAAGCGGGCACATGCCCGATAGTTTATCCCTTGCCAAACCTCCGATGTGGAGCGAAAAGTCCGGCATGCGAAAACTCCAGTATGCGAAAAGTCCGGACTTTTCTCTCCAAATTGAATACCCCCCCGTAGGCCCCTTATTCTGTTATGAGTACTGAACAGATTGCCATACACATTCTGCCATTCTATGCTCCTGATGGATTCAGCAAGGTACCCTACCCTTGCTCCTGGTATCTTTACAATCCATTCTGGAGTATGATATTAATGTTTGGTATTTATACTATGTACTTATGTGATATGGTTTGTAGTTCTGTATTGTACTTATGCTCTAATGCCCTATTACTGTTTTCTATGTGGACCCTGTACAATGCTGAGTACACTCTTAAGCAACTGAGAAATAATATAGAATAATTATGACTACTTCAATTGTGCATTGATTACACTGTACAACAAATTAATACTTTTAATTTGTTTCCTTTCTAAAAATAGTCATACATTACTAATTTGAGGTCAAGAAAAACTAAAATGATTTCAGAATGTTTTTACTAGCTCCATTTTTTGAGCTACACTACTTGCACTATACTGTATGTACATTAGTAATATAGTCATAGTGAAAAGCTATTTTAAAATAATCTGTTATTTTCTTGATAGAAAATAAATAACAGTTGTTTTGATTCAATCAATCACAAATAAGAACACAAAACGAAACAAACATACAGCATACGAAAGTACTATCTTATATAGTGGCCTGTTCATGGGGTTGCTTTCTCTTTGCTTGTCTCTTGTACTCCTCTTCTGGGGCATCTCTTGTCACTGTCCAACAGTAGTGATTCACCTACCCTGATATCTTTGTTCCAATGCTGAAATGTCTTGGTGGAATTGATCACTATGCTTGTCACTCAGTGCACCACAGTTATCTTGTGTGGGTAATCCCGTGAATCACATATATTTGAATAGGGGAGGGGACAAATAACTGATTCATTTAATTGGGTCATTAGGCCCCGCTCCCTCTGCGCGGAACGCAGATTGCTGGTAAGATTCTCTCCATTCTGCCCACTGCACTAGGAATACCCCTACATCGTCATAAATGGGCTATATCTCTGAACTCAGAGCTATCTGAGAGCTTTAAATGTCATATTCATTCTTTGCATGCTGAAATCAATTAGAAGTAACTATTTTCACATCGGAAACATTTTCATTGTTGTGCATTGTTATAAGCTGTGTTAAAATGCCCTGAGGCTACTGTACACCAGATTTTTTTAATATAAAAATCATTATTTGCTTCACTTTTGTTTACTGCAATAAAGTAAGTAGTGCAGCTACAGTAAGTAATCAAATATTTGGATTCTGTTTCTGACCCTTGCAAAATGGATTCCACATATTGCAACAAATAGTGCAAATAGCGATATTACTTTGGCATGCTTGAAGGAAAAACTGGGACTTGATGCTGCACCATGGGAATAGAACTGATAATTTTGAAATGTGTAGACAAATTTAAATTGACAACTCTCTGTAAGTTGTATACTAAAGAAACCAGATCTTATATCAAAAACTTAAAATAATTTTGCCGCTGTATTCAAACGTCATGTAATATGTGAAATGGTTGCATCAGCAAGTATTGTGATTTGGGTGTATATACTTTATAATCTTAAATTAATGGCACATATGTATGAATTATGGAATTTATTTACATCCCAGATTGTAATATAGCACACAGAATTATTTTTTTCAACATTTCTTGTTGCCTAAGCTCTTGAACAACAACTGTAACTGGAACTAAAGATTCTGATGGCAATCACTGATTCTCAACCTTTTTTCACCTGGCATATAATGGACTGCTGAATCCCTTAAATTTAAATTTAATTGAAGAAAAAAAACTTGATAGAGCACTATAAATAAAATGTATATACACTGCTATATATAAAAGCAATATATGTACTATTAAAATATTTTTTAAAAATGACAAGAATAGAATAAATTCTACATATATATTTATCACATATTACAGGTTAATAAAAACATAAAAGTGACAATAAGACTATAGTTCACATAAGTTTTCCTATCTTGTTTAAAGCTACAATATGTTCTAACAATTACAGGGATACCTGATCTGTGGGCTTTTCCATTTTTTTATTTTATTTTTAATGATTACATTTTTTTAGAACATTTTTTTTATTTTCAGTAAACTAGAAACTGGTAAAATATGTATTAACATTCATAGTCACAAGACCTGATATTAGGGATACTGTTTCATAAAATAAATGTATTTCCCTAAATCCAGATAATTTATTTTATGAAGGAAATATCAGTTATCATGTCACAGTATTTTCATGCCTGTTATCAGGGTCATAATAAGATGCATGGGGAAGAAATCCCTAGACCACTGCTTTCCTGATGTGTCTAATTATCACTAGAGAAGTTTGTGGACCCCTGTGTTTTTGTCTTTGTTCTAATTCATCATCGTTTTTTGTATTTGTTATTTAATTGATAAAAATGTCTAAAATCATGTAATTTGGACCTGTTTTTGTTCCTACAGTATTATTCACCTCAATATCATTAACTTCTAGTGAATTTTGACCACATCACAGCTCACAATCTGGTTCACCAATATTGGCCAAAGGCTGGCTGGCTAAACTAAGCAACAGAGCAGCAGCACAAACACAGTTTACAAGAATATAGCACATCTATAAAGCATTGCGACACAGCAGTGACAGATAGAATGGCAATTTAATAAATTATGCGACTCAATAGAAAGAATGTTTTCAACAATCAAGAACTAGATCCGAAGCTCAAGGGCAGAACAGGAAAATGGAGGTGGAGAATGTAGTGGAAGTCTGGTAAAGCATTGGATCTGGCGTGCCTGACCGATCCAAATTTTTCAGATTTATAGCCTGCATACACTGTGCATTTATGTGGGCAATCCACCAATATTGGGCAGATTGGCCAGATAATTATATAAGGTATACCTAGTATTAACCACTTAAATGACAGTTTGTTTTTTCTAAAAACCGCTCCAAAATTGTTGGCTTTTTTATGAGTGAATTAGGTGAGGAACATCCATTTTAACTTATCCAAAATGGTTTAATAAAAAAAAAAAAAGATTTTTTTTTTAAGATTATTAAAAAAAAATTCACAATGGAACATCGGAACCACCATCAGAACATCGGAAACATTGTGACCATTCAAGTTGAGACCGGATCCAGGCACCAGGTATATTAGGGGCATGAGGGGGGAGGTTAACTTACTTTTTCCCAGCGGGTGCTCAGTTCTGCAGGCGCAGGGTGGGGAGTCCTGCTTTGCTGACCAATCAGCAGTGATCGGCAGCATAGCAAACACACGGGGAGAGGGTGCTGGCAAGCCGGAAGGTCCCTCTGAGAGCTGCTGAAAGATTCTCTTCCAGCAGCAGCCCTCATGTTTATCTGTCTGGACTAAATTTTACATCCAGAACAGATAAACAACTGCACTCCTAGTAATGGCAACCTAATGACATTATTTTTTTAACACAGTGTCTGAACACACAACACAGTGCCTAGCCCTGATCAAACAACACAGTGGGCCTGATTCAGAGCCGGACGGTATTTGTGAACGGTCGTTCAGAAAAAGGGGCCGGCTAATTAAATTGAGCGCTCACTCTTTGCGGTTTGTTGACGCCTCTATGTCTGAGCGAGCGAACGAAACATGCGCTCGCTATTTTGTAAAGACGCCCCCTGGCCGTTCGCATCAAACGTCATCTCCGCTATTTATTAGATTAATCGAGTACATCGAAAGGCGTCTGAACTGCTCGCAGTGCTTGTGGTAGGTTTTACTTCCCGCAATCACTGCGAGCAGTTCAGGCTAAAAGACAACCAAGTGACGTGGTCGATGATGCTGCTTTGCTAATTATGCACACCCATTAAACGCCCGTTTTGACCATTTGGCACGCCTGCGTTCGGATCTCCACTCCCCGTTTTCAAGTACCTTCCCCTGTTACGACCCACAAACGCCTCATTCTGTCACTCAAATTAGTAGGCCCTCGCTGCTTTACGAGCGCACGATTTCCGACCGCAATTACTGTTTGGCGCATGCGCATTAGACCCATACGCATGCGCAGATGTGCGAACATCGCCCGGAGCGAGCGTGCAGCCACTTACGAGCGACTCTGAATCAGGCCCAGTGTTTCACAGTGCTCCATTAGCAAATTTCTTTTATAACACACTGCCCCTCTAATGGCATTTTTAGTGCCTGAAAGTGAATACACAGCAGTGTCTCACAGTGTTTATATTGGATTTTTTAATGACACAGTACCCCTTTAACACAATACTCCTAAAGGCACTTTTTCATGCCTGGCCCTTAACACATAACACAGTGCATCACAATGCTACTATGGCATTTTTTTATGATAGTGCCAAGTTAGGCTTTAACACAGTGCTCCAGTCCTAATGACATTTTAAGCGCCTGGCCCTGAACACAAACACAACACAGTGCCTCAAAGTGCTGCAGCCCACAGTCCATACCCTCTCCCTCTTATCTCCTGTGTGAATTAATGCCCGATCATGAGGGAGAGACTTTTATATGCAAAACAGAACACATGAGATCTTGTCCTGGAAACATGATGTTTTGCCTCATTTTGGGATGCAAGCTTGGCGGGAAGACCCAAGCCAGGGCTAGGTCCAACTTGGAACCTTTATGTTCAGGTGTGTTCAGTTTCCAGGAAAACCAAACCGCACATCTCGAATTATCACTTGGATGTCTAGTAGAACATATGTTCAATATACCAATGTAATTAGGGTGCTGTTGGCCAGCTAAGTATGGAACAGGTCCTGATTAATTGATAGTAAGGCACTTATTAATGATTTCAACAAAGAGAAGTTGTAGGCAAGGACTGAACCTCCCACACCTCCGCACACCAGCCATTACTGAAGTTTTTGTGTGCATCCCTGAACGTCACAGCTAGTAACCTTTGTTATACCCAGGCTGAGAACAACTGCTTGAGATAAATTAGCTAATTTCAACTAGCTACCTATATATTTACAGAAATAGCACATCCAAGGAAAGAGTTTGTTCCACACAGCATTACCCTTACAAGGAATACCTGAGGATTGGAACCTCAGTATACTGCCTGTTACTGATTGTTATATATACTGTTACAGGTAGCATGTGCAACTTCAATAAGCCTCTCTGTTGAGCAGGTCCTAGTAAAAATATAAGCATTTAATTATAATTTTTTTTTTTACTTCAAACACTGCTTTTGTTTCTGTCAATTTATAATTTTAGCTGAAGCACAATTTATGACTTTTGAGCCAACATAGAACCTATGTGACTACATGCAACCCTAATCTACTGTACTTTACTGTTCTGTACTTTTTTGTTTAATACTTAATTAGCAGGAAAAAATAATGATTGGTATACTAGTTTCACCATTAGACAAGTTTATAATGTTAGAATATAATAACTGAACAGGCTTTGGAAAATATTCAGATTTATTTTTAAGATATGCAAGTAACAGTTTACCGGATATTAGAGTTTACCCTAGTGCAGGGCTAGGCAACCTGTGGCACCCCAGCTGCTGTGGAACCAAACATTCCAGCATACCCTTGCCATAGTTTCAATGTTAAGATACAGTATATTAAACTGTGGCAAGGCATGCTGTGATGTGTAGTTCTCACAATGATATCACTACAGGGGTGTAGTCCACTCCAGGTAACATTATCTGAAGGGGTGATGCCAAAATAGTAGAGCTACCCTGCTATTTTGGTATCAACCTCTCAGACGATGTCACCAAATAGTGCAGCAGCGTTTGCGACATCAACACTGTGCTGAGTGAGGCTGAGGGTTTCCTAGCAGCCCCCAGAGTGAGAGGGATGGGGGTATGACACATGGTCACGCCCCAAAATGGCTAACACTAGGGGAGTGATACCTCTGGTTCCACAGCAGCTTGAGTGTTGGAGGTTGCCTACCCCTGACCTAGTGTCATGGTGGATATCATTACAGTTAGTAAAAATAAATGATTTAATTTGGTATAGATAGAGTTTCTGAGTTTTATGGAAATTAATTTTCATGGTGCGTGTCATTTTCGCATTACAATCTTCAAATATCACTTTTGCTTCATCGTTCTACAGGTTTCAGTCAATTTCTAGCCAATGCATGAATAGAACTGTGACAACAACAGTTCATTAGTTCTGCTGTGTGACATGGGTTGTTACAGTTATTCCCAAATTTCATCATGCAAAAATAAAATGTTTGATGGTAAAATGTATAATGAGACAAATATTTTACTGAACAGCTTTGAAAATGTTCTCATATCTTGTTTGGTGTTCTAATGTAATCAAATGTACTTTATTTTTCTCTGATGATTAGAAGGTGTACCAATAATAGAAGAATTGACTAGGGCTAAACTAAATGTTAATGTATACATATTAGACTGTATAGATATATTAGCCCACTTTCTTCAACTCATGTTGCTTTGCAGCTCACGGGCAGAGCTGTACCAGCCCCCGAAGTTGTGGGAGGCCCTGGTGCTATGGAGGCTAAGCACCCAGAGACATTGCATGCAGCATACAGAGGCAAGGAAGGAGATTATTATTATCACAGATATATATATATATTAGGGGTGAGCGGGTTCGGTTTTACTCGGTTTTACTCGGTTCTTATCGCCACTTTACCGCAAATTTGGCTCGATTTTATTCGCTATCCAAAACACATGTTCGGCGACAGCCAATAAAAAGATCCGGGTAAAACCGAGTAAAACCGAACCCGCTCACCCCTAATATATATATATATATATATAATATATATATATATATATATATATATTTATACTCTATATAACATTGCTGTTGCACCAAGGACAGGTGGCTGATCCAAACCCAGGGGCACTCTAACCAGTCATCTTTCATCCTCATTACAGTACTGCAAGCTGCCATTAGCAGGAGCATCCATAGTGCAATTGTGCAGACTGCAGGATGGGGAGACGCGAAGCCCTGCGAGAGAGCCGGGAGACGGCAGCACATAGTGGTTGGTGGTCAGCAGGACATGGTGGGGGGAGGAGAGGGCATGGAACTGCCATGCTGTGTGGGAGTGGCTGTAGGATACCTTTGGGAGGAGTGCATGGACACCATCGTAAGATTAGGATACTATGCATGGCAATAAGAATCCATACTGTGACCATACAAGCACATCCTTACAGCTACCTCTTAAACAAATTTTCTCTCTAAATACAGTATTTCTGAACTGAATCTTTGCAACAATGTCATAATATGTAATTGGGTCACTTTACACAATTATTAAAACAAAGTACTGAATATATTTACTACATACAGGCCCGGTGCAAATGGTTCCAAATGATCATATACAGTTTAATAATATAAAATTGTTTTATCAAGGAAGTTCACATTTTGCCATGCACCAAAACATCTGTCACTATGTATTATCTGGTGGAAGCTCTGCTACATGACTATGACATTGGTTATAATCCTTTGCAAATAGGCGTCTTCCGGACCATGTGATCTCCTACGTGAATACTGACTGAAGTCACCATCTGCCCATGGAGGAACAATTCCTTTAAAGGTTCCCAAGTATAGAGAAACCATATATAGTTAAGGCAGACTCTCAAGGGACTGGACTATACCTGCCAGGAACCCAGGGATGGGGGTCCTAAAAAATGTGTGTACCAGGCCTCATGATTTCTGTTGCTTACAATGTTTACTAATCTACATTTAACTCAGTCTGAATATTATAAGTATCTAATCGAATATGGTATGGTCTATTATACCTGGTGGAGAATATGATAAAGGAACCCGACAATTGGTGTCACACATTCAGCATGGAAACTGGGTACACCAGAGGAAGTCATTCATAGAGGGTAGTAGAAGGGAACATAAAAGGTACATAATTACTCACCACAGTCATACTGCTTTAAACACTAAAGGTTTACAGTACATACCAGATATATAACAGTGCATCCAAACATCACTGCCTGTGTGCCCATTGCTAAAGTATCATCTGGAGCAACAGTGCATTCTACACTGCTGCCTGTGTGCCCATTGCCAGCGTCCTCTTGAGCAAGAGTGTGTCCAAACATCACTGCCTGTGTGCCAATTGCTAGTGTCATCTTGAGCAACAGTACAGTTAACATCTAGCCTGTGTACTACAGCTTACTACATTCCTAGTCGCACTGTGTTTACATCCCTGCCTGTGTGGATTACCTGTGCATTCCCAGTGTACAGAAGTGCGCCAGTACAGCACCACCTAAGTGCTTTTTCTAGAATCTCCCTCGATGCAATAGTGCTTCTGATCTCCATCGCTGGTGTGCAATTTTGGTGCCCCCTTGGTTGCAAAGGTGCATCCATTCACTACTATCAGAGCACACCTCTAGTAGCGGTAAAAGGTACAAAAGTGCGTCTAAGTACGCTTTCTGGAGTTCCTCCTTTCAGTTTATTCTCCCAGTGTATTGTGCCTCAGAGAGGCATTTCCCTTGGGCCACAGATATTTTGAGGCTCTATTCCCACAGGCCTTGGTCACCTGGCCAAAAGACCATGACCTGCTTGTAGGGTGCAGCTAAGCCCATATCCTGCTTGGAGGGGTAACTGGCGAACACCCCTAGTAGGTTAGATCCTGCACCATTGCCCAGGTCTCGCCAATGACTAAGACCTGTGGATGAAGAGGTCATATATCCAGGCCCCTCGCCTTAGGTTCTTCACTCAACCACAAACCTCGGCTTTCAGTACTCCAGTGACAAGCGTGACAACTGCATTGCTCTTTCACAGTAACAAGATGGTGCCACACATGTGCACTACTTAGGTCAGTGGCCATCTTGGTACAGGGAATGAAGCTTTCCTTGAGGAGCAGCTACATAGTCTGTGCAGTAGTACACTCCACTTTTCAACACTACCCTTATTACTACAAACTTCTCCATGTTACACAAACATTCAATTAAAGGTTCGGGTCACTGGGACAGTCATAAATTCATATGTCGTATACATGCAAGGGTTAGCGCCACAGGCATGGTTCACAAGTTGTTGTCGAGCAGAGTAGCTTGAGAATCAAACACACTAACAGAAACAGTGGGTCATGGTAAGGGACCAGATGGTGCAAAAAGCGCTGCTGAAATAGATGAGATGTAGTCTGCATCCTGACAGTTGGGATGCTGGTGGTAAGAATATCGGTGCCAGAATCCCAACAGCATTTGGAATCCCTGCTCCGGAATCCTGACCGCTGAAATCTCAATGGTATGTATTGGGGTTAGGGTTAGGCTAGTGATTACAGCAATGCCAGGAGCATCCTAAGGATGCTCCAGGGAGCTCTTAGGGCAATGGTGTGACCACCAGATGCATCCTAAGGATGCATCAGGCTGCACTGATGTATAGATTCTGGCTGCAGGGTGCCATTCTAGGCACCCTGCTAGCCAGATGAGGCTAGCAGAAAAATGCTCAAAGGACCAGACCAAATGATTCCGGGGGCCCCCGAGCCTGAGGCTCCTCATCCCTGCTCTAGGAGGAGGTAGGGGAGGATTAGGATAAAGCTGCAGGAAAAGAGGATTAGTCTGCAGGAAAGGTGGGTTAGGGGGAGGGTTAGCGGTAAGGGTAATTATTTAATTCTGTCGGGATTCTGACTGCCAAGATGCCACTGTCGGTATTCTGATGGGATGCGGTCAATATCCCGACCGCGGGGATTCTGGTGGTCAGAATACCGGTGTTGGAATCCCAACACTTTTCAGAATACTGGTGCTGGCATTCCAAGTGCCGGAATCCTGAAGGTATGTAGCAGGTTGAGCATTAGGGTTAGGGGTTAAGCTTAGGCACTAGGGGGAGGGTTAGGCTTAGGCACTAAAGGGGGAGTGTTAGGATACCTACTGACAGATGTCGGTATCCTAACCCTGTCGGGATGCCAACATCTGGATTCTGACCACAGGTATCCCGAGCGCTGGAATCCCGTACCCATCCAATTCTTACTGCCGGCATCCGGACTGACAAAATCTTGTAAGTGACTCAAATAGATAGACTAATTCAAAGCAAAAGTGACATCTGTTTCATCACAACAGATGCTTTGCTCCCACCCATAGCAGCATAATGGGAAGTACCACAGACAAAAGAAGCAGGGGAGAGAAGTAGGACACAACGCAAAAGGCAAGACATCCCCACCAGACACAGTAAGTATGCAATATTTGTTCATTTGTGACACAAAGCCATGATTCTCAGATATAAATGGGTAAGTTATGTAATGTATATTAGGGAACAATGTTGTATGTTTGATGTGTTGGTTTTGTAATTACATTTCTGCAAAGAATGGCATCTATGTGACAAATAAGAAGTATGTACAGTAGGATGCCTTGTTTGAAAAATATGCCAACACAAGGTTAAGCTACAATGTTGATTTGTATTTTCTACAAGCTTAGTTATCCGGGATTTCTAATATTTCCTTTTTTGTATATTTTTGGATTTATTATCTGATTTTATCTTTTTGCAAAAGTATTTAAGTTTTGAAGAAAATGTATAATCAAACTTATTTTGTTCTTCATCCATTAATTTTGCTTCAAGACTCTATCCTCATAAATCTGGTTATTTAGAGCTATATTAATTTCTAATTCTGCAGAGAACATTGTGGTCTGCTAAGGGAAAGCAGACAAGATTCTATTTATGTTATCAAATAACCTACTGTTAAAATTTACAGTAAGTATAGCCTCCAGGGGTAATTTCCAGGACAGTGCAATACTGTAAAAGTCAAAGTTTGAGATTATGGTAAACAGGACAGAATTAAATAAAACAGTTTACTAATGATTGTTTGTCCATTTGTAAAAACAAGCCCTTTCACAGTACATGTTGAAAATAAATAATTAAATAAAATAATTTAATAATAAGGTAATAGGTGATGGAATGAGATGAAAAGGGAATACAAATTTATAAAACATTTCAATGTTAAAATTTGTTGTTTTATGGCCTTTTTACATGTATATACTGTATTCAGTATGGGTCACAACAACCAGCCCAAACACTACCCAACACAGAACTGAACTTAAAGCCTTACATAGTCCTGGTTGATAATCTAGTAGCGCACCTGTGAAATTTATAGCTGCTTCTGTTGTCACTACTCAAAATAGTGTAAAAAGTGGTTAATACAAGAAGCGCTTTTTTTGGGGGGGGGATTCGTATGTACTAATTACTATTGATACCTTCTGGTCCACAGAAAGATGAATAAATAAATAATCAAACTGCAAACCAAACGAACAAATAAAAAGGAGGTATGTAAATACTTAAATAAAATTAAAAAGAAGAAAAGAGGATGAGTTACTTTGAATAGAAATGAAGATAAAATAAAATAAAAATAAAATCAAACAACAAAAACGAAATGTGGCTAGTGCAAAATTAAATGAAATTGATAAAGTACCAGTGATATTTAAGCATAAATGTTTACACTCCTTTTGTGGGAATGATAGGTGCCCGCTGCTTTGGTGCAGTGCAAACGGGTAACTGTCCCTATCTTACCCTAAAAGCGGCATTTGTCCTTTGTTGCTGGTGAACATGTGCTGCTTGATGCTGTACTCGCTCCCACTCTGCTGTCAGCGGACTGTACCCAGTCTGCTAGCGGGGGTTGCAGCTCAGCATGCAGCGATCTCCGCTGTGCCTCTGGCAATCTTTCCGGCCTCTGGCTCTATTGATGAAAGGTGGCTGGTGGCTTGTGTAGTGGTCTGGGCTCCAACATGTTTCGTCCACAATGGACTTTTTCAAGGAAACTATCTCCTGATTCCCAGGAGGTTAACCCCTTTCTTGTATGTTCAGTCTTTCACTGGGCACATTCGTGGTTTAAGTCTAATGTGAGGTGAAACTGAAAATTTGGACACTGTCATTTCAGTAATCAAATTAAATAAGAAAAGTATTTGGAACATTTAGGAATAAGTACAGTATACTGTATAAAAAGTTTCATCAATTGTAGTAATCAATTCAATGTACAGTATATGCTATTTCTTGTCTTTGTAAATATGTCCATTTAGCAATAAAATAAAACATGTTTTAAAACCACTGTAGGTGAGAATCTTTGCTGCAAAAGATTCAATAAATATGATGGTAAAATAAATAAGCATTTAATAAGCAATTGTAAATAATTTAATTATTATGACCCAGAAGAGATTAGATTTTATGGAGCTAAAATGTGTTTATCAACACTCAACAGGAGGTGACACATTTGTTATTCCTGAAATGAAATTCAAGTTGGATCATGAAGTTGAAAGACATTAAATATGTGCAGTTTTAATAAACGGATAAATAGAAAATTGATTTCTGAAGTAAGTAATCTAAATTAGTAGCAAATTGCAAAGCCATGATGAATTATTTATGGTGCTTCAAGTAAAGTTAAATTCATTTTATTTGTGGATGCTATATTTGGCTATAAAGTTTGATTGCATGACACTGAGATTGACATTTATTAGAGTGACATTAATTGATTGTTTGTTACAGGATTGTATCAAGTTTGAAAATAGGTCATTACTCCTGCAAAATTTGAAAAGGTAATAATTTGTTATAATTTATTGGAGTGAAATAAACTAAAAGCATTTAAGTACACTTTTTAAACTATTTGAGAGTGTACTGTACTTACACCATGGTATTAAAATATATGCTTGCATCGAAATACATGTTAAATGTTGCGTTCATTTATTGTGAATTAATTTGGGTGAATTGAAGTGTATTCTATCAACCTGCTGAATGTGTGATCTAGCTTCACATACAGGGCTAAACCAGCTGCAGTGCCGACGCTACAGTATTTTAAGTCTTTTGTGTGAGCTTACACAGGCCCATATATGTACTGTATGTGGCTGCATATAGTGCTTTTTTATATAGTGTATATAATAGTTTATAAAATGATTGCCACTTTAAAAAAACGGGGAGACTCGCATAAATCCCAATAGTGTTGGACACTTGAGGCTATTACATTTAGCACACAATGTCACTGGCTTTTGATGCAATGACAGTGAGTAATCAGCTTAAGGGTATAATTTTTTTTAAAGAATCTTACATAAAGGTTATACAGTATATTATGAGAGTAACCAGGTTATTTTACATGTGTTGGCCTATTAAGTGATATTTAAACTTGAGTCTGTGGCACTCAGGACTTGAGTTTTACAGTGCTGCAAATAAAAATAGTTTCAAAGTTCTTTTCTTCTCTTCTGATGATTGGGGGTTTCTTCTTGGCTTCACCTAGGGAATCCTAAAAAATTGTGTACACAAGATACCACAACCAGGGGCATTTACAGACGTGAAAGAACATGTACAAAGTCCCTGGGACTGCACACATAATTTTGTGCCACAGGTATATATTACACCACAGTGTCAAGATACGGTCTGGGATTGGCTGCTACTCACCTCTGCGCCGGCGTCCTTGGGCTTGGGTGTTCATTCACTGGGAGTGGAGATGAGTGGTGGTTGAGTATTCTCCCATTTCCGTGTGTGCGTCCTGGTTCCCATGGTGGTGGGCATGGGCGCAGCCATGTTGTTCCACATCACCTGCCTAGTCTCTCCCAATGGTAGTCCTGTGCTCATTCAGCTGAGCTTCTGTTCCAATGACCAGCTACCTAAGGGTATTTAGCCTGACTCAGGAAGCTGCTGTTGAACTTCACTTTTCCAGTGACTGTGGTTACTAGCTGTTGCAGCTTTCCAAGTTCCACATTCTTTCCTACTAGTGTTATTTCCTAGCATTTGGAGTCGTTCCTATCTTTATTCTGTTTATTACCAGTAATTCTTCTAGTGTTTCCCAGGACCAGACTCCTCCAGTGATTCTTCAATACTTGTCTTTGTGCTGGAACTCCAGCACTAATCACTGTCTAATTATCCTGTGTATGTGTCAGCACCTGTCTCTGTGTTGAGACACATGTTTTACTATTTCAGCACTAATCAGCATCTACTCTCATGTGTATATGTCAGTGTCTGGCTCTGTGCTGAAACTCTAGTTTTACCTCAAGTTTTGCTTCAGTTAATCCTCTTGTGTTTACCCAGCTCTGGCTCATTTACCAAGATTCCTTTGTCCCTCCTGTACCATTCCTAAGCACTAGTTTAAGTTATTTGTGTCTGGATTCACGAAACACCTTCCGTTATTCCAACAATTGTTTATACAGTGTAACAAGTTCACTCACCTGTGTCTGTGTCACAGGTTCACTCACCTGTGTCTGTGTTCCCTGCAGTTATTGTCCTCCATGATTGTTTCAACAGTGTATCAAGTTCACTCTCCTGTGTCTGAGTTCCCTGCACAGTTAATTGTGTTCAGTGTCTGGATCTCCATTACTTCTCAGTACACCACTGTGTCTACATTCCATGTGTTTCTCAGAGCCAGTCTCTGTCTGGATCTCCAGTACCTCTCAGTACACCCCTGTGTCTACATTCCCTGTGTTTCTCAGAGCAAGTCTGCATTTGGATCTCCAGTACTTCTCAGTACACTCCTGTGTTTAATTCCATGTGTTTCTTGGAGCAATCCTGTGCCTGGATCATCTCCAATAACCATCGCACTTCTAGTGTTTCCCAGTGTCAATACATATCTAGGGTTCCCAGTGCTAACTTATTCTAGTATAGTTTCCGGTCTTCCTGCCACTCCCAGGTACCTGTCCAGATCTGCTCACTTGGTGCAGCGAAACCCAAATCCCAACTGGAGGGGTCACTGGTGAAGACCAATAAGGGGGTAAGACTCAGCATCTCTGGGCAGGTCTGGCCAAACCTGGGTTTGGCCGCAATAGGAAGACTTAGTTACTGTCACTCTCCTAGTTGTTCTCTAGCCACCCTAACCCCCTGGCTTTTTGTCCTCATCTGAGGAACTTCCCGTGATTGATCAGGGCATAGCTGATCTCTATATGGCAGCCACTCATGCCACCAGTACCGGGAAGCACATGTCTCATCAGCACTGATCATAACATTTTAATGTATATTTCATAAACCTGTATACCCAAAAAATTATATAGCAAATGTCACACATTGAACAAAAATGTTACATTTGATAAGAGAAAAGCATTGAAAGCATTAAAACAGTAATGTGGGTCATTAAATCATTTTAAAACTAATAGTTGGAACAGAATGGACGAAATACATCTATGCAATTTTACACATGTATTATATTGTTTCAGCACTACAGTTAAGACTGTAGAAGGATGAGTTTAAAATGGCTGGTTGCTGTGGTTCACTGAAAATTTAGGCTCTAGCTACAATGTTAGTTAATGAACCCTAACATGTCTTTATCTTAACTTGCTAGTGAATGGGATTTGGTGTATGACATTTGTTTAAATCCTTTACATGTTAATATTATAATGTAGCCTATTCAAATAAAATAATAATATCA
Source organism: Taudactylus pleione (assembly GCA_031769625.1). NCBI lineage: Eukaryota > Metazoa > Chordata > Amphibia > Anura > Myobatrachidae > Taudactylus > Taudactylus pleione. The sequence continues at coordinate 1,492,405 of JAUIMM010000264.1, read as the reverse complement.
ATGATATAATTAAACAGATCTTTATTCAATAACACTATTGCCAACTGCTAAAAGTATTATCATGCACATTTCTCAGTTACCTTATTATTCTAAGTGACTTGTATTTTGAGTTACTAATATGTTATGCATCACTAAGGGTTATATTAAACAATCATTTCTTCTGTATTATATTAGTAGAACATTACATAAATGATTTCTGGAGCAATAGCAAGTGTCCAAATGAAATCAGTTTTTATACTGACCACCACGCATGATTAATTCATTTTCCCATTGTTCCCTGTAAGGTCATCCCTGCTGTTCAACTACTCTACTTGGCAAGAAGGTTTGCACGAAATAACTTTATTTTTAAATCTAAAAGCATGTTTCATCATATCAATTACATGCTTTGTATAACCCAATATAAAAGGTTAAGTCTTGTGAAAAGATCTTTAATGAGGCATATATTAGGCATGCTGTGAGGAAAAATACAGTATCAAAATCATAAAGGTAAACATTTTACCTTTATGATGATGTACCATAGTAAATAACTTCCTTTAGGGGGAGCAGTTTTGGACTTTGCATTATTCAGTATCCACATATGACAAGGAAGTCTCCTACCCAGTACAGGATTTGTCATAGATGCCCTGCGCTGATTTAGGGCAATGACGAATTAGAGGCACTGACATAATCCTTTTCAAGCTTAAGTATTTCTTTGCCAAAAAGGTATGACACTGGAATAGTAATGATTTACATTAATAATCATCTGAAAACCTTGATGCTCTTGTATTGTTGTATGTAAACACAATTTTCACTTTCTTATTCATGCAAATTGTGTTTTTCAACTACGCATGTCCACTAACATTTCTTCTACAGCCATCCTTTGGCAATTGGCATGTATTTTTTGCTTATAATTCCCTGCACTCAGATAAACAGAATGGATGTTACAGGGGAAGTGTAAGCATATGCAATATATAGTAAAAGCAACTTCACACAAACTGCCTCCCATGCTAACGAGAGAAATAGCCATATGCAAGCAACTTGTGGGTGTTCAACCTCTGTTGCATAATGAAAACCAGTGATGATCACAGCCGGTGGCCGCATCTGATTGGATGAGTGCTTCTGAATCCCTCCCACTCATACTATTGATGTTTTAATATGGCTGCTGCAATCCATTTACATAATTACAGAGAGATGTACAAACCGCAGTTAGAAAGCAGATTATTTTTAAAGTGGACAACAAGGGATAAATACAGCACACAATGCAAATAGAGTATTGTGTACTATAACTTTAGCAATTACTGCTATCAACATTAAGCCAAATCTCCTAGCCTAGCACATACACTACTATTTTTCACAAGACAAGCAAAATACACTGTTTTATTGTGGTGCATTTATATGCAAATTTCATCTAATCCAGCATGAGCCCCTTTATTTTCAAACAGTATTCTCTCTGTGGACATGAAATGAAATATTTTTTTACTTAGTCACTATAACCCCAGTGAGACATAGAATTCTGAGCTCCCATTCCTCCTTTATAACAAACACAAGCTTCCACACGAACAGCCAAGACATTTTTGCATTTTTATAATGGATTGACTTTGCCTTGAAACAACTTTTGTTATTTTAAGTCTAATTAAGCACATTTTGTATTGTTGTGTTCAGAATGAATAGTGATTTCATTTGATAAAATATTTTCTCATTATTATAGTTCACGTATTTTCTTGACAGTAATGCTTTTACTTTTTTCTTACCCAGTAAGTTCCAACCTCCAACACTTCACCTTCCTCAAGCTTTGAAAACCTTTGCCTACTTCACACAGGCATGTGTGGTGGTTTATGTCCACCCATATGTAAATTATCATAGACTGGGAAAATTTGGCATGGTGGTTGAGGGGTATACAAGTAACTGCCCAGGCGCTCTGAGATGCAACCTGCCCAATGCAAGCACATATTATAAAATGTACCATAATACCTCACTCCTCCAGACAAGTCCATATACCATAAATGCCTACTGTCCTGGGAATCGTGGGAGGCTCCCGATTTTTTGAGTAACCCCCCGCACCCCTGGAAGAGTAGGCATATCTCCTGCATCCCGCCCACTTCCTAGTGAAGTGGGCAGGATGGGGAGATTTTACCTGGAATTTTTCGGGTCCGTAGGAAGGGGCAAATTGCATCATTTAGCCCCGCCCCCTCCTCAGGGACCTGCAAATAGCGGGTGTTTTCTGTAAAGAGAGCAGGGCCTAATGGCATCTATCGCCTGGCCCCACCCCCCGAAGAGGAGAGCAGCAGGTCCCCTCCTGCTGCTCCCGGAAAGCTGCCCAGGAATGTCAATAAGTATGCCGTATACTGTATTACCTTTTTTCTTAACATACTGTATTAGTGACTTACATTATTTCACAGGAAATGAAGGTAAAAATAACATACATTGCAGTTAAGGCTCTAGAAAGCTACTTGAAGGAATTTGGTAACCTAATTAAGTTAAACACATTTGAAAACAATCCCACATACAGAATTACAAAATAAAAATGCATAAAAGTGACATGTAAAATAAATTAATACATAACTTTTTGGAGAACCAGTCATGTAGATGTGTCCTCTTGTATCTTTGCCGCCAATGCGGTCTATCGGACCACAATACATAGGATTGCATCGTGCGAACGCTGCTGTGGCCTGGCGTATAGTGGCACATGCATGTGCGGCAAATCGCATGGCGCGATGAGGGCGTACGTTTCCTGCCAAAGCAGCAACTATGGAAGTGGACCCACCTGTAGAAAACAAAGAGCTGCTAGAGAAAAGGGAACTGTTGGGGGGGTGAAGGAGTATGTTTTACGACAGTACTAATATTATAGTAGTCACCACTTTTTTATTTTATAAAATAATACAAATAAGTTGGTGATCAGCTATGTTCATTACTACATGAGTTGTACTAGATAATTTTAGTGACCACTGTACTATACAGACAGTATTCTAGTTTTTAATATATATATATATATATATATATACATATATTTCCCAAATTCGGTCTTAAAAGCATCCTAACAGTCCAGGTTTTAAGGATATCAATGCTTTTGCACAGATGGTATAATCAAACTGAGGTACGAATTAAATCACCTATGCTTAAGCATGGATATCCTTAAAACCTGGACTGTTGGGGTGCCTTGAGGTCCGAGATTGGGAACCACTGTACTACTGGAAACAGTTTAATGGCCAACATATAATACAGAGAGCATCTTAGTGACCACTATACAAGCTAGAAAATTTTATATTTTTATGATCTCTATACTACATATACCATAAATATTTGGTGTATATATAATACAGAGCCCCAAACAGAGTTAGGTGTGAGGGAGCTATGGGTATGTGGGGGATAGAAGACCACGTGGCGAATTAAGAAAAACACAAGCTCCGGTGCTAATTAGATTCACATGAGTATACATACAAATAGAAAAAATGTTGGTGTCCTTCAGATGAATATATTAATTAATTCAGCAGCAAGAGATTGCTTATAAATTGTGATTGCTCAAACAGCTAGAGAACAGAAATGAAGATAGAAGTATCTCTGCGCTTATCCTAATAATATTGTGAGATGACAGAAAATATCAGTGAGGACTCCAATACTTATGTCAAATACACATTTAATATAAATTCCACATACACGTGTTTTGTGGACACCGTGACTGTGACCAGGGGTGGATTGAGCCACCGGGACAGCGGGTAAGTTCCTGCTGGGCCGGCCCCATAGTCCCCTCGGCCGGGCCGGCGCACATTGCCACTGGTTGCTGGCTGGGCCGGCTCACTGTTGCCCGCAGTCACGCTTCCAGTACTACTTACGTTCCACTGTGGAACGCAAGTCTGGAAGCTGTCATATCGAGCACTTTCGGGTGCCGCTAGCCAGGAGCAGGGGTGGATAGCTTGGCTCCACCTCCGTCTGCGAGTGGAGAAACCAACCTTACCTCCTGGGCCATGGGACTGTCTGTCTGACTCTGCACAGCACCCGGAAGCAGGGCAACCAGCTGGGATGACGTCAATGTGGGAGTCCAGGTACATGCTCTCCATGTACCCTTTCTGAGTCCCTACCCTTTCCTTCTGTCTCCAGCTCTCCTCTGGCCGGCCAGACCATCTGCAGGCATCAGTCTGTGAGGATCTCTCTGCCCACCCCCAGTATTAATATTGTGCCTCTCTATACCACAATTGTTCCCATTATAAATTGTATTCTCCCACTATGCCACACTGCCCCCACTCCAATATTAAATATCATGCCTTACAGTAAGGGCACCATCAGGGGCGAGACTGCCGGGACTGGAGTCCCAGTCCTAAACAGGGGGGGGGGGGGCTGCTGATCTTGTCTGTCAGCCCTGGGGCCCACAATTTCATCCCTGCCCAGAATTCCAAATGTTTACAAGTATTGCAGACAGGTCAGTCTGGCGCAATTATGTATGTTTATCTTTTCCTGTCAGAGGCTAATGTGTTTTATTTTATTACAATTGAGGGCAATGCATTGTTTTTTTTCTGCTGCTGGGGGCCATTGTGTTTTATTTTCTTCTCATTGAGGACAGTGTGTGTTTTTCTTTCTAGTGGGTGCTAAAGTGTTTTTTTTTTAGCAATGTTTTTAGTATGCACATGCATCTCAGTTGCACAGCGCATATGTCCATATGGTATTCAAGTGCTCCTTGTCTGGAATAGTTAATACTAGGGGTGTGCACCGGCCACTTTTCGTGTTTTGTGTTTTGGTTTTGGATCTGGATCTTTCTTCGTGTTTTGGATTGGATTGGTTTTGCCAAAACCACCCTTCCGTGTTTTGGGTTCTGGGTTTTGTGTTTTGGATCTGTATTTTTTTTTTAAAAAGCATAAAAACAGCTAAAATCACAGAATGTGTTGATTTTTCTGCTCCTATGCTATTATTAACCTCAAAAACCTTAATTTCCACTCATTTCCAGTCTATTCTGAACACCTCACACCTCACAATAGTGTTTTTATGTCCAAAAGGTTGCACCGAGGTAGATGGATGACTATGCTAAGCGACACGAGTGGGCGGCACAAATACGTGGCCCATCTAGGAGTGACACTGCAGTGGCAGACAGGATGGCAGTTTGAAAAACTAGGCTGCAAACAGTTCATATTGCAAAGAAAAAAAAGAGGTGCAAGATGGAATTGTCCTTGGGCCCTCCCACCCACCCTTATGTTGTATAAACAGGACATGCACACTTTAACAAACCAATCATTTCAGCGCCAGGGTCTGCCACACAACTGTGGCTGAAATGATTGGTTCGTTTGGACCCCCACAAAACAAGCTGGCAAATAATCTGTCCCTGCACAAACTGGCTCTACGGAGGCAAGATGTTGTCCTCATCCTCCTCATCCACCGATTCCTCACCCTCTTCAGTGTTGTGTACATCCTCATTCTCACAGAGTATTAATTCGTCCCCGCTGGAATCCACCACCACAGGTCCCTCTATACGTTCTGGAGGCTGGTCTTCTTGGAAGAGTTGATAATTCATTTTTATGAACATCATCTTCTCCACATTTTGTAGAAGCAACCTCCTACGCCTTTCGCTGACAAGGTTCCCGGCTGCACTAAACACTCTTTTGGAGTACACACTGGAGGGGGGGGGGCAACTCAGGTAAAATACAGCCAGTTTGTACAGGGGCCTCCAAATTGCCTCTTTTTCCTGCCAGTACAGGTACGGACTGTCTGACATGCCTACTTGGATGCTGTCACCTATGTAATCCTTCAACAGACAGACGCACGCTTGTCGCTTCTGCTTTGAGGATGCAGGTGTGGCTACAGCCCACACATTTCACATAGACAGAAAAAAAAGAAGAATTTTTTTATTGTTTGTGGAACGCACTTTGAGGGTTACACCACCCTTTAACAGACAGACGCACGCTTGTCACTGCTGCTTTGAGGATGCAGGTGCGGCTACAGCCCACACAATTCACAAAGACAGAAAAAAATAGATTTTTTTTGTTTGTGGAGCGCACTTTGAGGGTTACACCACCCTTTAACAGACAGATGCACGCTTGTCGCTGCTGCTTTGAGGATGCAGGTGCGGCTACAGCCCACACATTTCACAAAGACAGAAAAAAAAAGAATTTTTAAATTTTTTTGGAGTGCACTTTGGGGGTTACAGCACTCTTTAGTGGACAAGCCAGCCGGCCCTTTACTTATGACACAGGCGCACGCAGTCGCTGAATGGCAAAAAATGCCAGAAATTTTTCGGGCCACCCAAAGCGTCTCCTGCACTCCCCTGTCGCTTTTCAGAAAATTCTGCACCACCAAGTTTATTGTGTGAGCAAAACATGGGACGTGCTGGAATTTGCCCAGATGTAATGCCTGCACAATATTGGTGGTGTTGTCAGATATCACAAATCCCCAGGAGAGTCTAAGTGGGGTAAGCCACTGGGTGATGATTTCCCTCAGTTTCTCTAAGAGGTTGTCGGCGGTGTGCCTCTTACTGAAACCGGTGATACACAGCGTAGCCTGCCTTGGAACGAGCTGGCGTTTCTGAGATGCTGCTACTGGTGATGCTGCTGTTGTTGCTGCGTAAGGTGATACATTTATCCAGTTGGCTGTCACAGTCATATAGTCCTTAGTCTACCCTGTTCCACTTGTCCACATGTCCGTGGTTAAGTGGACATTGGGTACAACTGCATTTTTCAGGACACTGACAACACTTTTTCTGACATTTCTGTACAGTCTCGGTATCGCCTGCCTAGTGAAGTGGAATCTAGACGGGATTTGGAACCGGGGACACACTACCTCCATCAATTGTCTAAATCCCACTGCACTAATGGCGGATACCAGATGCACGTCTAATAGCAGTCAAGGCCTCAGTTATACGTTTTGCTTCAGGATGACTGCTGTCGTACTTCATCCTCCTCGCTAAGGACTGTTGGAGGGTCAATTGTTTAGTAAAAGTAGAGATGTTCCTACTTCCTCTCTGGGATGATGAACAACTCCCAGCAACAGAAACAGCACTAGGAGGAAGTGGTTCTTGATCTTTGCCTATTTTATTTTTATCTGAGAAAATTTGGTCCTCCATTTAAGTTATATTGATATATACGTGCGGCTAAGGCGCACACAAACACAGAAAATAATTTTTTATTTTTGTTGGAGACTAGTGCACTTTGTGGGTTACACCACCCTTTAAGAAATGAGCCAGCCAGCCCTTTACTTGCACGTGCAGCTACTGCGCACACAATTCACAAACACAAAAAATATATATTTTTTTATTTTTTTTGGAGTGCACTTTGGGGGTTACAGCACCCTTTAATGGACAAGCCAGCTGGCCCTTTACTTATGGGACACAGGTGCACGCTTGGCGCTGCTCCTTTGTTGATGCACGTGCAGCCACAGTGCACACAATTCACAAACACAGAAAATATTTTTTTATTTGGTTTGGAGTGCACTTTGGGGGTTATAGCACCCTTTAACGGTCAAACCAGCCGGCCCTTTACTTATGACACAGGCGCACGCTTGGCGCTACTTTGTTGATGCGTGTGCGGCTACTGTGCACACAATTCACAAACACAAAAATATATAATTTTTTAGTTTTTTTGGAGTGCAATTTGGGGGTTACAGCACCCTTTAATGGACAAGCCAGCTGGCCCTTTTCTTATGGGACACAGGCACACGCTTAGCGCTGCTCCTTTGTTGATGCACATGCAGCCACAGCGCACACAATTCACAAACACAGAAAATATTTTTTTATTTGGTTTGGAGTGCACTTTTGGGGTTACAGCACCCTTTAACAGTAAAGCCAGCCGGCCCTTTACTTATGACACAGGCGCACGTTTGGCACTACTTTGTTGATGCGTGTGCGGCTACTGCGCATACAATTCACAAACACAGAAAAAATATAATTTCTTTTTGCACTTGGGGGGAGCACCCCTGATGGACAGAGTACCCCCTGGACAACACTACAGCACCCCTTTAGGACTGGGACACTGCACAGGACTTTGGAGTGGACACAGCCCCTACTGACTGCACAACACAGTCCAGCCAGCCCCTATGGACTTTGGAGGAGTGGACACAGCCCCTATGGACAATAGCAGCACAGCACAACACAGCCAGCCCCTATGGACTTTGGAGGAGTGGACACAGCCCCTATGGACAACAGCAGCACAGCACAACACAGCCAGCCCCTATGGACTTTGGAGGAGTGGACACAGCCCCTATGGAAAACAGCAGCACAGCGCAGCACAGCACAGCACAACACTACACTGCACTACACTACACTACACTACACAGCCTAGCCAGCCCTAACTCCCACCCTCCCTCTTCACTGTCCACAGCCGAGTGAGAAAATGGCGCCGACGCGGGTACCTTATATAGAATCCAAAACCCGCGAAACCCGGAAGGCGAGATGATGACGTTTTGCCTCGATTTCAGATCCGAGTCAGGCGGGAAAAGTCGAGCCTGACTCGGATCAGCCTCGGATCGGGGGGGCTCGGGGGGGTTCGGATTTCAGAAATCCGAACCCGCTCACCCCTAGCTAATACCTAAACTAACAGCATTGGCCAATTAGGGCATTTATTGTATTAATTAACTATAGATCCAGGCCTTTTTACTTAGGATACACCAAGAAGTGTATTAGAAATGTATTGGCCATTGCTAAGTAGTTACAGGCGGTTGGCTAATAAGGCACATATGTAAGGCAGTATGGGTGTGTCGCTGAATGTGGTTGCATACAGAGATGCTGAATTGCTTACATCGGAGGCCATACTCAGGTGGACTGCACCTAGCATAGAGTTAAAATGTCACTGGTGTGACTGATGGTGGTGTCTAAATGTACACAAAGCATGATTGCAGACAGTGGGAGTCTCAGTCCTTGCATATTTGGATGCACAGATGTACACCAGGGAAGGGCATTGTAGCAGAATTAGCATAAAGTTGCAGATGCAGCTGCAGCAAAAGATGCAAGGAAGGCTGTAACTGCCACCGACTAAGAATCCGGCATTATGAGCAGTGACCCCACCCCTTTAACAGTCACCACCCCTTTAGGGCTGCTTCTATATATTTCCTGGGCTGGTTTTCTATTCCAGTCCACCCCTGATTGTGACTATACATACTTCTCCAGTGATTTCCAAACCGAGTGTGTTATACACTGGACTCCATATGCACTTTTGCTGATAGTAGTGAAAGCCTGCTGTGTGTCGCCTGCAGGCATAAAGTGTTCTGAGCCAGTGCTGACTTTTTCCACAACAAATCGGCTGAAAATTTGGAGACACTTCCCAGGGGGACAGAGGACCTGAGCACAGGAACCATAAGGACTAGTGGCGTGGATGTGGTCCACACGCCGGACAACTCCCCGCAGCACCCGCTAGACCCCTAGTAGCACCCGCCGGACCCTTTGTAACACCTGCAGCTCCTGCCGGACCCTTTCACCTTACCCGCCAGACCCTTCCGCCTCACCTGCTGGACCCCTCACGACCCCCGCATCACCCCCCCGACCCCTTGCGACATCTGTAGCACCTGCCGGACCACCGCAACACCCACAGCACCCACGCGACACCTTCCAAAACCACCTGCAGCTCACGCCGGTTCTCCCGTGACACCCGCCGGGCTTCCCGTGACACCTGCCGGACTCCCTTCCCCCCCAGGTATTCCGAAAACTGAAATAATCCAAAATACGAAATGCTCCTGGTCCTGAGCATTTCGGATATGGGAGACTTAACCTGTATAATTTTCATGTATCTGTCTGTATATGTTCTGCCTGTATTGTGTATCCATATATTGTTTTCACCATCCTGTAATATAATCAATATATTTAGACACTACAAATAGCGCACTGTAATTTATCTACAATCTAAGCCCTATCTGCATTACAATGGTCTGTATTCACACATGCCTGTATGAGCTCATATTATACTTATATATATCCCTTCACCCATATGCCTGCACACACTTCCCATGTGTGCAGCATATACCCACACACTTACACAACAATATATTCCCCTAGGTGTTTTCTTTCAGATATAATGCATTACACAATGTATCAATAGACCTTCAGCGTGTTGTAGAACATGGAAGTCAGCACTTATATACAGATACACACACTCATATCCACATGATCTCTCTCTTTGCTCATACAAACACATGTGCTTATTCTATCTTTCTCTATCTCTTTACACATTCACGCATTCACAAAGAGCAATGCTGATAATACACACACATATATTATTTCTATCTTTCAGCGTACACTGGGGTCATTCAGACCCGCTCGCGAGCGCGAGATGCTCGCAAGTGGGTCGATGTTACCCCAATGCGCATGCGCACGACGGAGGGAGCTCCGTCGTGCGCATGCGCGAGACCCGGACAGCGGCAGCCAAGCTTTCGCTCCGGGTCTCGCACCAAAGGGGGCGTGCTGTCGATGGTGACTGAGAGCGCGCCCCCTTTGGTGGGTGTGCCGGGAACGTGGCTGCCAGACGGAGGCGTTCCCATGGGAACGCCTAACGTCTGGGTCCGGCCCCACTGACATCACTAGTAATGTCAGTGGGAGTGATTTTGGCTCTGATAGAGCCAAAATCACTCCAGGGCTTGCGGTCACAGAGACCCTACCGCAGGGTCTCGTCGCAAGCCCGATGGTCACGATGGTCTCGACCATCGTGACCATCTTTTTGGCTGCTCGCATATGCTGTGGGTGGTCACCCACAGCTATGCGAGTGTCCAGGAGGCCGCTCCATTTTTAGGTAGGAGGGCACTGATTCAGAGCGAGCGCTCTGGTCAGAGCGTCCGGCTCTGAATCAGGCCCACAGTCACACAAAAACATCCCTGAATTTAAATACACAAGGAGGATTAAATATACAAAGTTAAATTAGCAACAGACTTACCACACATTATAAGATTTGAACTGTGAACTCACTCTGAAGTAGTTTAGCAATATAGATGTATGTTGAAACTATAATGTATTATTCCTATTATACTGTATGTAAACATTTTATGCATTGTGTATATGATCTTGAAGTTATCTTTATAAAGTAAACAAATTTGTACCTTACGTCTGTTTGTTTGTCTAGATAACCGAGAGAAAGAATGAGTGAGATGTTTATCTATATTTATAATGCAGCATAGAGAATTGGATGCTAGATTGGTATTTATTTAGTGATTAACACATAATGGTGTGCTATATGATGTGGAGGACAATAGACATGTATTACTTTGGCGGTATAGAACCAGATCAAACAAAGAAATTGCGTGAGTCGCTCTTATGAATTTCTAGTTGGGCATCTTTAGTATTGCAACTGGGATCCATTGTTTATGGTTGTTGAAGTACAAGGCAAATGTTCTGTAAATCAATGCACATCGGATTTGTCATGAGTTCGTATTTTGACGTTAATAGAATAGCAGAAAAATCGCAAATTGCATTATATCCCAATAATTAATGAGATTAGTTATTAATAAAATCAATGACATGGTATCATGATTATGGTGGGAGGAAAACACACAGACCCCTATAACATCTACAATCTTGTGTGTGCCCCTGGCTTCCGTCTCCTTTTGTTCCGTTCTTCACTCCTTCTTCCTCCTCTAACCGCCGCCATCCCCTTTGACTGACAGATTCACAACTCATATTTATATGCCTAATCTGGGCTTTTCATGGTATACTTCAAAATGATCACATAGTATGTATTCTCTTTATTCTGTACATTAAGGTAAGCATAAGTCAATATACCTTTCCATTGATACAGTACATACAATTCTAATTTAGGTCAAGACTATATGATAATAGCTGTCAGTTCTTTGTATTTTAAATTAAAATAAGGTTTGGCAGATGCTTTAGCATATTTGGACTTTTCACAATCTAGGCAACTTGACCAAAGTAAACTTTGACAACAAATGGATTTGATCCCCAATGTAGAATGTAGATGAAGGGTAAACCAGTTCTGATTAACATATAGTAACTATTCTGACTGAGTTTCTAATCTTAATAACTGGTCTATGCAAAGGCAACCTTTTTCTCTAAAGATACCTAATGACTTACATTCAAACACAAGTATATATTTATATGCACACATATGCAAACTGGTTTACTCTATTATCTATTGATTTAATTTATACAATGAGTTAATTTCTTGGCCAATTTGTACAACTATGGGTGTTGGGATCTAGATCGTGACAAATATATCTAAAAATGGCGATTAAGGAAATATTCTGTAACAGTGGTTGACTACAAGTAGCATGATAATACATTGTTTATATATAGGATGATAAGGAGTTTATAATATAATATATATGAGTCTCTTGTGGCAAGAAATACTGAGACACATCCACACCTCCGCACACCTTAAACACACAATACACAATAGTCACAAGTACATTCACCCACCCCTTTGTCCCCTCTATATGTTTAGGTACTTATACATATATAAAATAAAGACATATTGCATTGTATTTGATTATGTGATATATTATGTTTAACACTATTCTATATTATATGTAAAGTTTATTTTTGATGGTCAGTTGTTAATGAGGATACATATTACCTTAAATGAAACTACTATGTCTTGAATGCAATCTGTCTTGATAAAAATATAATTGTCTGTCTGGTGTTGTTAACAGATACAGTATGTTAAGCTGAAATATACCTTTGCGAGTGGTTTATTAATAAGTTATTAATTATAAATAGTTATGAAATAGTCATTAGTTTATCTTCTTCACTCTTATCTAAGCTCCATCAGTGAGAAACTGCACATCCTTTATCATGATTCAAATTTGTATTTAATATATTGTTAGTTTTTTGTACATATGGGTTAATGTACTTCTGTACTGAGTACTAATAGATATTCATATAGGCATACATACACATTAGAATGCTTTCCCTGTGGTTTAAGCTACATTATAAAGAGTTGTACATAATCATGACATACAGTAATTGTCAACTTTTTGAATCCTTCCTCCCCAAGGGTATGTTCAAGGAGCAATTGAGGGGAGAGATGATATTCATGTCATCACTGCCCCACACACTACCGAAAGAGGATGCAAAATGCATTTTTGCATAGAGAAGATAGGAGCTGATTATGCAAATCACATCAAGGCCACTTCACAAGAAAGAGAAGTTGGATCTGAGAGTAGGCAAATTAATGTCATACCAGCAACAATGCACAAACCATAAAAATCATCATTAGCTTCTGACATACAAGGATAAAACTCTCAGGTGCACTCATCAGTTCAAAAAAAGATCAATTTTTTTAGTTCTGTAAGTATCCTCAATGGTTATTTTTCAGTGTGAATCACCAAAAATAACAAGACACAATAGAGTGTACGATATGGTATATACATTATCTTGAAATGTGGAAATATGCACTCAACTCTCTTCAGCAACAAGAAAACATTAGTTATTTTATTAGTTATTTTTATATCAAAGTCGGCCGGTGCTTGTTACACAGCAAAGGTCAATATGGTATAGAACCAGTTGCATTTTCATCTCGTAATACTCAAATCAGTAGGGATTATTGTGGACCATGGATTCTAATAATAGTGCACACCGGTGCTAATTGCAATCCCCTTAATTGTGCAAAAGCACTCTTCCAAGCACATAGATGCAGCAGTACATAACTTCTGCAAAGGGCACTCAGCAGAGTATTAATATGACCCATATGGTCATTCCCCCACAGTATAGTGGCCCATACTATATGTGCTCTAGGCCGCCCTGAAGAATACAAAGTTTTCATCAAGAAACCATTTGGTTTAATTAGGAAACCTATGGTTTAATTTCCATAAATCACAGTTGTTCACCTGCTTCAATTTCCCCTGTGTGGTATAGTCCGCTGACTACTTATTGATACAGCAACATTATTCCCAGATATTGCATAGGAGGAAAACACAAATGAAAGTTACCATGAACAAAAGAGTGGTTTAGTGTTATAGAAGACTAAAAACAAAAAATAAGCACAGACAACAACTTTTTTTTTGTTTGATTTGTATTCATATAGGGCAAAGGTTCCAAAACTCAGTACTCATGGCACCATAACAGTCCAGGTTCGGATTCTTTGGAATCTGAACACACCTGAACATTGGGAATCTGAGTAGATCTGAGCGGTGGCTCAGATCTTTGCACCTGACTTGGATTCCACTTCGAGGCAAAACGTCATCCTCGCGACACCAGATTCTCTTGGGTTTTGGATTCTATATAAGGCATCTCGGAAAGAAACTGGGTACCATTTTTATGTTAAGCATGCTGCTGTATGCTGTGCTTAACTCTGCTGTATAGGCTGTGCTGTTGTGCATAACTATATATAGGGGGTGCACACTGCTGTGCTGTACTCTGCTGTGTCCAGACACCAGACTCACAAGTCACAAGTGGCTGTTCTTCTTAGTCAATGTGTAGTATATAGGGGGTGCACACTGCTGTATGCTGTGCTGTACTCTGCTGTATAGGCTGTGTCCAGTGTCCACACTCACAAGTCACAAGTGGCTGTGCTGCTTAGTCAATGTGTATAGGGAGTGCACGCTCTGTGTGCTGTGCTGCTTAGTCAATGTGTATAGAGAGTGCACGCTCTGTGTGCTGTGCTTTACTCTGCTGTATTGGCTGTGCAGTGTCCAGACTCCATCAGTAAAACATTCACATACATATATAAGCCCTGTGACTCCACATAGTTTGAATAGGGCTGCACCTGCCTGTTTGTACTGTTTGGTGCACTTTGTTTTGCTCACTTTCATATTTAAGCCCTGTGGCTCCAGTCCACACAGCAATACAACTGCGCCATCAAAAAAATAATTGTATTGTTTGTATTGCTTGGTGCATTTTGCTCATGTGCATATATAAGCCCTGTGGCTCCAGTCCACACAGGAATACAGCTACACCATAAAAATAATTGTATTGTTTGTACTGTTTGGTGCACTTTGTTTTGTTCATGATCAAATAAAAGCCACGCAGTAATCTGTGAATTGAAAAATGGATAACATTCCATTTAGAGAAGACGAACAGCCAAATACTGTCACTGCAGCTCCTGCCACCAGTAATGATGATGACGCTACTAAAGCTGATGCTCAAGGGCATAGAGGGTCTAAATCACAGCATCTAAAACAAAAAAATATATACAGTGCTGAAGAAAAAAAACCTCTAATACAGGTAAAGTGTGGTGCAGAAAAACACAAAATTGCCAATATGCCATTCACCACACGCAGTGGCAAGGAAAGACTGAGGCCTTTTATTTATGACTTGTGGTGGTCATGCAAGTCTCAGTGAGGCATCTCCCTCTGCCTCTCATGATAATGCAAGATCTTATCACTCAGCGTGTAGAAGAGGTATAAAAAAAATTAAAACCACTATGGCAGTAGAAGAAACTGTGCATTCAGAAAAATAAGTGTCACAAATCCCTGAAGAGAGTAAGTGTGTCCATGAGTGCAATGTGTGAGCCTGACCTTAATGATACTGTTGTACTCACAGAGAAGCCGCCTTCCACCATTTCTGCTCCCTCTGCAATTGTGGGGATGAGCAGCACAAATATAGCTGATGACATAGAAATTGAGGATGCCACCGAGGAAGTGCAAGAGGATGAGGGGGATATTTGTGGACACCAGCACTAATGAGAATATTGAGGATGAGGATGTTATGTTAGTGTAAGTCAGGCACCATTACAAGCAGTTCTTAGCTATAAAGAAAGGAAGGCCATTGTCATGCCTGTGCATAGGAACAACAAATGCACCTCTTATGTGTGGAATTATATTTACCCAAATCCTGACAAAAATTGTCAAACCATCTGTAATGTAAACCAGGGTAAGCAGAGGTAGGGCCTTTAACCATTTAGGAACCTCCTTCCTGTTACATAATATGCACAAAAATCATGAAACATTTTTGACGACATCAGAAACTGGTGCTAAAAATATAACAACATGCAGTCCATCATCAGCTAGCTCCCTTTTCTCTACTAGATTCCAGCACCTGCAATCTCTACCACCAACAACTTCATCCTCAATATCCACAGTAATGATCGGAGGTAGTCCTGCATTCAATTTGTAAAAGCTAGGTGACTCCTCCCCTATCCAGAATTCCTCAAAAGAATCCTTCAGCACTAGGTGTGCTGCTGCTGGGAATGGATCTTCATCCCAGAAGGGGACCAAGAAGACTAGTATTTAAAAAAACTGACTGTGAAACAATCCTTTGCAAGGGGAAGCAAGCATGACAGCTCTCATCCAGTCACACAGCAGATAACTGATGCCATCACAGCTATGTTAGTATTAGATCTGCGTCCAATATCCACCAGTAATTCAGTGGATTTCTCACAGTTAAATGAGGTCCTGTGTCCTCTGTACCAAATTCCATCTCTGTTCTATTTTACCCAAAATGCCACTCCTCAACTTTACCATGACATTAAAGAAAAACAACAACTAATTATTGGCCTACAAAAATCCAATGTATACACTGTCCATCTAACCACAGATATGTGTATAAGCGGTAGGGGGCAAACTAAAGATCATATGACTGTGATTAGTCTTCAACAGCAGCAGTATCTAAGAGACAACACCAGCTCATTCAAAGGCAGGCTTCTCTGTGTATCACCGGCTTCACTAAAAGGCATAACGCAGACAACCTCTTATAAAAACTAAGGTATGTCATATCAAAATGGCTTTCCCCACTTGGACTCTCCTCCAGGATTTGTGACTTCTGACAATGCCACCAATATTGTGAAAGCATTACTGCTGGGTGAATTCCAACACATCCCATGTTTTGCTCACACAATCTACTTGGTAGTACAGGGATTTTTTTTAAAAATGACAGGGGTGTACAGGAGATGCTGTTGTGGCCTGAAACATTTTGGGACATTTTCACTATTCAGCCACAGCATGCAGGAGATTGCAGCAGCTACAAGAGCAGCTGAATTTGCCCTGCCACCAACTGAAGCAGTAGGTGGTAACCAGGTGGAATTCCACCCTTTATATGCTTCAGCGGATGGATGAACAGCCAAAAACCATCCATAGCTATAACAAGCCATGACATTGGAAGAAGAAGGGGAGTGTTCATTAGTCCAGCTTAGTGGAGAATGCTTTCCATCTTGTGCAAGGTGCTCAAACCCTTTGAAGAAGCCATCTGTGAAGTTAGTTCAGACACTGCTAGCTTGAGTCAGGTGATTCCCCTAATTAGGCTTTTGGAAAATCAGCTTGAGAAATTGAAGGAGATTAAACAGCAATTCTGCTAGGTATGTCGGACTTGTAAATAAAGTCCTTTGTTCACTTCGCCGGGATCCAAGGGTTGCCAATATCTTCAAATCAGATCACTATATTTTGGCGACTGTGCTTGATCTTAGGTTGAAGTTGGACATTGTGTCTTTCTTTCCAACTGACCCATATCTTAAGAGATGCAAAGAGTTCCTGGTGAGCAAGGTGGCAGCTCAAGTGGTACACAACATGACGACATCTCCTCCTTCAATTTCTCCGGCAGCTGCCAGGAAAAAACTTTGCTTTCTCAAAAGAACCAATGGTGATGCAGAAGAGTCAATTTGTGACATCTGATCGTGTCTAAAAGAATTTCTGAAAACTAGTGACACTGCTATCGCAACTCCATTTGATAGGTTCACCATCCACAGAATGGTGGAGGATTATTTTCACTGACTGACATTTTTAATTTTATAGTTTATTAAACTGCCATCCTGTCTGCTACTTCTGTGTGGCAATTGTTTCATAGATGTCCTATATTTTTTTAACTGTCATGCATTTGTGCCGCTGCTCTGGCATTTACTTTTTGTTATTTTTATACTGTTCTTTATTTCAACTAAAATCACAAATAGATATACTTGCAAAATACTTTTATGCCTTTTTCAACTTGATTTGTAGATACCAACCTGGTTGCCTTTTTTCTTAAACTTTCATTCCAATGTGTAACAACAGATGGGCTTGGCTTTCCTTGACCATAACAGCTATGTTTGGTCAGGTGCAACTCAAGCACCAAAGGGATAGGCTATGTTGTGATGGTATCTGGGGATGTTCTCCCCACTTCCCTCCCAGTGTCCCCATACATAATCTCAGAAGCACGATGGTGAGAGATGTTTAGTACCAGACTTTAATAATCCCTCTGCCCCCTTTTTGCTCAGAGCATTCATTTTGTGTGCTGCCACATTAATGCTTCCACTCATTCAAGAATCAAAATGGGCAGGTGCGACACCAGCATTACTCCCGTCAGTGGTAGGGCCCATGGATATTCCATCTTGCACCTCCTTTTCTTTGCATTATGCACTGTTTGTGGCATTGCTGACAGTCTTTTTATGTAGATGCCAAACAGTATTGTAATAGTTTATTAAACTGCCATCCTGTCTGCCACTGCAGTGTCATTCTCTTTACTAGATGTGCCATGTTGGTAGTTGAACTACCACAGCTGCTGAAATCGTCTACATGAGGTTGATGAATGCCAAAAATGTAAAGAAATTTTTTGGCCATAGACAGCATCTCCTGCATGCCCCTTTCAATATTTAAAAAAAAAAAATTGGAACCACCAAAGAGCTCAACTGGGGCAAGGACTAATGTGAATGAGTAAATGTTCTTTGTGAATGCCTTCCCTCTTCCCTTATAAATTTGCTTTGAAATCCAAAACTTCAATTAAATTTACTACGAATCAACCCTTCCTTTCCCTGCCTTCCACTACATACATACTCTATCTCCCTTGGATGTTGTCGTTCACCTGGAGAGCTACAGGCACCTTTCCTGTGATGTAAACAGCAAGTCTTGGTCTTATTATCCCCAACAACCTCCCCGAACTTAAAGTAAACATCTGTTTTTTAGTGTGTACAATTTAGCACCTCCACAAGCAAGGCCACCGCATTTCTATTAGATGCATAAGAAATATGCAGTGTATATCTGCTGAATCAATATTTAATCAGGATGTGGCACACATCTCTGCCCTCTGTGTGTTACAGTACCAACAAGTGCTCTGCAGATGTCAGTCAGGTGATCAGGTTTTAGATGGATGGTTCATATAGGATTGGACACAAGTGGGCTTCAGTGAGCCTGCATCTATATATGCCCCAAGCATCTCTGTGCAATGGTACAGATGCTGCATAATACCTTCTGACAAACTCTTCACACTCGAATAGCGAACCTTCTGCAGATCAAATATGTTTTTCAGGAACTGAAGAACTTGATCCTAAATTGCTCCGTACTCATAAATTTTATTCAGAATCATAGAATTAAAGAAATTTACGAACAAATCAATCTTTCCTTCCTTTTCCTGCCTTCAACTACTCTATAAACATGCTCAATCTCCCTTGGTCCTCTGATCTAGTTCTTGATTAATGAAAACATTTTTTGGTTCTCTATGGGGTCATATAGTTTATTAAACTGCCATCCTGTTTTCCAAATGCCATTTTGGAAGCTAAACTGCTACATGTTTGTGCCACCCACTTCTGTTGCTAAGCTTAGTCAGCCAGTTAGCTTGGTGCAACCTTTTGGCCTAAACTGGATGAAAACAATATTGTGAGCTGCGAGGTGGTCAAAATTGACTGGATATGAGTGGAAATTAATGTTATTGAAGTTAATAATACTCTAGGAACAAACAAATGCTCAAATTGTGATTTTAGCTTTTTTTTTCAATTTTTGGAACAAATCCAAAATCAGTCACAGCATTTTGGCAAAAAATTAAAAACAAAAACGGATTACGAATTAGAACCAAAACCAGCAAAAATGGTCCGGCGCATATCTTTAGTTTTAAGAATATCCATGGTTGACCACAGGTGACTTAATTAGTACCTAAGTCAATTCGATTTAACCACCTGTGCTCACCCATGGATATCTCAAAAACCTAAACTGTTGGGGTACCTTGAGGACTACGTTTGGGAACTTCTAATATAGGACATTTATACTGCATTGAAGCTGGTATTATGGAAAGTACCATTTTAATCAAATACTGGCATATTTTATTTATAGTTTTGTTTCTAAATATTGCCTAATGTTGTATTAGTTTATTAATACCGTAGGGAGTTGGGGAACCATGTGCAGCCAGTATTTCCTGTATACATTGTGGCATTGAATAAAAGACTCAACCTGCCAATGACTGGAATTGTGCAAGTGGGATGTTACAGCATTCTTCCAGATGAAAGTCACTCAACTGAAGCCTGTTTGATGGTGTCTGAAAATACTGCCTCAAGCACTGTTTCAGAATATTCCATAAATGCGCTTTGATGTTCAGATCTGGCAAGTGAAAATGGAATGCAGGATTATTTTCTGCAATGTGGAGACTAGATCATTTTGCCTTCAGCGGGAATTAGTACATCGAAACCACATTAGAAACACTTGAAGCTTAAACTTTTTTAGACTGGCATCACACATGACAAGTAAGTTTGTTGACAATATGTTAAGGGTATTGTATCTGCATATGCTACCTTATTCCACTGATCCGTAATCAATTTTCTGTGCACTTTGTATAGCTGAATTTGCAAATGTGTATTGATGGGTGGTTTATGCATCTCACCCTTTTATGACATCCTTAGCTATGGAGTTTTTGAATTCAGATACATTGCTGTTTGGTTCATCACAGTTGCCCTTTGCTGAGGTTTTTCTGTTGGCATTCCATGGTGACAGAATCTAATTGCTTTTAAATTTATTTTACTTTTTTGAATCAAGTGTAATATATTTTTTAAAAATTATAACAATAAAATGTACAGAATTGCAGATCAAAAGAAACAGTTAAGAAAAAGTCAAAAATAAATGCATTGAAGATAAATGGATGAGTAAACGTAGAAGGGCAATAGGGGTTGTCTTATGAGGTAGTTATGTAGGCGTTTCTGAAAAATTAAGTCTTTTGGGCACATTGGAAGCTTGGAGACTAGACAACAGTCTGATTGGCCTTATGAGTGAGTTCAGAAAGTGACATGCAGCTCTGTCTCAGAAACAGTATAAACAAGATCAGTGGGAATGTGAGCCAACAATCATTGGCAGAGCTGGGATGAAGCATGGGCATATGTATGAATATGAGTTTGAAAATGTAAGAGGAAAAGAGTGGTGGAGGTATTTATACTGTAGGTGAGGGTTAAGTGTTTGAATTGGATTCTGTAGGCGACATGGAAGCAGGGTAGTCACTGGAAGAAAGGGGAAACAGACAGAGGAAGGTGAATGGAAAATAAGTTGTACCAACATTGAGGACAATTGAAGTTTGGAGAGGTTTGGTGAAAGGAAGTCTGGAGAGGAGGGGGTTGCAATAGTACAAGCCAGAGATACAAGATAATGGATGAAAGTTATGCTTGCATCTAAAGTGAGTATGGTTCTGATCATGTTATGAAGGTGAATGCTAAATTATCAGGAGAGATTGAATGTGAGGAGTGAGCTAGAGCAAGTCAATGATGACACCCAAGTAACAAACCTGAGGAACAAAGTAGAAGGTAATGTTATCAATAGACAAGGAAAGAAGGTGAGGTGTTGTATCTTTGGAGGAATACAATGAGTTCTTTTTATACATGTTACTTGTAAGAAAGCACTGGGATTTCCAAGAGAAGTTAGCAGAAAAACATTTGGAGACATGAGTGAGGAGTGAAGAGGATAGGTACATTTAGATAACATCAATCTAGAAGTGGTATTGAAGGTTGAACAAGCTGATGAGTTCACCAAGGAAGAATATGTACATAGAATAGATAAAGGTATAGAGAATGTACACTAACAGTTAGAGGAAGAGGAGGGTAGGTGGAATCAAAGAACAGACAAAGAAAGAAAGATCTATTGTAAACCAGGAGAGGATGTTTTCATTGAGGGCAATGGAGTCGAGGGTTTGCAGAATGAGAGGGTTTGTCATGGTATCGAAAGACACAGATGTCCAGGAGGATGAATAAAGAAAGCGACTCTTAGATTTGTCAGTGAAAATATGGCTTGACACATTGAAAATGGCAGTTTTAGTGGAGTGGAGAGAGAGAAACGCAGATTTACATCGGTTGAGGAGACTGTGAGAGAAAAGGAAGCTAGTAAATTGGTTGCAGAGAAGCCTCCCAAGAAGTATGGAGGCAAAGGGGAGGAGAGAGATCAGATGAAAGTTAGAAGCAAAGACAGGGTCACAGCTTTTTTTGTGGATAAATGTGACAAGTGCGTATCTGACTAAAAAGACAGTACCAGAGGGGAAAGATAGCTTGAGGTTGGCAAGGTGGGAGCAAGCATTGATATAGAAGGTGAGAGTTCATAAGGTTGAGGGTGTAGGTTTAGAGAGTAGAAGATAAGAGAAGGGCATGGACATCATCCCTAGATATGAGGCATGAAGTACAAGGTGTATAGGCTTCCAGAATATGGTTGGGTTGGATAAATGGGGTCTGATGTGAGGAGATGTCATTGTGGATGGAGTTAATCTTGGAGATTAAATGGTTGTAGGGGGCGCAGATTATCCAGTTTGGCAATAGGAAACAGGAGTTGAAGGACTAGAAGGAAATTAAAGATTTAAACTAGGACTCCATATAGTGACATAGGGCAGAATATTAGGAGGTGATTAGGAATTTGAAGTCAATGTGAGAGTGTTATTTGCTCCAGTAATGTACCGCTGTTTCCAATTGATTATCCAATTCCCCATTGATATTCTAATCATATCAACATCACTGCAAATTAATGGAATCTAGATTTCCTATTTCCTCAAAAGAAGCAAAGAAACATGCAAGAAGTAGTCTCACTGAGGCTGATGCAGAAATAAATGTAAGTCAATTTTGGGGACAGATCTTGATGTTGTTTTTATCTACTGCAAGTGAGATATTGAGTTGTATGGAATTCAGTCACATCTCCACTGGTGGCTGAATGGGTGTAACTGGCTGGTAAGGGGGCATATGGACACAGGCTGTGTTTAGTAAAGTGTGCCAAAGGAATTGCAAGGTAGAGTTGTATGGAAATGTAAATATGTCTGTTTTCAAACTAATCTCTTGTACCAAGGAAAGGGCTGGCGCAAATGGGGACTGATAATGACTATAGATATGAAACCAAGTATCCATGCAATCAAGGTATAATTACAGGTATAATTCAACTAAGCATCTTTATGTGTAATTCCACTTACGTTATCTAGATTGAGAATTCTGGATGCAATTGACTCACTGTAGGTAAAACTATAATTTAACCATTTTAATTCACCTAATGAATATAGAAAATTATATTATTGTACATAATATTTATACAATTCTTTCTAGCATTGGAAAACAGTTAGATGCCTTTCAACACAGAGGCATTGGACATATATCATTAGAGTCCAGAGGTGGAAATCAAGACCTCTTATAAAAAAAATTATAATGTAATTTCTTGATAATCTCTAAATTATACAGTATGTTTGTAATTAGCTGTTGTCTGTATAAATATATTGTCACTGATTGTATAGCAAGAATTATTATTTTGAATATTAGTTGCACATAGCTGTCTTCGTCAGTCTAGATTCGAATATTATCAATTTATTCTTGCATATCACACTAGACTCTCAATATGTGGTCTTCTTGAAGTAAAGCTCAACCCTCTTTGCCTGGTTCCTTTTGCATATCCAGCAGCACCACAATTGTTTTCTGGACAATGCCTAACTCCTCCTTGCTGCCCGGCATGTTAGCCAATATTTAACCCTCTCTGTTTCAAGAAGGTAAGTGCTGACAGGTGTGCCTTCTCATGAATTCTAAGATTCCCCAAATTGGACTAAGGTTGGATAGATTAATGTGCCGAAATGTTACATTGAGATATGCACATGGATCTGCACATGGCACTTTTTTATTTTAAATTTTCCAAGGTTGTATTGATATAACTGAATCAATTTAAAGCCACAATCTGCATCATATTGGAATATACAGCTGATACTCTTTATACCTTTGCAGGGATTTAAATATTTGCTGTTACCTTTGTTTATTTTATATTTAATTTTTCTGCATGCAGAATAGGGCTGATATATTTTTACATGTTCTATATACTGTGGTTATCATCACATGTATGTGTGACTGCATATATGGATGACAGTATGTGTATGTATGTGACAGTATGTGTATGTGTGTGACAGTATGTATGTGTGACTGCATATGTGGATGACAGTATGTGTGACAGTATGTATGTGTGAATGCATATGTATGTGTGTGACAGTATGTATGTGTGTGACTATATAGATGTGTATAAGTGTGACTATGTGTCTGTATATATGTATGAGTATATGTGTGACTGCATATGTGTGTGACAGTATGTATGTTTATGTGTGTGACAGTATGCATGTTTATGTGTGTGACTGCATATGTGTATGACAGTATATATGTGTGTGACAGTATGTAACTTTATGTGTGTGACTGCATATGTGCGTGACAGTATCTATGTGTGTGACAGTATGTATGTTTATGTGTGTGGCAGTATGTATGTTTATGCGTGTGACTGCATATATGCGTGACAGTATATATGTGTGAATGCATATGTATGTGTGTGACAGTATGTATGTGTGTGACTATATAGATGTGTATATGTGTGACTATGTGTCTGTATATATGTATGAGTATATGTGTGTGACAGTATGTATGTTTATGTGTGTGACAGTATCTATGTGTTTGACAGTATATATATTTCTGTGTGTGACAGTATGTATGTTTATGCGTGTGACTGCATATGTGTGTGACAGTATCTATGTGTGTGACAGTATGTATGTTTATGTGTGTGGCACTATGTATGTTTATGTGTGTGACAGTATCTATGTGTGTGACAGTATGTATGTTTATGTGTGTGGCAGTATGTATGTTTATGTGTGTGACTGCATATGTGTGTGACAGTATCTATGTGTGTGACAGTATGTAAGTTTATGTGTGTGACTGCATATGTGTGTGACAGTATCTATGTGTGTGACAGTATGTAAGTTTATGTGTGTGACTGCATATGTGTGTGACAGTATCTATGTGAGTGACAGTATGTATGTTTATGTGTGTGGCAGTATGTATGTTCATGTGTGTGACTGCATATGTGTGTGACAGTATCTATGTGTGTGACAGTATGTAAGTTTATGTGTGTGACTGCATATGTGTGTGACAGTATCTATGTGTGTGACAGTATGTAAGTTTATGTGTGTGACTGCATATGTGTGTGACAGTATCTATGTGTGTGACAGTATGTATGTTTATGTGTGTGACAGTATGTATGTTTATGCGTGTGACTGCATATGTGTGTGACAGTATGTATGTTTATGTGTGTGACTGCATATGTGTGTGACAGTATCTATGTGTGTGGCAGTATGTATGTTTATGCTTGTGACTGCATATGTGTGTGACAGTATCTATGTGTGTGACAGTATGTAAGTTTATGTGTGTGACTGCATATGTGTGTGACAGTATCTATGTGTGTGACAGTATGTATGTTTATGTGTGTGGCAGTATGTATGTTTATGCGTGTGACTGCATATATGTGTGACAGTATCTATGTGTGTGACAGTATGTAAGTTTATGTGTGTGACTGCATATGTGTGTGACAGTATCTATGTGTGTGACAGTATGTAAGTTTATGTGTGTGACTGCATATGTGTGTGACAGTATCTATGTGAGTGACAGTATGTATGTTTATGTGTGTGGCAGTATGTATGTTCATGTGTGTGACTGCATATGTGTGTGACAGTATCTATGTGTGTGACAGTATGTAAGTTTATGTGTGTGACTGCATATGTGTGTGACAGTATCTATGTGTGTGACAGTATGTAAGTTTATGTGTGTGACTGCATATGTGTGTGACAGTATCTATGTGTGTGACAGTATGTATGTTTATGTGTGTGGCAGTATGTATGTTTATGCGTGTGACTGCATATATGTGTGACAGTATCTATGTGTGTGACAGTATGTATGTTTATGTGTCTGGCAGTATGTATGTTTATGCGTGTGACTGCATATATGTGTGACAGTATCTATGTGTGTGACAGTATGTATTTTTATGTGTGTGACAGTATGTATGTTTATGTGTGTGACAGTATGTATGTTTTTGTTAGGGGTGTGCATCGGCCACTTTTCGTGTTTTGTGTTTTGGTTTTGGATCTGGATCTTTCTTCGTGTTTTGGATCTGGATTGGTTTTGCCAAAACCACCCTTCCGTGTTTTGGGTTCTGGGTTTTGTGTTTTGGATCTGTATTTTTTGAAAAAAAGCATAAAAACAGCTAAAATCACAGAATTTGTAGGTTTTTCTGCTCCTATGCTATTATTAACCTCAATAACCTTAATTTCCACTCATTTCCAGTCTATTCTGAACACCTCACACCTCACAATAGTGTTTTTATGTCCAAAAGGTTGCACCGAGGTAGCTGGATGACTATGCTAAGCGACACGAGTGGGCGGCACAAACACGTGACCCATCTAGGAGTGACACTGCAGTGGCAGGCAGGATGGCAGTTAGAAAAACTAGGCCCCAAACTGTACATAATGCAAAGAAAAAAAGAGGTGCAAGATGGAATTGTCCTTGGGCCCTCCCACCCACCCTTATGTTGTATAAACAGGACATGCACACTTTAACAAATCAATCATTTCAGCGCCAGGGTCTGCCACACAACTGTGGCTGAAATGATTGGTTCGTTTGGGCCCCCACAAAACAAGCTGGCAATTAATGTGTCCCTGCACAAACTGGCTCTACGGAGGCAAGATGTCATCCTCATCCTCCTCATCCACCGATTCCTCACCCTCTTCAGTGTGTACATCCTCATCCTCACAAAGTATTAACTCGTCCCCACTTGAATCCACCACCACAGGTCCCTCTGTACCTTCTGGAGGCTGGTCTCCCTGGAAGAGCTGATAATTCATTTTGATGAACATCATCTTCTCCACATTCTGTGGAAGCAACCTCCTACGCCTTTCGCTGACAAGGTTCCCGGCTGCACTAAACACTCTTTCGGAGTACACACTGGAGGGGGGGCAACTCAGGTAAAATAGAGCCAGTTTGTACAGGGGCCTCCAAATTGCCTCTTTTTCCTGCCAGTACAGGTATGGACTGTCTGACATGCCTACTTGGATGCTGTCACCGATGTAATCCTCCACCATTCTGTCAATGGTGACAGTATCATATGCAGTGACAGTAGACATGTCAGAAATTGTTGCCAGGTCCTTCAGTCCGGACCAGATGTCCAAACTTGGTCCTGCCTGCCCTGCATCACCGCCAGCGGGTTGCTTAGGATACCTAAGTTTTTTCCTGGCAGCCCCAGTTGCGGGAGAAAATGAAGAAGGAGCCGTTGACGTGTCACGTTCCGCTTCAGCTGACAGTGTGTTCACCAGCAGGTCTTTGCACCTCTGCAGGCTTGTGTCGGCCGGAAAGAGAGACACCACATAGGCTTTAAACCTAGGATCGAGCACGGTGGCCAAAATGTAGTGGTCTGATTTCAACAGATTGACCACCCTGGAATCCTGGCAAAGCGAATGAAGGGCTTCATCCACAAGTCCCACATGCCGAGCGGAATCGCTCCGTCTTAGCTCCTCCTTCACTTTCTCCAGCTGCTTCTGCAAAAGCCTGATGAGGGGAATGACCTGACTCAAGCTGGCAGTGTCTGAACTGACTTCACGTGTGGCAAGTTCGAAGGGCTGAAGAACCTTGCACAACACGGAAATCATTCTCCACTGCGCTTGAGTCAGGTGCATACCCCCTCCTTTGCCTATGTCATAGGTGGATGTATAGGCTTGTATGGCCTTTTGCTGCTCCTCCATCCTCTGAAGCATATAGAGGGTTGAGTTCCACCGCGTCACAACCTCTTGCTTCAGGTGATGGCGGGGCAGGTTCAAGAGTGTTTGCTGGCGCTCCAGTCTTCGGCACGCAGTCGCTGAATGGCGAAAGTGGCCAGAAATTTTTCGGGCCACCCAAAGCGTCTCCTGCACGCCCCTGTCGCTTTTCAGAAAATTCTGCACCACCAAGTTTATTGTGTGAGCAAAACATGGGACGTGCTGGAATTTGCCCAGATGTAATGCCCGCACAATATTGGTGGCGTTGTCAGATATCACAAATCCCCAGGAGAGTCTAAGTGGGGTAAGCCACTGGGCGATGATTTCCCTCAGTTTCTCTAAGAGGTTGTCGGCGGTGTGCCTCTTACTGAAACCGGTGATACACAGCGTAGCCTGCCTTGTAACAAGCTGGCATTTCTGAGATGCTGCTACTGGTGACGCTGCTGCTGTTGCTGCGTAAGGTGATACATCTACCCAGTGGGCTGTCACAGTCATATAGTCCTTAGTCTGCCCTGTTCCACTTGTCCACATGTCCGTGGTTAAGTGGACATTGTGTACAACGGCATTTTTCAGGACACTGAGGACACTTTTTCTGACGTTTCTGTACAGTCTCGGTATCGCCTGCCTAGTGAAGTGGAATCTAGACGGGATTTGGAACCGGGGACACACTACCTCCATCAATTGTCTAAATCCCACTGCACTAATGGCGGATACCGGACGCACGTCTAACACCAACATAGCAGTCAAGGCCTCAGTTATACGTTTTGATTCAGGATGACTGCTGTCGTACTTCATCCTCCTCGCTAAGGACTGTTGGAGGGTCAATTGTTTAGTAAAAGTAGTGGTGTTCCTACTTCCTCTCTGGGATGATGAACGACTCCCAGCAGCAGCAACAACAGCAGCGGCAGCAGTAGGCGTAGCAATGCAGGATCCTCCAGAGGAATCCCGGATAGGAGAGTCAGTCATGCCAGTGACATGGCCTGCAGGACTACTTCCGATCCTGACTAAGGAGGAAATTGACGAGGAGGGAGTTGACGGTGTGGTTTGCAGGCGCTTGGATACAACAGGACAACGGGATTTATGTGTCCCTGGACTGCTTACGGTCTTAGCCAAAGTTTCTGAACTTGACAGTAACTTTTTATGAACGCGCTGCAGGTGCCGTATAAGGGAGGATGTTCCTAGGTGGTTGACGTCCCTACCCCTACTTATTTCACCTTTACATATGGTACATATGGCAAGACAGTTGTTGTCCGGATTTGGATAGAAATATTGCCAGACCAAAGAGGTGGAATGTTTGGTCTTCTGCCCAGGCATGACCGTGATGGGCTTTTTCATCCCACGGACAACAACTGTCTCCCCCGGAGCCTGATTTAAACATACCACATCACCATCAGAATCCTCCTCGCCAACTTCCTCCTCAGCGCCAGCTACACCAGTATCCTCATCCTGTTGTACTTCAACAGTGACATCTTCAATTTGCATATCAGCAAGTCAACTGTGGGTGCTCCTTTCAGCACTAGCAGGGGGCGTGCAAATGGTGGAAAGAGCCACCTCTTCCCGTCCAGTGCTGGGAAGGTCAGGCATCGCAACCACCACCACACTTGGACTCTCCTTGGGGATTTGTGATATCTTCTTAGAAAGCACAGTTCTTCGCTGTGCTTTTGCCAGCTTAACTCTTTTGATTTTTTTAGTGGGAGGAGGGCTTCCATCGTCATGTGAAGCTGAACCACTAGTCATGAACATACTAGGGATCGACCTTAGCCGTTCCTTGCCACTCCGTGTCGTAAATGGCATATTGGCAAGTTTACGTTTCTCTTCAGCTGATTTAAATGTCTTTTTCAAGGTCATTTTCCTGAACTTTGCCATTTGGGATTGTATGTGCCCTCTACTATGACATTGGGCATCGGCCTTGGCAGACGACGTTGATGGCATGTTATCGTCTATGTCATAACTAGTGGCAGCAGCTTCAGCACTAGGAGGAAGTGGTTCTTGATCTTTCTCTATTTTATTTTTATCGGAGAAGTTTGGTCCTCCATTTATGTTATATCGATTTGATATATACGTGCGGCTAAACACAGAAAATAAATTTTTTTTTGGTTTGGACTGGAGTGTACTTTGTGGGTTACAGCACCCTTTAACGGTCAAGCCAGCCGGCCCTTTACTTATGACACAGGCGCACTCTTGGCACTACTTTGTTGATGCACGTGCGGCTACTGCGCACACAATTCACAAACACAGAAAATAATTTTTTTTTGGTTTGGACTGGAGTGTACTTTCGGGGTTTACAGCACCCTTAACGGTCAAGCCAGCCGGCCCTTTACTTATGACACAGGCGCACGCTTGGCACTACTTTGTTGATGCACGTGCGGCTACTGCGCACACAATTCACAAACACAGAAAATAATTTTTTTTTTGGTTTGGACTGGAGTGTACTTTGGGGGTTACAGCACCCTTTAACGGTCAAGCCAGCCGGCCCTTTACTTATGACACAGGCGCACGCTTGGCACTACTTTGTTGATGCACGTGCGGCTACTGCGCACACAATTCACAAACACAGAAAATAATATTTTTTTTGGTTTGGACTGGAGTGTACTTTGGGGGTTACAGCACCCTTTAACGGTCAAGCCAGCCGGCCCTTTACTTATGACACAGGCGCACGCTTGGCACTACTTTGTTGATGCACGTGCGGCTACTGCGCACACAATTCACAAACACAGAAAATAATTTTTTTTTTGGTTTGGACTGGAGTGTACTTTGGGGGTTACAGCACCCTTTAACGGTCAAGCCAGCCGGCCCTTTACTTATGACACAGGCGCACGCTTGGCACTTCTTTGTTGATGCACGTGCGGCTACTGCGCACACAATTCACAAACACAGAAAATAATTTTTTTTTTGGTTTGGACTTGAGTGTACTTTGGGGGTTACAGCACCCTTTAACAGTCAAGCCAGCCGGCCCTTTACTTATGACACAGGCGCACGCTTGGCACTACTTTGTTGATGCACGTGCGGCTACTGCGCACACAATTCACAAACACAGAAAATAATTTTTTTTTGGTTTGGACTGGAGTGTACTTTCGGGGGTTACAGCACCCTTTAACGGTCAAGCCAGCCGGCCCTTTACTTATGACACAGGCGCACGCTTGGCACTACTTTGTTGATGCACGTGCGGCTACTGCGCACACAATTCACAAACACAGAAAATAATTTTTTTTTTGGTTTGGACTGGAGTGTACTTTGGGGGTTACAGCACCCTTTAACGGTCAAGCCAGCCGGCCCTTTACTTATGACACAGGCGCACGCTTGGCACTACTTTGTAGATGCACGTGCGGCTACTGCGCACACAATTCACAAACACAGAAAATAATTTTTTTTTTGGTTTGGACTGGAGTGTACTTTCGGGGGTTACAGCACCCTTAACGGTCAAGCCAGCCGGCCCTTTACTTATGACACAGGCGCACGCTTGGCACTACTTTGTTGATGCACGTGCGGCTACTGCGCACACAATTCACAAACACAGAAAATAATTTTTTTTTGGTTTGGACTGGAGTGTACTTTCGGGGGTTACAGCACCCTTTAATGGTCAAGCCAGCCGGCCCTTTACTTATGACACAGGCGCACGCTTGGCACTACTTTGTTGATGCACGTGCGGCTACTGCGCACACAATTCACAAACACAGAAAATATATTATTTTTTTAGCACTTGGGGGGAGCACCCCTGATGGACAGAGCACCCCCTGGACAACACTACAGCACTCCTTTAGGACTGGGACACTGCACAGGACTTTGGAGTGGACACAGCCCCTATGGAGAACTCACTGCACAACACAGTCCAGCCAGCCCCTATGGACTTTGAAGTAGTGGACACAGCCCCTATTAACAACAGCAGCACAGCACAACACAGCCAGCCCCTATGGACTTTGAAGTAGTGGACAACAGCAGCACTACACTACACTACACTACACAGCCCTAACTCCCACCCTCCCTCTTCACTGTCCACAGCCGAGTGAGAAAATGGCGCCGACGCGGGTACCTTATATAGGATCCAAAACCCGCGAGACTCGGAAGGCGGGATGATGATGTTTTGCCTCGATTTCAGATCCGAGTCAGGCGGGAAAAGTCGAGCCTGACTCGGATCGGACTCGGATCGGGGGGGCTCGGGGGGGTTCGGATTTCAGAAATCCGAACCCGCTCACTCCTAATATTTATTAGGGGTGTGCACCGGCCACTTTTCGTGTTTTGGTTTTGTTTCTGGATCTTTCTTCATGTTTTGGATCTGGATTGGTTTTGCCAAAACCACCCTTCTGTGTTTTGGGTTCTGGGTTTTGTGTTTTGGATCTGTATTTTTTTGAAAAAAAGCATAAAAACAGCTAAAATCACAGAATTTGTGGCTTTTTCTGCTCCTATGCTATTATTAACCTCAATAACCTTAATTTCCACTCATTTCCAGTCTATTCTGAACACCTCACACCTCACAATAGTGTTTTTATGTCCAAAAGGTTGCACCGAGGTGTCTGGATGACTATGCTAAGAGATACGAGTGGGCGGCACAAACACGTGGCCCATCTAGGAGTGACACCGCAGTGGCAGACAGGATGGCAGTTTGAAAAACTAGGCCACAAACAGTACATAATGCAAAGAAAAAAAAGAGGTGCAAGATGGAATTGTCGTTGGGCCACCCTTATGTTGTATAAACAGGACATGCACACTTTAGCAAACCAATCACTTCAGCGCCAGGGTCTGCCACATGACTGTGGCTGAAATGATTGGTTCGTTTGGGCCCCCACAAAACAAGCTGGCAATTAATCTGTCCCTGCACAAACTGGCTCTACGGAGGCAAGATGTCGTCCTCATCCTCCTCATCTACCGATTCCTCACCCTCTTCAGTGTTGTGTACATCCTCATCTTCACAGAGTATTAACTCGTCCCCGCTGGAATCCACCACCACAGGTCCCTCTGTACGTTCTGGAGGCTGGTCTCCCTGGAAGAGTTGATAATTAATTTTTATGAACATCATCTTCTCCACATTTTGTGGAAGCAACCTCCTACGCCTTTCGCTGACAAGGTTCCCGGCTGCACTAAACACTCTTTCGGAGTATACACTGGAGGGGGGGCAACTCAGTTAAAATAGAGCCAGTTTGTAAGGGGGCCTCCAAATTGCCTCTTTTTCCTGCCAGTACAGGTACGGACTGTCTGACATGCCTACTTGGATGCTGTCACCGATGTAATCCTCCACCATTCTGTCAATGGTGACAGTATCATATGCAGTAACAATAGACATGTCAGAAATTGTTGCCAGGTCCTTCAGTCCAGACCAGATGTCCAAACTTGGTCCTGCCTACCCTGCATCACCGCCAATGGGTTGCTTAGGATACCTAAGTTTTTTCCTGGCAGCCCCAGTTGCGCGAGAAAATGAAGAAGGAGCTGTTGACATGTCACGTTCTGCTTCAGCTGACAGTGTTTTCACCAGCAGGTCTTTGCACCTCTGCAGGCTTGTGTCAGCCGAAAAGAGAGATACCACATAGGCTTTAAACCTAGGATTGAGCACGGTGGCCAAAATGTAGTGTTCTGATTTCAACAGATTGACCACCATGGAATCCTGGCAAAGCAAATGAAGGGCTTCATCCACAAGTCCCACATGCCAAGCGGAATCGCTCTGTCTTAGCTCCTCCTTCACTTTCTCCAGCTGCTTCTGGAAAAGCCTGATGAGGGGAATGACCTGACTCAAGCTGGCAGTGTCTGAACTGACTTCACGTGTGGCAAGTTCGAAAGGCTGGAGAACCTTGCATAACACGTAAATCATTCTCCACTGTGCTTGAGTCAGGTGCATACCCCCTCCTTTGCCTATGTCATAGGTGGATTAGGCTTGAATGGCCTTTTGCTGCTCCTCCATCCTCTGAAGCATATAGAGGGTTGAGTTCCACTGCATCACATCCTCTTGCTTCAGGTGATGGCAGGGCAAGTTCAAGAGTGTTTACTGGCACTCCAGTCTTCGGCACGCAGTCACTGAATGGCGAAAGTGGCCAGAAATTTTTCGAGCCACCCAAAGTGTCTCCTGCACGCACCTGTCGCTTTTCAGAAAATTCTGCACCACCAAGTTTATTGTGTGAGCAAAACATGGGACGTGCTGGAATTTGCCCAGATGTAATGCCTGCACAATATTGGTGGCATTGTCAGATATCACAAATCCCCAGGAGAGTCTAAGTGGGGTAAGCCACTGGGCGATGATTTCCCTCAGTTTCTCTAAGAGGTTGTCGGCGGTGTGCCTCTTACTGAAACTGGTAATACACAGCGTAGCCTGCCTTGGAACGAGGTGGCATTTCTGAGATGCTGCTACTGGTGACGCTGCTGTTGTTGCTGCGTAAGGTGATACATCTACCCAGTGGGCTGTCACAGTCATATAGTCCTTAGTCTGCCCTGTTCCACTTTTCCACATGTCCGTGGTTAAGTGGACATTGGGTACAACCGCATTTTTCAGGACACTGAGGACACTTTTTCTGATGTTTCTGTACAGTCTCGGTATCGCCTGCCTAGTGAAGTGGAATCTAGACGGGATTTGGAACTGGGGACACACTACCTCCATCAATTGTCTAAATCCCACTGCACTAATGGCAGATACCGGACTCATGTCTAACACCAACATAGCAGTCAAGGCCTCAGTTATACGTTTTGCTTCAGGATGACTGCTGTCGTACTTCATCCTCCTCACTAAGGACTGTTGGAGGGTCAATTGTTTAGTAAAAGCAGTGGTGTTCCTACTTCCTCTCTGGGATGATGAATGACTCCCAGCAGCAGCAACAGCAGCAGTGGCAGCAGGAGGCGTAGCAATGCAGGAACCTCCGGAGGAATCCCGGATAGGAGAGTCAGTCATGCCAGTGACATGGCCTGCAGAACTACTTCCAATCCTGACTAAGGAGGAAATTGATGAGGAGGGAGTTGACGGTGTGGTTTGCAGGCGCTTGGATACAACAGGACCACGGGATTTAGGTGTCCCTGGACTGCTTACGGTCTTAGCCAAAGATTCTGAACTTGACAGTAACTTTTTATGAACGCGCTGCAGGTGCCGTATAAGGGAGGAGGTTCCTAGGTGGTTAACATCCCTACCCCTACTTATTTCACCGTTTACATATGGTACATATGGCAAGACAGTTGTTGTCCGGATTTGGATAGAAATATTGCCAGACCAAAGAGGTGGAATGTTTGGTCTTCTGCCCAGGCATGACCGTGATGGGCTTTTTCATCCCACGGACAACAACTGTCTCCCCCGGAGCCTGATTTAAACAAACCACATCACCATCAGAATCCTCCTCGCCAACTTCCTCCTCAGCGCCAGCTACACCAGTATCCTCATCCTGTTGTACTTCAACAGTGACATCTTCAAGTGGACTCTGGGACACTTTCAGGGGGCGTGCAAATGGTGGAAAGAGCCACCTCTTCCTGTCCAGTGCTGGGAAGGTCAGGCATCGCAACCGCCACCACACTTGGACTCTCCTTGGGGATTTGTGATATCTTCTTAGAATGCACAGTTCTTCGCTGTGCTTTTGCAAGCTTAACTCGTTTGATTTTTGTAGCGGGAGGAGGGCTTCCATTGTCATGTGAAGCTGAAGCACTAGTCATGAATATAGGGAAAGACCTTAGCCGTTCCTTGCCACTCCGTATCGTAAATTGCATATTGGCATTACGTTTCTCTTCAGATGATTTAAATGTTTTTTTCAAGGTCATTGTCCTGAACTTTGTCATTTGGGATTGTATGTGCCCTCTACTATGACATTGGGCATCGGCCTTGGCAGACAACGTTGATGGCATGTTATCGTCTATGTCATGACTAGTGGCAGCAGCTTCAGCACTAGAAGAGGTGGTTCTTGATCTTTCCCTATTTTATTTTTATCTGAGAAAGTTTGGTCCTCCATTTATGTTATATTGATATATAAGTGCGGCTAAGGCACACATAAACACAGAAAATAATTTTTATTTTTGTTGGAGACTAGTGCATTTTGTGGGTTACACTACCCTTTAAGAAATGAGCCAGTCGGCCCTTTACTTATGGGACACAGGCGCATGCTTGGCGCTGCTCCTTTGTTGATGCACATGTAGCTACAGCCCACACAATTCACAAAGACAGAAAAAAAAGATTAATTTTTTATTCTTTGTGGAGTGCACTTTGGGGGTTACACCACCCTTTAACAGACAGACGCACGCTTGGCGCTGCTGCTTTGAGGATGCACGTACAGTGCAGACAATTCACAAACACAGAAGAAAATGTTTTATTTTTGTTGGAGTGCACTTTGGGGGTTACACCACCCTTTAACAGACAGACGCACTCTTGGCGCTGCTCCTTTGTTGATGCTCGTGCAGCCACAGTGCACACAATTCACAAACACAGAAAATATTTTTTTATTTTGTTTGGAGTGCACTTTGGGGGTTACAGCACCATTTAACAGTCAAGCCAGCTGGCCCTTTACTTATGACACTGGCGCACGCTTGGCACTACTTTGTTTATGCACGTGCGGGTACTGCGCACACAATTCACAAACACAAAATTAGATATTTTTTATTTTGTTTGTAGTGCCCTTTGGGGGTTACAGCACCCTTTAACGGAAAAGCCAGCCATCCCTTTACTTATGGGACACAGGCGGACGATTGGCGCTGCTCCTTTGTTGATGCATGTGCAGCCACAGTGCACACAATTCACAAACACAAAAATTATTTTTTAATTTTGTTTGGAGTGCACTTTGGGGGTTACAGCACCCTTTAATGGTCAAGCCAGCCCGCCCTTTACTTATGACACAGGCGCATGCTTGGCACTACTTTGTTGATGCACGTGCGGCTACTGCGCACACAATTCACAAACACAAAAAAAAAAATTTTTTATTTTGTTTGGAGTGCCCTATGGGGGTTACAGCACCCTTTAACGGACAAGCCAGCTGGCCCTTTATTTATGGGACACAGGCGCACGCTTGGCGCTGCTCCTTTGTTGATGCACGTGCAGCACAGTGCACACAATTCACAAACACAGAAAATATTTTTTTATTTTGTTTGGAGTGCACTTTGGGGGTTACAGCACCCTTTAACGGTCAAGCGAGCTGGTCCTTTACTTATAACATAGGCGCACGCTTGGTACTACTTTGTTGATGCACGTGCGGCTACTGCGCACACAATTCACAAACACAAAAAAATATTTTTTTTTATTTTTTTTGGAGTGCACTTTGGGGGTTACAGCATCCTTTAATGGTCAAGCCAGCTGGCCCTTTACTTATGACACAGGCGCACGCTTGGCACTACTTTGTTGATGCACGTGCGGCTACTGCGCACACAATTCACAAACACAAAAAAATATTTTTTTATTTTGTTTGGAGTGCACTTTGGGGGTTACAGCACCCTTTAACGGTCAAGCCAGCCTGCCCTTTATTTTTTTGCACTTTGGGGGAGCACCCCTGATGGACAGAGCACCCCATGGACAACACTACACCACCCCTTTAGGACTGGGACACTGCACAGGACTTTGGAGTGGACACAGCCCCTATGGAAAACAGCAGCACAGCACAACACAGTCAGCCCCTATGGACTTTGGAGGAGTGGACACATCCCCTAGGAACAACAGCAGCACAGCACAACACTACACTACACAGCCCAGCCAGCCCTAATTCCCACCCTCCCTCTTCATTGTCCACAGCCGAGTGAGAAAATGGCACCGACGCGGGTACCTTATATAGAATCCAAAACAAGCGAGACCCGTAAGGCGGGATGATGACGTTTTGCCTCGATTTCAGATCCGAGTCAGGCAGGAAAAAGTCGAGCCTGACTCGGATCGGCCTCGGATCGGGGGGCTCGGGGGGGTTCAGATTTCAGAAATCCGAACCCGCTCACCCCGAATATTTATAAATATTATATATATATATATATATATATATACAGTGTTTGTATATATTTAAATATTTATACAGTATATGCATATATACATTTTTTTTTTTTTTTAATTAACTTTTCTTAAACTTTGTTAGCAAATGACACTGTGGTATCACACCACTTATGTGAACACAGCCAATACAGCCTGAGCATTACAGTGAAAATATAGATACACTGGTGTACGGAAGCAGTGCTTATATGGATACACTGTGGTACAGAAGCATGCACTGGGGTACATCCTGCAGCATCACAGTGCTTACACGGATACACTGTGGTACAGCCTGCAGCGCCACAGTGCTTATATGGATACACTGGGGTATGTCCTGCAGCATCACAGTGTTTATATGGATACACTGGGGGGTATGGCCTGAAGCGTCACAGTGGCTAATATGGATACACTGGGGTACACTACAAAAAAATCTATTGGAATTGCACACTGGAAGGACAGCACAGCACACCCCTGGATGAACAGCACACTCCTGGATGGACAGAACAGCACACACAGCCTGCCAGCCTGCCCTCACTGAATGGAGACTCAGCAGCAAATGGTGCAGACGTGGGATTGATGAAGTTTTGCCTCATTTTGGATTCCGAGTCAGGCGGGAAAATCCGAGCCTGTTACGGATCCTGAACGAATTCACTGTTTGTGCAGGTCCGGACCCGCTAATCTCTAGTATTAACGAGGAGATCACAATAGCAGCAGTTAGACAGCATAAACTGCAGGAAAGATCTAAAACAGTATGCATAGGGAACACTTAGAATATCCACCAGAGTATTCACAGGAGAAGGAGAAATTACAGTACTAGACTATAGCAGCCAGGATGTCAGGCAAAAGTGTCAGACTGTCTGATACTGCGCTGTGGGAGAGTGGTTTAAATAAGACATCTAATTAGGAAGGAGAAAGCCATTGGAGCAGGATGACCTGGTGGGCACACCCCAGAGATTACTGTATGAGTAAGATGGCAGCAGCTAGAGGCTGAACAGAGAGTGGCGGTGCTGGCTAGATGTCAGAGCCCGGCGGTACCCCGGAGAGAGCAGCAGCGAATGCCGGCAGGGACCCCGAGACCACCAAAGAGGTCAGCCTTCCCCATTGGTGAGTCACAGCTGTCTTTATGTCTGTTCTGGACACTTTTGCTGTAAAATATAATATAATTAGATTAATTTTGCCTGGATTCCTGTCAAATGCATTTCCATTCATTTTCTTCCTGGACCTTCTACTTGATTAAATTTTACTGTATTGTCTGCATAAATTTGACTCACTTGAGAAGATTAAACTCTGGACAATGTGCCACTGCAAGGATCGAATATGTACATCAAATTATATTATGGTAACCAAACACTTCTCATTTTGCTGGACACCTCTATGGGGTTCAACGAAAAATTAACAATATTACTGGCCACAAAGTGCCTTTGTTTGACCATTCTGGGTGGCACTTTTATGGCCATCACAGAGAATTGACTCTCCAACTTTACGTTTGAATATTTTCCCTTGCCCATAGCAGCATTATTTTCTGCCTGTTGATTGGAATCTGCATATATCTCCTACGTATCTGCGATCATGTTTAATTTATGGGTGCAGCAGTGAACAAATTGGTCATACCTTTTAGTGAAAAGTGGTTGCTATAATTAAAGCATGTTATTTATCCTAAGTTACAAAGTTTACCTAAAATTTGAAAGTAATGACAGTAGACCCTAACAATATATAAAGGTTAAAGATTAATTTGGCATTTTATAATTCATTTGTTAAAAAAAAAATACAGTAGTGACATTGCAGGCTGTAACACTGCACTTGACTTTTGAGTGCAGCGGATGGTAGTGCCTGATAGTGTCACCTCTGGAGAAGAAACTAATCCGCAGCTTCATATAAGTTAGTGACTTTGACTTCAGTGAATTTGCATGGCAGATAATTCATTGCAAATTATTAATAGCTAAATAATGCTATTTTTTTCTAAAGTTTCAGCTCTCTGCGTGTCTTGCCCAGCGCTAAAACTTTCTCATTCAGATGTTTTTTCTAGGTTGTAAGTTGTGAAGTGCTTAAGTGTGACATGTCACACCAGGTGGTATGATCCATGCTGTTTTAGATTTCGTGATGTTTTGGTCCAAACTAGTTGACTAATGCAACCTGACATGGATTAATCAATAGTACAGTATGCCTCAGGAGAAACTCTGAATAAGGAACATTTCTTAAAAAAATGTTTCTACTTTGAGTAGTAACTTTCAGCATTTGAATGAATAGCTATTTTTATAGTGAGCATTCTATTTCCTCATTCTTTAAGAGAATAGATTTTAAACTGTATTAATTAATAGGATCAAACTTTATATGAATACTAGCTGGAGTGCCCGGAGTTGCCCAGGATTTTAAGAATGTTTGTTTACACATCATCCTCCAACAAACCTCTCCTTAGGCAGGCCTCACGAAAAGTGTGACAAACTTCCCCATCAACAGTCCTAAGGTCTTCAAAGGAAGTAGGACCTGTAATGGTGTAAAGCAAACTTCGGTGATAGAAGTATTCAAAATTTGTAGGATGTACAGTGTAAACACGGCCAAGAGCTTCTGTTACTCTGATACCTGGATGACCATCTACAGCGACTCCCTGTTTTCTGCGCATACAAACTTTGGGAGAAGCATTCCATGTGTAATATTTGGCAGCTCACAGTACAGCACGGTCCTTGCAAAGTCATCATTTTGACACCGTTGGAAGAAAGAAGTAAATGTTGTTGCATAATTTGGTATAGTCAGAGAGCTGAGAATGCTGGCACAGCCTGCTAAAGCTCTCTTCAATAATAAACATTAAGATCATGACAAAACATAACAACACAAAACGCTTGCTCCGAGGCCCTTCCCATATGCCATGAGGCCCCACAATGAGCGTCCAGCAAAAATTGTGGTTTTAAATTAATTAAAAATGAACAGTAATTTATTTTGATTAAACATTTATTTAGTTGCCTCCACTGTGTTTTAATACTCTCATAAGTAAAATGTCACAATCTTCACTTGTAAACTGTGAATTTGTATAGAAAGACAGAAGTACAGAAGGACAAATTTTCACTTTGATATAGTAGAGAAGATAGAAAAAAAATAGTAGATAAGATAAATCCTTTTGTAATTCTGTACCTGACCTGTAGAGGGTGAATGCTATGCAAAAATTTTGGTTTTTAATTAATTAAAAAGCAACAATTAATTTTGATTTAGCAGAGAAGATAGAAAAGAAAAAATAGTAGATAAGCTAAATCCTTTTGTAATTCCGTACCTGACCTGTAGAGGGCGAATGCTATACAAAAAATGTGGTTTTTCATTAATTAAAACTTAACAGTAATTAATTTCGATTTAAAAATTTTTTAGTTGCCTCCGCCCTGTTTTAATACGCTCGCATGTAAAATTTCACGATCATGGCTTGTAAACTGTGGATTTGTATAGAAAGATAGAAGGACAAATTTTCACTTTTATATTGTAGATATTTGGATTTATGTGATTTATTTTCAATACCTACAGTATGTTTCAAAGATTTTATTTAATGAAATTACCTCAAAGATCTAAATATTATATATAGGTGGATATCCTATTAGCTGCAATAAAGTGATAACTTGTAGCACGTTAACTTATTGCATGCATCACGCTATAATTTTGCTAATCTAGTCTATGCACGCTCCCGTATTTTGCGCAATCTAATTGCAAAAGTCACGATGCAGCATTCACCTAATAATTGTTGCTAGTTTTACCGGCGATAAGTATAGGTAAAACTGGGGAAATCTGTCTGTATCCCAAAAAAAGGCAAAATGATATAGGATAACAGTATAGAAGTGTATTAGTGACCTTAGTAAAAGGGATTCTTACATTGTGTCAAATGGTTGTTACATTCATCTTTTTAAAATAGGCAAATAATGATAGAAAGTGCTTTTTGGCAAAAAATAATGTTATACTTAAATTGGGGGTGCATAAAATGCCTAAAGTATATATTTGTGTAATTTAAAGAATCTTTTAAAAAACTTTCAAAAAATGCCTCTAACACCCTCCTGCAATCTTGAAAACACCTGTCCCATTCATACAGGACCTCCACATACCTATCTCATATAAATTAACCCATTTTCCTGCACTTTGTACTTTATCACCCCAAACATGACGTCATTATTGGCCAAATTAAGAGAATTAAAAAAACAGTTTTGCCTAATTAGTCATTAAGGAGGATGTCCCAGTGGTTCTGAACCAAGCTCCGACATTTTTACCTTTAAAAAATGGATTTTCCCCAACTTTTCACCTGGTCAGGAGGCTGTGAAAACTAATTCCTGAAAATGTCTATGGAGAATTCGCACCCGCGAATTCTGCAGCTAATAGGATTGCGCAATAAACAGTTTTTTGTGAAAAAGCGGCTTATCGCAGCTAATAGGATATCCCCCATAGTCTACTCATATTATTGCAAGTTTCTGAATTTCACAATATATCACATCAATGCATAGGAATTAAATCATTTAAGTTATTTTTTTTCTATAACTCAGATTATATTTTTGAAATATTAAGTATGTTTACAATAAAAATAAAAAAGTTGGTAACAGTGCTGAGGACAGCTAATTATTTGGTGTAAGTTTTGCTTTCGTAGAAAGCCCTCTATAACAGGACAGTCATAGATTTGGGATGGGTATGTTTTATCAACCATAAGAATGTGGAAAAGTAGAAGGACAGGGTTAGGTTGACCTGGCATGCTAACATAGTTGTAATGCAATGTGAAACATTACTATTATGAGCCGTATTCAATTTGAGCGGACCCGCAATACTTTTCCGCTTCCCAGACTTTTCGCCTACTTCGCCTGTTTTGCATGCGGAAAAGTATCGCGCGCGTATCCCCGTATTCAATTTGAAAGTATGTGAGAAGGGGACCCGGTGAAACTTAAACAAGCGGAAAGTGCTGTCAGATTTGGGGAAATCAGCCTGACACCCCCCCCAAAATATGCTCTGACATGGGGGTTAGCTATGGTTACCCCTGATTTGGCTTGCTGAAGGTATTTGGTGTTTTTAAACTGGCTCAATAGCCGCTAAATAGCTTTTTTGTATAAGTGGTGCTGAATAGTATTCTGGAGTTTTTTTCCAGCAAATTTGGGGTACTTGAAAATGGGGGCCAGCATGTTTTAAAGTTGCTAAAGTTAAGTTTACAAATTATAAAAAATCCACCTGCCGCAAGCACATGTAATGAAAAAAAAACCTGGGGCATACTTGGGGAACCCCCTAGAGTGTAGTTCGCTAGTTTTTAACTTTGCCCCAGAACATTTTTTTTTTCACCCCCAAAATGAAAGTGATTTTTTGGGGTGTTCTAAAGTGTTTTTTTTTATTTTGACGCAGTTTACCATTGGGTAACTGTCTGAAGGCTGCACGGGGGTTCCTGCAGTATTGCACCCCAAAACCCCAATTCTGCACTTTTTTCCACCTGCTATTCATAGGCGAAACTGTCTTGCCTATTACATTGCATTGACTTTCCGCCTAGGCGGAAAGTCTTTCAAATTGAATACGGCAATACTTTTACATCTGGCGAAATGACATCATTGGCGAAACTTTTTCGCCGATTCCGGCTTTTCGCCTCAAATTGAATACAGGCCTATGTCGGCATGCTGGGTTTGACATAACACCATCCTCCTTCTACTTGTTGACAACCTGACTGACTGACAATTAATATAGAGTCATAACCAATAAATTAAGCCCACCATTAAATGATTAACCCCAACCACATCATTAAATTAATTGCCCATCCACCCCCCCTCCCCATTACATTAAATTATTAGCCCCACAGCCATTACATTGCGAACATTCACTTCCCAGGATCATCACTTACCTTTATCCATCCAGTGGTACAGATGACAGCAGAAAAGAAAATGCACTCTAATACCCCTTTTAGGCCTCAATATAGTGTATCTTTGTTGTTTAGAGGGAAGCTACTGTATGTGGTGACCAGTGGCTCTTGAAACTACAGTACTTTAATCAAGATCTGCATTCTGTAATAAAGACTTATTTGCATTGCCTTAAGTTACCCAATGGTAGCACCAGGCCTGAGCATAGCACATCCATAGTTTGAATGCCATTTAAATCCTGTAATATTGGTGTTTTTTCTGGCCACTGGGGATATTTTTTTGGTGCAACTACTGTAGACGGTGAGTTTGTAGTGCGTCTGTCCATCCCTTTCCACCAACACCATCAAACTCCACCAGCAGCCTCAGGGCCTGATTCAGAGCCGGTCGCTCTGATAGAGCGCTCGCTCTGAATCAGGGCCAGTCTTTTTTTTTTTAAAACGGCCTCCTGGCCACTCGCATAGCTGTATAGTGAGCGGCCATCGGGCTTGCGATGAGACCCTTGTTGTAGGGTCTCGTTGCCGCAAGCCCCAGAGTTCTTTCGGCTCAAACAGAGCCGAAAGCTCTCCCACTGACATCACTTGTGATGTCAGTGGGGCCGCCCCCAGACGGTAGACGTTCTCATGGGAACGCCTCCGTCT
This sequence comes from Taudactylus pleione, assembly GCA_031769625.1. Classification (NCBI taxonomy): domain Eukaryota; kingdom Metazoa; phylum Chordata; class Amphibia; order Anura; family Myobatrachidae; genus Taudactylus; species Taudactylus pleione. Next base: position 1,448,482 of record JAUIMM010000264.1, on the reverse strand, counting down.
GGCCAGCCACCCCCCTGGCCCGCCCACCAAAGGGGGCGTGCTGTCACTAAATAACGACAGCACGCCCCCTTTGATGCGAGACCCGGAGTGACGGATTGCCCGTCGCTATCTGGGACTCGCGCATGCGCACGACGGTGCCGGCTAGTTGTGCGCATGCGCTCTGGGCCACCATCGACCCGGTTGCGAGCGTTCAGCGCTTGCGACCGGGTCTGAATCAGGCCTTCTGTCACTACTCTCCCTATGGTGCCTTCAGCAGAAATTCTTTTAGGTGTTTTTACTTCTTTTGCGGTCAGACCTGAGACTCCAGGATCCAGTGACATTATATATATATATTTATATATATATATATATATATATATATACCTATCAAAAATTCTCTTATTTCTCATTTTTATCACACATACTATTTAAAATAAAATGAACAATGCTTACCAATAATAATGTAAATATTCTGAATTATTATGGATTTATTTTGTAAAATGTTATTGTTTATAGTGGATGCATGCTTAAAGATATAATACAGTAAATATTCATTCATCAAAACTTACTGTGTACACTAAGAAATAGATCTGAAAGATCAAAGCTGTGCTTGGAAAGTACTTATTAATTCACACAGAGTAAGTGGCATTTGAGTAAGCATAGAAATGTTTTATTTTTGCATTTTTACATAAATTACAATTTATGTCTTCAAGCAACATAAAATTGAGTTTACTTTCTTCAAAGTACAGGAAGTATAAATGTGGTTTATGACTTCATATTTGCTTATCATATGCAGAGCAGAACAATACATTATGGCATCTGAAAAAAATGTTTGGAATATTTTGCCTGATACATTTAAAATTCAATTCCAATGCTTAAATATGTTGGATGAATGAACTTTGTTTCATTTTAATACATGTTTCACACATCAGTTCTTTATTTAAAAAGTTTAAATGAACAGTACAGTATACCTCAATAAGCATTACCAGTGTAATTAACAGTTTTAGGGGCCTATGTATAAAACTTTTTTTCCCATAAAATTATGTATAAACTGCAGTTTCTGCATAATTTTATACATTGTTTTTATATACTAACTAATTGCACAATGCAGAACATTTCAGAGAAATCTCCAGCAGAGTGCTAATTAGCATTGCAGATCGCAGTCTCCATTATTAAAAACATAGAAACATAGAATTTGACGGCAGATAAGAACCACTTGGCCCATCTAGTCTGCCCTTTGGGGACTATGGCCCTCATTCAGAGCCGTACGCTCTGAGCAGAGCGCACGCTCTGAATGAGGGCCGGGCTCCATTTTCATGGAGCGTCCTCCTGGACGCTCGTATAGCTGTGGGTCACCACCCACAGGCTATACGAGCGTGCTTTGTGATGGCCGCGATGGTCGAGACCATCGCGACCATCGAAATTGCGAGCCGGAGCCTGCGGTTGAGGTTTTCAACCGCAAGCTCCGGAGTGATTTTGGCTCTATCAGAGCCAAAATCACTCCCACTGACATCACTAGTGATGTCAGTGGGCCGGCTTCTGACGGGAGGCGTTCCCGTGGGAACGCCCCCGGCACGCCCACCAAAGGGGGCGTGCTGTCAATCAACATTGACAGCACGCCCCCTTTGATCGGACACAACGAGCGAAGGACTTTCCTTCGCCCGTCGCGTCTGGCGCATGCGCACGACGGAGCTCCCTCCGTCGTGCGCATGCTCAGTGCATAACATCGACCCACTTGCGAGCGGACAGCCGCTCGCGAGTGGGTCTGAATCAGGCCCTATGATCTCAGCTCTATGTACCAAAATCCAAAAGGTAAAGGTTTTTGGAGTTTGGCCCCATTAGTTTACACCATCTTCAGATGGTGTAAACTTAAGCTGGCCACACATCTAAAGATTATCTGTCCAGCCAGCCAACTAGTTGACTAGTTGGAATGAAAATCTGGTAAGGTATGAAAGCAAATGACAATCAGCAATTTGCTCCCAAATGCCGGAAAATGGACAAAAACTGATGCTTGAACATATTGTTTAGATCAAAGATTTAACAAACTTGTCTGAACGACCATTTTCATCTGTTTTCTGCCATTTAGGAACAAATTGCTGATCATCAGTTACTCCCATACCTTACAAGATTTTTATTCCAACCATTTAACTAGTTGGCTGGTTGGACAGATAATCTTTAGATGTGTGGCCAGCTTAACAGTCTTATGACCAGGAGAGAGATATTGCGATCTCTCTCTCGCACCCTCCAGCCAATGGCTGAAGCTGACACTGTGCGCATGCACAGCGACAGCTTCCCTAGCAAAAACGTGAAAGACTTCTACAATATGCCAGAGATATAACTCGTAAGGATAGCAGTTACTACACCCGCTATCACTGCAAGTTCCCCTTGGTACATAGTGGGAATATTTTTTATTAAAAATGAAAACATCCACTGCAATACAGAACCTCTCTCCGCATTCATCATGGACATGTTTTGCATAACAATTATTTTTCAAGGTATTCTAGCTGAAAGACAACTGGACAGATGCTCAAAATGTACTAGACTGTTTTGCAGTCACTTTCCTTGGTCTCAAGGCTTCGTAACCTATTAATAAAATAGTAGCCCCATCTATGGGTTACCCCCCCAAAAAAAATATTTCTTGCACTTTATCTATCAAGCAATTTTTCATCTAGTTCATAACACTATTCAACATAGTCAGAAGGGATCCTGGTGGTCACATTTTTTCTGTGGTCTCAAGAGTTGCCAAAGTGTGGATACCACTAGCTACAACCACTAGCTACTTTTCTGCCAGCATGGTGACAATTCAGTGTTGTAGCTTGTACCCACTTCCGTTGGAGCTCCCTTTGCCTGACACCCAAGCAGGTTAAAAGTGCTGACAGGCTGTGGAAGGCAGTGGATGGCTCAGTTTGTCATTGAATTTGGGATGGTTGTAGCCCCAGTTCTTAACTTCACAGAACAGGTGTCTCTACTGTAGCCCTCATGTTCATCGAGCAATACCCCCTTGAAGTTTATTGTTCACTGCTCTGGTTCCCAGAGGATCCTAGTTCTCCAAATAATGAGGATCTCTGATAGGTTTTTGACAAAGTGTGGGACTAGATGCCACACTTGCAGCATCGACACCATTCAAGGTCAAATGGATTATACTTTAATCACACACTGCAGTCTCTGCACAACTCGCTAGTGGCACCAGGGTGTCTGTAATGCAGGTACTTCAAACATCAGGTGTGATTTTTGATAAAAGTAATCTTTCACAAAGACAATTATGAAGACTAACGGCACCTCAAAGGAGTATTCAGTGGGACAGCAAGTTTCTGTCTCATCTCCTAAAGTAGAGATATGAGTGGACCCCCGTTTTTTGGTTTTGGATCTGGATTCAGCTTTGTGTTTTGGTTTTGCAAAATCACCCTCAAGTGTTTTGGTTGTGGAATCGGATAAAAATCAATTAAAAATCAATAAAAACAGCTAAAATTTTTGAATCCAAATCCCAAGCTCGTTTATTAAATCTGAATTCTGAACTGGCAACAGATCCAACCTGGGACTCTGTTTAAATGGGGTCACAATAGTGAATCCAAACCTTGACCCAGTTCTACCAGGAACCCCTATATTCGGGTGTGTTTGGATTTCAGAAATCCAGACAAGCACATCTCTACTCCGTAGGCTCGAGACATTTGCCAATCCTGTTTCCAAATTGCACATAAATTATCTAGATATTTTGACAGATTATGATGAATATGCCCCACCTGAAACGCCTAGCGTTACACAACTGCTTGGTAATTAATTTGAAATGATGTAGAAGTGCTGTTTATGGTTTTGTTTTTTAGACCAAACCCCTCTACTGTATTTAATAATTTTATATTTTAAATGCTAGCAAGTGGTTGATTCAAATTAAACTGTGTACATTTTATTTTTATGGATAGTTATTATTGTAAATTTTTCATGAATATACTTTTTTATTAAGTTATTCACAAAGTGCACACATGGGGAAAACATACAAACTCCACACAGTTATGGCTGTGGTGGACATTGAACCCAATACCTCAGTGTTATGAGGCAGTAATGCTAAACATTACACCAACCGTGCTGCCCTTATCTATTAAAGAACCATCTCTGTGTATTATATCAGGTTAGAAAATATACAGTAATGTGTTTACACTACTTTTTGTACTGTAACTTTTAGCACAGAAAAAATACCCTTTTTATTTAGTTAATCCTTATCTATGTTAGGTAATCTGAGCTGAAAAAGCTGTTTTTGAAAAAAAAATTAGATGAGCTTGATTTATAAATGATTTGTCAGTGTACAGTGTGCTGGGCATTGCATGCGTGCTCCACAGAAGCTTAGAGAGATCACCGGTATTATATTTTGTAAATGTCACACAATGGGACTGCTATGTTTTCCCATATCCTTAAGGCTGGATGCTTATAACACAAAGATTTAAGAGCATTCTTAGCAGGCGGCTTGTGCCAAACTGTAATTACCTACATTGTCTGCTTGAACGGCTCTTGTAAACAATCGATTCAATTTTCAACTTTTAAATATGTTTTTGCAACCATAATAATAGCAGCACTAAATGTTTTCCTTTTTCAGTTATGTCTTCATACATACTGTATACTATAAACTGCTTCTAATCAAAAACTGAAGCCAATTTACACATGGACAATAAGAGTTTCTGATTTTTTTCTCACTTTACATGTAACATATTTTAGTAAGCACTCTTTAAGTAGCTCCTGATAAAATTGAAACTTTCATTATGCTGATTGATAATGTTCTTTTGTAGCTACAATAAGCCTAAGTAAATTTATATACAGATGTGTCCTGACTCCTCATACACTATTGCTGCAGCCCTTCTCGGAACACCAGTTCCTATCTGACTCAACTTGCGCTGAGCATATTTTAGCTTCCTGAGACTGCATTAATTAATTTGATATGCAACACTTGTATATCTGTGTGCAATTGAATGTATATCTGTGTGCAATTGAATGTATATCTGTGTGCAATTGAATCTGAATCTGTATATAAAGTGCTATATTGCAGCAGTCACGGGTTTTCTCACCGGAGGTCCATTGAGCATTGGATACAGATTCAGTGGCACACAGATTTGCAATACAAGTGTGGCATATCAAATTAATGAGTGTAGACTCAAGAAGTGGTTTGTGACATCTGTTTGCGACTAAGACATATTTTTGGGTAAGAAAAACAAACCGCTCAGTGCAACTGAGTTAGACAGGACATGTCGGCTCACTCGCACCAGACGTCTCGCGTTGCATGGCGTATTGGGCTAAGTGTTTGAGGACACATCTGTATTGTGACATTCGCAAAATGGCATATCCAAGAATGGGTGCAGGGTGTGCAATGCATATGGGGACATTCATCAAGGGTGACTCGCATCAGATTGTTCACATGTTGGGCCTTTCTGCACACACAATTGTTCAGAATTGTCAACAGAAGGGTAGAAAAGCTTGGTCCAGGTTTACCAGGTCTGGCTGAGCCATGGCATTGTAGATGTAATACTGCTCTTAGCCAGTGTCATCTCTTTGCCCAATTCGTTAATCTCCCTGTCTGTCAGCCTAATACATGATGCTTATGCTAATGCAGCTAAGTCCTAAATTACGGGGGAACCCTACTCGTTTTGTTCCCTGTAATTATTTGAACCAGGACTGGCTGACCAGTCCAGGGCTGATTTTGCTTTGGGAGGGGGGACCCTACGTCATTTTAGAAAAAATGTAACCCTTCTTTTACAGGTATAACACACAAGCAGTTGAAGGACAGCGGGCGGGAGATCCCCGGCGCTCGCTGTCAGCTGTTGTCTCTCCTCCGGCGGCTCTGTGTGCAGATGGACGCAGCTCCCATAGGGACGCGCGCACCACTCTGTTCTGAATTTACAGAGACAGGTGCGGGAAGTAGGTGCTGCTGATTGGGGCTGCTGGAACTCTGAACTATATAAGGAAGTTCCTGAGATTACTCCAGTGCCAGAGTATAGTCTCCATTACTCAGCTACTCCCTGTGACCCATTTACGTCTGTTCCCTGGTACCGTCTCGTCTGTTTGGTTTTGACCCAGCCTGTCGACTACGTTTAAGTCTTCTGCACTCCAAACAAAGTTCACCAGCAACTGTATAGGGGGACCTAACCTGAGGGCCATGACCTGTGTGTTGAACGCAGCCAAGTCCATACCTTCTTGCAAGGGTCCCTGGTGAATACCGCCGGCACATTAGACTCCGCGCCTCAGGTATAGGTTGAGTCAACTCCCTGGATAAAGGGCTGAATCCACAATCCGTCCGAATTTCTGACACCTTGCTGCTTGCTTTTATGCTTGAATTTGTGTGGAGTTTGTTTAGTGATGGCAAGTCGCGGGCTTATGTGGGCCAGAGGCTTGCTGCCATTTGTTTATTTTTACAATTGGCATGGCATAAGGCTGTTACTAAGGGCTTTTTGTTTCAAAAAGTCCTTAGAGGTTGGTCATGCTTGTGTCCTGCGGAAGACGATCATTGGCATCCCATTGGCTCTGACCTATTATTACATTTAATAAATTGTTTGCAAATTGTTCGTTTGTCCCCATTAGAAATGTTACTATTCCGGATCGCTTTTGGGATGACCTTCCATGGGCCTTTTTGCATCAGTGAGTTGGTTGCGTATTCATATTCTGCTCCTCCCCCGCTGCTGTGCTCTCGCATTATCCTTCACAACACCATGCTCTGCCGGATTTGACGATCCAAAACTAACCAGATGGGCAGGGGTCGCTGGATGTCTCCGAGATCCGGCCCTCCTATTGCGGGAGCTTGGCTTATGCATGTGGATGGTTCCCCTGTCACTAAATTTCAACTCAGGTCAGATTTCAATCGTTGCATCCAGCATATACTGCTTTCCACCTCGAAGTTCGGCACCCATTCGTTTAGAATTGGCGCAGCGACTATTGCAGCTTCTTCAGGTCTTTCCTCACAGGAGATCCAGTCTCTGGGAAGATGGAAGTTTTTTTTGTTTGTCGACTTGAGTGCTCTTGCCAATTCATCACCTTTTTAGATGGGGGTCTCGAGTGATTTTGTCCAGTTTTTTGCCCTGCTTTGGACACTGAATGGCAAATAAAAGAATGAGAATCCTATAGTAGGTTTTTACCTTGGGTCAAGTCCTCCTTCCCCTCCCTCCCTCTGTGATAGTCTCTAGTTACTTGCACTCATATACTTGGTTTTCTGTATATTGCAGATGGTTTCCTGGATTCTAAGCCCATTTGACCTGTTGGACACTCTTATATTTTGGGCTGCTCAATCCCCCTTAGCTTCAGATACCTCTATTTTCTCTCATTGGGATAGTGTTGGGGTGTAGAGATATGTGTTGGGAGGCCTTGTTGCCATATTCTACAGATGGCGTTGGATTCCATCGGGTCTCCTGTCATTTTAGTGATTCACCTAGGTGGCAATGATTTGTGCCAGCGAACGTCTCTCGAGTTGCGGCACCCTATTGTATGTGATTTGGGGGAGTTGGTGAGGCTTTGGCCTAATTGTGTGATGGTTAGGTCCGACATTATTGGGAAAGAACGGCAGTCTATAAAGCATCCATCCTGCTGCAGTATGAGTGGTGCGCTCCCCTTCAATGCACTGGTTAGGCTTATTTCACCCTACTGGGGTCAGCGGCACCTCTCGACGAAGTGGGCCCAAATAGTGCATTGGCAAGGGTATTGGATACCACCTCACTTGCTTTAAAGGGAGAGTTGGCCCTTGCAAGTATTTATATCACTCTTACCCTTGATTTGGGATAGTTGGCCCTTCACGAATGTTTACATCCTTTTCGCCTAAGTCATGTGGGAGGCAGTTCTTTGGCCGTTCGTTCCTCTGCAACCATACTCATGATTGTACAAACAAATAAAGCTGACCATTATATTTGAACCGCATATACTTGGTCTGTCTTTATTTTAGTTAAGTATTGCATAAAAAGTTTATGGGTTTCATACATTGTCTGCCAATAGGGAGTTTATAGCACTCCTCCTCCACACATATCTGTTGTTTTAAAACCATCTACACTCCCTCTTTCTTCCAAACTAAGAATGTGTGTATACAGGATACAGTAAAGGTGGAGAAATATTTTTAATTAAAATGTAAACCTCAGTTCCTGGGACATAGAAGTTTGTTATATGAAGCCCTATTCAAGTACTACTGGGCAAGACTGGCCAGTGTCACAGGATACAGAATTTATCAGCTCCCAGTTGCTTCTAGCTACAAGTAACAGGGGATGTTCCTTTACTGTCACTACATAGTGGGACAGTTCTAAAGGGAATAATATAGGTTTTTCATACATTTATATAAAGAATACAATTTTAAGAACCCTTTAAATAAACTTGCTATACATTAAAGAAAAATAAAAACATCCAAAATGCTGCTGTAATGAATAAAAGATGAATTTTATGCATAAAGCTAAGAGTGCATGTCTAGTCATGGGGAACAGCATGTGCTGACACTGGCCAAAATGAGTTCACTAAACAGCAAGAGGTGTCTAGAGGCCAATCTCTGCAACTTGAGATAATAACCATTCGCAAAAGACTTCAGCATTTATCTCTGTGTCCCTGGTGAGATTTAGTAATCCTCAAAAACCAAGTTCATGCAGATTTTCCATTATCTGCTAATTAACTCTTCACAGGTGTCTGTCTTAAGTTTTTTTTATAATGTTCTTTTTTGTTTTTCAAAAGAATCTATGTGCTACTTCTACCCTGTCCATTTTTATCAATTTGTGTCTTTTCATATTTTCCAAAGTTTTTAACACGAGTTTTAATATACACTAAAACAGTAAAATTTACAAAGAATTATGACCTAAAATATCCCAATATATTGAAAACCGTGTTTTAGTTAATGTCAGAAAGTTATACATTACAGTAAGGTCATAAGATACAGTAAGTGACATTTATAAAATGTAAACAATTTATTGAAAGTGTGTCTTTCATAGACAGACATATAGTGGAATGTGCAGCCATGGCCAAAAGTTTTGAGAATGACACAAGTATTGGGTTTCACAAAGTCTGCTGCTGCAGTTTTTATGATAGCATTTGCATATACTCCACAATGTTGTGAAGAGTAAGATGAATTGCGCTCGCTCTGAATCAGGGCAGCATTTTTTTTTTTGGAGCCAGCCTTCTGGCCACTCGCTAAGCTGTGGGTGACGACACACAGCTTTAGAGAGCGGCCAGGTGATGGACCATCGCGACCATCGGGGCTTGCGACGAGACCCTTGTGGTAGGGTCTCATCTGCCGCAAGCCCCAGTGAGCTTCCGGATCTAATAGAGCCGGAAGCTCACCACTGACATCACTAGTGATGTCAGTGGGGCCGCCCACAAACGGCAGGTGTTCCTTCGGGAATGCCTCTGTTTGGCAAGCCACCCCCCTACCCGCCTACAAAACGGGGCAAGCTGTCAATCAATATCGACAGCCACCCCGTCTTGTAGTGAGCCTGGGAGCGATGTAGCTGCCGTCGCTTGCTGGGGCTCGCACATGCGCAAGCCAGAGCCAGCTCTGGCATGCGCATGCACACTGGAGGACCATCGACCTGCTTGCGAGCGCTGCGCGCTCGTGAGCAGGTCTAAATCAGGCCCTTAATCCCAAAAACAATATTTCAGCTCTGCCACAAAAGGATCAACTGACATCATGTCAGTGATTCTCTCTCTAACACAGATGAGAGTGCTGATGAGGACAAGGCTGGAGATCACCCTGTCATGCTGATTGAGTTAGAATAAAAGTCTGGAAGCTTTAGAAGGAGGGTGGAGCTTGAAATCATTGTTCTTCCTCTGTTAACCATGGTTACCTGCAAGGAAACGTGCAGTAATCATTGTTTTGCACAAAAAGGGCTTCACAGGCAAGGATATTGCTGCTAGTAAGATTGCACCTAAATCAACCATTTATTGGATCATCAAGAACTTCAAGGAGAGAGATTCAATAATTGTAAATAAGGCTTCAGAGCACTGAAGAACGTCCAGCAAGCGCCAGGACCATCTTCTAAAGTTGATTCAGCTGCTCAAGAATGGCAGCAGGTAGGTGTGAGTGCATCTTCATGCACAGTGAGGAGAAGACATTTGGAGGATGGTCTGGTGTCAAGAAGGGCAGCAAAGAAGCCACTTCTCTCCTGGAAAAACATCAGGGACAGACTGATATTCTGAAAAAGTTAAAGGGATTGGACTGCTGAAGGCTGGGATAAAGTTCTTTTCTCTGATGAATCCCCTTTCAGATTGTTTGGGGCATCTGGAAAAATACTTGTCTGGAGACGGAAAGGTGAGCGCTACCATCAGTCCTGTGTCATTCCAACAGTAAAGTATCCTGAGCCCATTCATGAGTGGGGTTGCTTCTCAGTCAAGGTAGTGGGCTCACTCACAATTTTGCCTAAGAACACAGCCATGAATAAAGAATGGTATCAAAACATCCTCCAAGGGCAACTTCTCCCAACCATCCAAGAATAGTTTGGTGAGGAACAATGGATTTTCCAGCGTGATGGAGCACCTTGCCATAGGGCAAAAGTGATAACTAAGTGGCTCGGGGAACAAAACATTGAAATTTTGGCTACATGGCCAGGAAACTCCCAAGAGAACTCGTGGTCAATCCTCAAGAGGCGGGTGGACAAACAAAAACTCACAAATTCTGACAAACTACAAGCATTGACTAGGCAAGAATGGGCGGCCATCAGTTAGTATGTGGCCCAGAAGTTGATTGACAGCATGCCAGGGCGAATTGCAGAGGTCTTGAAAAATAAGGGTCAACACTGCAAATATTGGCTCTTTGCATAAACTTAATGTAATTGTCAATAAAAGCCTTTGACACTTATGACATTTTACTTCAGTATAACATAGTAACATCTGACAAAAAGGTCTAAAAACACTGAAGCAGCAAACTTTGTGAAAACCAATACTTGTGTCATTCTCAAATCTTTTGGCCATGGCTGTAGAAAATCTAAACACTCATATTGAAATTATTAGATCTTTTTCCACTTTGTAACAAAATGCAAGTGAAAATCAAATACACATTTTTAAGAGACATTAGTGCTATACAACTCCATAAGTGTACACACTATTTCATACAAAAATTTGATATGCACATAATCGGGACTCATGCATACAACTCAATCGCATGTGCAAAACTAAATACAACAGGCATTTGCATGACTATTGACTTTGTGTGACTCTAAATCAGGCCCAAAGTTTTGCTTATTACACACTTACAAAATTGAAGAATATGAGTCTCATCCTACATTTTTCATGGGACACCTTTTATTTTTTAAGGGTCTCTTTCTATGAAACCTTTAAAAAATATAAGTGAGGTTGGAAAAAGCAGGATTTTGCACATTGTTGAAGGTGTGGGTCCCAAAATAAGAGTTGGACATTTTTAGGGCCTTTGCTAATAAAACGTGAATAAATAGGATTTTTTCTGGTTTGTAAATGAACATCAATATTTTTTATTTACATATTACATGGGGCTATTTTTAATATATAAATTTTAAAGAATTAGAGATAGCCAACGATTAAGGTTTGCCATCATGTTCAATGGTTTTGCTGTTGAAAGAGTAGGTCTGTTGTTTCTCTATCATTGATCGTAGAGGCCTGATGGTTCTTTATTTCATGTTGCACAGCAAATCCTACCAATTTTCTCTATCAACATTTAGCCCTCCCCTCTTCTCTGATTGGCCCACCTCATTCACATGTCCCCATTCCTTCAAATGTTTCCTGCCATAGATGTGAAGTTCCAATGGCACCATTGAGGTATTAAAGAATATTTACTTAGAAGGAAATGAAATGCTATAATTATACGGGTGTAGTAAGTATTACTGCCGGTCGCGTGGCCGGCAGTTCAAATCCCGACAGCAGCAGCCCAACAGAGGTGAAGATCCCGATGGCTAATAAGGTAAGTATAACTAACCCTATTTTATGCCCTAACCCAAACCCTCCCTTAGGTGCCTAACCCTAACCCCTCTCTAAGTGCCTAAACCTAACTCCCCTTCCCCGCAACCTAACCCTAAGTCTCCCGGGGTTGTGCCTAACACTAACCTCCCCGTGGGTGTGCCTAACCCTAACCCCCCCTTCCCCTAGCCTAAACCTAACCCTCCCGGGGGTGTGCGTAACCCTAAGTTGTCCCCCCGGGAGCCCCTAACCTAACCCTCCCCCCACGGCTGTCTGCGCCCAGCACCTGGCTTACCTTCGATCGCTATGCCGGTGTGGGGCATAGGTCTAATGACAGGCATCGGGGTTTCGATGACTGTCATTAGTACCTTGTTGGGATTAGACAGTCGGGAAGCCGGCGGGCAGTATTTAAACTTTCAGCTTCCTGGCTACATCCCAATTATACTATAAGTACCTCCTAACATTTAAAATTATTACAGGGATATACCAAAACAAAATACTATTTCCTGTATTAACGGACATGCATATCGGCACCTAGTTGCCTCCAAAGTTCATTTTAATAACATGATGTAATATGATAATATTTAGATTTTGTACTATAAATGTATTAACACAGTGGTTCCCAAACTTTTCAGTTGAAGGCACCCTTATAGTCTCCTTCATTATTTCAAGGCACCCATAAGCCAAATTACCTGTAGTACTGCCCTTTATGTAGTACCCCCTATAGTAGTGCCTCTTATGCAATGCCCCCTGTAGTAGTGCATGTTATGCAATGCCCACTATAGTAGTGCCCCTTATGCAATGCCCCAAATAATAGTGCCCTTTATGCAATGCCCCCTGTGCTAGTGTACATTATGCAATGCCCACTATAGTAGCTCCTCTTATGCAATGCCCCCTGTAATAGTGCCCTTTATGCAATGCCCCTTGTAGTAGTGCTCCTTATGTAAAGTCTCCTGTAGTACTGCCCATTATGCAATGCCACCTGTAGTTGAGCCCATTATGCAGTACCCTTTGTAGTAGTGACTCTTAGGCAGTGCCCCACTAGTAGCCCCCACAACCCTGTGCAGAACTTACCTGCATGAAGTTCTCACTTTGGACCGCTCCTCCTGCTGTCTCTCCCGCTGAGCTGACTGGATCAAGCTTGATCCAGCAGGCGCACAAGATGCTCAAAAGTTCCCAGTGATGCATTGCGCTGGGCCGTGGGTGCACAAGTGACGTCATGACATCACCGATGCCCCCTACGCACTGCATCACTGGGAACGCTGAAGCGATCAGAGGCTTCTGTAGCTTCTGATAGCTTCAGAGGCCAGTGATCCACTTTCTGAAGAAAAGTTGATCGCGATCTACTGGTGGGAGCTCTGCGAGCTACCAGTAGATCGCGATCAATATTTTGGCCAGGCCTGCTGAGATGACAGCAGCTTCCCTGGTGACAGCACCGTGGCGTCCCAGGGTGCCACGGCACACAGTTTGGGAACCACTGTATTAACAAAACAAACATTTTGAGAAGAAAGATGAATATGGTAAAAATATGTGTTCATGAGAAAGAAATTCCCTTCTCAAGATAGTAATATACAGTATTTTTATATGAAAAAAAATGCAGTTTGTTAATAACCAATGACCTCAGCTCAAACCATAAAAATGAAATACAATAATCAAATATTTTCATTCTCACAAACTGCGAAGTGCTGTAAGAATAATAAACGCTCACAACAGACCCTGTCCACCCAAAATTTCTCCACTGAGTTCCATCATATTACTTTAATGGAAGTCAAGCAGGCTTATTTGGATTGGTCTTTGTTTTGTGTATAAAACCATGCTGATTCACTTTTACAGCATTGTTGCCAGCTAGATATTTGTGAAAACTGTTTCCTAGCAACCCTTTAAAAGGAGTTTTCATTATTGATATAAATAAATTACTATTTGCAGAATAGGTTTTTGTGTACTTTTGTTTTTCTTTTTAATGTCTTTTCATTATCATGTTTTCTGCTTACTGAAAAACTTTTGTTTTTCCAGTTTTAGAACCTGACAGTTGTTAATAAATCCAAACCTCACATGTACGTACATAAAGTTGAAGGCTTAACCATACAATGAGTTGCATATTTTTCTTCCTGCTATAAAATGGATCTGGAATCTTATCTGGATTTACTAGGCATTAGGGTTTTCTGAATAATAAGAATCTGAATAAAAAGTAATCATGGAATCAATGTGTTAGCGCATGTTAACTCCTGATGTACCATGCTGGGAAAAGGTTGATTGAATCGTTTTTTCCTGTGCGGCCCCTCCACTGGAGCCGCCACTGATAGGTATTCATTTTATACCACATTTGGCAATAAAATATTTTATGGCAGAATCTATTCTTAAGACTTTCCTACTGAAACTACATGGTAGAATGATTTAACATTGACATCTCAGTAGGATTCATAGATTATAAATTATGAGAAATCAAATTTACAAATACAGACAGCAAAGCAGATTTGCATGCAAGTCTATTTTGTTTAAAGAACTTCCATGTTTTCACACTGAGCATGCTCAGTAGCCAAGCACACACATCTATGGGTGTTTGGGAGTCATACACTTGTAGTCAGGACTTCAGAAATATGTTGAGTCTGCACTAGTTAAACAGTATATAGCGTAGTATAGGAAATATAAATATCAGAAACCAACATGATGGTCTATTAGCAGGTAAATTCTAGATGATACTGTGTTGGTGGTGCTTCCAGAAAATTTGTGTCATACAGATAGAAATAATTTTTCTTAGAGGCAATAAAGTACAAAAAAAGCCGGTTTTTGGTGCACTCATTCGTAAATCCATCAAAAACATTTATGATAATGAAAAAAGAGACATCTAAAACTTAACTTTTAATAAAAACCCTATCTTAAAAAGAGTGGTGATAGATACACTCTATGCTTTTAAAAAATTAGACAAAAAAATAACGGTAGACAGGAGTAAGTGGGTGAGAATGGGATGTTCACACATAGGCTATTTTAGTGAGGGAGTAAAACTGAAAAAGCATAAGAACCAACACTCATTACACCAAATATTTTACTAAAAAGGAATGTATGAGAAACTGATGTAAAAACATTAAGCATATTTATTAAATATAATAATAAAACAATGAATAAAAGCACAATAGCATAAAGGGATCTTCAACATATAATCATATATTGTAAATCCACTGCTAGGAGGACTCATGTATAACGTAGTTTTTAAATGGCATTTAGGACTTAATTTTTTGGACAGTCATTTGGTTGTGCAAACAGCAAATATTTACCAAGTGATTACTGTGCTGGTAGACACAGTCCTATTAGCGATGTTCCGCAGATGGCAGGGCTGTGGTAGGCAATCCACTTGTAGCTGTGTGTTGGAAAATCTTTTTACAAAGTCCGCTGGATAATGCCAAGACCAGAATTCACAATTGTGCAGGAGTCTCATCCACAAATACGCAGTGATGGTATGTTTAAAATTGCTAAATGCATTTCACTGGAGTATAACCCTCCAGCTTCTTCATGTTTCAAAGAGCCATGGAGATCCCTTCTTATACCCCCTTAATTAGGGAATCTCAATCATCAGTGTTTCAATTGCTAATGCTGGTTATTAAAATACTGTATATGCTAAAAGATCATCCATTTCTCAATTAGGAATATTAATAACACTCAATAGTAAAAAGGCAATCTTATTTAATTAATTTTACCCAGAAAGGAACCATTTAAACATACATGATCACTCTAATTACCCATCAGTTGATTACAAACTCATAGACCTCCGATCATGTGACTGCTAATCTGGTCACATGATTGTAAATAACCAAACCCAGTTTTACTTGGATTCTGTTTATATGGTTACTGTATATGTAACAGCTGATAAGGAAGTGTCATGTCTCTGTGTTATCCTGATCACGTGACCTATTGCTTAGTCATGTGGTCTATTCCAGCAAATGCTGATTCCACATTAAATTATCCAAGTGGTTTCCCAGCAACCGTTGAAGTGGAGATGACAAAATATATAGAAAATCCTAAAAAAAAGTATAATTAATAAATCCAAAGGTTTCTATCATTGTGGTTTATGTATTCCATGCAAATACTGTAAATCCACCTCTACCAAAATTACCACATATAAGTCGAATAATACGGGGAAAGAGTATCCGATTTCTCAATTTATTATGTGCCAGACAAAAAACTGTGTTTATCTATTGGAGTGTACCTGCGGTAAACAATACATGGGCAAGTCTAGTCGGATGTTGAAAACTAGACTGGCAGAACACCGCAGGAACATCCAAAAAGGGGTAGAAACACATAGTGTCTCTTTACATTTTAAAAGGAATACCAATGTAGTTTTTCTGATTTAACCTCGTTTTGTGGTATTAAGGTAGCAATACCTAATTGGAGGAATAATGATGTGGAGGGTGCTCTAGCCAGATTAGAAATGCATACCATTTATGAATTACGTACCTTAACACCATATGGTCTAAATGTGGATTTTGAAACTAAATGGTTTCTATAATAGGTCCATATTAGCATAGAACCACCTGTTGAATTCTAATATGCGTTTGTTTGTTTTTTGCTATAACCATGTTTTCATTTATATTCAAGTATATATGGAACTGATACATCCAGTAACATGTTCCGGGAGGACTGTTGGACAGTATGACCAGAGACATCAGTTATGTTTGAAGACTTCCGGTTTGCGGGTCGTTCACCGGATGTTCATCGCAAGGAGACACTTCCGGTTTGCGAGTCATACCCCAGAAGAACGCCGCGAAGGTAGACAGGATGGTGGATGATAACACACCCACTCCCCGGAGCTCATGGAGAAAAAGGTGGTTGATTAGAGGATTGTTTATCCATACTCAGGACCGGCACAAACAGACAGAGCATATCAACCATCAACCATATAAGGACATTTGTATGCAGGGAGGATTCCACCCTGGGTTTTTTTTAAGACAAAAAGACGATTTTATGGACATTTTATGTTTAAGTGTTTATTGATGAATTTGGAGTTTTTTTATTGTATTTTTTGAGTATGATACCTAGGAAAATGCCCTTTATTAAATAAAGTCAAAGGGTTATTATTTTTTAAGTTTTTAATGTGTTTATGAGATTTGTGCATTAAAAGTTGGTAATCACATGATCAATTAAGTTAAGGTGGAGGGTTTAAAAGGGAAATAGTGGCAGCATTCCTTATATACCTTGAAAAAGAACAGAGTGTGTCCGAAACATGTTGGTGAGGGAGAAGTGCTGTTGAAATTTCTGTGACCATTTCCAGGGAGGAGGACGGGAGAAGTGAGGTGATTTACCCGGGTATCATTCTCTACTTTTGGCATTACATCTTATACCGTGCCTTTATGGAAAGGCCATTTATGGTACAAAGTAATTATATATGGAGAGGATCCATCGGGCATGAGAAAAAGAACAGGACAAAAAAGTAAAGATACCTTTATGTGCACACTTCTCACCTTATTCAGGAGAGGAAACATCAAGGACAGCCCACAAACAAACTTTGTAGTGGAATTGTGTATAACACCATTTTGTCCATGATTATGCTAAAACCTCTCTGTATTGCAAAATTCTATTGCATAATTTATTATATATAATTAGTAATGTTGGAGTTGTGCACTTGTACTTTCTTTTCTTGTGTTTGCAACAATAGTCTCCACAGGTAGCACCTCCCATTATATATATATATTCAGGGTGTGCAGTCTAGGGCCCCCCTTTCTATATACCATTTTGTCTATGTATTTCTTTTTTGGAAGAAAATATAGACGTGTATATCCGGTGCCTTTTGGCCATCTCATTGCGTTTGTTTAAAAGGATTGCTTCAAAGGTAACTTAATAGGTATATTATATAAAAATTGCAGGATTGTAACCCGGCTCCATTCATTGTTATATTATTGCCATAACCTAACTTAATGGCTATTTACATATTATGGGACCATATAACATCAGACATTCCTATATTTTCATCTTTATTTACAAATTGTAATATAGATAAGTTGTTACACAAGCTGATATTTCTACTTTTTATTATGAACTTATATATCAGAACCGTAACTAGACTTTTTGGTACCCAGTGCCAGAGAGAGCATTGGCCCCCCCATTTTTTCCATTTTTAAATAGGAACAGAAGATAGTGCACCTGAAAAAGGGCCATGGCCTCATGGGGAAGTGCCAGGGAAGAGTTAGGGAGGCCAGGAGATGCTGGGGATAAAAGAAGAGGAAGCTACAAGTGAGACTCATAATAAACAGGAAATTGACAGGCCCAAACAGCACCCCCTGCCCTGCGGTGCCCTGTGCCATGGCACTGGTTGCACTACCCTATTTATGGCCCTGATATATATATATATATATATATATATATATATATGTCCATTGAAAAAAGAAAGAAGAAAGAAAAAAACTTGCAATGATAGTTTTCCTTTTTGATACATAATTATATCTTAGATAACAATTCCTTAGATATATAGTAGGAATATACTCATTAAACATATACAGGAAATTAGGCACGGACTGTAAATTAATGTAAAATATAAAATGTAAAATATAAAATGTGTTGAACCATTCAATGCATGTCCTATGTAATTTCCAAAATAGAAATTGTAATAATATATACATGTCCCTATTATTGTGTGACCCGGCAATCCAACCCAGGTAACTTGCAGGGTTTAACACAGGAATGACCTGTGAAACCCTGCAGTGTAAATGGCTCAATCTGGGTCATGATGACCTGGAGTGCACCGCATGTTGGCTGATTGGCCGGCACCAGTGGCGCTTGGAGATAACTTCATCTCCAAGCATCCACTTCCATGCTGATGGGTCACTGCAGACCCAGTTCTGATGTGAACAGAGCTGACTCGGGAATCTTCTGAGTTGGCACTGGCTAAATTCCGGGTCTGATCCAGTTTGGAACCCAGTTCCAACCACCGGGTCAGACCCGGAATTTAGGTATAAAACCGGTATTAGTAATATAAACTAACAATCTATAAACTATAAACTGTCATTTTATGTAGTGGCTATTTTTCAGACATAGGTCTCAATCAACGAATCGAAGAACCCACAATGCTCAAAGGTCCACTCATCACATAATCAGAAGGATAGGTAATAAAATAGTAGATCCTAATTCTGTCAATCTGCATTTGATATTAAATAGGTATTGATAAAATCCTGTATGTTAATCAAACTCTAACTAATTATATTACCGAGTTGAGCTCTATGGACCCATCTAAACCTCCCGAGTATAACGAGTCGTACTGAAGTATCCAAAAAACTGCCTGTTGCCAAAGTTTGTTACAGTATATCTTCCCCCCCCCCTGGCTGTATGAGGTATTTTTTTGAACCCTATAATGGAAAGACAACCAGGATCCCCATCATGAACTTGACTGTAATGACATGGAACACTGATTTGTAAAAAAAATTTAAATATTCCGTTTGTGTTCCATAAAATTTATTCGTAGAGACCTAGTGGTGCAGCCCACTTAATGTAGGCCACATCCACAGGTAAGTACGTATTTGATGAAGGACAGCGTAAGGCAGGTGCAATCTGACTGAGCCACTTATACCCCATGGTTGTGGTAGCAGTATACCTTTAAGAACTTTGATGTTGGTGTCAATCATTAGTTTTAGCCTATAGGGTTCCTTGGGGGTTTGACCTTGCTGGTATATTAGGTCTGCTATCCAAAGACTCAGCCTCCTTGTTTCTGGAAATTTCCAGCCCAGGAGTCAGGGAAGTGGTCTATGCATTTGTTTA
The DNA here is from genome assembly GCA_031769625.1 of Taudactylus pleione. Taxonomy (NCBI): domain Eukaryota; kingdom Metazoa; phylum Chordata; class Amphibia; order Anura; family Myobatrachidae; genus Taudactylus; species Taudactylus pleione. The sequence continues at coordinate 1,428,904 of JAUIMM010000264.1, read as the reverse complement.
TTACACTGAGTACATTCTATGCTTTATTTGCTTCAAACTTACTTTTACTGTCTCTTTCATATTCTTTTTCCTCACCCTGCTATCTTATTCTACATATCGTCTGAGTCTATTTTAGTTCTTTCTGTTCTTTATTCCCTTTGTTTATCTTTTCCCCTTTTCTTTCTTTTGTTCTCCCTGTCATTCCCCACATTTGTTTTCATTGTGCCCACTGTGGCTCTAAGTCTCGGGCTGGCCACCCCTCCTGCTCAGTTGCTAATCCCAGAGCAGGGTCGGAGGGCGACAGCACGGTGCAGGTTTATGTGTCCCGCCGCGACTCCGAGACATGCTGCCGGGTCTGGAGGCATCTACTACTGCCCTGGCACCTGGCAGTAACAGGCGGTGTTGACGGGCTCCGCTCGCCGCCTGTTTCTTGGGGTACGTGGCCCGCGCGGCTGCTGTGGGCGTGTCCCTCCATGTTCCTCAGCCAGCGGGTCGGGTGATCTGCTGCATGGTTGGCGGTGCTTACGCTGACCATTCTGGCTCTTAAGTATGCTGGCGGTGGTACCCTCCCCTGTTAGCGGCCACATTACTCATTGGTCCGGGTGGCGGGGCGGGGCTTAAGCTGCCATTTTCTTTATCTCACGGGGGACCGAAATGGCGAGGGGGCATGGCCAGGCAGTGCTGGACTCTAGTGGGGCCCTGTTTTTATTATTTGCTGCAGCCTACAGTTTAGACTGGGTCCATAGTGTTGGGGCAGCCTGTTGCTGCACAGCAGGGGCATTTGGGGGCTTCACGCAGCCAGTCCGGTTGCACTGCCCCCTTATATGGTAAGGTAGTAGCTTCTGGGCAAGCTTATTTTGCTCAGAGGCCAATTTTGCTGGTGAACGCTACTGATCTTCCTTTGGCGCAGTGTGTTAGATGGGCGCGTTTGTGCCAATCACACATTTTTCCATGGCTTTCGCTTGGTAATGTGGCACCCGTAGCACAACATTTTTCCTCGCCCCCATAGTCGCATCCAGTGGAAATACAGTGTTGCCCCTTATGTTAGCATTTGGTTCGCATGCAGGGGTATGACACATATAATGGGTTACTGTAATCACTAGTCCCGTATATGCTGGAATTATGACACACAGTACACTGTGTATGACACATATAATGGGTTACTGTGATCGCTGGTCCTGTATATGCTGGAATTATGACACACAGTACACTGTGTATGACACATATAATGGGTTACTGTGATCGATGGTCCTGTATATGCTGGAATTATGACACACAGTACACCGTGTATGACACATATAATGGGTTACTGTGATCACTGGTCCTGTATATGCTGGAATTATGACACACAGTACACTGTGTATGACACATATAATGGGTTACTGTGATCACTGGTCCTGTATATGCTGGAATTATGACACACAGTACACTGTGTATGACACATATAATGGGTTACTGTGATCACTGGTCCTGTATATGCTGGAATTATGACACACAATACACTTTGTATGATGCATATGTTGGGTTACTGTGATCGCTGGTCCTGTATATGCTGGAATTATGACACACAGTACACTGTGTATGACACATATAATGGGTTACTGTGATCGCTGGTCCTGTATATGCTGGAATTATGACACACAGTACACTGTGTATGACACATATAATGGGTTACTGTGATCGCTGGTCCTGTATATGCTGGAATTATGACACACAATACACTGTGTATGACACATATAATGGGTTACTGTGATCGCTGGTCCTGTATATGCTGGAATTATGACACACAGTACACTGTGTATGACGCATATAATGGGTTACTGTGATCGATGGTCCTGCATATGCTGGAATTATGACACACAGTACACTGTGTATGACGCATATAATGGGTTACTGTGATCGATGGTCCTGTATATGCTGGAATTATGACACACAGTACACTGTGTATGACACATATAATGGGTTACTATGATCCCTGATCCTGTATATGCTGGAATTATGACACACAGTACACTGTGTATGACACATATAATGGGTTACTATGATCGCTGGTCCTGTATATGCTGGAATTATGACACACAGTACTCTGTGTATGACACATAGAATGGGTTACTGTGATCGATGGTCCTGTATATGTTGGAATTATGCTGGCACGCTTATGCAATTCATGTGTTTTTTTTCCCGGCGGATTTTGCTAGGTGAAGCTGCACCTGTAGTGCAGCAGGTTCCAATACTTTCCTCCCACCCCATACTCACGGGTTCTGCGCCTATGGTTGCTCCTCCCAGGTTGCAGCCTTCCTAATCTGCAGCAAACAAGGATCCTTGTGTGGCCGCTAATGCGTTGGTGGTTTTGGCAGGTGCTTTGGCACCTTTGTTGTCAGCACAGTCCATGTCACCCCCCCAGCATCGCCTCAGTTATTTGCTCACTTGCAGGAAACTTTGTCCCCGCCCCTGATGGGTTAGCTTTTGCATGCTTTTAGTTTGTGGGGGGTTTCAACACCTGGTGCTTTGCCTTTGTTATCTCCGTCTATGTCTGTGAATGTGGTTATGGAATTTGTGCCTGTTATCCCTTCTTCATCCTCTGCAGGTGTTGCTATGGCTATGACCTCTGCTGACCAGATTGATGGGGCAGCTTTGTGCATTGCTGCACTAAGGCCATATTGTGCATTTTGCACAGGTGTATGCATGATCATAGCAATAGAGGTAAGTATGTTGATGTCATAATGCAGGCCTAAAGGCACTCGTCCACTAGCAGACCTCAAAGCGGCTGCGCAATTGCGACATTGTGGTCGTGCGGACATTTGTCAGTCTGTGGTGTGCCTGTGATGTACGAGCAGTTGTTCAGTGTGGGCACATGAATCATCTCCTAAAATGCTGTACCTGACGATGTTGTCAGGTTGTACGGCATGTCTGCATGATGATAGATTTCTAAACAACAAGCGGGAGCGCGCATCGCTGGTCGTTTTTGGACAATTTTGCAAACTATTTGCAAGCAATTTGCTAATTATTTGTGAGCGTTTGAGCAATGGCGATGTTGTTGTCATTCGGTCGCTCAACTAAATCATCTGGTGGATGTGTGCCTCTTATGGTCTGTACCCTGCATTAAGTCCAAGAAGGAGTTTAGAGCCGCAAAGCAAACAGCGGGCATTAGGGAGGAGGCTTTTTGGTCTGGTTCTGATTGGCAGGCGGGAATGTATACGTTTTTTGTCTGCTCGTCAGACACTAGGCCAGCGGAGCATCCAAATGCGCTTCAGTATGTGCATATGGTTCATGACATGTCCTGCCTCAATAAAGGGTCCATGTGGCGAACATATGATGTACAGTTCCGAAAGAAACAATCGGGATTGTCCGTCCTTGATTTCAGGTGTAAGGATGTTGAGGTGTGGCTGGAGGTTACTCAACTGATTTCAGAATCTGCGCAAGCAGTAACAGCACATCTTCCCCCGGCAAGCACTTGCTTTTCGGGCAGGGTGGGGGGCAGGGTCAATGTTTTGCCTTTAATGTAAACTTGGCGTACGGTGTGGGTTTCGACATGTCTGTCTCTGTTGTTATAAGCTGTCTTGGGATGGGGAAAGCTTGACCGGGGATTTGCTTCTGCTCGAGCTTTTTCCAATCATAGTTGGCGCGAAAATTTGGGGGGAACGCCTGCGCAACTTTAAGCTTAATATTCTGCTGCGATAATCTGGGGGTGGTTCAGGCTGTTAGCCATCAGCGATCATCCTCCCTGCCAGTTCTATGTTTGCTTGCTAGAGTGATGTTGCATTGCTTAAATGTATAAAGTTCGCTGGGTGGAAATCGACTGCCACTTCTATTGATAGCAGTCGAAGGTGTGCTTCCTGTAGTTTGAATTTCATTTATTCAAATTGGCATTTCCAATGGCGTTTCACTGCACATTTAGGGTTAGTGAGTTGGTGGCTCCTGCGCGCTGCTTCGTCGGGATGTATTGTGCGGTGAGGATTCTCTGTTGCGCAAGATGTGTCACTCTAAATCTGACCAGATTGGGCGGGGTCGCTGACTAGCTTTGAAAAAGTCTCGGGACACCAGGATCTGCCTGGTGTTTTTGGCGCATGAATATTTGCAACAACTTCCAGAGTGTGGGGAAGCGTGGTTGGTGCACCTGGATGGGGTTCCAATAAGTACATACCAGTTTGGTTAGTTTTTTGCAGTGGTGTTTTGCAGCTCTCGGGTGGAAATCCAGAGCATTTCGTCGTTCTGTGCGACCGGGCAGGGTGCTTGCTTGCGCTTTTTCGGCAATGAATGAGGTCCTCTGTGTAATCCGAACCGCTCAGAACAGTGGGGTTCCTGCCGACTCGGATCCCCACTGTGAGTCCGACGACATCATCCTGACATCGGATTTCGCGAGAGTGCCGATTTATGTAGTTCGCCTCTACATAAAGCGCCAAGTCCCGCGTCCCATTTGTCCTGCACGCTCCGACAGCACACTGCTCTGCAACTGGGCTGACAGGGCACTGATTGGCTAGATCACTAGCGCTGATCACTGAGTGGCTGTATAGGGGGACACACGATGATGCTGCACTATACTCTGCTAAGTGGCTGCACTGGCAAAAGTGACTGTGTATGTAAGGGGGCACACTACACACTGATGCATGCTGCACTATGCTGATTAAGTGCTGTGTCCAGAGACTCACAAGTGGCTGTGACTGTGTAAGGGGGCACACTGACTGCAAGAAGTAGTTGTCTGTAAAAATAGCCCTCTGCGTATAACAAGTACAAGTACCATGGCTTTGTGGGCCATAGCACTCTGTGTATAACAAATGCAAGCATCGTGACTTTGTGGGCCATAGCCCTCTGTGTATAAAAAATACAAGCACCGTGACTTTGTGGGCCATAGCCCTCTGTGTATAAAAAATACAAGCACCGTGACTTTGTGGGCCATAGCTCTCTGTGTATAAAAAATACAAGCACTGTGACTTTGTGGGCCATAGCCCTCTGTGTATAAAAAATACAAGGACCGTGATTTTGTGGGCCATAGCCCTCTGTGTATAAAAAATACAAGGACCGTGACTTTGTGGGCCATAGCCCTCTGTGTATAACAAATACAAGCACTGTGACTTTGTGGGCCATAGCCCTCTGTGTATAAAAAATACAAGGACCGTGATTTTGTGGGCCATAGCCCTCTGTGTATAAAAAATACAAGGACCGTGATTTTGTGGGCCATAGCCCTCTGTGTATAAAAAATACAAGGACCGTGATTTTGTGGGCCATAGCCCTGTGTGTATAAAAAATACCTTTCATTTCTGCCACTGCTGTGTGGCACTGTTTCATAGATGTGCTTTAAACTGTGGCATCTGTGCCGCTGCGCCGCTGCACTGATGCTTAGTAACCAGTCAGCTCACTGCAACCTTTGGCCAATAATGGTGAAAACAATTTTGTAAGCTGTGAGGTGATCTAAATTGACTGTAAATGACTGGAAATTAATGTTATTCAGGTTAATAATACTCTAGGAAGAAAAAAAAGCCCAATTTATGTGATTTTAACTTTTTTTATCAATATTTGTAGAAAATCCAAATCCAGTCACCACAGTTTGGCAAATCCAAATCCAAATCGAAAGCTGGACGACAAATTAGAAACAAATCCCAAAAAATGGTAAAAATGGTCCGGCGCACATCCCTAGAAACTATGGTAGGAGATGTATTATGGCAGCATACATCATGCCGCTATAACTCTTCCTGCTTTGCCTCTTTAATAAGCGAAGCAGGAAGCCATATCAACAAGATGTACAAATATCTCGTCTTCCAGAGTGGGGGAGTGAAAACTGCTACCTCTGGCAATCCCTGCCAGAGCACACGGTGCAGCCTAGTGCTTATGCTCTATGTCCCCCATCCTGGCCGGCTCCACTGGACATGCACAAGATCTCATGTGTGGCCCTTAGCCGGCAACCACTGCAGCCAGGGAAAGTGCTGTCCCTGCGATGGTGGTAGGAGAACAACAGCTGCAGCTGTAAGAGAGGTCAGTGTCACTGACTGTTCATACATTGAGCGGCACACTGGTGCGCTATCTTGTAGATAACAGCACTGATAATGACATGGGTGCATACCCGGCCACTTTCATTTACTTCCCGAACACACATAAATACATGGGGAGAAGTCCTATCAGCGCACAAAAATATGCTGATATCGTGATCAATTTTCAATTACTGTGGGTATGCATGCTCCCAATACTCATAGTATTCAATCAAAATTCAAAAATTGGTTGTGACTTTTTTTTCCATCCGAAACACACTGGAAAGTAAATATAAAATGAGTAGCTACTTACTTATGATGTGCAACACTGGTGCTTAGCTCGTACCCGGGAGCCATGTCAGTGTTGTACTGTATATAAAGGCAGTGCACTGCAGCACAGGGAATTTAGATGCAGCAAAGAAGTCGGAGAAAATGCTGACTGGCACCCTGGAGGCTTACAGAGCATGGTACTGCCTGAGTCACGGCAGGGAGCAGGGATGAGTGCAGGAGGGGTCTGTAGGGCCAGGTCTGGGGCAGGTTTGGGAGGGGGATCTCTGGCTCAGCCTGCAACATAATCCACCACTGACACACTCTCCACTCCACCACTGTTGCACATTATCTACAACTAATGCACATAATCTGCCACAGATGCAATTTATTCACTGTACTGATACACACAAGGGTTCCCCAAGGTGGCCGATCTCCCCTCCCCACACACATACACACACACTCACCTCACTCCTGTTGACCACAATACACTGGAGTAAGCAGAGCAAGGAGAGCTGCAATAAGAGCCCCAGAGGAACCATATGGAACCAACTCCACCCTGGATACAGCTGCCTTACTATCTGCGATGCTGTTGGTAGATGAGGAAGAGAAGATACATTTCATGTCGTGGAGGTGGTGGAGAAAGACTGAGCTGCCAGAAGGTAATGTAAGTAATTATTGGACTAATTAAACTAATTTGAAACTTCCAATTGCTTAATTAGACATTTGGGGGGTTGTCCAAGGGGTTCAGAAGCAAGTCCCAAAAAATTTTCCTTACAATAAAATGTTTTTAAAAAATTGGTCTAGTCTAATGCTGCAAGAAAAACGCAGGGTTAATGTCTATACAAATTACTATGGCTTATTTTCTCGCAGTCAATTGAATATGAAGAACCTTGTGATTGCTGGCAAAACCCTGAAAAACCTGCCTGTAATTGAAATGCCCATAAGATGTGAGTGGAGAGCAATTTTGAACAACCACAGATACACTTTGCAACTTGGCATTCATTTTGTTAGCAAGTTTCATTTAGTTTACTACAGGAAGTTCGGAAAGTACTTCCAGAGTGACTGTGTGCTAATTGTATGACAGACTGTGGCGGCTCCAGAAGTGTGGCTGCAGTGCAGTCCAAAATTCAAATAGGGAGTCACACCAACTGCCACTCAAGCGCTGCCAAATGGCCATTGGCAGTTGGTGTGGCTCCCCTATTTGAATTTTGGACTGTCACACACTTAGCACACAGTCACTGCGGATGGACTTCCCTGTATAACTCACTTTCATTTCACTATCTCCAGCATATCACAAAGGTCCTTAAATACAGATTCCAGGCAAAAGCTTGGATCTCATATTAAGTCATTTGATTTTATAATGGACATATTTATAATGGGATCACGGTGTGCAGTGCACATGGACCTTTGGATCCAGGGGGGCCAACACCCGGCACCCATAAACGACACTTACCTGTTTGTCAGCATCACAGAGATCAACGTAAAAATGGTGAATGTGCAGTAGACTCTGGCACATCAGAGATAATGTAGAAGTCAAGAAGGTTGAGAGAGTGTAAGTTTTAGGTTGTAAATATCCCAGAATATCTCTCTTAGCGGTATATTTACTAAATTGAGGGGTTTTAGAAATGGAGATGTTGCCCATAGCAACCAATCAGATTCTAGCTATTATCTTTTAGAAGGTGCTAGATAAATATTAAGTAGAATCTGATTGGTTGTTATGGGCAACAGCTCCTGTTCTAAAAACCTGCAGTTTAATAAATATACCCCTTAAACTTTGCACATCTATTTTTCAGTGGGAAAGGTGCAGTAATGCCTTTACTCTACGTAGGCTGTGTGCATCAAGCTTACCCAGAAAAATTTTAACACATTTTTAGAGATGTGCTATTGATAGTACATTAACATATTCTATCCTGGTTAGGTATGAAAATAGCTCCCAGGTTAATGTAATGCTATAGATATAGCAGCTAAAGCAGCAGAGCGTGTGATTGGTCAATCACTACCTCATCTGTGGATATGTATAAAAAAAAGTGTGGCAAAGGCAAATAAAATTATGTCAGACAATAACATTCTAGAAATTGTCAGAATCTTTTTGAGCTTTATTAGGACACGTACAACCATGTTTAAGAAACATTTTTTCCCATCTGTGAGATTTAGTTAAAATTTAAAGTGAATTGTCTTTTTTTTTTTACTTTTGCTTTTATTGTGAAAGTTACACATGACAATAACAGAAGACATGGTATAGTATACATTTGATACAGCAAACATGCACACCATTACACTTTTGCCAAAATAGCAGTAGGTTGGCAAAACAAACAGAACACCATCAAAAAATAATACAAATAATCATACATAATGGATGATGAAAACCATACAGAATACCATTCCATGAAAAGGCTTCAGTCAGGATGGGCGACTGATAACCATGGGGCTAATAATATAGAAGGGAAAAGAAAAGACCATTTGGTCAGCTTATCTAACCTTAAGGGGAGATAAACTTAAAACGGGGATGCCCCTCTTGAGACGACCTCCATATTGTACCATGTTATCATCCCAACCACTTTATAGACCCTAGCATGTGATGGAATCATAGTAAGATAAGGAAGCTAAATAGTAAAAAAATTGTAAGTGAATTGTTTTTAATAAGTGTTGCCTCTGGGTTTCTTGTTCGCATGTTTTGTAATCTCACTTTACTTGCATTTTTAATGTGTTTTGCAGTAACAATAAACAATTGATTGATTAAGTCTTCTCAGTACAAGCGCCAGTGAGTGGGTGCTGACACGTGACCCCTCCGCTCTTAATCTGCCCCTGGATCCTTGCTCAAACTTGACTGAGAAGGAGTCACTACTGTCAAACTAATTTGTTAAAGTTGTATTTAGTAACTAATAATGGCTATGATTGTATATTTGTAAGTTTACCAAATTAGCTCTAACTGCTCAAATACACTGTTATACTGAAAACAATAACATTTTACCTGCAGTCTAGTCAAAAATATAATTTGATTCCACATTTACTCAGAAATATGACCAAATGATTACAATCATAAAAATATGCATTGTATGCCAAATAAAAACCATATTGCTATTAGAAACTTTGGGAACATGTTTAAACTTCTGACATGCTATAGAAAGCTTTGTCCAATTATTACATGTGTGAATGAAAAGAAAACATTCTAGAAATTGGTGTTGTTGCCTATTTGAAAAGCATATTGAACACAAGTATCATGATCATTCACGGTATCTTATCCTAAAACATGGAATAGTGCAAACTGTATGTTGTATCCATGTATATTCTATATGGAAAATATGTTATTTTCAAACTGAATGTTTGCTGCTACTATGCATGAAGTCTTGAACATACAGATGGGCCCAGCTAGTATGTTGCTTTTTCACCAAACCTTAACCATAAAAAATGAATACCAATTTAAAATAATTATGTGTTGATCATTTTGTGTCGACTTTTTGACCAAACCCCTAACCCTCAAAATAATCATAATAATAATAATAATAATAATAATAATAATAATAGTAAAAAACGTCGACCATTTTTGTGTTAACATTTTGCCCAATCCTTAACTGAATATTTTTAAAAAAAATGTATGATGTGACAACCATTTTTTGTCAACATTTTGACAAACTAACCAAATTAAAAAAAATTTTTAATAAAGTGGCAACCATTTTAGTGGCGACCATTTAACCAAGCTCTAAAAAAAATTGTAATAAAAAAATAAAAATAAACCTAATTTGTCATCCATTTTTGTGTCGACCATGTTTGTTTTGGCCTTTTGACCATGTTGGCCATTTGTACCCATCAATCCATACTGTAAAATTGGATGGATATCCCTGACAAGCGGGCCAATCATGTTCGCATAACCAATCTTTTTAATAATATTGCAGAGGCTAGTTGAATGGGATGCAAATCAGCACGCATACTGTACAGTACTGTACAGTAGGGTAATTTCTGTGTTGTTATGATGATATAACCAATACATTAACGAGATGCATGGACAGCTTTTAATGAGAAGGATGAATTAATACTCACTAATGGTGGGGTTATGTGTTTATATGTACTAGTATAATATTTTGAAAGGAAGACATATTTTTTTTATTAATATCATTATTATTATTATGATTCTCTCACCGCACCCTCCCTAACAGCAGCGGGTGGATGGAGTGCTCAAGGGTTCCATAGATGGACGTGAAAGCCTTCTTGGCCTAGGAGTTAGAGTGGTTGTTTTATCTGGCATGGTCCAGGGTTCAAATCCAACCACAGCCCATTATTATTTCGTAATCATGAGTACTTCAGATTAATTCCTCTATATATTCTATATTTTTTTTAAATAAAATACAGTGGTGGAGTGGGAGTTTCAGATGCACCCACAGGTCTTGGGGTTCAGGGACTCAAATGCAACCTCAATTTTAAATAAGACCATATGATTTACTGTTCAATAATGTTGCAGTAGTGTATTGAAGGCACTACATTGCTCCACAAAACCCCCACACCCTGCAATGACACACCCATACAGTTATGGGGTGCAGGGGCTCAAGTGTCGGGTTTCAGATGCACTCTCAATGTCAGGGGCTCAGATGGGTCAGATGCACCCACAGGTGTCAGGGCTCAAGTGTCGGGATTCAGAGGCACTCTCAGCTAATGGGTACATAAAACAGTGGCATGCAGGACATGTAAAGTGATGTACACTGTAATCATGAATTTTATTTGTGTGGTGTGGTGGGAGATCGACTGGAACAAATGGCCGACATGGTCAAAAGGTCAACGCAAACATGGTCGACACAAACATGATCAACACAGGATTTTTATTTATTTTTTTATTATTAGTTTTTTTTTATGGATAGGGTTTGGTCAAACGGTCGACACTAAAATGGTCGCCACTTTAATTTAAAAAAAATCTATTTCTATTTGTTTAGGGGGTTGGTGAAAATGTCAACACTAAAATGGTCGACTCAAAAATGGTCGACACATGGTACATTTTTTTAAAAAATTATTCGGTTATGGATTGGTCAAAATATCAACACAAAAATGGTCAGCACATTGATATTTATTTGATTGATATTATTTTTTTATAGTTAAGGTTTGGTCAAAAATGTCGACACAAAAATATTCGACACAGGATTATTATTTTTCTTTAGGGTTTGGGTTAGGTATAATTTATCTCACTGAAATCTGTGCGTGCCTCTGACCCCTGTCTGAGCCCCTGAATCCCAATACGCTTTAGGGACGGCTGAGCCCTCTTTGAGCCCCTGGGACAGCATAACTGTATTGGTGTGTCATTGCAGGGTGCGGGGGAGTTGTGGAGCTATGCAGTGCCAATAATACACTTCTGCAACATTATTGAACAGGGAATCATGGGCTCTCATTGAAAAGGTTGCGCTTAAGTACCTGAACCCCAACACTTGTGGGCGCATCTGAAACTCAATTAGTGCAGATGGATCCACCACTTTACTTCACAAAAAAAAATATGTAGAGGAATGAATCTAAAGTAATCATGATTATGAAATAATATTAGGCTGTGGTGGGAATTGAACCCAGCCTTGTAAAATGGCCACTGTAACCACTCAGCCAAGAAGGCTTTCACATCCATCTACTGAATCTGTATGCATTTCACCCACCCACTGTAGTTATTCTTTTAAGCTTAGGTGGAGGGTGCAGTGAGGCAAGGGCCAGAGGGGGAGCATTGGACAGTGCTGAGTGCCAAAATACCTACAGAGGATGGGGGGAGGTAAACACAGTGACGTACACTGTAATCATGAATTTTATTTGTGTAGTGTGGTGGGGGAAGTGCATATCCAGCCCTGAAGTTACAAGTTACATAGCCTACAGTAAATGGATCTGAGAAGCGCCTGGGCAGAGGGTGGGGGAAGGTAAAAAATGTACAGTCAGGTCCATAAATATTGGGACATTGACAGAATTTTCATATTTTGTCCTCTATTCACCACCACAATGGCTTTGAAATTAAACAAACAAGCTAATGAGTTCACATTAGTACGTCACAACACCAAAATGCTGATTCATTTACAGACTTGTACGTACAGTATTCTGTTGTACTGTAACTTGCTGTAAAACGGATGCAAATAGTTTTCTTTTAATAAACGTAGGTACAGTCAGGTCCATAAATATTGGGACATTGACAGAATTTTCAGATTTTGGCCTCTATTCACCAGCACAATGGTTTTGAAATTAAACAAACAAGATGTGATTTAACTGCAGACTTTCAGATTTAATTTGAGGGTAATTACATCCAAATCAGGTGAACGGTGTAGGAATTACAACAGTTTCTATATGTGCCTCCCACTTTTTAAGGGGCCAAAAGTAATGGGACAAACTAAACAATCCTAAATCTAACTTTCACTTTTTAATACTTTGTTGCAAATTCTTTGCAGGCAATTACAGCCTGAAGTCTGGAAAGCATAGACATCACCAGATGCTGGGTTTCATCCCTGGTGATGCTCTGCCAGGCCTCTACTGCAAATGTCTTCAGTTCCTGCTTGTTCTTGGGGCATTTTCCCTTCAGTTTTGTCTTCATCAAGTGAAATGCATGCTCAATTGGATTCAGGTCAGGGGATTGACTTGGCCATTGAATAACATTCCACTTTTTAGCCTTAACAAACTCTTTGGTTGCTTTTGCAGTATGCTTCGGGTCATTGTCCATCTGCACTGTGAAGCACTGTCCAATGAGTTCTAAAGCATTTGACTGAATAGGAGTATATAATATTGCCCAAAACACTTCAGAATTCATTCTGCTGCTTTTGTCAGCAGTCACATCATTAATAAATACAAAGGAACCAGTTCAATTGGCAGCCATACATGCCCACGCTATGACACTACCACCACCATGCTTCACTGATGAGGTGGTATGTTTTGGATCATGAGCAGTTCCTTGCCTTCTCATCTCTTCCCATCACTCTGGTACAAGTTGATCTTTGTTTCATCTGTCAATAGGATGTTGTTCCAGAACTGTAATGGCTTTTTTAGATGTTGTTTGGCAAACTCTAATCTGGTCTTCCTGTTTTTGTGGCTCACCAATGGTTTGCATCTTGTGGTGAACCCTCTATATTCACTCTTGTGAAGTCTTCTCATGATTGTTGACTTTGACACCTATACATCTACCTCCTGGAGAGTGTTCTTGATTTGGCCAACTGTTGTGAAGGGGGTTTTTTTCACCAGGGAAATAACTCTTTTGTCATCCACCACAGTTGTTTTCCATGGTCTTCCGTGTCTTTTGGTGTTGCTGAGCTCTCCGGTGCGTTTTTTCTTTTTAAGAATGTTCCAAACAGTTGATTTGGCCACACCTAATGTTTTTGCAATCTCTCTGATGGGTTTGTTTTGATTTTTCAGCCTAATGATGGCTTGCTTCACTGATAGTGACGGCTCTTTGGATCTCATATTGAGAGTTGACAGCAACTGATTCCAAATGCAAGTGTCACACCTAGAATCAACTCCAGACCTTTTACCTCCTTAATTGATAATGAAATAACGAGGGAATAGCCCACACCTGTCCATGAAATAGCTTTTGAGTTGATAGTCCCATTACTTTTGGCCCCTTAAAAAGTGGGAGGCACATATTGAAACTGTTGTAATTCCTACACCGTTCACCCGATTTGGATGTAATTACCCTCAAATTAACTCTGAAAGTCTGCAGTTAAAGCACATCTTGTTTGTTTAATTTCAAAACCATTGTGGTGGTGAATAGAGGCCAAAATCTGAAAATTCTGTCAATGTCCCAATATTTATGGACCTGACTGTACCTACGTTTATTAAAAGAAAACTATTTGCATCCCTTTTACAGCAAGTTACAGTACTACAGAATACTGTACGTACACGTCTGTAAATGAATCAGCATTTTGGTGTTGTGACGTACTAATGTGAACTCATTAGCTGCTAATGTATCGGTTATATCGTCATAACACAATGGCATTTGCACTACTGTACAGTACTGTATGTGTGCTGATTTGCGTCCTGTTTAATGAGCTTCTTCAATATTATAAAAAATTGGTTGTACGAACATGTGACATGCAAATACACTGCAAAAGTGTCCTGAACGTCATTGGAATGCATGTCTGGGGTATCCATGCACTTCTACAGTATGGATCGATGGGTACAAACGGCCAACATGGCCAAAAGGTCAACACAAACATGGTCAACACAAAACTGGCCAACACATGATTTTTATTTATTTAACTATTATTATAAAAAAAACTTAGGGTAAGTGTTTGGGCAAACGGTCGACACTAAAATGATCACCACTTTAATTTAAAAAATATATATTTTTATTTGGTTAGTGGGTTGGTGAAAATGTTGACACAAAAATGGTCGACACAAAAATTGTTGTTGTTTTTTTAGATTGATATAATTTTTTTTATGGTTAAGGTTTGGTCAAAAGGTTTACCGAAAAATAGTTGACACAAAAATGGTCGACATAGGATGATTATTTTCCTTTAGGGTTTGGGTTAGGTTTAGGGATAATTCATCTAATTGAAAGCTGTGTCTGCATCTGACCCCTGTCTGAGCCCCTCAATCCCAATACTCTCTAGGTGCATATGAGACATCTTTGAGCCCCTGAAACACAACACTTGAACCCCTGGAACGCCATAACTGTATGGGTGTGTCATTGCAGGGTGCAGGGGAGTTGTGGAGCAATGCAATGCCTTCAATACACTACTGCAACATTATTGAACAGGAAATCATGTGGTCTTATTTAAAACTGAGGTTATGTTTGAGTCTCTAAAGCCCAACACCTGTGGATGTGTCTGAAACTTGATTAGTGTGGATGGATGCACCACTGTACTTTATAAAAAAAGATATAGAGGAATGAATCTAAAGTAATCATGATTACGAAATAATATTGGGCTGTGGTGAGATTTGAACCCTGGACAATGGCAATGTAAAACCACCGCTCTATCACTAGGCCAAGAAGGCTTTCATAAACTACTGAATCCTTGTGCACTCCACCCACCCGCTGCCATTAGGGAGGGCACAGTGGGGGACAGTATAATTAATAATAATGATAATCATAATAAAAATGTGTCTTCCTTTCAAAATATTATACTAGTACATGTAAACACATAACCCCACCATTATAATAATTCATCCCATCTCATTGAAAGCTGTGCGTGCGTCTCGTTAATGTATCAGTTATACCACCTTAACAACGTGCAATTACAGTACCATACAGTACTGTATGTGTACTGATTAGCATCCCATTCAACGAGCTTCTGTAATATTATTAAAAAGATTGGTTGTGCGAACATGCAACATGCACATAGAGTGCGTGAATGTGATTGGCCCACTTGTCAGGGATATCCATCCACTTCTACAGTGTGGTATTCAGAAGTACAAATTTCATCAGTGGAGCACTCACCACCCATCAGTTAAGCGGTGTATTACATGCCGTGGATTCTCTTATGTTGTAGAATGCCATGGTGCGCTAGAGTACATCCATCATGCAACGTTCCAAGGCACGACTCAGTAGCCTGAATGTTGCGCTATGCGCATCAAACTAGCTTGGCCCATCTGTAAGTCAGTATTGACATCAAAGGGCAGGACAACAGTGTTTGCTTTACTCAGAATTACCCCAGAAAAGGGAGATCTATGTTCCAAACTTCCTTATCTTCTCCTTTGAGAACACAAAGAAATTTTGTCACTGCCCTATGAAGATGACAAAACCTTTTGAAGCTAGAGGAAAATTAAATTAACCAGGTTATATGACATAGCAGACCACTGAATATTTCCTGACGGATGGAGAATGCAAGTCGCATATCATCATGACAGTTAGTATATTGTAAATTATATGGGCTCTGCTAAATTGACAGATTTAATCTGTTTGAGGAAGAAACAAAGAGAGAGCTATGTGTCCATAAAAAGGAGTGTCACACAGCATTCAAAGCCCATTTCCAGGGAAAAGCCTTAGGCTTAGTTGTACCAAGCTAATATCCTGTGATCTCCTGCACAACAAATTTTTGGTCTCGTTGTAAGTGTCCAAAAACTGCGTGTTAGTCCTTTTTTATTTCTGAAATTGTTTGCATGTTATTTTGTATGTCATTATATATTTTTTTTGTAAATTAGCCTTGGAAATATTTTTCAGATTAAACACATTTATTCTAATATATTCCTAGTGATTCCTATTGAACCTGTGAACCTTCAAAGTCCATGTTCAGTAAATGCAAAGGACCCGTTATTCCCTTTCATGGTGGCAGAAAGATTGTGTATTTTGGTAAGTAACTAAAGTGCACCATCGTCATGACAAGCTGGTCCAGGTTGTTGTATCTGAGAGTCAGTCCAGGTTCATGATAATAACAAGCAATGCAAGTTTGGCATTATTCAAGAGGACAGTTTCAAAGGTAATGAGAAAATATTAATCTTAGAAACATCTAAAACTGACATTACAAAAGAGCCAATTTATGAAGTTCAAACAGAGAAACATACTTGGTGGCACTGTCAGTAAAGATTAGGCCCTCTGGCGCAAATAGTTTTCCAGTTGGAGAAGCATACTATAGGCCCCATTTATTAACAAATCTAAAGACCAGCAGCACATTTTATTTAATACCACAGTGATTCAAATGAATATGCCATTGGTATTCATCGTTACTTACCCCTCTGGCAAGGTCCGTCAACATCATCATCATCATTAGGGTCCTCCATTGTCGCTGCCAGCAATGGGCTACTCTGTCCTGTGCATGTACAATGGTCAGTCTGTGCATGTGCTTGACTGATTAACTTGGCGGGGACCCAGCAGTGGAAGGCTTCGATCAAGCAGGAAGAGCTGCTGCCAGGGCCCCTTTGCCTGCAATGGGAATCACATTGCTCTTGTCATCTAAAGATGGCAAGAGTGATCAGTGACAAACAGTAATTTTAGATTACCACTGTTTGTTAAATACAGAAATTATGATATAACCTATTTAGCAAGTGCTAAAGGAGTTATGCATGGTTGTTAAATGGGGCACTTAATTTGCATTTTGACCATCATAATATTAAGATTCAAAAACGCACAAGAGCTAAAAAATAAAAGACAGTACTGGTGTTCACTAACTCTCATAATTAATTTAAAATAAGGAGTATATTATTACATTTATTTTAATTTAATGAAGGAGAGGTTTTTAAAGTGTTAGGAGCTGGGACTTTCATGTGACTTTTATACATTTTTACAGTTTTCCTCTTAAGATTTATTTACCTCCTTTTAGACTAGCCATACTTCTAGTTTGTTGAGGTGTCTCTTGAGAGTGATGAGCAGGTGTGCATCTTCAAGTGTGTTTTTCAGTTCATCTAGGCACTTAGGAAACACCTACACAAAGAAAATACATACATAGCGCAAAGCTCTATACCTTTATACCAAATGTTTTATTCAAATAAATGCATCTTTATCTCCTAAAAATAAGTGTTTTATAGTAATACTGACAGTGAGGAGTCATGCCTATTGTCTTCATTACAGGTGGTATATTTGTTTAGAAGTGTTTTTATTAGAGATGTGCCCGGACCCCATGTTTTGGTTTGATTTCCAATTCATCATCATGTTTTGGTTTTCTCAAAACCACCCTCATGTGCTTTAGATTTAGATTTATTTATTTTTTTATAAAAACTTCTAAAATTATGTAATTTGGGCCTGTTTTTGTTCCTACAGTATATTAACCTTAATATCATTAATTCTCAGTCATTTCCAGTCAATATTGACTACCTCACAGTTCACAATATTATTCACCAATATTGCCCAAAGGCTGACTGGTTAAACTAAGCAACAGAGCAGTGGCACAAACATATGGCAGTTTAAAAAAATATAGCACATCTATGAAACATTGCGACACAGCAGTGGCAAACAGGATGGCAGTTTACTAAACTATACGATCACCAGAGAAAAAATGTTTTTATTAATCAAGAACAAGCTGAAGGCAGATAAAAAGAATATCTATTAATTAATGAATGAAATTGTGAATCATCTCTGCACTGGGAAGATGTCATTTTCATCCTCATCCTCCTCACCCACATTAGTGTTACCATCATCATCACACAATACTAGCTCATCCCCGCTAGAATCCACTGCTATTAAAATCTCTGTACTTGCAGTTGCAACTGGCAGCAAAGGTCTTCCTTGTAGAATTTGTAGTTCATTTTAATGAACATGAGTTTTCCCACATTTTTAGTTATTAGCCTCCTATGCAGATCACTCACAAGGTTCCCGTGTGTTAAGCACTCTTACAGAGTAAACACTAGGGGGTGGGAAGCTTAAGTACACCAAAGATAGTTTGTATTGCCTTTTTTCCTCCCAGTAATCAAAAGGACATTCTAATTTGATCATTGTCATTAAAATAATCCTCCACCATCCTTTTGATACTTAGTATATTATAATAAATCACGGTAAAGGTGTTAATAATTGTGGGCAATTCTGTTCAGCCTGACCAGCTGTCAAATTGGTGTTTCACTTTGATGCGTTGAGTTGACTCATCAGTTTTTACCTAGCAGCAGTATTTGCAGGAGAAACTGAAGCAAGAGATGTTGTCATGTCGTGCAATTTGAGCTGAGAACTTGCTGGCATGGAGTTCTCTGCATCTCTTAAGATCTGTCAGTTGGAAAGAAACATTACATATGACTTAAACCTAGGATCAAGCTTGGTTGCCAAAATCAGAAAGGAAGGAAAGATGGGGTAGGTGCATCAAAAATGGCAATAGATAAATATAGAAGCAGCTCACCAGGGAGGAGTGACTTACCCCTTTGAAAACCTTATGGAAAAACAAAAACAACTGGGAGCGCTGAATGAAACTAGTAGTGTCTAAATTTAATGTATGCAGATATAGTCATGAAATCACAAAAATACATATAATAAAATTCACATATTAAATAGACCTTAAATCAAATCTATAGATGACAAAAGGAAATAAAAAATAAATAAAAATAAATTAAATAAAAAAATATGAAAGGAACCACTGTGGCCACAGAAAAACAGACAAAAAAATCGGCATGCATAAAAAAGGGGGATATTTCCCAATGAATACATTTTAGTATAGATATGTGAGTTTTTTCTTTTCTTATCTTTTTGTCTCTCAGGATTGTATGGAAATGAATCAAAAAGTCTGTTGGATTTGACTTAAATAATAAAAAATAAAATCAGTGTGCACAGCCACCAAATGATGGGCTTATTACACAAAATTAAAATCAATTTGTAGTGGGAGTGAACATTAATATAAGTCACGTCTGGGGATATATTGCTGAAACCACTAAATCGTGACTAACACAGTCTCTGTGTAACCAATAATCTGGTACCATATTGCTGCTTTGCAGCGTAGATCTTGGGAGAGGCCTCTCCTAAGAGCATCCAGTGAAAGAATCCTCAGTGCCTGACATGTGTCCAGAGACGCCGACCGTGGTGCAGCGGTGGAGTTCACAGACTGCTGTAGTGCATGCCGCATGCTGGCTAGCCATGGTCAGCTGAAGTTTCAGTGGGATGTAGATGATAGTCCTGGGTGCACCAGCATGTGGGGGTAAAGGTTTTTTACCCCCACACACTGGTGCACCCAGGACTATCATCTACATCCCACTGAATCACTCCCCGATAATTGTAGCGTGTATGGCCAGCTTTACTGGTCATCTCTAGTTTAAATGCTGTGCACCAACATGCTGCAATCAGTGTTTTATAATGCACTGGTGATATCATATATAATTTTATATATATATATATATATATATATATATATATACTGTGTGTATACACACACATATATATATATATATATATATATATATATATATAATTAAAAAATCTTTATAACACGCTTATTAAGTTACAGTACAATACAATAAATTTTGTATCTAAGTACATGATATATTTCAGTTAAAATTGAGTATGCTAACCATGTATATTTTCTCTGACATTCATTCTTGGTAATTATGTACATAATTAACAAGAATTTCTTCTTTCAGACATAAACCAAATATGTCTTGGCAGTCCTTACTCTTCTAATTCATGATGTAATTTCTCCATTCTTCCCTGCACCGATCAATTTTATTATACAACATTTTAAGCATTCTTGGAATGGATTGTTTATACTATTCTTTTCTCTTTTGTTGTATTGTCAAACTTTGTTTAAATGACACTTTATTGTTATATTATAAATTAATTATATGAAAAGTTTCTGATATCTACAGCAAATAGATTATATAATTCCTTAGTGAAAATATTCACTTTTGGACAGGGGCGTCTTAAGAGAGGAGGGGGCCCATGTGCATTCTGTGTGCAGAGCCCCCTCCTCTTTCCCCAGCGGCCGGCAGCCGACTGATGTGGCTGGCCGGCCAACGCAGAAGCAGTAGACTCTGGGCACTAGAGTGTGCCCAGAGTCTACTGCGCATTTGCAGAACGGTCAGAAAAATGGCCGTGGTGGCCATTTTCTGATGTTCTGTACAGTGCTGAAACCCGAAGCGGGACCACGGACGTGTGAGTTTTAAATAATATGGGTGCAGGGTGTGCAGTGTCGGGGCTCCCCTTGACCCGGGGGCCCATGTGCCCTGCACACCCTGTATGGATACGCCCCTGCTTTTGGACATCCTCCCTTTGGCACAAGGCTGAAGGGTGACACCATTGCTGCCTAGTGGCACCTGTATTTTGCTTGCAGAGTGTCTGGAACAATTGATTCTTTGGATCTTAAATACAAATGCATATTTTAATGAATTAACTGACACTTCTAACCTCTCAGGATGTTATTACTTCTTTCAACAATGTTGATCGCATAAGCAGCTAACAGAATTTGAAAATAAAGATAATTAACTACAAAGCACTTCCAGCTTGTAATTTCCACTATCTTAAATATAATTAAGTATTAAAATAAAAGGGAATAGCAATGATTAATAAGTATACAGTACAGCATTTCTTAAATATTATTTTATTGAAAAAGTTTCCAGAAGTAAGCCTTACCAATGGCTTTATCATAAAAAGTTAATACTTGAGTATGCAAAACAGCATGTAGATAAAAATGGGACTTTTTGGAAGTGACTAATGAAAAATAAACATTTTATCACTGTTACGACAGACAGGTGCATTTGGAGCAAAATAAAAAAACAGGAAGCATTTAACCACTTAACTACAGTGGTCGCATGGGATATGACTGCAGCCAGCAGTGCTTCAACTAACATTGTCTCATCCAATGCAACCACGTCGCCGCGCTGTGACATTTAATGAGGAGAGCCGTTGGGCAAATGTGTAGAATGGATCTCCTCTGACTGCTCGGACCCCAGGCAGTGAAGCAGTGCTCCGTGACCGCCGTCATCACTGCCGAAGTTGTGCCCCAGATTGCCGTGTGAACGGCATTCTGGAGCGCATGCGCAGGGGTTATAAGACAGAAATGAATAATTCATTGCTGGATTACCTACAATGTAACTAACTAGAAAGGAAAGGTATGTATATTACTTCACCATTAGGAGCACAAATTCATTGTAAAAGCATATATATATCAACCACAATATGCAGAAAAGTTCATGATAAAGTTTATTCATAAAAAATATTAATTAAAATACAATCACATTAAAAGTAACCATATATAAGCATATAATAATTAATGTCCCTTTTGAGTACCACACTGCAAACAGTCTTATAAGTGTCCCAGGGCCATCCTAATCATTTGAATTAATTGCAGTCCTGCACATATGCATATACCTGGCTTAAGTTTTGTAATGTAGTGATCAAAATTGATCTCACCGCCTCATTAGTATTGCTGTTATCCACTTGGTGTCAGAAGCAATCTGTATTAGTGGTCTGTTCCATACATGGGACTGGGGGGCTGATTCATTACAGATTGCAACTGCAATTATGGGCACAAACGGTCAATTGTACTGAGCATGCGTGTACTGAGCATGCGTATGCATTGCAGTACTCATGTGCGAATGCTCCACTGCGATTACACTGCGATCACATTGACTACTCACTACTCCATCACAGAGTGATTGACAGGAAGTGACCGTTTGGGGGTGGTGATAGGGGGGTGGTCAGAGAAACACAGGCGTGTCATTTAATGCCATTTCAGGGTGTGCATAAATAAGCCACTGCAATGGGTTACGCAGCTTGAGATGTCACTACAAGAGATGAGGTTAGCAAATTCTGAGTAAAGTCAGACCTGTAGCAATTGTGCTTGAGGCTCCGATATTACTTGTTGGTAATGATATTTTTCCATACTTGCTAAGTATTACGGATGTGAGTGAGGGGAAGTGGGCGTATGTTAGGCTGTGGTGGCATTGCGATTGCAAATATTAGCATATTTTCACAGTGGGTCTGCATGCGATTACTGAGCTGCGATAGCAATAGCGATTCGTAATGAATCAGGCCCTGGGTTATAGCAACTGTTTGTCTCACAGAGGAAAGAGCAAACATGATTAGATGCTTAACAGGGGCCCCAGTCAATACTCACATCCCCAGCTGCAGTCTGCTTAAAAAGGACATTTCTCTAAGTCCAGGTTCTCAACTCCAGCACTCGCTATTCAGCAGTGGCCACAGTAATACCCCTTTCACATCAGAATGCTGGGTTGCACCATGGATTTTGTTCACAGGTCTAGCCTGGGTTTGACCCAACTGATACCCCTTTCAGACTGGCGGACAGACCTGGCAATAATGCTGGGTCGATGATGTCACTGCCATCATGTGCTGATCATCTCCAAGTGCCTGCTCTTCCTACACAGAGAAAGGGGTTGCATCGACCCATGTTACCCATTCACAATGCATCACGAGACAGGTTGAACCTGTGTTCTACCCTCCTCATGGCCAGGGTGGAAATTCCGGGTTGCCCAACCCGGCTTATTTCAACCTGGCCCTTTCACACTGCACAATAACCAGGTTTGCAGTGCGTTCAAGTGCAATAATCTGGGTTATTGCAGCAATTGTGAAAGGGTTATAATAGTTGCCTGTGCAGGACTTCTGTTACCAATATTTACTCCTGCAATAGTTGGTGCGATAACCAGAGGTAAAAAGGATGGTAGGTGGTAGTTAGGATCAACAACGGCACACCCTAACCAGTTTCAAATCCTGAGTTTGAATCTCATCTTGATTTTTACTTCATATGAGCATCTAAAGATAGAGAACACCAACATCCCTCATAAGGGGGGTGTAGAATAAGGCATTAGCCCATTACACCACAGGAAAACCTGTAGTGAAAATTAATACTATAGGGGTGTTAAAATTTGTGTTGTATATGCCTATATAAAGAAAGATTGTGGTAGGACATTAATCCGCTAGACCACAAGAGAAAGTGAAACCTAGTTTGGGTATCGAATTGTGTTTTCTATCTTTATATGCTCATATGTAGTAAAATTCAAGATGAGATTCGAACTCAGGAGTGAGCTGGATTAAACCAGGACATTAGCATACTTGACCACAGGGAAAGCTGTGGCTAAAGTATATTTTTTGGTAGATTTATTTTATTACATTGCCTGTCCAAAGAACCTTGAGTGATGTCTTTTATGATGAAATATATGCATTAAAATTGCACATATTATTTTTTTTTATGTTCTGTATAAGTTTATTAGATAGCTTAGTTTGTTTTTATAATTGGTACATACTTGAGAGTATATTATGAGAATTTTAAAATGAATATGAGCAGTGGCAGCTTCAACCCTCTTAGATGAGGGGGCTGCCACTGCCGAGAAGGAGAGGGTACAGAATAGAAAAACCACTGACCACCAAGTTCCTGTTTGGGTCCCAGCACCTGCGCAATTAATCTGACAGGCGCCGGAGTCTGCGCATGTGCACTAGCGGCGGGGAGCTGCACATGCGCATATCACCAACTTCCAAAGGGCTGCATCATCTCGTCAAGCCGAGTAGGGCTGGCTAAAAGGCAGAGGAGTGGCTTCGTACTGGAAGCTGTTCTCTGTTAATAGCAGCCCAGACTGGCAGTCCCCCTGACACTGCCTGTTGTTTATGTGACTGGCAGGTAGCACTTCCAATGAGAAGCCACTGCCAGTCACAGTGTAGCCAGTATAGTCACGGTCTGCAACTGGCTAACTGAGGTGGTGAATTTTACTGCAGCCACTGACTATGAGTGATCCATATGGACTAGTTGGGCATAAAATGTGTCCTAATGAAGTAATTCATTTTCTGGAGTTCTAATTGGACACTTCTGGTTTAAATATGAATCCAAGGAGAAACCACCTGCCTCCAATTAAACTATCACTGTACTTACGGACAGAGAAAGCAGTTAGGGTGTGCTGTTGATGACCCTGACTACCACCTGCCATCCTTTTTACCTCTGGTTATTGCACCAGCTACTGCAGGAGTAAATATTGGTAACAGAGATCCTACACAGGCAACTATTATTGTGACCACCGCTGAATAGAAAGTGCTGGAGTGGAGATCCAGTATCAGATTTGGGGCATTGATAAAGGAAAACCTGGACACAGAGAAATGTCCTTTTCAAGCAGAGTGCAGCTGGGGTGTGAGTATTGACTGGAGCACATGTTAAGCATCTAATCAGGTGTTTGCTCTTTCCCCAATGTGTCAAGCAGTTACTGTAATCCAGTCCCATATATGGAACAGACCAATAATAAAGATTGCTTCTGACACCAAGTGGATAACAGCAATACTATTGAGGTGGTGAGAACGATTTTGATCAATACATTACAAAACCTAAGTGTCATGCCTGAGGGTTGGTTTGGGCTGGAACAGCCATGGGAGGCTGAAGAGGAGACTTGGGAGTTGTGAATAAACCTGGGTGACTTGAGCCAGTACTTCTTCATGTATTGCTGTGAACAGGTAGAGGAGCTGCAAAGGATTATGGGCCCAAAAGCCAGAATAAGAATTTTATTAAACAGCAGGTTGCAATGAGAACTGGAGACGATAATACTGAATGAATGAGCAGAATTGGATTGAGATGACTGGGCAGTACAGACAGACCTCAGCACCAGTTGGGAGCGATATGCAGTGTGAGTGGAACTTTGTGTTATCCTGGACAGGCACCAGAGTAGTAAGAAAGTGCTTTTTATAGTCTGGAGCGTGACAGCACCCCTCCCTTTGACGGGTGGCCCCAGGACACCTCTTAGGCTTTCATAGAAACATAGCATTAAAGACTCAGATCAACTGAGGAGCATGGACGTCAAAGACAAAAGTCCTGGAACGTTCTTCTGGGCCATAGTCCTTCCAGTCGATTAAGTTTTGTAGACTTTCACACCTGATTCGAGAGTCCAGAATCTTTGCCACTTCGTACTCAACTCCACGATGAGTCTTGACTTTGAGTGCCTTGAAAGTGCAGAATGAAACCGGTATAGTATGAGTGGTTTCAATAAAGAAATATGAAAGGAAATTGGTATCCTCAGAAAGGGAGGTAGCTTGAGTTTGAATGAAACTGGGCTGATTACACGCAAATCCGTAACCATGGATTTCATGTAGAGAGTCAAACTAGATCACCTTCCTTGAGACTGGGAACTGCACTCCTCTTCCTGTCAGCAAACTTCTTGTACCACTTAGAAGCCTTCACAAGGCAGGAGCAGATCTCTTTCCAAATCTTGGAGAAGTGCTGCATGGTGTGGTCAGCAGCTGGAACCTGTGATGCAGGAAGCAGCTAAAACTCAGGAACTCAAAGGTGGAGGCCATAAGTGGCATAAAAGGACATGGAACCAGATGAAGAATGGTACTGATTGTGACAAAATTCTGCCCAAGGAAGCAGTTCAGCCCAGTTGTCCTGAAAGGAGGATATCTATAAACGAAGATTAGACTCCAGATCTTGGTTGACTCTTTTTGTCTGGCCATTAGACTCTGGTTGATAGGCAGTGGAGAAAATGATAGGAAAAAAGGAATAGTGGGTGGTGCTTGTCAATCACAACAGATAGATAAATTATGTTAAAAAAATATTTACCTTTACCAGTAATAATAATAAATGCTCAGCATTAAAAATCTCCCAAAAATGGAATCAATAATATTACATTAATAGGAGCATATATTCATCAAGATAGAGAGCACATAAAAACCATATATCAAAATAGCAATTAAATGGCAAGCATCCAATATTAAAGCAATAAATATATGGAGTATCACTGTCCCATAGAGCTATCAGTAGTGGTAATGGTGTAAATGTACAAATTCTTGCCTTTATAAAATCCACATTGCTCAAATCATCAACTATCATACTTGTTTCCAGTATCCGGATAATGGTAACAACCAGTGGTGGCTCCAGAGGTGGGGCTGCAGCGCAGTCAAAAATTCAAATAGGGGATCCACATCAACTGCCAGTGAGTCCTTAGCTGGTTATGTTTGGCAGTGTTTGGGATGACAGTTGGTGTGGCTCCCCTATTTAAATTTTGGACTGTGGTGAAGCCCCACCTCTGGAGCCCCCACTGGTAACAATGGTAGCAATATGTGGCAGCTTATACCACAGCACACTGCCCGGATTCTCAGCTCTCCAAGTACTCACAGTGTCCCATTACATGTAATGGGCTATGCTAAACTTGTTTGGCAGATTTCAGCAGGTCCTCCGATATTGTGAAGATTCCTCCCAGTGCACCGATGCCTTTCTCCATGGGACTCACAAGCCAGAGTCCTAATGATGGATATCCCACAGACAAAGTCATATAGCATGAGGGTGCCAGTATAAGCAATTGAGTTTCACAAATGAGCTCTGCCACAAAGTCAGTCATCCTCAACGTGTTTCAGTGCAGCAGGCAGCTTTTTCAATATTTCTTTTTTCTTGTATTTGTGTTGCAAGAGTTTTGTCCATACCTGGCGCCCAGATTATTTGTTGTAAGTGGAGAAATTGAGCTTTATTTGAAGTAAAGAATACAAGGAACACCAAAACTTGGTGACAAACTGCATTTCCCATTCAGAGATGATTTCCAGAGGTATTCCATGGAGTCTGAAGATGAATAATTGAGCCAACTTGGGAGCTTAAAGAAGACCAGTGAGGGGAATAAAGTGAGCCATCTTGGTGAACTGTCAACTACCACTCAAATGGTGTTGAACTTATTTGAAACTGGGAGGTCAGTAATGAATTCTATTGACAGATGTGACCATGGTTTATGTGGAACAGAAAGAGGAAGTAACTGCCCAGCTGGAGACTGTCAAGGTACTTTATGCTTAGCACACTTTTTACAAGAGGCAATAAAGTCTTGGACATCTTTTCTGAGAAATGGCCACCAGTAAGACCTGCAAATGAACTCGGAGGTCGGTTGTGTACCTGCATGACCTGCAAAGTAGAAAGCATGAGCCCAATCAACCAGTTCATGCATAATGCGGTGTTGACAAGAGCTTTCTCAACAGGTTGTGAGGATTGTACTCCAACTGCAGAGAAAGCTACTGGATCAATTGTGAAAAGCTGCCCAGTGGATGTAGTCCCATTTTCTTACTCCTTGGAGCGAGAGAGGGCATCAGTCTTTCGGTTCTGGCCCCCTGGACAAAAAAAATCAATTTGAAATTAAATCATGAGAAGAAAAGATCCAATCTGGCTTTCCTCGGATTCAAACAATGGGCTGTCTTAATATAAATTAGGTTTTTGAGAATGGAAATGAGATGAGAGCTCCTTTCAAAAGATAGCACCACTCCTCTAAGGCTAACTTAATAGCAAGAAGTTCTTGATATCCAATAGAGTAGTTGCACTAAGCCAGAGTGAATTTTCTGGAGAAAAATCCAAAGGGATGGAGAAGACTGTCAGGCGCGCTTTGAGAGAGTACAGCTCTGGCATCAACTTCCAAGATGAATGGTTGTGACTTCAGGTTGATGATGAAGAGGGGCTGAATTGAACTTCTGTTTGAATTTTTGGAAGGCTTCCTTTGCTTCCTTTCACCATTGGGATGGATTGGCACCTTTCCAGGTGAGAGCAGTAATAGGTGCAATGATGATGGAAAAAGTCTTTATGACTTTGCAATAGTAGTTTTCAAAGCCTAGGAAGGGCTGAACAGTCCTGAGAGTATTAATAAGCAGCCATTCCTAAATTGCTTGGAGCTTTTCTGGGTCCATTTTGAGACCAGAACCTGAAATGATATATCCCAGGAAGGGAATAAACTTGACCTCGAAGACACACTTTCCAATTGCAGTAGAGATGATTGGAACAGAGACATGTTTAAACCTCCTTTACTTGCTGGAGATATTCTTCCAGATCATTGCCGAATATGAGAATATAGTCAAGATAGACAGCAACATGTTTGTACAACAGATCACGAAAGATCTCATTGACATAGTGCTGGAAGACTGTGGGAGAATTGCTGAGGCCAAAGGGAATGATGAGGTACTCATAGTGTTAAATGCAGTCTTCCATTTGTCTCCTTCCCAAATTCGTATGAGATTATACACCCCTCGCAAATCTAATTTGGTGAAGATGGTGGCTCCACTGACTCAGTCAAAAAGCTCTATGATCAGAAGGAGAGTATAGCAGTTTTAATGGTGATGTCATTCAGTCCCCTGTAGTCGATGCAGAGGCACAGACTTCCAACCTATTTTTTTATGAAAAAGTTTACACCAGCAGGAGAGGGGAAGTATGGGTGAACCCATTTTCCAAATTCTCTTGGATATAGTCAGTCATAGCCTTTTTTTCAAGGAGTGATAGCGCATAAAAACACCCTCTGTGAGGAGATTTCCCAGGGATTAATTCAATTGGACAATCCCATTCACAGTGAGGAGGAAGAATATCAGCACCAGCTTTACTGAAAACATCAGTGAAATCTTGATAAGGAGGAGGAGGAGGAGTATCCAGATAAGACGGTACTGCAGAACATACTGTAAGTACTGTTTGGAATTAAGAACCAAAGCAGGAATATCCCCAAGTGGTGATTTGTGAGGTTCTCCAGTCAATTTGAGGATTATGCAGCTGGAGCCAGGACAAGCCCAGAACTATGGAATGTGATGCCCTGGGTATAACAAGAAAACTTAAAAGTTTAGAATGCAGAGCACCAATCTTGACTCACAGACATTGAGTCTGAAGGGTAATTGTACCCCCTAGGATGCGGCTTCCATCATCCGCTGTGAAGTAGATAGGATGAAGCAGGCTCTCGGTTGGTGATGCCCATTGCTGGACTAACAGCACAGAGACTATCTTGAAGTGCTTGGCCACTTGTAGAGAAACTGAGCAAATGCAATTGGTTTTCTTTGGAGAGGAATTAACTGCTTCTAACTTAGCCTCTCCTTGCTGACTTAGGATCTGGAGTTTCCCAGACGCTTGGGACAATTGTTGAGCTGATAAGATGGAGCAGTACAGAATAGACAGAGATTCTCAGACTGTTGCCTTCTGTGTTCTTTCTATGACAGGTGAGAATGGTTGATTTGCATCGGTTCCTCTTTGGGAGGATAAACTGACTGAGGAAAGACTGTCATTCAAGGTTTAGGATAAATGAATCTGTCTCTCTTAATAGCATGTCCTTTAAAACATAAGTCCACCTGTACAAGGAGATCAAGTCTTCTAACTTGTCCAGGAGATAACAAGTAACAAGAACATCTTTAATTTTCTTGGATAAGCTGTTACAGAAGGCTGCATAGAATGCTCCATCATTCTAAGAGAGTTCTGATGCTAGTATTTGAAACAGCACCAGATACTGGCCTACAGAATTTGAAACCTGGCGTAGCCATAGAAGGTCTAAAGATGCAGATGACACTCTCCCAGGCTCGTTGAAGATTTAGCTGAATGCCATGATGAATTCCTTGAAATATGTTAGGATGGGATCCGATCTTTCCCATAAGAGTGAAGCCCAGTCTAAGGTGGATCTAGATAATAGGGAGATGATATATGCCACACGGGTAGGGTCTGTAGGAAAATTGCTGGGCTGGAGCTCAAACTATATTTCACATTGATTTAGAAAGCCCATGCAATTTTTGGAGTTCCCATCAAATTTTGCATGAGTAGGAATGTGCAGACGAGGTGCCACTGAGGAAACTGGAACCGGAGAAATCGGAATGGATGAAGTGGTAGCTCCTGAGTCTCTCAGAGTGGATTAGATGTTATCCAGCCAGTTAGTTAGTGCTTGGAGGAACTGTACCACCTATTCCTGCACTGCCTCTTGTTGTTCTATGTGAGCAACAAGATCAAGTGTAAACCCAGCAGCTTGTGCCTGATTATTGGATGGATCCATTGTGCCAGTACAAACTGTCATGCCTGTGGGTTGGTTTGGGCTGGAACAAGCATGGTAGGCTGAAGACGATACTTGGGAGGTGTGATTAAACCTGGGTGACTTGAGCCAGGACCTCCTCATGTATTGCTGTGAGCAGGTAGAGAAGCTGCAGAGGATAATTGGCTCGAAGGTGAGAACAAGAATGGAATGTCTTTCGTAAACAGCACATTACAATGAGAACTGGAGATGATGATACTGAATGAATGAGCAGAATCGGATTGAGATCGATGTTGCTGGATTGAGACCTGGATCGGTTTGAAACTAACGTTGATGATTTGAAGAAATTGATGGATTTGAATCTGATGTTGAATAATTGATGATCTTGATTGGTTTGAAGCCGATGTTGAAGAATTGAAGAACTTAATTGATAAGAGTCCAATGTTGATGAATTGATGAACTTGATCAGTTGGGACCGATGTTGATGATTTGAGGAACTATATTGATACAAGTCTGATGTTGATAAATTGATGAACTTGATTGGTTGGGACCGATGTTGAAGAATTTAAGAACTTAATAGATATGAGGAGCTGATTCAGAGCTGCTCACTAGATGCGATCGCTCGCACGATGTGTATGCAAATTGTGTAGGCAGCACAATCGCACAGCAATGCACTAGCACACCCAGTATTTCTTAAGAGACTGATCACATAGTGTATGCAGACACCCACCAGCCTGTCTTAAGACGCCCACTTGTGCACATCATGTCCAGGAGGTGTATGCAAACATCGGTACATCGGGTAACATCGGATGTGATTGCAGCGCTTGAGGTTGACCATACCCTGCCGCCAGCACTGCGAGCACTTCAGTGTAAAAACAAACCAGGTTACATGTTCTATGATCCTGTCTTTTAATTATGCACACCTCTAAAATTCCTTTGAGATGCTCAGGCACGCCTGCGTTTGCACCTCCACTTCCCCGTTTTTAATGGCCAGCCCCTGTTACTACCTACAAATGGCTTCCCCTGACACTCACTCTGCTGAGCTGTCTATACACAGCGAGCAAATGCATTGTCTACTTTCGCTAAGGTATGCGGCAGGTATGCCTAGAATGGCACCCTGCAGCCAGAATCTATGCAGCAGTGCCACCTGGAGCATTCTTTGGATGCTTCAGATGGTCACACCGCTGCCCTTACAGCTCCCCGGAGCATCCTGTGGGCATTGCTGTAATCACTGGTGGATGTGGCCAGCCCCCCCATGGTATGTCACATGGAGGGGGCGTAGCCTGCACAGGGCCCGCAAAAAATGTTATATATATATCAAAATGCTCGGCAGAAAAAAGGTTCCCTACCCCTGTTCTAGTTGATGTGACTAAACACATTTTTCTGAAGTTAGAATTGTAGTTAGAAGGTGCCAGTAACAATATAGTTAAATGTACATACAGTGGTTTACCCTGAATTCAAAATATAAGCATGACTATATTTTGCATGTCGCCATTTTGACCAAATCTAAATACAGACAGTCAAAATGTTGACATTGACAATATAGGTTACTGCACATACTGTAACATGCAGTGAAATATAGGCAGGTGTACATGTTTTGCTTCTCATTTATTTTGCACAACTAAGCAGGATATTAGCGGCCTGGCAACTATAGCCACAGCAATTAGAGATGTGTGCAGAACCAAGTGTTTCTGTTTTGGTTTTAATTCTTCATCTCGTTTTGGTTTTGCCAAAACCACCCTCACGTGTTTTGGTTTTAGAGCTGGATTTTTTAACAAACAATTGATAAAAACATTTAACATCATGTACTTTGGGCCTGTTTTTGTTCCTATGTTATTATTAACCTCAATAACATTAATTTCCATCATTTCCAGTCAATTTTGACAATCTCTCAGCTCACAATATGTTTCACAATATTGGCCAAAGTCTGGCTGGCTAAACTAAGCAACAGAGCAACAGCACAAATACATGGTAGTTTAAAAGAATATAGCACATCAATGAAAGATTGCTGCACAGCAGTGGCAGACAGGATGGCAGTTTGATAAGCTACAGTCAGGTCCATAAATATTGGGACATTGACAGAATTTTCAGATTTTGGCCTCTATTCACCACCACAATGGTTTTGAAATTAAAGAAACAAGATGTGCTTTAACTGCAGACTTTCAGATTTAATTTGAGGGTAATTACATCCAAATCGGGTGAACGGTGTAGGAATTACAACAGTGCCTCCCACTTTTTAAGGGGCCAAAAGTAATGGGACTATCAACTCAAAAGCTATTTCATGGACAGGTGTGGGCTATTCTCTCATTATTTTATTATCAATTAAGCAGGTAAAAAGTTTGGAGTTGATTCTAGGTGTAACATTTGATTTTGGAATCAGTTGCTGTCAACTCTCAATATGAGATCCAAAGAGCTGTCACTATCAGTGAAGCAAGCCATCATTAGGCTGAAAAATCAAAACAAACCCATCAGAGAGATAGCAAAAACATTAGGTTTGGCCAAATCAACTGTTTGGAACATTCTTGAAAAGAAAGAACGCACCGGAGAGCTCAGCAACACCAAAAGACCCGGAAGACCATGGAAAACAACTGTGGTGGATGACAAAAGAATTATTTCCCTGGTGAAGAAAAACCCCTTCACAACAGTTGGCCAAATCAAGAACACTCTCCAGGAGGTAGATGTATATGTGTCAAAGTCAACAATCAAGAGAAGACTTCACAAGAGTGAATATAGAGGGTTCACCACAAGATGCAAACCATTGGTGAGCCACAAAAACAGGAAGACCAGATTAGAGTTTGCCAAACAACATCTAAAAAAGCCATTACAGTTCTGGAACAACATCCTATTGACAGATGAGACAAAGATCAACTTGTACCAGAGTGATGGGAAGAGAAGAGAAGGAAAGGAACTGCTCATGATCCAAAACATACCACCTCATCAGTGAAGCATGGTGGTGGTAGTGTCATGGTGTGGGCATGTATGGCTGCCAATGGAACTGGTTCCCTTGTATTTATTGATGATGTGACTGCTGACAAAAGCAGCAGAATGAATTCTGAAGTGTTTCGGGCAATATTATATGGTCATATTCAGTCAAATGCTTCAGAACTCATTGGACAGTGCTTCACAGTGCAGATGGACAATAACCTGAAGCATACTGCAAAAGCAACCAAAGAGTTTTTTAAGACTAAAAAGTGGAATGTTATGCAATGGCCAAGTCAATCCCCTGACCTGAATCCGATTGAGCATGCATTTCACTTGATGAAGACAAAACTGAAGGGAAAATGCCCCAAGAACAAGCAGGAACTGAAGACATTTGCAGTAGAGGCCTGGCAGAGCATCACCAGGGATGAAACCCAGCATCTGGTGATGTCTATGCATTCCAGACTTCAGGCTGTAATTGCCTGCAAAGGATTTGCAACAAAGTATTAAAAAGTGAAAGTTAGATTTAGGATTGTTTAGTTTGTCCCATTACTTTTGGCCCCTTAAAAAGTGGGGGGCACATATAGAAACCGTTGTAATTCCTACACCGTTCACCCGATTTGGATGTAATTACCCTCAAATTAAATCTGAAAGTCTGCAGTTAAAGCACATCTTGCTTGTTTCATTTCAAAGCCATTGTGGTGGTGAATAGAGGCCAAAATAGCAGCATTAGATGGAAAGAATATGGAGCAACCATCCAATCATTATTTTACTTTTCGGTTTTTCTGTGAATGTGCTGGTTGGTGTAGCCTTTTGTATAGCTTATATGTATCACTCGAAGGAGGGAACATTGTGGCTGTGCATATAGATATGTACTGCTTCATTGAGGTGCTATGGGAAGCTACATAATATGTTTCATTTTAAATATCGGAATTACGCAAAGACTGTGGGACTCAGAGATAAAGCAAAAGATTGTACATCCTATTGCAATGCAGGTTATGCCCCAGTAAATGAGTCTTCCTCATCTATGTGTAAGCCAATACCACAAAATGTATTGTCTCTGTAAAAGTTAGGCACACAAATATATGTTTAATATGGAATGACCTAGATCGACACAATCTTCATTTCATGTTGTGAAAACTTTATACTCCTGCCGATGTGCGCCACATAATGAGGTTTTTCCTAGAACCACATTCAGTTGCAAGTAGCCTTAGAACCCCTCACAGAAAATCTGCACAGTTGCTTTACACTTTTGTGCTGTTTAAATTCCAATTAGTGTCTTAAAAGCTTATTGGTTAGTGCCCAGGGCTTGTGAAAGGACCCAACACCAACCCGTTCATGCTCTGGGCGTATCACGCATTGCCTGAAGCTTGGTAACATAAAAGGATATCCCACGGCTCCAATGTTTGTACACCTAAATCACTAAAGTTGTAGTGCTGGGCCAGATGGAGAAGGACCAGGACAGGAATGAGAGTTCCACTCTCTGCTGTACCTACTCAGCTCAGGCTACTAATCAACATGTGGCAGACATTTACTGAAGGTAGAAGAGCACATGATAGATAATTCATACTGTTGTTACGATCTCACATGATGATGAGACCACAGGACTGCTGACAACGGACAAGACTGGGTAGAGGAGTAGCAGTCCTTCCACAACTAGAGCTAGCTGGAGTGAGGCTGCAGAAAGATGGCACAACACAGAGGGAACACAAGCAGCGGCAAGTCACTATGGTCTGAGGAATGTCTAGGGACAGTAGTGCAGCTAGGATGCTAGAGAAGGAATGACTAGACACAGGATATGAGCTCCAGGGCAGGAGTGACCAGGACTGTGGTATGCAGGATTTCAGACAAGACAAGACAGTCAAGAACCTGATAAGGACAATTCAGACTGGACTGGACTGGCAAAGACAAGACAGACAAAACTGGACTGGCAAAGACAATACAGACAGGACTGGACTGACAAAGATGAGACAGACATGACTAGAGTACAGACAGGACTGGACTAACAAGAAACAGACAAGGCACATTGATGTGGCAATAATACTGGCAGGAGTTCAGATACAGTTCAAGGTGTGGCTAGCAGGCTGTGGTGCAGCTAATAAGCTGAGAAGGTTGCAGACTATGATGTGGCCAAGTAGCCAGAGATGAGACTTGAGCAGAGAAGCAGTGCACTTTTGCAGCCATCAGGGGCAGGGTATGCAAATTCCGCAATCGCACAACAAGGCTCAAGGATGCCTTCCATGTCTTAGAGAGCGACAGCAGAGTGAACGGATGCCAGTCTAAAGACGCCCCCTTTTCCTTCACATCAGACCTCATCTCCAGGAAGTGTATGTAATATCAGTAACATCGAGAGCCATCGGAACTGCTCATAGCTCTTGAGGTAGACCCTACCCTGCCGCAAGCACTGTGATCACTGCAGACTGAAATACAACAAGGTGACATGTACAATAACGCCTCCATGTTAATTAAGAACGCCCATGAAGCACTGTTAACACACAGGCATGCCTGCATTCACACATCCACACCCAAGTTTTCATAGACCTTCCCGTGACACCACCCACAAACGGCACTATCTGTCACTAAAAGTAGCGCTCAGTCTGTGCACTTCTAGTGCTCGATTGCTAAGACTGGATTGTGCATGCGCTCTGCGTCTTATACGCTTGTGCACAATGAGAAAATCGGCCAGTTGCGAGATAAAACACTGTGTTGTGCCCGGGTCTGAATCGGGCCCCATGAGCGACTGTAACAACTGAGGTGCGACTACTGAGCTGCCAAAGTATGGACAGAGTTTGATACGGCCTTGTGGGCCATGATGCAGCTTAGAAAGCCGGGGTGCAGCTAGTGAGCCATGTTGGTATAGACAGAGTTCAATGCAGCCTAACAGGCCATGATGCGACTTAGATGCAGCTTTGAGAGCTGTGATATACTTGGCAAGGGTGCAGCCTAGTGGCCAAGATGCAGCTTTGAGAGCTGTGAACAGAGCAACATACACTGGTAGTCAGACAGTATAATCGGCATGGAGTGAAGGGCTGGCTGTAACTTAACAGATGCAGGGTCCAATCAGAGCAAAACTCTGCAAGCCTCCCAAATGACAGACTAGTGTGCACCTGGTCTGTGCACACAGACAAGGCAATTAACTAGTGTGCAGCTGAAGTCTGCATACAGATAGACAGGATTTCCAGCTGCCTGCAACAGCCGGAATAAAAACAAGACATGATGCAGTGTCGCAGTCGCACCTATGACTGGGACCTGTCACCAAGATGATCCGCAGTGGCGGATCCTAACAACTGTGCTTCGATCTGCAATCAATTATTGCCTAATTATAGACTTGCTGTGGGGTAGGGTACTAGTTCTTTTAAGTTCAGCCTAATATGTTAGAACATTCTTGCTGATAATAAGAGCTAGTGGAGATTAAGAAGAGTGACAATAGTGG
The DNA here is from genome assembly GCA_031769625.1 of Taudactylus pleione. Taxonomy (NCBI): domain Eukaryota; kingdom Metazoa; phylum Chordata; class Amphibia; order Anura; family Myobatrachidae; genus Taudactylus; species Taudactylus pleione. The sequence continues at coordinate 1,392,343 of JAUIMM010000264.1, read as the reverse complement.
TTATGAGGCATTATGTTTCTGTCACTCTTATCATAATGATACCATAGAAGAGTTTTTCACCTCACAGTCATGTGTATCTGATACTTTTTCCTAAGAAACATGAATGTACTCATACGGCTAATGTCTTCTTAAACTTATTTATCATCATAACTGAGATCTTGGCTAACTTTTTCTGCATTCTTTCCACATCCAAGGCATCCTTTTTGTGAATTGAAGCCCAAAAATGAATTATATAATTAAGAGGAGACCACAGAAGTGCTTTACAAAGGGCAACATTAAGTACAAAATAAAATGAAGTAGCAATTTTCAAAATGCACTTGACATTTTGTGACCAGCCCTGACTCTTTTATGTTTCCAGGAAAAGAGGTGAAAAACAACTTTTTCTTTTGGAAATAATCGGCTAGTGGTTAATCAGGCTTGCACTTGGTTATTACCCAAACGTTATTTATCAAACCTGACAAATGTTATTTCAAGTTCATTGTAAGTTAGTTACACATGTTGTGCAGTAACTTCATGTCTGCTCAGTACTCCATGTCCCGGTTACTGGATGACTCATTAATGAACCACAAAATATGTCACACTACTCCTTTAATGATATAAATACAGCTACTGTAAATGGCCAATTTTAAGGTGTATACTGGAGAATGCACATATATTTCCAGATATGCAGATCCTCTGTAAAAATGAACATTGGATAAATTGCAATGCATCTCATCAGATATTGACCTATTGTCCTTTCACCACAACATTCAGGGACATATCTATAATGGGTGCACGCAGCCCCTGGATCTAGGGGGGCCCACACACCATACCGCTCTGTCGGCCTGGCACTGGCTGCAGAGCTGCAGACATGACCAGGAAAAGCCCACCGTGGCCATCTTCTGGTGATTTGCGCATGCACTGTAGAGATGCCCTGGGAACACGGCTCGGACGCCATGCTCCCGGAGACATGCGCATGTGCAGTAGACTCTGACACAATGCCAGAGTCTACTGCACCGCCGGGGAGGATGGGGCCCGATCGAAGCCTGAACACGGGCCCTCTCCTCTGTTAAATCACCTCTGAAAACATTACTGTACTTATTTTAACTTTTAGGGCCGTATTAAAATAGAAGCAAAAAGCCGAGATCTGCGAAAAAGTATCGCCGATTGCGACTTTTCTCCAGTCAGAAACTTATCTCCGTATTCAATTCCATCCGCTTTTCGTGTATGCGGAAACTCAATGCAATGTAATAGGCTAAAAACATTCGTCTCTGAATAGCAGGAGAAAAGAAATGCATTTTTTTATTTTGGGGTACAAAGGTGGAGAACCCACTCAGAACCCTTGGGACAGCTCCCCAAAGGACAACTGCGCCAAAAGATTCGCCTCTGAATAGCAGGAGAAAAGAAATGCATTTTTTTATTTTGGGGTACAAAGGTGGGGAAACCACTCAGGACCCTTGGGACAGCCCCCCAAAGGACAACTGCGCCAAAAGATTCGCCTCTGAATAGCAGGAGAAAAGAAATGCATTTTTTTATTTTGGGGTACAAAGGTGGGGAAACCACTCAGGACCCTTGGGACAGCCCTCCAAAGGACAACTGTGCCAAAACATTCCTAAAAAAAAAAACTGAAAAACACCCCAAAAAAGTACTTTGAATTTGGTGGTGAAAAAATACAAAATGGGGGGACAAGTGTGCAAACTAGCGAAATAAGGTTCTGGGGGTGCTCTAAGAAGGGATCAAGTGTTTTTGGGGTTGCAGGTGCTTTTATGATGGAGGAATTTCACTTTTCTTAAAACTACACTTTAGAGACATTAAAAGATGCTTGCACCCATTTTCAGGTACCCCAAATTTGCCAGGATTACTTAATTTCTCCAAAAAATACTGCTTTATGCCATTCTTCACCACTTGTGCAAAGTAGCTAATTAGAGGCAATTGTGTGAACTTAACTACCACAAACAGTTTTATTGGGGCTAATCGGGCACTACTACATTGAACCCCAATGTTTCTGCATCTTTTTGGGGGGGTTCAGGCTGATTTCCCCGATTCTGCCACCACTTTTCGCCTGTTTTAACTTTGCGTGTCGCTGTTTTCGCATCTTTTGGAATTGAATAGGCCCTTAGTTTGTTTTCTCCTGAATAACAGTTTATGTCATAAATAAATCATGAAAGTGAGGGGACATTAGGACTGTCTTTAATATATGCATTTTTGTATGTTACAGTGTTTTACTTCAATGGCCAAAGTGCACCTAGAAATGTGTAATTTGAAATTTGGTTGAACCTCTGGGCAGCTGGCAAAAGCAAAAACCTCTGGAGAGTAGAATGATACCTTGTCTATAATTAAAAGAGAAAATGGCTTGGTAAATGTAATCTCTCCAGATCTGCCAGCTAATTCACATAATCCAATCCCACAAAGCAAAAGATCATTTTCCACTCCAGGGCAAAACTAATCCTCCTATCCACACTTAGACAGCCTTAGCCAGATGTGCCAAATCGTTTTATAAGAAAGTCTAATCTACTGTGCTACCATCTTTACCTACAAATCCAAGCATTAACCACATTTGTACAAAAACACAGCACATGCATGACACCACAAAATTGCATTTGCAATGTACTGTTGCACTTTTCATGAATAATTGTATGTAGACACATTGTATTGACACCTGTATTGACACATGTATGTTAGAAATTACAATTGTATGTAAAGAATAGTGTGAAACACTATAATTCTATTGCAATTTCAACAGTGAATTTTTAGCCAGCTTTACTGTAAAGTGGCTGAAGCTATTCTTGTTCTATACAGGTGAACTGATAATGTGCTACATAAAGAAACTTGCTTAGAAGTGTTCCTATTTTACCCTATATTAATGTTGTTCTTTCTGAGTGTCAGTCTGGAAACGTTGTGCCTGAAATTTTATTTTTATTAAAATGAATTTATTCTGAAAAGTATTCCTATCACTTGTAAACTAAATATTATTTTGTAACTAGTATAGAACTAAATTGAAAATACTGTAAACAGTTTCTATACTCCCCTACTCCTGTCAACGCTTATACTTGGCTATTACTTGCATTGTTGAAATATGTCCCTCCTCTGATATATAAACCAGTGGTTCATAGATTTGAAACAGTAATTGGCATGGAATAACCAGGAAAAATAACTAAACTATGTAAGATAACTTCTGAAACCTAAAGGAAAGCAGGGGTGCACTAAGGGGGGCTTCAGGTGCTCAGAAGCCCTATATGATGGGGCCTTGAACTTGTTCCTTTCTACTGCTGTATAGAGAGATGCATTGTAGATTTTTCTTTCAGCATTTATTGGGATTTCCAGGTGATCAGGTTGCACACATCTTTATTCTTTAGCTCTTTTTCTTGATAGAGGGATTTTCTCTCTGTATACTAAATTGGCCAAAATGGATCAGCTTCACATTCCCAGTCACAGCAGTTCCTCCCATAAGCAATGGCAGAGTTCTCCGCTGTCTCCTGGGTGGTTGGCAGACTCAGAGGTGAGTTAATCTGAAAGATTTTTTTATGAATGTATTATTATTAACCTATTGTTGAAGTACATATGGGCAACATTTCACTTTGGCATTAACGTAGTGTGCAATGGAGGAACAAGAGGAAACAGGATATTATTACCAAGATTCCCCAATGCTGCTTATTGACATGTAATTTTAAGATATATTACATCTTAGGGAGAACTAGCGAACTAGAGAGAGGGAGAGAATGCAGCATGCAGCCGGACACACTTCAGCAATGTAAGAGAGGTTGCTGAGGGGGGAGTTGATGAAATTTAAAAAATCAAGACTCCAAATGGTCCAGATAGACTACAAAGACCACAGGGTTTTCAGTTGGTTGACAGGAACTGAAACACAAAGCAAGACGCTCTTTCCTAATCGGACACATTGGCAACAAAAGAAACAAAACACCACTATGGATTATAACACTTCACACCTCAAACAGGGACTGTCATTTTATTATTGGCGATTCTGATAAACCCAGCAGCTCAGCTGAGCTTTTAGCAATAGCTAGAAAAGAAGAAATTCTCCTTTTCGGGCACAAAGTGCCCCAAAAAGGATTTTCTTCTTTTTTAGCTCTTGCTAAAAGTTTCTCTGTGCTTATAAGTACTTTGTATACTTTTTTCCAGGGAGAATCGCCAACTATATTATACAGTATGTTTCGTATTGACTGTTGAGTAATAGATTAACAGTTGGTTAATATACTGATTCACTTCTAAACCTGTGCGGGATCACTCTCACTTTTTTTGCGTGAAACCCAGCAGCTCACAAAGAGCCCCTTTTGGGATCAAAATACACAGACATGGGGAAGCAAAACACCAGATGCAGTGGGCAAAATCAAAGGCTCTTCAAAAGCACCTGACAAAAAAATGTTTAATCTGTCTTACAGGATATTAATTAAAATAGAAGAAAATGTCATTAACAAAGGACTTTAATTTGTCCTGACCAATAGGTATAATGAATTTGAGTGGCAACTTGATGTGCACAAACTGGGATGCTAAAAGAGTATTTTCAACTAAAAAATTATTTAATACCTTCCTCAGTATCGGATACATTTCTTAATTCCCGATCCAGAACAACAGTTGGTCCTCAATCCAAAAATTCATCTATCAGGACCTTTACTCATCTGTTCAATGATTAAGTAACATGTTTACAACAAGTCTCTTTATCATGTATATCCCAATATTTCCAGAGCTGTACATCGGGCTTTGCTAAATTTAAGAAAGGATATAGGCATAGTGATCCATCCAGTGGATAAGGATGGAGCAATCATCCTTCAAGAGTTAGACCAATATAAAAATAGAGATGTGCGCAGACCACCATGTTTTGGTTTTGGTTCTAAATCATTGTTGTGATTTCAAGTGTTTTGGTTCGGCTTTGATTTGGATTCCTTTAAAAATGTATAAAAACAGCTGTTTTTGTTCCAATAGTATTATTTATATCGATAGCATTAATTTCCTTCATTTCCAGTAAATTTTGACCACCTCACAGCACCTGAAATCATGAGGGGGGGACTTAAATGCAACCCTTATCATCCATTCACATATAGATCATTCCTGGTTATTTCTAGCCGTGATTAAACTGAAGCTGAGGTATTTATGGTTTGTCTGCTTACATGTATTGTCATGTGGTCTCACATTGCATGATGGAATTGCACGTTTTGATGACCTATGTACACATTGGTGTGGTATTGTGATAGTTGGTGTCTTTAGTGATTGTTGATTATTGGTATTCATCCAATCATGTTTTTCTCAGATGATATATAAGAGCCTGATTGACAGTTTATTCTGTCTTTTTATTTTTCACAGATATTGTTATATCATCTTTCCACTATGATATATGTATGATCCTGTTGAACTGAGGTTTTGAGAAAGGTTCAGAATGGAACCGAAACATCGACCATGATCTAAATGTAATTTATTCTACCAAGATGTCCAAAAATTAATAAATTGTAATGTTGTTTTAAAGCGGCGAGTGCACCCTTCCTCTTCAGGATATCTATTGCTATTTTGGGGCCCATGGGTCCTTGGAAGCACCCCGAAGATGTCTTCATATTGTTGAGAGTGCAGGACTTTTGTGCTATATATATATATATATATATATATACACATACAGATATATACGGGCGCCGCTCATGAGGTTAAACAACTTCAAATAAAGACCATGACACTGGTTGTAATGGAAATTGACGTTTCAGGGACAACTCCCTTTTATCAAGACTTGATAAAAGGGAGTTGTCCCTGAAACGTCGATTTCCATTACGACCAGTGTCATGGTCTTTATTTGAAGTTGTTTAACCTCATGAGTGCCGCCCGTATATATCTGCATGTAAATAATTTTTTTGGAAAGGCACCGGAGTGGTTGCAGGCTATTTAGGAGTGCCGGTTATCTTGAACTTATATATATATATATATATATATATATATATAGTGATGTTCTGTGGTATTTTGCTTAGTAGAATTTAGTATTTTTGGGATCAAATAAGGGTCATAATACAGTCCTACTGTATAGTCGGAGGTGAACTTGTTGCAGGAAAGTCTCTGGATCTGAACCTACCCGAACTAAGGGGATCCGAGTCAGAATCCAAGTCAACTCAGGTTTTCCCGCCTGGCTCGGATCTGAAAACGAGGCAAAACATCATCATCCCGCTGTTGGATTCTCATGGGTTTTGGATTCTATTAATGTCCCACGATCGCTGCCATTTTTCATTCCGGCTGTGGAGAGTGAAGAGGGAGGGAGCTGGGACCTGTGCTGTGCTGTTGCTGATGCTGTGCATAGGGGCTGGCTACTGTTGTCACTCTGGGGCTGGCTGCTTAATGTCCATCTAGGGGCTGGCTGTTGTCCTGTCCATAAAGGCTGGCTGACTGTTGTCTATAGAGGGGCTGGCTGGCTGTTGTCCTGTCCATAAGGGCTGGCTGGCTGTTGTCCTGTCCATAGGAGCTGGCTGGCAGGCTGTTGTTCTGTCCATAGGGGCTGGCTGTTGCCCTTCCATAGGGCCTGGCTGGCTGGCTGTAGTCCATAGGGGCTGGCTGTTGTCCATAGAGGCTGGCTGTTCTGCTGTGTTGTCCAGGGGGTGCTATGTCCTTCAAGGGTGCTCTTCACCCACCCCCAATTTTTTTTGTGTGCATGTTAACCACACCTGTCATCAGTGTAGGTACACAAGGGTGCTGTGCTGCTGTCTTTTAAGGGGCTGCTTCCTCTTTCAGGGGCTCACCCCCAGTGTGAAAAAACAAACAATTTTTTGCTGTGTGCGTGTTAGCCTGCCACACCACCAGTGAAAAAAAAAAACAATTTTTGGTGTGTGTGTATTAGCCTGCCACACCACCAGTGAAAAAAAAATTGTGTGTACACCACCAGTGAAAAAATAAAAACAATTTTTTGTGTGCATGTTAGCCACACCACCAGTGAAAAAAATAAAAACAATTTTTTGTGTGCATGTTAGCCACACCACCAGTGAAAAAATAGAAACAATATTTTGTGTGCGTGTTAGCCACACCAACAGTGAAAAAATATAAACAATTTTTTGTGTGTGTTAGCCACACCACCAGTGAAAAAAAAAATTGTGTGCGTGTTAGCTACACTTGTTATCAGCATAGGTGCGCAGGAGTGCTGTGTTGCTGTCTGTCAAGGGGCTCCTGCCTCTTTCAGGGGTTCACCCCCAGTGTGAAAATGAAAACAATTTTTGATGTGTGCGTGTTAGCCTGCCACACCACCAGTGTTAAAAAAATAAAACCAACTTTTCTCTGTGTGTGCGCGCCTGTTAGTCACACTTATCAGCAACATAGGTGCGTAGGGGTGCTGCCTGTGTTGTTTATCAAGAGGCTGCTGCCTTGTTCGGGTGCTCTCCCTCGCAAGTGCCCAACAAAAATTAATTCACTCAATCAATTTGGGTTTTTTTCTGTGTGTGTGTGTGTGTGCTAGCCATGTCATCACATGTATCTCTTTCTCTTCAGATCTGTGTCCATTGGGAAGAAAAAACAATGTCTTCATCCCATCTGGGATGAAAATCCACTCCCAGCAAGCAGGCATGGCACTCAAGAATTCTCAAAAAAGACACAACATAAAACTTAAACCTTAAACTGAAATGTTGCATTTAATGATCTGTTCCGCTTGTTCACATATCTAACCATAGGAATATGGTTAAGTGGACAGTGGAAACAACGGCAGTTTGAAGGCCACTAACTAACTCTGTTTTTTTTAATGTCCCTGAACAGGTTGGAAATGCCTTTACAGAAGGTTTGCAAAGGTTTATTTAAGTCATTTGTTTTTGGAAGCACTCTTCCTGGTCCCCTTCTGGGATGAAAATCCACTCCTAGCCACAGAAGCAGGTGCAGGATTCTCAAAATGACACAATGTAATGCCTAAATCAGAGGTAGCCAACCTCGTTAGCTACTAACAGCTCTTGTTTTCCAGACCACCTAGCTGGTACACAGGTGTATTCATTACTCACCAATACATTTGGAAAGATCCACAGGTGGAGTTAATTATTACAGCTGTTGACCTGAAAAACATGCACTGTTGGTGGCTTTCGAGGACCAGGGTTGGCTAACCCTGCCTCAAATCACAGATCTTAAGCTTGAGGCCACTAACTAACTATGTTTTTTTTAATGTCCCTGTACAGGTTGAGAAATGCTTTTTCATGTGTAAAGCACTACTAGAAGTCTTCCTGGTCCCTTTCTGGGATGAGAAATTCCACTCCCAGCAGCAGCAACAGCAGCAGTAGCCATGATGAAGGATTATTCTGTAGCAAGGACTGATGTGAATATCTAAAAAGAGTTTTGTAAATGTCTCTTCCCCCCCCTTCTCCCTCATAAATTTTCTTCGGAATCAAACAATATAATTAAATTTACTACCAATCCTGTCCCTGCCCTGCCTTCAACTACATACATACTCCAACTCACTCAGGCCTCTCTTGAATAATAAAAGTGTTTCCTGATGTGCCATGTTTGAAGTTGAACTGCCATGTGTTTATGCCGCCCACTGCTGCCGCTTAGCTTAGTCAGCCAACTAGCTTGGTGCAAATTTTGAGCCTAAACTGGATGGAAACAATATAATGAGCTGTAAGGTGGTCAAAATTGACTGGAAACGAGTGGAAATAAATGTTATTGAGGTTAATAATACTGTATGAACAAAAACAGGCCCATTTTATGAGATTTTAGCTGTTTTTATGATTTTTTAAGAAAATATCCAGATCCAAAACCAAAACCGAAAAACAAAACACGTAGGTGAGATTTTGGCAAAACTATCCGGATCCAAAACCAGGGGAGATCCAGATCCAAAACCAAAACATGGGGATCAGCGCACATCTCTACTCTGGATGTGATGATTTTGATCCTGTTCACTTGCAGATGGAGTAAATTGAAAAATTTCACTCAGTGGATATATATATTTAAAAAGTGTCACTCTCACGTGTCATCTGACACAAATTTCTCACAAGCATCCACAACAGATGCAAAATGTGAGAGGGGCATCTTTGAAATATATATCCATGACATTTCAGAGCTGGCTGAAGGAGTTTAGTAAAATCTACTTCACGTATGTCTTTCTTGCTATCTGCTTCAATATTTCTGAAATGTCATTATTAGTATACCACACACTAACATCTGATGAATTTGAACCCATGCTAGTCCATTTTTCTATTTCTCTTTGTTCTCAAGGCATGGAACATTTGATGTGGAGTATATGAAGTGTAATGCCCCTTGCGTATAGGAGGGTGGCTGCATATCTTTACAATTTTACTTAGTGCTATAAAAACTCCTGCACTCCATAATTTTTACATGGTCTAAAAGTCTTACCAGGCTCATTATTTCACATGAAATGATGACACCGTACCTTGGATAAAATAAATTGCCTTCATACTAGACAGTTTTGTTAATCAAACATTGCAAGACCCTTGTCCTTTTTGTGATTAATCAGATACTGGGCTTTCTCATTAAATAATAATTCTGCTGAAAATTCTGAAGTTTTGCTTCAAAATCTACTGAGCAGTGCTCTGATGAAACACAGAAGATGGTACAGCAAATGCAATGAATCTTAACATACTGTGGGTACTGATAATTTCAATTCGAAGTAACCATTTATATAACAAATACTCCCAAGCAATAAAGGAAACCTTTAGATTGTTACCTTTATGGTTAAACCTTTCCATGTCTATTGAATAATTCATTGATAATTATGATTTTTTTTTAAGCATCATTACTATGTATGAAACTTTATATTAAAAGTAAAACACATGTATTTAGCGCGTTGCTTAGAAGCTACAAATTTCTTAATTATTGTTTAAATGTCTAATATCATATACATATTAAGCTAATATTTTTAATTGCCTATAAATGTTAATAACATTTCAAATGTAAAAATATAGGAAGCGTTCATTAAGCTCTGCCAGAAGCTTTAATTAGTTTATGCATCTAAAGTGCTGACAAAGATTACATACTTAATTTGCAATCAAAGAAGAGCATTTTAAAAACATACAAAGGCACCATTTGCTTATTATATTGCTGACTGTAATGCTTTTAAAATGGGCATCTCATTTATTTTGTCAGAGTAATTATGATCAGGTGTGTTACACAGAACTATAAAATCACATAGGGACTATGGCGCTCGCAGTTGCACCTCAATTCGCAGGCATCATTTTGAAAAGCTATAATGCAAAGCGACAACTATTTTAAGATGCATGCCAGCCGCCAACAGTAACATATGTACCTGGTTTGTGGCAAATCTACACTTACATCCCAGTTGTACTTACGGTAAGTTTTAAATCATTTATTTATTAAAACCTTTGACTGTAGGCAAAAATAAATACTGCTAAAGCTTTTCTAAAACCACAAAAACAACTCCATCTCAAGTATAAATTTTAAATAAAAATGTACTTAAACACACACAACAGCATAATATATGCCTATGCGATGACAAAATCACCAATCAGCATCAGTGGAGCAATCCCAAACGAAAATCACACACTGTATACTAGGAACCTTTATATTCATCATCCTGCATGGCACAAGACTGATTGTGCCAGTTAAGCTGCAGTAAATATTGATATAAGAGGAAGGCCCAAGCCCAGTTTACAGTACAAGCTTTTTTCTGGTTCTCTTATGCATCCAAATTATTCTATCAATGGCCCTCATTCAGACCCACTCGCGAGCGGCTGTCCGCTCGCAAGTGGGTCGATGGTCCCCACTGCGCATGCGCACGACGGAGGGAGCTCCGTCGTGCGCATGCGCGAGACCCGACGAGCGAAGGACTTTCCTTTGCTCGGAGTGTCTCATCAAAGGGGACGTGCTGTCGATGGTGACTGACAGCACTCCCCCTTTAGTGGATGTGCCGGGGGCGTGCCTGCCAGACGGAGGCGTTCCCAAGGGAACGCCTACCGTCTGAAGCCGGCCCCACTGACATCACTAGTGATGTCAGTGGGAGTGATTTTGGCTCTGATAGAGCCAAAATCACTCCTGGCCTTGCAGTTGAAAAACCCAACCGCAGGCTTTTGCTTGCAATTTCGATAGTCGCGATGGTCAAGACCATCACGACCATCATTTTGCACGCTCGTATATGCTGTGTGTGGTGACCCATGGCTATACGAGCGTCCAGGAGGACGTTCCATATTAATGGAGGTGGGCCCTGATTCAGAGCGAGCGCTCTGGTCAGAGCGTCCGGCTCTGAATCAGGGCCAATGTTTTCATTATCTGAGATAGGATGGTCACTGGCAGTGCTCAAAAGAAATCTAAAATCCTTGTCAGGGCGTTCATCTTTATGAGGGCCGGACTGGCCATCGGGCACTTCTGGCAAATGCCAGAAGGGCCGATGGTCAAATGGGTCGGTCCGGCCCAGCACACGCTTACCCGGCACTGCAGCACCGCCTCCTGGGTGGTGCCATGTGTGTTTACTATGTGCCGTGGCCGTAAAGATGTCATGACGCGGCCGCGTCATGACGTCATCACGTGGCCGGTGGCTGTGTGTGAGTATCACATTGGGGCATTTTGCAATCTGGGCGGGCGAGCGGGCGGCAGCATGCTATTCAGCCAGCTCCTGTGAGCTGGGAAAATGCTGGGCCACCCGGTGTTATGTGCGGCCACGTCATGACGTAGTGACGTCTTTACACGGCCGCGTAATGATGTCATGATGCAGCCAGGTATAAGGACGCGCGGCGGGGGTGGGGTCCCTTGGGTAATCTGGCTGGACGCCATTCTAACAGCTCATGTGATTATGAAGATGAAAAGCCTACTGCGGGCGGGGGTGGATTTTGAGCAAAGCCTAATTCAGAGACACCTGATGGATGGACACCTGTTGGATGCTATCTGCACACGCCGACGCCGTACAGAACATGTAATGTACCAGTAATTTGAAAATATTAACCAAATCTGGTCTTATGTCTTAACAACACTGGAACTTGTTCATTTATATTTGCTCATTATACATGATTGTGTTATTATTTAAATTCACTTGTTTTAGATCCTTGCTCTTATTTCTCTCTTCTCTCATGTACATTTGAAGCAGATATACCTGAACTCATATTTATATAAATTAACCAATTTTTATAATGAATATAGATTTGCTGGCCAAGAGGGTGGTCTCTGCAGGGGTGCAATATGTTCTCATCTTCTATGAGAGAAGCTGGGAGGGTAGGGGTTGTTTCTGGTTGCTGCTGGCTGGGCATACAAATATGCATTATCTTGGCAATGCAAGATTATTTATTTTATTTTATTTATTAACAGTTTCTTATATAGCGCAGCAAATTCCATTGCGCTTTACAATTTGAATCAACATTAACATTATACTGCATTGTAAAAGACATACATACATACATACATACATAAGGGTAAGAGGGCCCTGCTCACAAGCTTACAATCTATAGGAAAGAATGTGTATGTAATGCCAGCTGTCGGGATGCCTCCTGTCAAAATACCGACAGCGGCATCCCGATGGTTGGTATCCCAACAGGGGTCGGGTAAGTATACTTACCCTTCTCCCCCTAAACCTCCCTTCTTGTACCCTAACCCTCTCCACCCCACACCCTAACAGTCCCCGTTAGTGCCTAAACCTAAGTTTCCCCCCTTTCTTGCCTAAACCTAACCCTCCCCCATTAGTACCTAACCCCCCCAGAGAAGCCTAAACCTAACTACCTCCCCCCTCTAGTGCCTAAACATGACCTCCCCCTCCTCGCACCCTAATCCTAACTCTCCCCGGGGCCTAACCCTACGCCTAGAGCCTAACCCTAACTCCTCACCCTAACCCTCCCCTAACTTGCAATACTTACCTTCTTGATGCTAGCGGTGGGGATACTGCTGTTGGGATTAAGGCGCCGGTATTTAGACTGGCGGCATCCCACACGCCAGGATGCCAACTACATCCCATAGGGAACATTGTGCCTTGTACCCAATGCAGGGAAATGGCAGAGATAATCCCATTTGAATTTATATATCTGATTTATTTTATTTTTTTTACATAACCGCTACATAATTGGGGTAAGGTGCAATCAGGGAGATTTCTACTGCTTCAGGGAGTCTCCATGACAATGAAGGAGAGCTGACAAGTATGGGGGTAATGTGATGAAGGGGCACTACTGTGTGGAATAATTTGAATTGGGGGTACTATTGTGTGATCAGGTCCCTTCGCAATGAGACCACACCAGCTTTTTTTGGCGCGCGCCTACGGCGTGCACTTTCCATGCGCTGCTTTCTCTCCCTACTTAAATTGTGAATAGGGACACCTATGCTCTTTATGTACACAAAGCACCAGAATGTGGAGTTACGGTTCTGCTTTGGTGTGTACAGATGTGTCCTCCTCTGTGTTCAGCATTCCTTTCTAAACAATTCATACAGTGATAACCATCTAATCCTCAACAACTGCTAAAATGGGGCTTGGTCAATTTGGAAAATGCATTCCCTTGTGTTTGTGTGACTTACACCAGTGGCTCTCAAACTTGGTACTCAGGACCCAACACAGTTGATGTTTTCCTTGCTCCCTGACTGTCGCCAGACCTAGAGTGAACACTATGTACACTTGTATGTTCTAATATTAATTATATTTGCAATGGCATAAGCTACGTGGGAGGAGTCAGGAGTATAACATATATGAACAAGCGGAACAGGGCAGCAAATGCAACATTTCAGATTTAAGGTTTAAGTCTTACATTGTGTATTTCTTGGGAATTCTTTCTTGAGCGCCATGCCTGCTTGCTTGGAGTGGATTTTTTTTATCCCAGAAGGGGACCAGGAAGTGTGCTGTCCAAGAATAAATAAACAATTGACTTAAGTAATCCTTTGCAAACCTTCTGTTCTGTAACAGAATTTTCCAACCTGTACAGGGACATTAAAAAAACAGAGTTAGTTAGTGGCCTTCAAATTGCCATTGTTCCCACTGTCCACTTCTTAGATATGTGAATATGTTAGAATGTAGAAGGCCAAAAATTGGGTGGACCACACATGGCTGATTGATCGACCAACCATGGCCACTGGATTATGGTCATAAGGAAGAGGAGGCTGCAAACTGGGTGTCATGTTATGAGTTGGCCATATGGGGTATGTTACTGATAAAGGATCTAAGGGATCAGGCTGATTATCATGGGACACATCATTATAGTTGTTATTTTGGGTTGCCATCTCCTGAAGGGTGTTTACCAACAGACAGAGACTACCTACCTATCAGCTAAGACATAGACACTTCCTGAGGAACAGAGCTCTGTTCTCTGGAGGGAAGTCAAATAGGTGGGAGCCCCTGTTCCAACATATGAAGCTATTATCTCTCCATATTATCTATTATAGAAGAAAAAAAATATCATCGGGGACATCTAGCTCCTATATCTGTACCCTGCTCACCCTTTTTGGACAGGAAGTCCAGGATGGATGGTTTGGAAGAAGAAGACCTAGCAACAGATGGGGATGGTCATTATCAAGACCTGGTCCCCCCAGTCAGTGCAGTCTGGGAGGTATTGGTTGGCATGCAGGCAGTGGAATAACAAAGGCCTCCATGTTGTCTGTACTTACTATTCCATATTTCAGTTTGTGATTCAGGTAGGAATAAAGTTGGCTACAGAACACAGTGACAGAATCACTGGATGTCTTAGTGCATTCAGGCCAAATACGATCCATGAATTCCCAGACAGATTCCGGACATATGAATCCTTTGCTTGTAATAATCTTTGATCATTCCTGGTAAAGGTGTGTGTTATAGCCAGACACTTTGAAGGCTGTAACTTTGAACTGCTTTATAGAAAACATGTGAATGAAACCTTTCCACACTGCAGAACATGATTGAGAAATCCCTTGAAGTTCAGCACCTAGAGCATCTTTTCTCATGTTCTCTGAGGCCTCTCCTGACTTTTGTTTACATTTTTGAATAGAACAGTTTTAGAATTTAGTATGTCTACTCTATATAGGTTTGTAAATAAATATAGGCTTTAGTTTTTTTAGAGCATATAACTTTATAAGCTGTTAGTATAACATTTCTGCTATGTTTACAATTAAAAAAAAAACTTTTTGAAACCCAATAATTTAAAATAAAAAGTTTTAATTGCAATATTCATGCAGCCCCTTGATAGACAGCAGCACAGCACTCCTGCTCACCTATGCCAATGACAGTGACAGCCAGGTGTGGCTGACATGCACACAATAAAAATTGTTTATTTATTATTTTGGGCAGCAGGCCCTTGACAGACAGCAGCACAGCACCCCTGCGCACCTTCGCCGATGACAGTGACAGCCAGGTGTGGCTGACATGCACAAAAAAATTGACAAAAAAAGACAATACATTTTTATTTTTTTCAGCTCCAGAACTTGGGCCCAGAACATAGATTAATCATGACTGGAGTCGGGCAGCACTAGGTTGCAACTTGCATTGCTGGCTGGATCTTGTGCGGTACTGCGGTTAAGCCAAACACGCACGCACACTCACACAGAAAAATATAAAAGACACTTTTATTGATTTTTATTTTGTAGCACAACTGGAGTTGGGCAGCACTCGGTTGCAACTTGCGTTGCTGGTTGGATCTTGTGTGGTACTGCGGTTAAGCCTAATATGCATGCACACACACACAGAAAAATATAAAAGACACTTTTATTGATTTTTTTTTTTTAGCATGACTGGAGTCGGGCAGCACTAGGTTGCAACTTGCCTTGCTGGCTGGATCTTGTGTGGTACTGCGGTCAAGCCTAACATGCACGCACACACACACAGAAAAATATAAAAGACACTTTTATTGATTTTTTTTTTTTTAGCATGACTGGAGTCTGGCAGCACTAGGTTGCAACTTGTGTTGCTGGCTGGATCTTGTGTGGTACTGTGGTTAAGCCTAACATGCATGCACACACACACACACACACACAGAAAAGTATAAAAGACACTTTGATTGATTTTTTTTTTTTGCTATATATTTTTTTTTTTTTAGTCCAGAACTTGGGTCAGATGGATACAGCACCAGCCCATATGTATCTGCAGTTCTGCACCAGCCCAGATGGACACAGCAGACAGCAAAGCACCAGCCCAGAATGGATCAGCGGCACCAGCCCAGGACACAGCAGACAGCACAGACAGCCCAGATGGATTAGCAACAGCCCAGATGGACACAGCAGACAGCACAGTCACAGCACCAACCCAGATTGGATCAGTACCAGCCCAGGATACAGCAGACAGCACCAGCACCTCACCCAGCCCTACACTACCCACCCTCCCTGTTCAGTTTCCACAGCCGGAGTGAAAAGGCGTCTGTCGCGTGGTCCTTTAAACGAAAGCTCACAAACCATGAGATTTCAGACTCTATAGTTTTGCCTCGGTTTGAGATCTGAGTCAGGCGGGGAAAAATTGAGCCTGCTTGGATCCGACTCGGATCTGCTAAATTTGGGTGGGTTCGGATCTCTGAAATCCGAACTCGCTCATCTCTACTAAACACTGGTCACACTATCTGGCTTGGATGAAACCCAAGTATTTCTATGATATTGTCACCAAAAGTTGTAGCTTTGCATAGGGAATTGGAGCATATTGGGTGTTAAATTTAGTGGAAGCATCAGTTTTGCCAATATATATTTTGAAATGGGCGATCTTCCTATATTTATGAAGTGTCAGCAGAACATCATCTGCAGATTGGGAAAATGTATGCTCTCAGAAGCCAGCTCGCACTTCCATTATGTTTGGATTGTTTTGGATCCTTGCTGCTAATGGTTTATGATGCAGGAAAAGTACTGGGATAACAAATGAGAGTTTAATTTACTTTAATTTAGGAACATTCCAATAGAATCCAAAATATTATTGGGGTAAGTTTACTAAGTGGTGGCTTGCAAGGAAGTGTTAAAGTAGGAAATTTAAAATGGCAATACTACAGTATTTTATACACTGCTTAGTAAATTTACCCCACTGTTTTATTAACTTGTATTTTAATAGCAGAGAGGGTGGTTTTCATGAGGTTAGAAAAAAATTATCTTATAATAAATTTGTCATTGGTACAGTAATAAAACACATGCTGTTCAATCTGCTACAGACAATTAATATTTATATATGCTTTCTTAGTAAGCAAGCTAGTGGGAGGTCTCAGGTTTTCAGGTACTGTTGCAATTATACTAATAATGTAGCCCCTATCCTTGTGTATCAACACCTATTTCCTTATAGATTGTAAGCTTGCGAGCAGGGCCCTCTTACCTTTATGTCTGTCACTTACAACCCAGTTTTGTTCTATTAATGTTGTTTCAAATTGTAATGAGCAACGGAATATGCTGCGCTATATAAGAAACTGTTAATAAATAAATAATGTTAATTATCTATTAGTGTGTGTTCTTTTCAGATAAGTTTAAAATCTCTGTTCTGTAAAATAAGTGTTAATAATAATGTAACATGCAATATTCATTTAAAGTAAAGATGAAATAGTCTTGTAATATTGTATAAAAATATGCCACATACAAAAATATTGTGTTTATGATAACAGTGAACAGGAATGGAATCATTTTAATCATGGTGAGCAGTGGCTGAAATGCTACATCACTCCACATGATTCCTTTGTCATTGTATATGCACAGAGAATATATGCACCTACATTATAAAATAATCCATTATTCTAGTTATTGTGGCTTGCATGATGAGCAGAGAATTTTCAAAACAACATAGTTTGTCCTGCTGTATGTCTTACATTTACATGTAATTGCATTTTTCTGAGACTTATTTATTAAATTGGAGACAGCGCTGTAGGTAGCTGCCATTTTGCTTGGCTGGAAATATAATTTTAGATAGATCAGGAAAATGTAAAAAGAAAGACTGATTTTTAAATCGACTGTAGTTTAACTGGTATAAGCCAGAACACATGAAAACCTACCCATAAAGGGCTTTTATACTATGGGTGCCATGCTGAACCCTAGAAGCAGGTGTCAGTGGGATGCCCTGGTCGGTGGAAGAACTTCGGCTAATATAGTAAAACAAAACACAATTTTTTGGGACTGGAATCTTTGCAAGAGATAAAGACAAGTAATGGGTGCATCTACAGAGGTCTTCACCCTCACAAATGTAATTAATTTTTCCTTTACCACTGTTACATGACAATGCATATAGACTATCTATATAGATACTACAACCACTTACTGTAGGTCCCAGAGATCAGAATTTGTCCTTATATGTATTATGCATAATGTCTGGATGCTTCTAGTTACATTTCTAGGCAAATTTAAACCAATCTGACAGTTTAAAACACACAAAAGTGACACAAGTAACAAAAACAATCCCAATGTACATGTTTTAAGCCATAAATGAGGCCTACCTGAGCAGTATTATAAGGAAAAAAATACAAATTAATGGTACTAAAAAGGGTAGTGATGTTGACTTTATTGTGGTATTTTCACTGTATCCCTTTGCGTATTTTCGGGAGTATCCACCAACAAAATAAGATGGAAACTGATTTTAATGGAGAGGGAGTGGTTGTTTTTTAAAGCCCATAAAGGGGCAGAGGGCAAATTGTCTGCAATGCTCTTGGCAGACAATTAGGTGCACTTTTTAACTCTTTCTCTACAAAAATCTCCAGAACAAGAAAAGATTAGGGCCCTGATTCAGAGCCGGACGCTCTGACCAGAGCGCTCGCTCTGAATCAGGGCCCACCACCATAATTATGGAGCATCCTCCTGGACGCTCGTATAGCTGTGGGTCACCACCCACAGCATATACGAGCGTGCAGAATGATGGTCGCGATGGTCTTGACCATCGCGACCATCGCCACTGCGAGCCGAAGCCTGCGGTTGAGTTTCTCAACCGCAAGGCCCGGAGTGATTTTGGCTCTATCAGAGCCAAAATCACTCCCACTGATATCACTAGTGATGTCAGTGGGGCCGGCTTCTGACGGTAGGCGTTCCCTTGGGAACGCCTCCGTCTGGGAGGCACGCCCCCGGCACGCCCACCAAAGGGGGCGTGCTGTCAATCAACATCGACAGCACGCCCCCTTTGATCAGACACAACGAGCGAAGGAAAGTCCTTCGCTCGTCGCATCTCGCGCATGCGCACCATCGACCCACTTGCGAGCGGACAGCGGCTCGCGAGTGGGTCTGAATCAGGCCCTAAGTGCACCTTATGGTCAGGGCTGCTAAAACTTTAGGCAATACAATTATAATTATTATATCTTCTTAACAAAATGCAGTCTAAAATGTGAACACATGGAAAGACACCTCCACAAATGCTCCCTTAAGACTTTTATTTTGTTCAGTTCTGCAGACATTATACTCTCTGTAACCAGTGTTGGGACCTACAATGAGCAAACACAAGTTAAGCCTTACATAACATGTAGGAAGCGAAGCGAAGGAACATCTTTAGGTCCACCTGTCATGGAACAGGACCATTTTTACTGGTGACAAAAGAGAAGTCTTCTGAAATGACCGTGGCACATTAGGGGGCTGGTTTGATGGATTAAAGGCTCGGCTGTGTGTTTTAAAAGTGTAAGTAAGATGAGTCAAGTATTTTCAGCAAAAAAATGCCACATTGGTGCCAGACAAGGGCTCCATTAAAATAATAACACATCCTTTGTTTTTTTGTGTGGTAGCTTTATTTGTCCTAACTCATACAGTACTGTGCAGTGTTTTGTACAGGGCTTTTGAAAATTAAACTTCTTTGAAATTATAACACTAGTAATAGGGCTTGTTCCCCTTTAGTATACATAAAGAAATTAGCTTGAAAATATTATCAAAATGACAACAAAACAAGAAAACAGATTGATAAATGGTTGCACATTCCCAATTATGCATGTACCTAATCAAGAAAGTGATAGATTGTAGTTATTAATTCATCAGGAGTGATGTGTATTGTTTTTTATTTGTAATACCATTTTTCCAATTGGACAACATTTTATGTTTTCATCAATCCTTTTTTTCTGCGCTAGACAAGTAATTTCTTTACAAGTAGAAACATTTCACCACGCAGGGCATTTAGGACAATTCACAAAATTATTTGATTAAAAGTGAAAAAAAACTAAGTTTTAATAATGTGACTTTTTTCTGAACCCTTCATTTATAAACATTAAAATTTTTAAGATGCTCATATTCAAATATCAAAAGTAATTTTAAAACTGAAGCTAAAATTATCCCTGGGATTCAATGCCAGGCTTATCAAGCTATGGCATGGGAATTTGTAAATGTTTTTTTTCACCAGTAATATTTTCAATACATTTCCTTAATTAAAAAATTGGGACTATTACACTATTTAAGAAATCATTTTTTAACACTTTTTCACTGGGAAAGCACATGATGTACAAAAATATTTATGATTTTGTTAAATTATTATTTCTGTTAAAAGTACACTGAAAAAATGTAACTAAAAAACTATGCTTACTTAGTTTCACAAGAAACAGTTACTTACAATGGAGCTTGTGATATTTCACTTGAACAATATCTTCCTTTCCTATGAACTTTTGCTTTTATATAAATGGGATTTACTGTACAGTAGCTAGGTTTTATGCTGATTATTTAAATAAAGCTGACTTTTATTTGCCATCTTTCCATCAGACTCAACTTTAATAAAATATAGTCCAAGTAGATCAATCTTCAGGATGTTACCTCAATAAAAAATATATATAGTTTAGGTACAATATACCGGCGGTGACTATCTCGACAGTCACAATATTGTCAGCAGAATCGCGACAGTCAAAATCCAGACAAATTTTGGAGAGTATTCTAACCCCAACCCACCCCTCCCGCAGACTATCCCTAACTGTCCCCTTTGACAGTCTAATCCTAACTGTCCCCTACTGCAGCCTAACCCTAGCTGTCCCCTACCACAGCCTAACCTTAACCCTAACCCTAATACTCAACATCATGATTTTTCAGTATTTTGACCCATCGGGATTCTGCTACCGGTATTGTTACCGTCGGGGTGGTCACCACCGGGATCCTGACAACATCTCTGCTGTATATTTTCTTTATATTATATATGGAATTACCAATATAGAATACAAAAGTATTATGTAAAAGTATTAAAGCTGCTGTGGCATTCCCCCCAAGCTCTCACTGTGCCCGGTCGGTTTTCCTGGATCCATTACAGGATTACTGACGCTAGGTCACCACGCTTCAATACATCATTTGGGATCTTGTTATCCATCACCAAGCTGTCCCAATTGGAGAAGTGAGTGACCCTTTCACTATTGAGAGACCACAGCAATCCCATATTCAGGATTTAGACTCTGTGTTCATTATCATATAAGGATAATTTTTATCATCGTTAACGATATTCTTATGGGACTTTTTTGCGCTGATATATATATTTTTCATCAGCATATTCCTCTATGAGATTAACATCAGGTCCATATTGTTGCTTATAATTTGTGCTACATTATGCATGCTATGTAACCAATTTGGTATTTATTTCAGGAACTGCAGTTCTGTGTATTTTATACATTTTTATATATTGTTGTTCTTTGAATTTTGAATTTTAACAGTTTATAGCTGTGCTGCAAGATGTATTTTGCTATGAAAAAAACTGAAGGAGTCGAAGGTGGTGGCTTCTCCTATCTTTTTGGATAGCAGTGATGAACCTGCTCTATCTATCTTAGAGTCTTCACTGAATGAAGAGACACATAGTGATGATTCTGTAAAAATTTATGATGTTAACCATTTAAGTGGTTACTCTAAATTCACCAAGAAGTCCCGATTTTTTCCTATACAATACAAAAATTTGTGTATTGAGACATTTTATAAACAGACACTTGATGTTTTTAGAGTGATGTGTGAAAAAGAACAAGTCTTCAGATATAAAAGTAATCTCTCTAACAATGAAAGAAAGGCTATTAAAGAATTAACTACTGACCTTGAGGTCATAAATAAAATGGCAGACAAAGGGGGAGAAGTGGTAATACAAAACACTGATGATTATCTGAAGGAAGCTATGCGGCAACTCACAGATACATTTTTTTATACAACCCTTAAATCAGATCCTACTGTGTCCTTTCAAAAGGAATTGACATCACTCCTAGCTGAAGCTTTTGAGGGAGGGATCATTTCCAAAAAAGAATTAGATTTTTTGTTTCCTGCACACCCTGTAACATCTTACACTTACCAAAGATTCATTTATCTCTACACAATCCACCGGGCCGTCCTATAATTTCTGGTGTTGGTTCTCTTTTTATGTTGATCACTTTTTACAACCACGAGTTTCTTTTCTTAGATCACACCTAAAAGACACTACTGATTTTTTTCATTGTATTTCCGCTATTAATTGGTTACAATGCTAAAAAATTTTGACATGTGATATAAGTGCACTCTATATGAATATTCCCCATGAAAAAGGAATTCAAGTGGTAGAATCTTATTTACTTTAAGATAAGTTGGATAATGCACAATGTGATTTCATTCTGTCCAGTATTCACTTTATATTGACTCACAATCATTTTGTTTTTGACCACACCCACTATTTTCAATGCACTGGCAAGGCGATGGAGACCAGGTTCGCGCCGAGTTTCGTGAACCTCTATATGGGCCACTTAGAGGAGCGGCTCATTTGCAGGGGTGAGTCGGCGCAAACCTGGTCCTTTTCAAGCAGTTTATAGATTATTTATTTTTATATGGGATGGGGATGAGGAATCTATCACAGATTTTTTTAAATACTTAAATCAGAATGACTATAATCTTACTTTTACGAGCACCTTTCATTCTTCCACTATCACTTTTTTGGATATCAGGCATACTATTGTTGATGGAACTATTCAAACTAGTACCTTTCATATGGAGGGTGATACTAGTAATTATATAGATTATACGAGTAATCACAAAAAGAACTGACTAGATAATATTCCATCAGGTCAGTTCAGGCAGATACGTCACAACTGTTCTTCAAAAGATGTATTTGTACAGCAAGCTTCCAGTCTTTTGGAGGTTTTCAAGGAGAGACTTTACCCTGAACCTCTATTATTAGATTCCTTAAGATCCATTGAGGAATTAGATCATACTACTCTCCTGAATCCCTCCAAGAAACAGAGGTCTGATTTTACTACTGATAAATCTAGCATCTTTATTTCTAAGTATAACAGTTGTTCCCACCAGATACGTAAGATCTTTGTCAAGAATTATAGTATGTTACGTTGAGATCCCTTGCTTAAAAATGAACTTGATACGAAACCAACCATAGTTTTCAAGAGAGCGGACAATCTAAAAAACATGTTAGCTCCTAGTTTTTTTAAGAGCAAGGCAACTGGCTTGAGATCTACATCTCAGTCTTCTAGTTGGCTATCCAAAGATGTAGGTTGTTTTTAATGTGCCAATACATGGTGCATCACCTGTGGGTTCATAAATCATAAAGTTAGCTCCTTTGAGCCTTCATGTTCAGCTACTCAATTCCCCATCAAGTTTTTTATTAATTGCAGAAGCACCTATGTGATCTATTTGCTGCAGTGTCCATGCAAGCTCAATTATATAGGGAGAGCCACTAGATCGCTCAAAATCAGGTTTTTAGAACACCGCAGGAATATCCTGAATGGATACAGTTTACATAGTGTCTCTAGACATTTTGCACTTAAACATTCTAGGAACCCCAAGGGACACATTACTAGGTATTGAACATGTTTTTCCTACAGAAAGGGGGGGACAGGTACAGTAGATTATGTATCCGGGAGGCATTCTGGATTCATTCACTACATACATTGGTCCCAGAGGGATTAAGTGAAAC
This sequence comes from Taudactylus pleione, assembly GCA_031769625.1. Classification (NCBI taxonomy): domain Eukaryota; kingdom Metazoa; phylum Chordata; class Amphibia; order Anura; family Myobatrachidae; genus Taudactylus; species Taudactylus pleione. The sequence continues at coordinate 1,368,744 of JAUIMM010000264.1, read as the reverse complement.
GGTGGATATTGATTTCTAGGGTCGGTCTCCACCACTAGTCTCTCTCGGGTCTTTGAGTAGATCCTCTGGTTCATGTTTTTTAAGATCTGTTTAACCATGTCCATCCCATTTGGGGTGTAGGAGTAGTCTGGTCATTTATGCAAAGTTTTCCCCTAACCCTTGAATCTCTAATGGTATATGTATATTTTTTTTATACAAGTATTTTTTAGATTTTTTTAGGTTTATCTGTGAGATTAAATCATTTTCATTGATATTTATCAATATTTTTGATTATAAGTACCATTATTAATATCAATGTCAAACAATCTATGTATCAATATTTCTCCATTCTTCTCTTTTTGCATATTGTTTTGATTTTATTATTACTCTGAGCACACAATTATAACAATTGTTATTTTTATTTTTATTTATTTTTTTTTTTATCCCCAAAGGTTATGTGATAACCTATACTTCATCAGCTGCTCTTAAATATGTCAGGCTGCTAGAAATGCTGCTAATTGCTGATTGTATCCTGCTGTGTAAGGAACTTTGTGATAGGCAGCCTTGGGTATATTATCCCATCCAAAGGAGGAGGGATACATCTTGCCTTTTGAAAAAAACCCTGCTAAAGGGGAGAAACGCGTCAAGGTCTTTGTTGTACTGCCTATGTTTCTGAAAGAACCAGTTTCTACCACAATATCCTGCTGCCTCTGTTTGATGTGACCATCCAAGAGCACGGCGTGTGGAGCACGGATTACTGTGTTTACTCTCATCACGTCCTGGTGGCTGTTGTTTCCACTCTTCAGCAGCCTGATGGCGGCTGGACCCTATGCCACCCGCAGACTTCCACACTGACATTGTGGTTGTTCCACATGGTTAAAGCTGCTGTGGCATTCCCCCCAGGCTCTCACTGTGCCCGGTCAGTTTTCCTGGGACCATTACAGGATTACTGACGCTAGGTCACCACGCTTCAATACATCATTTGGGATCTTGTTATCCATCACCAAGCTGTCCCAATTGGAGAAGTGAGTGACCCTTTCACTATTGAGAGACCACAGCAATCCTATATTCAGGATTTAGACGCTGTGTTCATTATCGTATAAGGATAATTTTTATCATCGTTTACAATATTCTTATGGGACTTTTTTGCACTGATATATATATTTTTCATCAGCATTTTCCTCTATGAGATTAACATCAGGTCCATATTGTTGCTTTTAATTTGTGCTACATTATGCATGCTATGTAACCAATTTGGTATTTATTGCAGGAACTGCAGTTCTGTGTATTTTATAAATTTTTATATATTGTTGTTCTTTGAATTTTGAATTAAAACAGCTTATAGCTGAATGTTTACAGTAATTGTATTTATTTAGTGGTCCCAGGCGCAGACACATATTCTTTATATTATGCAAAGTGAGTTTAGCTGTAAATCAGTAAGTTTTTATTTTTGCTATTTGTCTTAATAACTGAATAGTGGTGTATATATTCAAGTGCTTGGGCGTACATAATACCTTATCTCTGTTTAAAACAAAAATTATTTCTCAAAAGTGGAATTACAGTAAACAAAAAAATATTTTAATAATTTAAGTTTTTAATAAAAACACCTTTAAGGCCGATTACCCACATTGCATTAAATACCAGCAATACAGCATGTCATTCATGTTTCACATTCAATGGTTATCAGCATTTGCTATTGGGCAAGCTCAGTGTAGGGCAATCAATGGGTTTGCACATTGTCTGAAGAGTTTATGGAGTTGGCTATAAAACAACCATGTTTAAAACAATGTTTAAAGACAAATATAACATATTTTGTGAAATTTACATACTGCTGCACAATTCTACCAATAAAGACAGCACCCATTATTTTACATAGATATGTAATTACATAGTGAGTTTGAAAGAAGATGTAGTTCCATCATTCAGGGTCAGTATTACCATTATGCAGCTTTAGTCAGCTGCCTAAGGACTCCGGCTACTGGAGGGTGCTGCTGAGTCCACAAAAAAAAATGAAGGATGCCTCTTTCAGTCCCGGCCAGGACTACTGATGACCAAGTCTGATGCAGTAACTTCCTCTGATAAACCAGGAAATTGGAGAAAGAATGTGTCAGGCCATCACACTGGGACATCCCTTTTCATGTCAATTGCTTGTTTAAATACCAAGTTTCTGCTCAGATTGATACAACCTAGGCAGCCACTAAAAGTTGGAGACTCCATGCTACTACCATACAGGTACACTCTGGTAGAAGGGGGGACAGTGGTACCAGGAGAGAAACTATGTTATGAGACTACACCATTATGTTAACATAAACTGTTACTAATCCCAAACAAACAAACAAAAGTACAGCTGCTATTAATCCCACTAACAAATAGGCATTTGACTCAATATAATGGAAATTTGACTGCTCAATCCCAAAAGGTTCTTTGTCATATAATTTATGCATGTATACTACACATCGATCTGTGGCCAGTCTTTCAATAGAACTCTTTTTTGTTTTTTGTTATTGTTTTTCATTATTTTTTTATTTGTACTGTTATTGTACAGTATGTATTGTTGTTAAGTTGATGAATGATATATGTGATAACTAGTGTAGCTCAACAGACTAGGCTTATCTATCTATCTATTTATAAATAATTCAACAAAATGTTATACTAGATAGCACCTCGTCTTTATTATTTCTTCAGTTTTAAATAACTAGTACAATTCCAGAAAGGCTATCGCGACTGAATGGAGCAACAATTCAATTGCTTCGTCGGGCGCCCATTAGGCAGATCCGCCGGCAAAAACATTTAAATTCCTTCCTTATTGCTCATGTTTTTATCTCCAGCTAATATTTGATAGTGTTATGTGTTAAGTGTTACGGAATACAGCACAAGTACTATATGCATCATGCAATTAAATATGTGTTAATGTGTACAATTAAAATGCAAATGTACTTACTACCATATATATCTATAACTATACAAAGGACAACTAATTTAATTTGTATGTTCATATTAACAACTGTACTTTGACTTCTATTATTACACCCTTGTGTACTGCTACATCATGGTGTGCACATCATTTTTGCAATGACTGTAACTTGTTTTTATTTGCTATAATGTGTCCTTAAAGTATTATCCAAAAGTGGATAAGAGAGATTTAATATTCTGTTCTCCCACTGAGGCAATGAAGCTTGAGAATGTTCATTAAGCAGTTTTAGTCTTCACAGCTGCCAAAATTAAGTTTGCAGCAGTTCTAAGAGTTCAGTGTATTTATATGATTTTACCTCAAATAACACAACTAGATATATAGATATAAAATATATATGCAATAGATATGTTTAAATTAGCTATGAGATCTAGAAATTACATAAATAGTTATTAAATATATTGCTATATAGTTGTTAGATCCATTTATAGATATTAGATAAATAGTTATTAGATAGTTGTCACAGCAGTGCCGAATCCAGGTCCCTCTTACCAGGTTCGGTGGCGGTGGGGTCCGGACTGGCTTGGGACAGCAGGCGGGAGATCCCCAGCACCCGCTGTCAACTGTGTTCCTCCATCCCCGGCTGATGTGTGCAAGCTTCCTTAGGAGCACGCGCGCTGCTCTGCTAGAGATTTAAAGAGACAGGCACATAAGTTAGGGAAGTGATTATTGGAGACTGCATGAACTCTGACCTATATAAGGAAGTTCCTGGGAGCACTCCAGTGCCAGAGTATAGGCTCCATTACCATACTCCAGCGTTCCTGTGCATATCTGACTATTGGTTCTGAGCTTGGCTCATTCGTGACTCTGATTCTGCCTGACTCTGTCTGTTCCCTGGTACCGTCTCGTCTGTTTGGTTCTGACCTGGCTAGTCGACTACGCTAAAGCCTCCTGCATTCCAAACCAAGTTTGCCAGCACCTGTATAGGGAAAACTAACCTGAGGGCCACGACCTGTGTGTCGGACGCAGCCAAGTCCATACCTTCTTGCAAGGGTCCTGGTGAAAACCGCTGGCACATTAGACTCTGCACCTCAGGAATAGGTCTAGCCAATTCCCTGAATACGGGTAGCATCCACAATCCATCCGAGAGTTTGTGACAATAGTGTTACGGAAACAGGAAGTAAATGCCACTTTGCAGTGCAGCATGGTGTACATAACTCAGAAGTCCACCACTATTGTATAACTACTGAAACTAGTTTTATTAGGAGTATTGGGAGAGGCATTTTGCACAGTTTGAAGAGAGGGGAAGTGTGAGAGTTGCTGGTAGCAGTAGTCCCTAAAGGCTCTTACTGTACTTGCCTGTAATTTACAGGTCTAGACTATGTTTGAAAAGTGGCAATATTATTATTAACTTGGAGTTTTGTCAGATCTCTACTTACACTTCACCTTGGCAAGTGTGACTGCTGATGATGACTATGGATGATTTCATTATTAACATAGGCAGCATACTGTCTGTGAAGTCAAAAATTATATCCAATATTCTTTGAATTGAGGCTGTGGCTCTTTGTAATCCAAATAGAACTCTCACCCTTTTGTTAAGCCTGGAGTGGTGAGGTACTGGGCCATTCCTAGTCTCTCAATTACTACAACTTATCCACCTGGGCATAGGGAAGTCTAAAGATTTCTGGATAATATTGCATAATCATTACCTCATGTAGGTTTATGAAGTTAGGCAATGTAGCTTAACTAATAACTTTGTGACTCTTCAGTATCACCCAATTCCAGCATAGGCTACATTTTTATTTTATGAAAGCTCTCATCTAGCATCAGGTGTTCTATAGAGCTATAAAGATATAAAAATTGGGGACCTGCGCTTTAGAGAGATGCCGCTATATCAGTGTCAAAAGGTAATCCCTGTAGATACCCCAGGAAATAGCATATAAAATAAAACAAAAGACACTTAGCGCAAAAAGTTAAAACAGTGCAGTCTAAAGTGGGATACATCAATCTTAAGTATATAGACCTAATTCAGATCAATTTTTAACACCACTTAATGGTATAGTAATGTTCCAAATATTTTGAATCAATATATGTCCAAATCCTTGAAAATCCTCTTATGCAGGGCTGACACCAGAAATTGTGGGGCCCGGTACTAATAAAATATTCAGGGCCCCCCTGGGGAAGAGCATAGGGCAGGGAAGGCTGAACCTTATTGGGGAGGGCAGGTTAGGAAAGGCTGGAGAAGGGGGAGGCACATGGGAGGGAGGGCTGTTAGGAGTAGGGGAGAGGCACAAGGCAGGGGAGGCTGTCTGGACTTGGGGGGGCAGATGCGCAGTGAAAGGCTGGCTGCATTAGGAAAAGGCTGGCTATGCACTTACCTGCATCCAGCAAGAAAGCGTCTGTGTCATTTCAAATAAGGCACTGGCCGTGAGCCAATCACAGCTCGTGGCCCGACAGCCAATCAGGAGTGGTCACTGCTAATTGGCTGCTCGCGGACTGACAGCCAATTAGGAGCGGCCACTGCTGATTGGCTGCACGCGGGACAACCAATCAGGAGCGGCCGCTCCTGATTGGTTGTCGTTCTGCAAGCAGCCAATCAGGAGTGGCCGCTCCTGATTGGCTGCCGTTCCACTCACGGCTGGAAACTTATTTGGAATGCTGCCAGCGTGTTCTCCATTAATACTGTCCACCGGGCCCCCTCTCTCTCCGGGCCCGGGACAACAGGCCCGGCAGTCCCCCCCTGATGGCGGCACTGCTCTTATGGCATTAGTTTAAGGATGAAGAGCTTCTTATAGTCCCACATTGTTATGATTGAAGCGATGGTAAATGCTTTAGGCTTCCACATTGAGAATCTACATGCAAAATAAGAAAAATGGGACCACCATAGTGTATTACCTCCATTTAATTATACATCAGCACATAAACACATAAAAAAATAAAACACATTTTAAAAAATCAATAAAATACACCAAAGTTCTACAGCAGCATAAAGTGTCCCCACCTCCTGGATTATAACCTCAAAGTGCTCAGGCACCAATGCATTTCGACTCTAAAATAGAGTCTTTATCAAGGTGTAGTATGGTGGTGGATTGGAGTAGCTTAAATACCCAGCACTGGTCTCCTATTGTCTGGTACCTCAAACATCTTAAAAACTATATACATCTCATATACAGAACATATACAAAGAAAGATAGCATGATAGCAAACAGTGTTAATACATAGAAGGTTAGTATTTCCGAATTAAACTTATTTTAGGATCCAAGGCTAAGATGGAATGCAAACAGACTACTTCCGGTCCGGTGTTGACACTCAAATGTCACTTATGGCATCCAGTCCTAGTTGGAGGTATTACGTATTGTATTGTCAAGCACAGCCAGATTATCCTCTAATGAAACATGGAGAATACTGTTTCCAGTCCGGCTGTGACACGCAAACGTCACTTTTGGCATCGGATACTGGCTGAAGTCCAACCTGTTATTAAACAATAAACGAGCACTTCTCTGTTCTAAACAAAATAATTGTAATCGTCAATGTTCTGAGTAGCCATTATCCTCTTCACGGAGTGGGCTAATTGCAGGGAGCCTGAACATAGTATAGTGGTTTAAAAAGTAACTTCCGGTACTATTAAAAATGGCAGAGTACACTGCACAACAATGAAAATGTTTCCGATGTGAAAATAGTTACTTCTAATTGATTTCAGCAAGCAAAGAATGAATATGACATTTAAAACTCTCAGTTAGCTCTGAGTTCTGAGATATAGCCCATTTATGACGATGTAAGGGTATTCCTAGTGAAGTGTTCAGAATGGAGAGAATCTTACCAGCAATCTGCGTTCCACACAGAGGGGGCAGGGCCTAATGACCAAATTAAATGAATCAGTTATTTGTCCCCTCCTCTATTCAAATATATGCGATTCACGGAATTACCCACACAAGATAACTGTGGTGCACTGAGTGACAAGCATAGTGAGCAATTCCACCAAGACATTTCAGCAATGGAACAAAGATATTAGGGTAGGTGAATCACTACTGTTGGACAGTGACGAGATGCCCCAGAAGAGGAGTACAAGTGACAATCAAAGAGAAAGCACCTCCATGAATAGGCCACTATATTAGATAGTAATTTCGTATGCTGTATGTTTGTTTTTTTTTGTGTTCTTATTTGTGATTGATTGAATTAAAACAACTGTTATTTATTTTCTATCAAAAAAATATCAGATTATTTTAAAATAGCTTTTCACTATGACTATATTACTAATGTACATACAGTATAGTGCAAGTAGTGTATCTCAAAAATAGAGCTAGTAAAAACATTCTGAAATCATTTTAGTTTTTCTTGACCTCAAATTAGTAATGTATGACTATTTTTAGAAAGGAAACAAATTAAAAGTATTAATTTGTTGTAAAGTGGTATCAGACCACCATATTTAAAAAGGGAATGTGACGAAAATTAAAATTCAGATGATGGCTAAAAGTTTAAAATGATCTAAAAAGATATATAATTAAAAATACATAAAAGACAGTGAAAGCAACAGATAAAAGGAAGGTTGGCTAAAATAAACAATGATCATAAAAACCATTTAGGTTCGAAGTCCACATTAAGACCATTGGGTATGAGCATTTTAAGATAAAAAATATATCTTATTTCAGCTTGTGCCAGACATAACTCATGATCTTTCTTGCGCCAATGGCCCTCTACTTGTTTAATACCCATAATACTTTTTATAAAACTGCTGGAATAATTGTGGTGTTCCTTAAAATGAGATGATAAGGAATGCTTGTCAAAACCCCTCTTAACATTTTGTAAGTGTTCCGCCGATCTATCTTTTAAAGATCTAGTAGTACGTCCAATATATTGGCCACAGGTACACTCTATAAGGTATATACAATTCTTACTATTGCATGTGATGAAGTCAGGAATTTGGTAAATTCTTCCAGTTTTCGTAGATTTATATTCCTCTACTTTTGCTGGTTGTTTGGTAAAATTCCTACATACCAAACATACTCCACCCCAGTGAAAACTCTTAGTTTTGATTCTACTGGTTCTTTTGGGTGGAACAGTGCTTTTCACAACCTTATTCTTCAGGTTGGGGGCCTTCCTATATATGAACTTGGGTCGGTTAGGAATAATAGGCTTTAAGACGGGACCTCTAGTTAATAAGTTCCAGTGTTTTTTAATTATTTTCTCTACCTATTTATGTTGGCCTGAAAAAGAGGTGATAAAAGGTAATAGAAAATCTTTAGAGGTGTCCTCTTGATTTTGTTTTAGTTTTAATAAAGAACCTCTTTCTTGTTCAGCCATCTCTTTGATTGAATTATTAATATCTATTGTTAAATATCCTTTGGAGATAAACCTTTTCTTATACACTTTCACTTTCACTTTAAATCGGAACACGAATGCATCTGATTTGGCCTTTAGGGATGTTCTTCAGCCAGATAGGATGATAATTACTTTTTATGTCTATGTACGCATTACAATCCATTGGTTTGCAAAAATTCTTATTTTAAAGAACATCTTCCTCTACATAAAAAGTTAAATCTAAAAATTGACCTCTGTTTTGCTTGAATTATAAGATAATTCTATATTTTAATTATTAATTTGAAGACTCTTTCTTAATTCCTCAAGTGTATCCTCCTTGTCTTTCCATATAAAACAGATATCATCTATGTATCTATACCAATGGACTATATTATCTTGATATGGGTTATTATTCCAAATAATAGTAGACTCCCAAAAACCCATCAAAGGTTTGCATACAAGGGAGCAAAATGAGTCCCCATTGCAGTCCCTTGTTTTTGGAGATAATTGCCCAGGTACCAGAAAAAATTATTCTATAGGATAAATTCAATCCCTTCCAATAAAAAGCAAATCTTGTTTTTTTGTATCTTGCCCTCTTTGAGGAAAAAGTTCACAGCTTCTATGCCTTTACTATGTTCAATAATTGTATATAGGCTGCTTACATCTGTGGTTACTAGGATCAAGTCCTCTTCCCATTTTATATTATTAATTTTATAAAGAATATCTGAAGTATCCTTAATATATGATTTCAATTTAAGGACTTCTGGCTGTAGGTGATAATCCAAAAAATGAGAGAAGTTGGTTGTAATGGAATTTGTCCCAGCGACAATTGGTCACCCAGGGGGATTGGTAATATCATTATGTATCTTTGGAAGGATATAAAATACTGGTATTGATGGTATGGGATTAATTATATATTTACTTTCATTATCTGAGAGGGTACCTGAAGCCTTGTGTTTAGATAGTAACATGATTACATTATTTTCAATTTATCACTTGGGTTATTCCTCTGTCTTTGAGTTGTCTCATAATTTCATTATTGTAATTCTCTGTATCCATAATTACGATACCCCCCCTTTATCAGCAGGCTTAATAGTAATATCGTGATTACTCTCCAAGTCCTTCAAGGCCGTTTTTTCTTTATATGTAAGATTATCTCCTTTATAAGTCTTCTTTTTTTAGGTCAATTTCCTCCAAATTTGTACTGACAGCTTTTTGAAAACTTTAGATAAAACACCCACGATTAAAAACGGGGTTAAGAGTAGACTTCGGTTTAAAAACTACTTTATTACTCAAACCTTTGATATTCTGACTTAAAAAATATTTCTTTAAAGAGACTTTTCTGGCAAACTTTTTCAAGTCCAGGTACAGTAGGTTTCAAGTTTATTCAATTTATTGCTCAGTGCAAATTTAAGTCCCTTCTGTAGGGTGAATCCTCCTCTTTTGTTAAAATATGTTTACTAAGATTAAAAATCTTAGTATCTCCTTTTATCTCACCATTATCTGCATCCTTAGATTGGGAACAGATATTTGTTTTCTTCCTCCCACCCCTACAATCCCTTTTAGTTTTTCTAGAACCCCGGGTTTTTAGTTCCAGTTATGTCTCCTGCTGCTCATATGTAAAAAAATCCTATCATTCATTCTTTGAAATCTATCATTATTGATGTGCCACTCATCTTTGACAAAAAAAGGAATCTTTCAGAAGGCTTCTTTATATGTAAGATTATCTCCTTTATAAGTCTTCTTTTTAGGTCAATTTCCTCCAAATCTGTACTGACAGCTTTTTGAAAACTTTTGATAAAACACCCACGATTAAAAACGGGGTTAAAAGTGGACTTCGGTTTAAAAACTACTTTATAACTCAAACCTTCGATATTCTGACTTAAAAAATATTTCTTTAAAGAGACTTTTCTCACGAACTTTTGCAAGTCCAAATAGGTTTCAAATGTATTCAATTTATTGCTTGGTGCGAATTTAAGTCCCTTCCGTAGGGTGGAATCCTTCTCTTTTGTTAAAATATGTTTCCTAAGATTAAAAATCTTAGTAGCTCCTTCTTTGTCACCCTTATCTGCATCCTTAGGGCCTGATTCAGACCCGCTCATGAGCGCTGAGCGCTTGCAAGTGGGTCGATGTTGGGCCAGTGCACATGCGCACGATGGACCCGGCTCCATCGTGCGCATGTGCGAGACCTGGATAGCGACGGGCAAGCCGTCACTATGGGTCTCGCTACAAAGGGGGCGTGCTGTCGATGGTGAGTGACAGCACGCCCCCTTTGGTGGGCATGACGGGGGTGTGGCTGGCCAGACGGAGGCATTCCCATGGGAACGTCTACCGTCTGGGGCTCTGATAGAGCAGAATGCACTCCAGGGCTTGCGGCAACAAGACCCTACCACAAGGGTCTCGTCGCAAGCCCGATGGTCGCGATGGTCTTGACCATCGCGACCATCGTTTTGGCCGCTCGCTATAGCTGTGGGTGGTCACCCACAGCTATGCGAGCGGCCAGGAGGCTGCTCTAAAATCAGGAAGGATGGCCCTGGTTCAGAGCGAGCTCTCTGTCAGAGCGTCCGGCTCTGAATCAGGGCCTTAGTTCCAGTTATTTCTCCTCCTGCTCATATATAAAAAAATCCTAGAATTCATTCTCTGAAATCTGTCATCAATGATGTGCCACTCATCTTTGACAAAAAAGGAATCTTTCAAAGGGCTTTGTAAATGCCATCTATTCCTATCTGGAATGTATGGGGTCCTTCTTTCAGGTTGCATTTTCCTTTGTCCCTGATTTCTTGTCCATGATCTCCTTGGATATTCCCATTTATTCTTTTTAAAACTGAGTCGTCTTGATCTATAGTTATTAGGAAACTATAGAAACTATACAACTTTCTCCCTAAAAGGAGTATCTAATTCATCATAGATACAGGGGTAGTCTTCTTCATGAGAAGGTGACCTCTGAAGAAGGAAACTTTTATCTCCTTTATCTTTAGAAGATGGGCTTCTATTGTTGCTTGGGGTTTTAGGGGTTTCAGTATATTCCTTCTGATCTGTTCTAAGTGTTCTGAGTGTTCACAAGCGGGTCGATGTTGGCCAAGTGCACATGCGCACGAGGGATCCGGCTCCGTCGTGCGCATGCACGAGACCCGGATAGCGATGGCCAAGCCTTAATAGTAATATCGTGATTACTCTCCAAGTCCTTCAAGGCCGTTTTTTCTTTATATGTAAGATTATCTCCTTTATAAGTCTTCATTTTTAGGTCAATTTCCTCCAAATTTGTACTGACAGCTTTTTGAAAACTTTTGATAAAACACCCACGATTAAAAACGGGGTTAAGAGTAGACTTCGGTTTAAAAACTACTTTATTACTCAAACCTTTGATATTCTGACTTAAAAAATATTTCTTTAAAGAGACTTTTCTGGCAAACTTTTTCAAGTCCAGGTACAGTAGGTTTCAAGTTTATTCAATTTATTGCTCAGTGCAAATTTAAGTCCCTTCTGTAGGGTGAATCCTCCTCTTTTGTTAAAATATGTTTACTAAGATTAAAAATCTTAGTATCTCCTTTTATCTCACCATTATCTGCATCCTTAGATTGGGAACAGATATTTGTTTTCTTCCTCCCACCCCTACAATCCCTTTTAGTTTTTCTAGAACCCCGGGTTTTTAGTTCCAGTTATTTCTCCTGCTGCTCATATGTAAAAAAATCCTATCATTCATTCTTTGAAATCTATCATTATTGATGTGCCACTCATCTTTGACAAAAAAGGAATCTTTCAGAGGGCTTCTTTATATGTAAGATTATCTCCTTTATAAGTCTTCTTTTTAGGTCAATTTCCTCCAAATCTGTACTGACAGCTTTTTGAAAACTTTTGATAAAACACCCACGATTAAAAACGGGGTTAAAAGTGGACTTCGGTTTAAAAACTACTTTATAACTCAAACCTTTGATATTCTGACTTAAAAAATATTTCTTTAAAGAGACTTTTCTCACGAACTTTTGCAAGTCCAAATAGGTTTCAAATGTATTCAATTTATTGCTTGGTGCGAATTTAAGTCCCTTCCGTAGGGCGGAATCCTTCTCTTTTGTTAAAATATGTTTCCTAAGATTAAAAATCTTAGTAGCTCCTTCTTTGTCACCCTTATCTGCATCCTTAGGGCCTGATTCAGACCCGCTCGTGAGCGCTGAGCGCTCGCAAGTGGGTCGATGTTGGGCCAGTGCGCATGCGCACGATGGACCCGGCTCCATCGTGCGCATGCGCGAGACCTGGATAGCGACGGGCAAGCCGTCACTATGGGTCTCGCTACAAAGGGGGCGTGCTGTCGATGGTGAGTGACAGCACACCCCCTTTGGTGGGCGTGCCGGGGGTGTGGCTGGCCAGACGGAGGCATTCCCATGGGAACGTCTACCGTCTGGAGCTCTGATAGAGCAGAATGCACTCCAGGGCTTGTGGCAAGGAGACCCTACCACAAGGGTCTCGTCGCAAGCCCGATGGTCGCGATGGTCTTGACCATCGCGACCATCGGTTTGGCCGCTCGCTATAGCTGCTATGCGAGCGGCCAGGAGGCTGCTCTAAAATCAGGAAGGATGGCCCTGGTTCAGAGCGAGCTCTCTGTCAGAGCGTCCGGCTCTGAATCAGGGCCTTAGTTCCAGTTATTTCTCCTCCTGCTCATATATAAAAAAAATCCTAGAATTCATTCTCTGAAATCTGTCATCAATGATGTGCCACTCATCTTTGACAAAAAAGGAATCTTTCAGAGGGCTTTGTAAATGCCATCTATTCCTATCTGGATTGTATGGGGTCCTTCTTTCAGGTTGCATTTTCCTTTGTCCCTGATTTCTTGTCCATGATCTCCTTGGATATTCCCATTTATTCTTTTTAAAACTGAGTCTTCTTGATCTATAGTTATTAGGAAACTATAGAAACTATACAACTTTCTCCCTAAAAGGAGTATCTAATTCATCATAGATACAGGGGTAGTCTTCTTCATGAGAAGGTGACCTCTGAAGAAGGAAACTTTTATCTCCTTTATCTTTAGAAGATGGGCTTCTATTGTTGCTTGGGGTTTTAGGGGTTTCAGTATATTTCTTCTGATCTGTTCTAAGTGTTCTGAGTGTTCACAAGCGGGTCGATGTTGGCCAAGTGCACATGCGCACGAGGGATCCGGCTCCGTCTTGCGCATGCACGAGACCCGGATAGCGATGGCCAAGCCATCGCTATGGGTCTCGCTACAAAGGGGGCGTGCTGTCGATGGTGAGTGACAGCACGCCCCCCTTTGGTGGGTGTGCTGGGGGCGTGGCTGCCCAGATGGAGGCATTCCCATGGGAATGCCTACCATCTGGGGCTGGCCCCACTGACATCACAAGTGATGTCAGTGGGAGTGCTCTTGGCTCTGATAGAGCCGAAAGCACTCCAGGGCTTGCGGCAACGAGACCCTACCACAAGGGTCTCGTCTCAAGCCCAATTGTCATGATGGTCTTGACCATTGCGACCATCTTTTTGGCCGCTCGCTATAGCTGTGGGTGGTCACCCACAGCTATACGAGCGGCCAGGAGGCCGCATCTAAAAACTAAGAGGGACAGCCCTAATTCAAAGTTAGCGCTCTGTCACAGCGTCCGGCTCTGAATCAGGGCCTAAATTTCCTTTGTTTGCGTAAGATAATGTCTTTCTCTTTTTTTAGAATTTTGTTCTCCATGTCTTTCTCCGTTATACAATATTCTTCTATTTCTCTGAACGGTGTAATAATTTTGGTAAACTGATTAATCTGTTCCTCTAATTTAATAAGGTCTTTTTTTTTTAAATATATAGAGCAGGTTTCTAGGATCTTATTCCATCTTTCATAAAAATCTTTAACCTCTTCCTTTGAAGTGGATACTTTATGTATCTGTAGACCCCTAGGTATAATGTGTTTCATAACATATTTCTCTAGGGTGACTACTTCCCACCAGGTCTTACTCTCTTTTAACAATACATGTTCTTATTTTTTCATTACATGAACTCTATCCTCTTCTACTAATTCTATATTCCCTCCCACATAAAAAGGTAGAGAACATAATTAAAAACACTGGAACAGAGATCCTGTTTTAAAGCCTATTATTCCCAACCGACCCAAGTTCGTATATAGGAAGGCCCCAACCTGAAAAATAAGGTTGTGAAAGTGCTGTTCCACCCAAACAACTCAGTAGAATCAAAACCAAGGGTTTTCTCCGGTGTGGAGTATGTATGGTATGTAGGAATTTTACCAAACAACACAAAAAGTAGAGGTATATAAATCTACGAAAACTGGAAGAATTCCTGACTTCATCACATGCAATAGTAAGAATTGTGTATACCTTATAGAGTGTACCTGTGGCCAATATATCGGACGTACTACTAGATCTTTAAAAGTTGGATGGGCGGAACACTTACAAAATATTAAGAGGGGTTTTGACAAGCATTCCTTATCATCTCATGATTTTTATGATCAAAGTTGATTTTAGCCAACCTTCCTTTTATCTGTTGCTTTCACTGTATTTTATGTATATTTAATGATATATCTTTTTATATCATTTTAAACTTTTTGCCATCATCTGTATTTTATTTTTTGTCATATTCCCTTTTTAAAAATGGTGGTCTGATACTCTGCTGTTTTTAATAGGACCGGAAGTTACTTTTTAAACCACTATACTACTAAATGTTAAGGCTCCTTGCATTAACCCACTCCGGGAAGAGGATAATGGCTACGGTACTCAGAACATTAACAATTACAATTATTTTGTTTAGAACAGAGAACAAGGGCCCTCATTCAGAGCCGCTCGCTAGCGGCCGAACGCTCGTTCAGAGCGATGTTCGCACATCTGCGCATGCATACGTTTTTTAGTATGCATGCGCGAACCAGTCAGTGCGGCCGAAAATCGTTTGTACGCTGTATAGCGAGTGCCTGCTATTTTGAGTGACAGAATGAGGCGTATGTGGGTGGTAACAGGGGAAGGTGTTTGAAAACGGGGGAGTGGAATTCGAACGCAGGCGTGCTTAAAGGTCAAAACGGGCGTTTTAAGGGAGTGCATAATTAATACAGCAGCGTCATTGACCACGTCACTTGTTTTTTCTTAACTCAGAACTGCTCGCAAAATAGCGGTTGAAAAAACCAACCACAAGAATAGCGAGCAGTTCATACGCTGTACGATGTACTCGATTAATCTAATAAATAGCGGACATGACGTATGGTGCGAGCGGCCAGGGGGCGTTTTTATCAAATAAACGAGCGTATGTTTTGCTCGCTCGTTCAGACTTAGAGGCGTGAACAGACTGCAATTTGCGAACGGATCATTTGAATAGCCTCCCCTTGTTTTTGAACGAACGACCGCAAATAGCGAACGGCTCTGAATCAGGCCCAAGGTCCTCATTTATTGTATAATAACAGGTTGGACTTTTGCCAGTATCCGATGCCGGAAGTGACGTTTGCGTGTCACAGCCGGACCAGAAACATTATTCTCTATGTTTCATTAGAGGATACTCCAGCTGTGCTCTACAATACAAGATGTAATACCTCTGACTAGGACGGATGCCTTAAGAGATGTTTGCGTGTCACCGCCGGACCGGAAGTAGTCTGTTTGCATTCCATCTTAGCCTTTTTGGATCCAAAAATAAGTTTAATTTGGAAATACTAACCTTCTATGTAATAACATTGTTTGCTATCGTGTTATCTTTCTTTGTATATGTTCTGTATATGAGATATATATATAGTTTTTAATACGTTTGAGGTACCAGACAATAGGAGACCAGTGCTGGGTATTTAAGCTACTCCAATCCACCACCATACTACACCTTGATAAAGACTCTATTTTAGAGTCAAAATGCATTGGTGCCTGAGGACTTTGAGGTTATAATCCAGGAGGTGGGGACACTTTATGCTGCTTTAGAACTACGTTTTCCTGTTCCTAGGAAATGCTGGATTCATACTTTGCCACATTAGGTGTAAATTTGTTACACCCGCCGTATCTGGTACACCTTGAATCCCTATACATTGGTGGATTTTATTGATTTTTTAAAACATTTTTTATAAATTTATGTGTTTATGTGCTGATGTATAATTAAATGGTGGTAATACACTATGGTGGTCCCATTTTTCTTTTTTTGCATGTGGATTCTCAATATGGGAGCCTAAAGCATTTACCATCACTTCCTTCGTAACATTGTGGGACTATTAGAAGCTCTTCTTCCATATACTAATGCCATAAGAGGAATTTCAAGGATTTGGACATATTTATTTAAAATATTTGGAACAGAAGTATACCATTAAGTGGTGTTAGAAATTGATCTGAATTAGGTCTATATACTTAAGATTGATATTTCCCACTTTATCTGGACTGTTTTAACTTTTTGCGCTTAATGTCTTTTGTTTTATTTTATATTCTATAGAGCTAGTGGTTGTCACATGCAGACCTCTAGATCCAGTGTAATAGGTGAATCCCTTTGTGGCTCCAGGACAGTCCTTCTGTTCATTAAAATGAGAGGTATGCAGGCTGACAAATTTGGGGCGTGGATCTGTTAGCTGCAATAATGTACATAGTGAAACATGGCACCTGCCTTGCTCCTGCCATGGCCAGTCTGCATAGCCGTAGGACTATACAAAATTGGCAGACATGCTAAACAAAAGAATTTCCTTTCATGGGACACTCATTATACAAATGTTATAATATATTGAAGTGTAAAGTTGATGTAATTAAAAGGTAACCCTTATTGATACTTATTAAGAAATAAGGGTCTAAATATCCAGACTAGGCTTGTGAAAATAGACTAGTCTGCCCCTGAATAAAGAACGTAAAATATCTAGTAAATCAAAACAATGTTGTTCAACATGGTTTGCGGCGAATACATATTAAATTAATTCACATTGGTATCCGACCACCCAAGAGCATACGGTAAGTCCGTTTGAATACAGTGGTTTGGTGTATTTCCGTAAGTCTATGGAATGCAAAAAATATATAGATATATTCTTAATCACAATAAAGGTATCAATACTAAGTGGGTCTCAATGTTCCATACACGTATATTAATGGATATTCCAGAGTGTGCATTAGATGGCTTGATCATGTGGCACATACGTCACTCATATCAATTTAGATAGGACAATAAATGCCCTAAAGAAATGTTAAATATTTTTACACACACAAAAAGATAACATAAAGCATGTCACATCTTTCAATGGCAAAGAAATGACAATGTTTCAATATTTACATAAGAAAGAAACACATAATATTATAGATAACATGATTAATAGTCTATGGAACACAAATAATTCATAATCACAATAAAGGTATCAATACCAAATAAATGTCAATGAGCAGGTTTGTTATGGTTCTGCATAGCAGTTACCAAGAGATATTGTGATTTTCAAAACTGTATGTGTAATAACTGTATGACCACCTGTGACCTATTTCAGTCAATCAAAGCTGGGCAGCAAGGTTCCAGCCCTTTTGGCTAGTTGTAAAAGACAGTGATAGAAGTCACACATGTGGGTCTGGGATGTCACCGGACATTACAACAAACCCCCAGTGGAGGTCGGACATCTGTGTTAGTTCCGGTAAGGATCCTGCCTTGGACAGGTACTTAAAAACTGCCCACACATATGTGAGAGATACAGACAATGTGTCGCCCATGCAGCTGATATATCAGTTCTAAGCAGCTGAAAAATACCAAGCAGCTGCAGATCATGAGGCTCAGCTGCAGAATGGCAAGCTGCCAGGGAGGCTGTGGCGTGCCATGCTAAATGCCAGTAAAAGAAGGAGCTATTCAAGCTCAACAGCTAGCCTGCAGCAAGAGACTTATATGTCACTCACCCCAGCCCAGAACATTTCCTGGTTTCCTGTATCCTTCGATACATTTATCAGGAGATTCGTGAAAGTCTGCAGACAATATGCACTAGCCCCCACTCAGTTGGCTTACTATTTAACTCCTGGACTGAGGGATAAAGCTTTAGATGTATCTGCCAACCTCCCCCCTTAAATTAATTGTGATATGCTGCCAACAAGCTTTGCCGAAGTGTTTCAATATTGCCCCTTAAGCATACAGGCAGAATTTCTGAGATTTAAAAAGCAGTGCCTCGAATACCTACAGTATGCTAGACTTGTGGTTCAATTGCCAACCATATTTCATCCATGGGTTGAGGGGGTGAAAATAACAGAATATGAGGAACTCATAGACAATGATAGCAGTTTCTTTCACTGTGTCCAGCAGATGTGAAAGAATAGGTCGTAGGCCAGGACAGTTAACCAGCTCAGGAGGCAACCAGCCTGGTGGACAAGTACACCGTCACCTGAGTTCCTGCTACAAGGAAGTCTTGTGAGACGACAAGGCAATCTGCCTGGTAAAAATATGAGACTCAGATCACCAATATTGTTTCCTGCAACTGCATCGGCTGATTCTGCACTTTGGTAGTGTGGTGGGGAAAATCTGTTTTGGGCGAAGCCCACATTTGTTCTAACTGCGACAAATTGGGACACGTCAGCTAGACCTCTCCCCAGAATAAAAAACAGTGGGTGTCCATGCCAAAAAACCCTCTCCAGTGGTATTGTGCATTGTAGAACCCCAGAAGAGCCACCTGAGATGTTCAACAATTGATCATGATCAGTGATCAGATGACTGTCGGTTTACTTGACAGTGGGGCAAATATTACACTTCACCCAGCTCTAGTGAGACCAGAGATTATTATTCCAGTAAAGATAATTTCTGTGCAAGGGGTGGGTGGAGTGCATCCCACCATACCAAAGTGTTATTACATTAGGTAACAGGGAGAGGATTATGGGACACTGAAGTGCTGAACAGTCTTCCTGCCTCAGTACTGCTGGAACTACATTGGGGATGATGAGGTCTGCATATAGTATGTACCTGAGTATGATATCATTGCTGAAATGCTGCAACTTAACCCTGTTCCTTCCCAGGTGTCTCCAGCTACTCAAGAGAAGATATGTACAAATGACTGTGATAATGATGTGATTTTTTTTCTGTCATGAAAAGTAACCCTTTAAAGCCGGAGTAGAGTAAAATTGGTATAATGATGCCTATTCAGGGTGAAACTACTGTTGATCTGATGAAAACTTATCATGCCGATTAGCATGTGCCAGGAATGGATAATGACAAAAGGTGCGAAAATGTGTCTAATGTGATTCCTGTATGTGTAGTAGTTACCAGAGACAAAGCAGCACAGATTTAACCATTGAAAAACACGATTCAGCAAAACACAATTCTTGGTAAATTTGAGTGTTTCAGCTGTCAAAAGTCTCCTGTGTTTCAGTGATGCTATGAGTGTTTCAACTCAGACCAGACATGATTCTTAGCAAATTTACCCTTGGGATAGGAACATCTTTAAAGAATATTGAAACTTGTTTCTATTCGAGACTGAGGGTTAATAAAGGATCCCGACTATAGGAAGGATACATCTAAGACCACATAAAGACCCGTGACATTAATAGGATGATGGTGAAATAGCTGGTGAGTAGTCATAAAATAAAAATGCTCAAAACAAATTGATTCCTAAATTAAGTGTCTAAATACAGTAGCAATTCACATATAAAATGTTCATCTATAATCTGTTTTTTTGTGTAGTTTTATTCTATAATATTATATGCCATCCTACATGGTTTGGACAAATGCTGTGGAGTCATTTTAGTATTTTTTTAGACATATTACATCACAATAATGTCCAATGCATGATTATTTTTATTTTCTATGATTTCTCTTAGGCAACTTACAAATGTGTGTTTAAAGTAACTCAAAATTGTCTAAGGAAAAATTGGGACACTTTATAAATATATATTTTATTGCCTTGGATGTTAATGATGACAAACCCAATATTTCATACCAGTAATAATAGAAACCAAGCTCTGCATTACAGTATTGTATGTATTGGTACACAAAAATGTTACATGGGACACATGTTACACAATTGATTGTCTTTTCATGTCTACTGCATGCCATCCCAACATGGTCACCTCAAGTACAGCCCAAGAAACAACAGGAGGACATCTTCCTTACTTTTGTGGTGTAACACCAACCTACAGAAGAGATCACAGCACAAACTAATAAGGCCACACAGGAACATCAGCCTATTACTCAGCAGTAAGCGTGATAAACTTCCATGGCATTATGGGCATGTTTTGCAAGACTTTAAAAGGTAAAATCTTCATAACATGCATTGTACTACTTCTGGCAAATTTGCAAAACAAGTTTAACTCATCAGACATGTTTTATCATCACTTCAGGCATTTCTCAAAGTAACATTATTGGAGTAAATTTTACACACTTCCCAGCATAAAAGAGGGAACTGAGAAAGGCCACCCCCTTGCCTACTGTAAGTATCAGGGCTATTCAATACCAAGGTAATTCAAGACCTCACAGATATTTCCTGCTTACCTGGCAGCCATGACACTGCCCGCAGTGCCCAAACCTTCATTCTTCAAACTCTGAAGACTGAAAGATTTTGGAGTTTGACTGTGGGAACCTACTCTATATTCCCAGAGTCCCTCTCCTTCTTATGGGAAGGAGGTCCAGGTTGTTAAGAGAAATCGGATTGGACCCCTCCTTTCATGCCAGCACTCTATGTACATGCGCACCAAGACAGCATGATCAGATCCGACAGTATAAAGTAACACTGCTACTAATTAGCGGCTTACCTGCCAGTGTTATGGATCAGGGGGCAGTTGCTTTTCAGAGCAGCTGTTGCTGCACAAGTGCAATCTTGAATTGCTCCCATAATATGGTATCCACATTATCATAGCAACTCATGGCGAGTTGGGGGCAGAAGGGGCATATTAATAAATTGAAAAGTGGTAGAATAATTTTTTTTATTAAATATATTAAACTTGTACTACAACAAAAGTGCAATATTTGTAGGTAAATGTCATGTGGCTTGTTTATATATGCTTTGAATTGTTTTGTGAGTCATTGTGGCACCTTTCCAGTGAGTTTTCATCTTGCTGACTGTTACATCTGGTGACTTCTATCATGAACATTAGAATAAATTGGGACGGCAATTTGCATTGTGATGAGATTGATTTACATATGATTCTGATGTGTATGACCCCTAGTCTCATACGATTACATTTGGTGACTTGAAACTAACTGGAAATACGTTGGAATGATTCTATCTTTGCAAAATCCCAACCTTTTACATTCCCCATATAATTGGAATGTATGTCTGTGATTAGACCTGTCCCCAGTCAGAAGAATGTTTCTATGGGTTGCCTCCCAGTATAAAATAAATAACTAAGTTTAAAAAAGATTATAACAGTAAAATGTTATTTCTCTTTTTCACAAATAGATAATATGGGGCTAAATATAATAGACTGCGGGAATACATGAGTATGAATGTATTTTTAAAACAGCAAGCATTTTCAAGGCTAAAACAAGCTTGTTTAGCCTTTAACATGCTTGCTGCTTTAATAATATGGGCATACTTGCATGTATTCCCGCAGCAGTGCTGGCTCGCAGTCTATTACATTTAGCCCATGGAGTTCTATGCATGGACACTGACTGGGAGAGGAAAAGGTAAACTTTACACTGGATGGCACTTAGCAGTTTATTTACTAAATAGCTTTTTTAAAAGCGCCTATTTTCTGCAGTCTCAATGTGGAATTTAAAGCAGCAAAGTAGCATTTAAAAAACTGCAGAAAAATGCCACAAATTGTCAATTTGAAAAAATGCCATTTACTAAATAAACTCCATTAGGTGGTTAAATCAGCATAATTTTGAGCAACAATTTAATAATTCATTACATTTATGTCCCTCAATCTATAGCATTAAAAGGTGGATTACGTTGGGCCCTGCAAATATAACATAATTATAACAATAATTGTTCTCATCATTTGAACCTGTCTTAGAAAAATTCATCAGGCACTGGAAAGTCCATTAATAAGTAGTACTGTAGGCAGATAATGTGTGCAATACTGTGTTTCTGTTTAAATAAGTCCTTGCTGCCATCTAGTGTTTATAAAGCTAGTGATGTAAATGTAGCATTTATTTGCCAGCTGCAATTGGGGTTTTGTTTGGATTCGGGAAAATATTTGCTTGAAAAATATTTATTATGTTTTACCTTTCATATCTTCCAACAATCTAGTATATAAAGAACAATTTTATCATGTATATTCTGCTCAATTGCCTGAAGTTTTATGCTTTACAGGGGGATATGTGATGAATACGAGGATGGTTAAATGAATCTGGCAGCATGGTATTACCCTGGTAGAAGTTAGATGACATATTGTAAAATGGACATAGGAGAACTGAAGAGCAGAAGGAAGACAACCTCTTTATAAAAAAGACTGAGAGGGTTAAATTAAAAAGAGATGTTTGAAAAACTAGTTTTGGTTAACCTTGGAAAAAGGCATCCTAGAGGAAAATTCTAATTCAGATACTAAATATAGTGATGGTAAATATAAAGATTTGTTTAATGAACTTTTAGTTCCAAGCACCATGCAGAGCACAGGGAGACACTAATGTTGGACGCAGCTGCATGGCTTTTCTCGCAGTCACACCTGCTACTTAAGCTGATGTCATGGCCAATTTTCACTGAGACACCCACTTTAGCATCTTGAGACAGTGCATTTGTGTCATTGCGCCTCTTTATACACACCATCGGAGCACCATCGAAACTTGCGCTAGCCCTATGGCAGGGCAGGTGCAGTTTCTCCGTCTGAGTATCTCCTATATGAGCGATTCAGAGTCTTTGGACGCAGCCACTTACATCACCATGTCTGCGGTGTGCCCGTGTTGTCTCAGTCACCTACTTATTACCTCCCAGGAATGCCCACAGTTCTGTACTGCGTCTCTAAATCTCGCAAGTACTGTGCGAACAGGTCGCATCCGCAGACTTAAAACAATGGCCAACTGCATGTGGCTTCAACACTGCGTCTTACTCAGAATCTGTCCCTAATAGGAGAAGTCTGGTTTCATCATGTGCACAGAAAGGTGTTTTACCATAAGGCCGGCTAAATTGTGGCTATTCCTTACTATATGAGGTGGTGGTGGAGAAATCACAAACATCATTTATAATGGATTGGATGTCTTCCTTACCAATAATGATGATATCTGTAGCTATACTGTAATTAATAGGAGAGTGCAGATTATGTTTCCAGAAAGATTTACACCTGTGTCCATATGCAGATCAAGTCGCACCACCCTCTTAGGAAATTGCTATTGGTGCAGAAACATGTCAGGGAATCTGCTGTTTTATCCTTATTGTTCCCTGGACTCAGCAATGTAAGGATGACCAATCAATTCCTATTACTTGGATAAGCAGCTTGAGGAACTATACTCAGCGCATGACCATTTCCACCAGTGACCCAGATTACAAATTGGATCATGTTTGTTGGTGAGATTATATTCAAGTTCTTAAGGGAAACCACATTATCTTAGTTACTTTTCCATCATCATAGCTACCATCTATCTAAAAGATATTTTCTTTTGCTTATTATCCTCCATTCGCAAAGAATGGACTTATATCCCCTGCATCCGCTACTAAAAGAATGTAGGTATAACATTGATGATGATGGCTCCATGAGTTTGGTTGCACATTGTAAATACACACAATTTATGTAAAACCCCTAAAACTGCTGCAACAGTATTTAACAAGTGATTCTATATTGAAGTACACACTAGTTTTACACAAATAAATAATGCTTCACATTATTAATGGAGTGGTGTCATAAAAAAATACTATTTGTGTATGCTTTATTAACTTAAAAATGTGCCTCCTATATTTGGTTAAAAACTTTATTAACTCACCCTTAATGCAATGGCTGGAACTGCTTCTCTTTGGTATGTTGCCAGGCCGAGTCTGGAGGGGCAGTCCTTATGGATGTGTGACAGGCAGATTGATAAAGCAGCCCTGGGGTCCTCTCAGTCCTAACCAGCCGGATGACAGCGTTGACTGTACACACCCCCTGCTGTGCCACCACTGCCTGCTTGCCTGCGCTGTTAGGGTGAGACCCTGCATGCCCCTGCACTAACCAGCTCAATGGCAGCCATATGACAAGCCTAATTCCCCCCTCCCTCCCCGTGCGCTGCCTGCCTGTTGCCGCTGATGGGGAGAGAGCCCTGTAAGGCACTCAATGACAGTCCTGACTCCCTGATCCCCCCTGTGCTACCTGCCGCTGCTGATAGGGAGAGAGCCCCTGTACTAATCCGCCCGATGACAGCCCTGACACCCCCCACCGCTGCACTACCTCCCGCCGCTGATAGCCAATAACAGCCCTGACATACACCCTCCCCCCGCTGAGCTACCTGCTGCCGCTGATAACGCAGCGGGGGGAAGGGGTGTGTCAGGGCTGTCATTGGCTACCAGCCGCCGATGACAATCCTGACATCCCCTCTCCCCCGCTGCGCTACCAGCCGCTGATGACAATCCTGACATCCCCTCTCCCCCCGCTGCGCTACCTGCACCTCTGACAGCCGCTACACTACACTGATTCTGCTGCTGCCGCTGACAGCCAGCCGGGCCGGATGATTTCACCTTGTAGGCCATATACGGCCCATGGGACGGAGGTAGCAAACCCCTGCCCTAGTTAATGTGGAGTTCTGTTCAAGCGTTAGGAGGAGGTGAACAGAAATCTGTGGCTGCCGCTGGCTGTAATTAAATAGCCCCAGGCGCTGCATTGTGGGTAATTAGTCTTTTGAGGCTAATTGATTTTGGCCCATAGTATTTCAATAATATGTGGGGCTTCTATATTATATGAAGTCGCAACTGACTCTTAATATTACTGACTTGGTATTTGCATTCAGATGATGGCAATTAAGAATTTTTTCATTTGATTTTAAAGGGAATGACACTGGATGTTTTTTTAATTGAATTTAATTTGAAAATTCATTTTGTATTATTGTCTGTATTTAATTGTATGTTTATGACTTTCATATTTATTACTATTTTGCATGTTACACTTTACTACAGTCTTATATTATGTACAATGTAATACGATGGGTAAAGCATTGCTTGCTCTTGCCTGCACCTCATAAAAGTTTCTAATTGAATCAGCACCTTAGTTTACTTTGCTGGGTCTGTGATTACCTGGTTCCACAGAGAGAATTCCAGAAACATAAGACATTGGGGGGGGTGAGGGCCGGAGTTATGAAACACTAATTAGACCAGTAGCCATATAGTAAATTTCAGTTTAATACACAGTTTTTTTTAACCTTTTATTTTAAAGACACTACATGACAGCAAAGAATTCATCAAGTATCAAAATATGGGGGACAAAGAATCATAAAGAGTGACATTCAGAGAATCCAACCAATCCAACATTAAGACATTGCAGTAACATTCAGTAACATTTACATTTTCTTACAGAACAATAGAAAATCCAGACATAAAACAGTAGATCGAAGACAATTGTTAATTACAAAAGAAAAAGAAAAGACATAAATTGGCTCTAAATACCAATAAAGAAAAAGGAAAGAGTGGGAGGAGGAGCAAGAAAATAGAGATAGGACAGCGCTGAGACACAACAAAGTATTACGAAGGGGCTCCTGGCAGAGAAGAGGTGTGGAAAGTAAACTAAGGATTCCATAAAGTATCTGTTGGTAAGCTGGCACAGTGTTAATTAAAAGAGTGGTAATATATCCCATAGAGGATAGGCTAGAGCAGTTTTGGTGGCAGATTGAGCTGATTTCCAGGGCTTGGCTATTAGGAAGTTAGAATCATTACACATATGCATGCACATTTTATTCTCAAACTTTGACCCTCAAAGCAAGGGCCATGAAGCAAATCTGCTCCATGGGTACAGCACAGGAGGTAACCACTGACATTAGATTAACCGCCATAGACCAAAATTCTGGATCACAGGGCAGTCCCACTAGATGTGGTAAAAAGAGCCCACCATACTGCAGTTGTGCCAACATTGATCAGAAGAATGTTGATACAAATGATGAACCCTATCAGCAGTCAAGTACCATCGGGTATATACTTTGAAAGCCATTTCTCTGATGCTGACACTAATGGAAGCTTTAGCAATTTGCCGTTGGATGCAAGACAATCCCTCATCATCCAATTGTAACCCGAGGTCATGTTCCCAAGCTACTTCAAAAGTTTCCTTAGGGGGCTGTTCGGGAGCTATAATAGAATGGAATAACACAGAGGTTCCACAGAGTACAGGCACTGATGTTCAAACAGGAAGGCATTGGGTCTGGATGAAGTGGGTTATCTGTAAGTAGGGGTAATGAAGAGTGGAGGGGAGGTTATAGCATTCCTGAAAGTCTGCAAATGTGGGTGGAGGAAACTCTCCAGAAATGTGCAAAAAATGCGTAATCCCAGATGCAGCACATTTATCAAAGAAACCTTAAAGGAATAGAGGGTGTTTCCAAATAGGCATTAAGGGAGATGGGAAGGATGTGAGTGAGAAACTTCTATTAATTGCATCCCATGTCGACAATGTAAATTGGATAGAAGGGTGAGTGTAGGCCAAGGCCAGTCTGTGAATATGCCGTAGCCAAGAGAGAAAGTCTATTCTCAAATCTGGGGATGAAGCACTTTTGATATTGACCCATTTCTTTGTACCAGGGGTAGAGTGCCATGAGATGATATGACTCAATTGGGTGGCATAATAATATTTCTGCAGCAAGGGAAGGCCTAAACCATCACTATCCGTAGACTTTGACAAAGTAAAACAGCTCAACCGTGGTTTTTTACCCCCCCCAAATAAACTTTAAAAACAAAGATTCTAAGGATTGTAGTACACGCTCATACAGGAAGTGTTTGTCATGCTTGATTTTGTTTGCGTAACTGGAGTCGAGTAGGTGTCTATTATAGAAGTGGAAGGTGTGTATGCAAAACTGGCAGACCTGAGGAGACCCCTTGACATGTAGCTAGATGCCTCCCTGACCAGGAATCAAACCCGGGTCTTGGTAGAGAGATGCCATATCATACCCACTAGACCATCAGAGATGTCGGTGTTGTTGAAGATATGAAGTATGTAGCAGAGAAGAGTGTAGCAGTAGATTAACCAAGCTGAACTGGGTTGTTACTTTAAAATAATAAAGCACTTTTCTTACTTGGTTCTGTAGTCCAGGACACTTGAGTGGCAGATCTTGACAGAAGAAATTACCAGGCTTGGACTGAGTTTTCTCTGTAGTCTGGAAGCACTCTATAGATGACAGGACCGGATACAGACCAAACACTGGAATGGATGGTAGCTGTGGAATACTCTGGAATGGATGCAGGTAAACAGGAAAGGCAATATACCTGAGCAGACAGGTGGATGCTTTGTACAGATGTAGTACAGATACAGCACACTGGAACACGCTGAGATTACCTATGCAAATTAATATACTGGTAACACAGGAATAGAACAGTATAGAGAGTTAGTGCAGCAAACAACAGCAGAACTGCACAAGCCGGATAGCAATATGACTGTAACAGAGTACAGTTGAGCTTGACTCAGTAAGGACTAAGCTAGACATTGTTTTTGCAATAACTGAGAGACAGAGACTGGAATATATAAACCGGGGCTAGCCAGGATTGGATGAGCAGTGTCAGATGGTCATGGCTGACTCAGACTGGATAGGAATTGGCCGGATCGATCATGTGATCGGAACAGCAGCATTGTTCAGTACTGCAGTGGCTGGGTGTGAGCAGCAGCCTAGCAGGCTGAGAACAGTGAAGCCTGCGTTTCACTGGAATGGTAGTGGAGGCACAACCGTGGTCAGGGAGCGAGCTGACCGGCCACAGGAGCAATAAGTGACCCAGCAGCAAGGGTAACAAACAGTGTTTGAAATAGATATAAAAGTCTAGGGAGTGCATTAATTTCACTGAATTTAGCATACCTATCCAAGATATATACAATGGGTTCCAGGTCGAAATGTCCTGCTGTAGCCTCCGAATAAGGGGGGTATGATTTGCGTGATTCAAACGGGAATACTGTTTGGTGGTATAGATTCCTAAATATCGAATCTTTGCAGGATGCCATTGAAATTTATAAGTAGATTCCAAGCCAGCACTACTATAACGTGGGACATGCAGAGAGAGTGCTCCAGATTTTTCTTCATTAACCTTGTAGTCTGAAATAGGCACCAAATTGGTGCAGATCCTGAAACAAGGATGGGAGAGACACAGTCAAACCGACTGGACAGTGTGAGAAGCACATCATCAGCAAATAGTAATATATTATACTAGTCCCCTAAGGACACCCCAGTGATATTAAGATTAGTTCTAACGTGTGCAGCTAGCAGTTCAATACAAAGTACAAAAAGCAGAGGAGAAATAGGGCATCCCAGCCTAGTCCCATTTCCCAACCTTCTGAGGTAATACAGTTACAGTAGATGTAATCATAGAGAATGGATTTTGATAGATAGACCGACAGCATGTAGAAATCTATCACAGAAGCCAAATGCTTCTAGGGTGTAGAAATAGAATGGCCAGGAAACCCGGTGAAACGCTTTTTCTGCATCAATCACCAGAATCACCAAAGGTAACTGGGAGCAATTGATACTGTGGAGAAAATTGATAGTTCTATGAGTATTGTACTGTCCCTGGCGATGAGGGATAAAACCTACTTCATCTGGATCAATTAGTACAGGTATCTCATTGGGTCTATTCGCCAAAATCTTGGCATATAATTTGATGTCAAGAGGGAAAGGGGCCTATTGTTAGAGCACAAGTTATGATCCTTGTCAGGCTTAGGGATGACAATGATTTTGGAATTGGTAGACTCAGGATGAAAAAAGACCCCTTTAAAATAGAGTTAAATAATTTTGTTAGATGAGGGATTAAGGTGGTCCCAAAATATAGTAATAAATCATTGGGAAGCCATCTTGGCTAGGGGCCTTTGAAGGCTTTTGGGCTTTAAGAGCCTGAGTGACTTTTTCTTCTGAAATATCCCGACCAAGACTAAGCAACGTATGGGAGTTAAAGGATGGGAGAGTACAATGCTGTGCAGATGTAGAAGGATCAGAGGGTGTGGACAAATTATATAATGCTCCATAGTAGTCTTTGAATGTCTGATTAATAACTCTAGGATCATAAGATAATCTACCTGATCTATCTTTCAGAAAAACTATTGCTTGAGAAGCATGTTTAGCTCTCAATTTATTAGCTAATAGGGCAGAGCTGTAACTAGACTTTTTGGTGCCCTGTGCCAGAAAGAGCATTGGCGCCCCCCTCCACTATTTTTCAAATAGGGACATAGGATGCGCATCCAAAAAAGGGCCATAGCCTCATGGGGAAGGGCCAGGGAAGAGATAGGAGATGCCAGGAGAAACTGGTGATAAAAGAAGAGGAAGCCACAAGTGAGAATGATAATAAACAGAAAATTGACAGCCCAAACAGTGCACCCTACCCTGCGGTGCCATGGCACAGGCTGTACTACCATTATGGTCCTGTAATAGGGTGTCCACTTTGTTGCCTTTTTCGTAGATATTTTGCCCGAGCCAGTGCAGACTTTTTTCAAATTTTTCAGCTAGGATATTGTGCAACTTATCAAGTTACTTCAGTATTAAAGCAGAATGTCTTTGTGTTCTGCTTCTAGCTGTCGAATCTGATCAGTCTGATCAGTCAAAATCAACACTGTGGCAAGATTGAGTTTTCTTATGATGAGAAGCATATCTAATAATTTCACCCCTAATCACTGCATTATGAGTCTCCCACACTGGGTAGTATTGGTTAGTATTGGTCTCAAAGTATTCATTCAATTTCATAAGTTAATACTGCATGAAAACCTGGGAACTTCAGGAATATCTCATTACACCTCCAGAAGTGCCCTCCCAAGCATGGTGACATCAAATCTAATCAAACCACTAAAGCAGAGTGCTCAGACCAAGGGTTGGCATAAATTATCAAATCCACAAGAGACTTAGTCAAAGAGAGACAACAAAGGAGCATATCAATCCTAGAGTAGGAGTCATGTGGGTGGGAATAAAAGGTACAGTCCCTGGCTATGGGATAGAGGACCTCATTCAGAGGTGGTCGGAGGATGCAAGCGGTCGCTCAGAAACTGGGCGGCCGCTTGCATCCTGACTGCCCACCTCTATTTCAGTTGTTAGGCTGTGGGTTTACACCCACAGCTCTAATGACCGCTAGGGTGATGGTCGTGATGGTCAGAGACCATCGCAACCATTGGGGCTTACGACGAGACCCTAGGGTAGGGTCACGTCGTAAGCCCCGGAGAGCTTCTGGCTCTGTCAGAGCCGGAAGCTCTCCACTGACATCACTAGTGATGTCAGTGGGGCCTCCCCCAAACGGCAGGCGTTCCCATGGGAATGCCTCCGTTTGGGCTGCCACCCCCCCGGCCCGCCTTCCAAACGGGGTGAGCTGTCAATCAACATCGACAGCTCGCCCTATACTGCTCTATAGGTTTGGTTGCTATGGGCAACATCTCTTCTAAAACTCACTTCTAAAAACTCTCACTTTAGGTAATTTACCCCTTAAAAATCCTACTATATCCATGTCTACAATATAAAAGAAAAAAATTTAATATGGCAAGAATTCCAAAACCATCTACATGCCCCTTATCAGAAGTTCAGATACATATGAAATAATAACAAAACAGGCGGCTACATCTGCAATTTTTCCATCCTAGGCTTGGTCCTTGGTGGTCCCTCCACAAGTCAGGGATAGAAGCAACTACTGTACTTTTCTCCAATGTTGGCATAGATACTTCACTATACATCTGATTATTATTCCTTCTGGTGCAGTCAATTTTAATAACCCTCATTCTTATTTTAAGATCATTTCCAAATTCCAAAAAATATAGCAAATAAGAAGAAATTTATTAGCTTTCCCTTCTTAAGCTCTGTATGCTATTTACTAAGATGTACTCATCACTGCAATAAAAATGATTGATATTTAAATGTATTATTAATATTGTAGGGGTTATCGACATTGAGATTACATTAATTCATTGGCTTCTTCATGTCCTCTTGCAAACTTTACAAAGTACTTTGTTTATGTCTGCATAGCTTCCTTCTTTGGTCTTCAGCTGCATGTTGTTTATATAATTAAATTGGTTTATTTTTGTATCCTTGGTATTAAATATAACTATGGTTACATTTACATTCAATGTAGAAAGGGCAATAAGGCTGGAACCTATTCTAGGACAACACAAAATATTCATAATGACTGAAAAAATTTAAAAACAAATTAATTCTGTTAAATACTTTTTTTTATTTATTTTTATACAATGTACAACAAAATTGCACTGTACACATTATGTAGGAGCAAATCTAGCTAAAGGGAGCTCTTCTGCACTTGGTCAGACCATGTTGTGATGCAAGGGGTACAAATGTGACACGTATATATTATATATATATATATATATATATATATATATATGCAGAGAAATTACAGCTTTGCAGCTTGCTTTAGCATGTAGTAAACAGATACTGGGCAGTTTTATTTTCACTCTGTCTTATCTCCAAATTCTAATTTTTTCTGCACATTTTAAATATGCTTCCCTGCAGTGCAAAATGGATTCACAGAGGAGCAAACTTGCACATTCAAGCAGGATTTACTCCAAATGCTTAATGAGCCCCTACATATGAATACCCATATAGTGAGTGACAATAATATTATTTTTTTATTTTCATACAGTATATGCTTAGGTTACCACAATTTCATCATTGTTGCAGCAGAATATGGCATCTGAAGTACTGCTTTGAAACAGTATATTCTAAGGTAACTACTATTTCATCATTGCTGTATGTAGGCATCAACTATCTTCTATTGAACAAACATGCATTCTGACATATTATTGTAGATAAATTGGCAAAACCACTATCTACAGAATATAGTCTGCTTGAAGGCAAGAATGTATTTCAAACCCTAGATCAGAGGTTCCCAAATGCGGTCCTCACGGCTCCCCAACAGTTCAGGTTTTACAGATATCCAAGGTTAAGCACAGGTGGTTAAATCAAATTGACTGAGGTACTAATTAAATCACCTGTGCTCAACCATGGATATATCTAAAACCTGAACTGTTGGGGAGCCTTGAGGACCGTGATTGGGAACCTCTGCCCTAGATATATGGTATGCCGGAATACCTTGTTTGTTTGTCTAAGCCAGGAGTAGCCAACCTCGGCCCTTGAGAGCTACTAACAGTTCATGTTTTCCCAACCACCTAGCTGGTGCACAGGTGTATTCATTACTCACTAACACATTTGAAAATATCCATAGGTGGAGCTAATTATTACACTTGTATTCTGTGAGGAGACCTGGAAAACATGCACTGTTGAAGGCTCTCAAGGACCAGGGTTGGCTACCCCTGGTCTAAGCTTTTATGGCCATCTACTGTAGTGGGCAGGCATTGGGTAATGTTTCCAATTAATGAGCACACATACCTTGCAGCTAAACTAAACTTCATTGCTTAGGCTGCAGGCTGAATTAGGCTGCTTAGTTCATATTATATCTAAGTTCATATTTTCAAAGTGTAACTAGATTTTAACCATAATTTCAATGATTTTAGCCATAATTTTTTCACTTAATAATAAACTATTGTCTTTAGGCAGCAATCGCAACTACAACTGCCTACCCTCCAACATGGCAATGCGAGAAAGAGCAATCGGATAAACAAAATTATATGTTTATTATATTAAAAAATAAAAAATGTCTATTGACAATGCGAATATTTGAACATTAATATATAGATTGACAATTAGGAACCATGCATCTCATATTGGGTAACCACGGTACTGGTGAAATAGACTGCAGTTTAAAATGTGTATAATCAAGGGTACCACATGAACTAATGAAATCTGGAGGGGGAAAAAACCCAAAGGCAGGCACTAAAGTGAAAACTAAAACTAAAATCAAATGTCTGAATAGTTCTTCAATAAGCGTATAATTATCATCCATGCACCGCTGTGCAATACTTTAAGTGTAATAAAAATCCCAAATGGATGGTGAAGGAACAGTATCAATTGATCCAACATAGTGAATAATTCAAGTCACTTGCAATAGCCTTACAATGTAGACTGTGAACACCAGTGGTGTTGTGCACAATACGGGCTAACCTGTTTGATGCAACTCCCGGCTTACATCTGGCTGGACACGAAGGGCAGTGTCCGGAATGGTGAGTATCGCCGTTTGGAGAAGTGTAATCTCCTATTAATGGAGTGGAACCTCTGATTTCTGGGCACAAGGGAGATGTCAGTACAGGTAATCAGCTGGTATGGAGCCACTGGTTTGGAGCCGCTCTAATGCTTCGTACTCCATCCGAGTGGCAGCGGCAACTAGTGTTAGACCACCGTGATTTGCGGTCAGAGTTCCGTGTAATGAATGAAAAGAAATAAGGTGTCCTTATTTCTTTTCATTCATTACACGGAGCTCTGATCAGCACTTAGAGCATCATAAAGAACACCAAAATAAATAATAAATTAAATATAATAAAGATTTTTTAATAATCAAACATGTATAAATAAAATACCATATATGTAAACATTTGCTATAAGCTCCTGGGAGCAACGATAACCAATGTTATTCAGAGCAAATAGTACACTTGTCTTAATGAATCTAGATATTAACACAATGTCTCTGTGTCTCTGAATCAAAAGAAGGACAATGTAATGATGAACACAACATGCATACATAAACTGTGATAGTTAACTGAGATTCAGTCCTCTTTTGTGGTAAAAAGTGAAGAGTAAAAGGTCACCAACAGTATTCAGCATCTAGGTGACTATATATCTGAGCATATGTCCACGTAGTAGATTAGTACATAAATTGGGTATGCTTGTAAGAGAGTTCCTTTGTGAATACTCACTGGCCGGTATCCTCCTTGGTTAGCCCCGGTGTTATAAGCAAAGTATGCCTCATCCTTGCAATGCTGACAAAGTGGACATGCGTCGGGCTCCGTATGGTAGAAGGGTACGAGAAATGTATCTCAGGCAGGCATTAGATTATAGCGGCTGATGACTCCAATGTGTATAGCTACACTGGTCCCCGGGTGCTCGAGTCTCCGTGCAGCGATGATAAGCTCACACGATCAGCGCCGCCAGGTCACTCAGGGAGAAAAGCTTCATCTGGCTGGAACGATGTACCAGCGTCCCGGCTTGGAATAGTAAGGAACCCAGAAAGAAGGCAATTATAATAGTGTGCCGTGCTCATGAAAGGAGAAACACCTGTATTACTTCTCCCATGGCTCTCTCCTCTGGGTGCCGCACATTCTCTCACACACCCTGGTGTGGGGTTCACCATGGTGGTAGTGTTGGGGTCCTTCTATCCCTTGTTCACTCCTTCCAACTCATACCCCTGTACTGTCCCTTTCATGCTCTACATTTGAGGTTCATGCTATTAGCCACTTCTAACCTGTTCATCTACGAATATCTGTAATATATCATTCCACTGGCCCTGCCTCCAAATTCCTTGACAACTTTGCTTCCAGGAACTTCATTCCCTCATCTTGGGGGACTTCAATATCCCTTTTGATGTCCCCACAGAATCATCTGCCTTTAATCTCCTTTCACTCACATCATCGTTTAGTCTCTCCCAATGGCTTCCTCGCCCTCACATGTGAGTGGACACTCATTTGAGCTGAGCACATGTGATATTTCTGATTACACCAATTCACCATTCCTCCTCTCTGGTCATCACCTTCTCTCTTTAACTTATCCCTAACTCCTTCTCCATCTCTTCCTCTCTTCCTCCCAAAGCTCCCAAAGCTACCATCATTAAGTGTAACATTGAGCCTGTCTACACTGTATTGACAGCCTCAGTGTTACACTTAGGTCCTGATTCAGAGCCGGACGCTATTTGCGGTCGTTCGTTCAGAAAAAAGGGATGGCTATTCAAATGACCCGTTCGCTCTTTGCGGTCTGTTCACGCCTCTATGTCTGAACGAGCAAACAAAACTTGCGGTCGTTTTTTGGATAACTACACCATTCAAAGATCTCAAACAGCATATACAGTAACAAGATCAATTGATACGCCACTTGCAATGGACATGACATATTTGCCACAATACTACCCTTTGGTCCTATGGATGTGCAATTTGGTGCCCTACACTTCCTGGTAGATGAGATTAATTGCCATTTTTCAGACTGCTGTGACAATGGAAAAATGTTGTTGCCCAATGTGGTTGTTCCACCATATTTAGCAGAACTCTTTATGACAAATACCCTCAAATTACAGACTCATTACCTCCATATTATCCTTTGTAACTAATATCCATAATATCCTTTATAACTGATGTGGTTACCACCAGGATTGCCTAGCAATTATTAAAACATCAAAACTAAAAAGTGAAAACTATACAAAGTGATAGTTCAAATTATAGTGTGCTATTTACAAGAGAGATTTTGTTATTTTATTGTAAATTTAGATTATCCATATTATACAGTGGGTACTGTCAAATTAATGTCTACACATTGGATATATTTATGAGAGGTTATTGTATACCATTGCATATTTGTCCGATTAAGTATTATCTCATCGCTGTTGACAGATAACTACTGTACCTTGTATCTATTTTTGATCCTGAAAGAAAGGGGAGGGAGGGAGGGAGGGAGGGAGGAAGGAAGGAAGGAAGGAAGGAAGGAAGGAAGGAAGGAAGGAAGGAAGGAAGGAAGGAAGGAAGGAAGGAAGGAAGGAAGGAAGGAAGGAAGGAAGGAAGGAAGGAAGGAAGATCTAAGGGTCTATTTACTAAGCCTTGGTGAGAGATAAAGTGGATGGAGATAAAGTACCAATCAATCAGCTCCTAGCTGTCACTTTACAGGCTGTGTTTGAAAAATGACAGTTAGGAGCTGATTGGTACTTTATCTCCATCCATTTTATCTCTCTCCAAGGCTTAGTAGATAGACCCACTAGTCCTCTATATAGCGTGTGACTCATACTGTATAATTTATGTTATTTTCAGTACAAATTTGATCTTTAACACCTACAATTAATTGTCAAAACAATCAATGTTTATGTAGGAAGAAGCATAAGTATTTTATTGTTAGGGTACTGCCCCAACAGTCATTCTGTACATTTATGTTCAGTATTTAATTAAGATTTCATTTCTGTGGCAGTTATATGCAACCTCTTCTAACAAGCTAGTTATACCTCTTTCCCACCAAAAACCAGGGTCTGACCTGGGTTTTGAAACATGGTTCCAACCCAAGCCAGACACAGGTCAGACAACATTTACACAACACCATCTATCTGGGTATTCTCAGGTCAGCCCCGTTCACACTGAACCTGGGTCTGCCCTGTTAAACTTGTGAGGTCACAAAAAGTGGGAGGTGACTGCTCCACCAATCAGCTCATTTTAGACATGACCCAGGTTGGATAACTCAGGTTGTGCTGTTTACACTGCACCATTACCAGGTCCATCCTGGGTCCAACCCTGGTAGCTACCTGGGTTGGATTGCCAGGTCACATGACCCGGGTTATTTTTCAGGGACCTTTTTACACTGAGCTGTGACCCGGGTAGACCCAACCCAGATTTTTGCTCTGGTGTAAAAGGGGTATAAGTGTAACACAATCAGGAGTTAATCATGCAGAAATTACATTAGGGGGTAAATTTAGAATCATGTCTGGTCCGAGGTGAAACACTCACAGCATCACTGAAACATGGGAGACTTTTCACAGCTGAAACACTCAAATTTATCAAGAATCGTGTTTTGCTGGATCATGTTTTTCGATGGTGTATGTGATTGTGTTTTTCCCCAAGTTCCCTGTCTCTGAATGCAGCCAAACACACCCGAACATGCAGCCTGCACATATCACTGAAATATGTGCAGGCTGCATGTGTGTATTTTGCTAAAATAAAATGTTACAAAATTGAAAAAAAATGTTGTGGGGCTTCCCCCCAAAAGCATAACAAGCCTAGGGCTCCTGAGCCAGTCTTGGTTCTAAAAATATGGGGGACAAAATGTGAAGGGGTCCCCATATTTTATAAAACCAGCACTAGTTTCAGTGAGCCGGTCCTGGTTTTAAAAATATGGGGGGAATAATGGCATGCGGGTCCCCATATTTTTAAATCCAGTACCAGGCTCAAAACTATCCAGAGTATCATACCACAGCCAGGGGATCCTTTCACCAGGTCACCCCGGACACAGCATTAACACCCCAAACTAGTCAGCCCAGGCCAGGGATCCCAGGGGAGGTGGGGACCCCCAATAAAGGGATTCTTCCTATTCTGAGCACCCAAGGCATGGGCTGAAGCCAGGGGCTCTTCCCTACACCCCTGGCCAGTGGGTGCATGGATAACAGTGCTAATATTTAATGTGTACTATTGGTTTTTACAGAGGAACTACAGGTATCAGCATGCCTGCACTTTGGCACTTGTGGAACTACAAGTGCCAGCAAGTGGCCAGCACTGGTACTCCCATTGTAAAACAAATAGTAAAAAATACAGTACACACAGACACCCTAGAAAGTATAAGTTTTTTGCACACAAAACACACACATATAATACTTACCTTGTCCCCAGTGATCGGTCCCATTGTCCAGTAGAAATCCCTAGTTATCCCTAGAGAAAAAAATATACTCACCTATCTCCTGGTGCAGGTCGGTTCTCCAGTAGAATCCCAGCCATAGAAAATAACAAACAGAAATAACATGGACCATTTGGACAGTTTAGAGATATATGTGTTTCTACATACATATCTTCCCCAGTAAATGATGGAGACTTCATGTGTTCCGTCATTTGCCGGGCTGCCAACCAATCAGAGGCCGCTCTGGAGTAAGTGTACGCTGATTGGCTGTGAACCGCCTAACTGTCAATCAATAGCCACGTGGCTCACAGCTAATCAGTGGCGGCTTCTTCTCAAACTGAGTTATTTCGGTTTGTTATTTTCTATGGCCAGAACTCTACTGGAGAAGAGGACCCACCTGCGCCAGGAGGTAGGTGAGAGTGGTTTATTTTTTATAGAGATAACCAGAGATTTCTACTGGACAAGG
Organism: Taudactylus pleione; assembly: GCA_031769625.1. Lineage (NCBI taxonomy): Eukaryota > Metazoa > Chordata > Amphibia > Anura > Myobatrachidae > Taudactylus > Taudactylus pleione. The sequence continues at coordinate 1,330,735 of JAUIMM010000264.1, read as the reverse complement.
GGACTGATCATCGAGGACAATGTGTGTGTTTTGAGTGCAATAAACTTATACTTTCTATGTTGTATGTGTAGTGTCTTTTTTTTACTAATTTTTTTACAGTGGGGGTACTGGTGCCGGCCACCTACTGGCACTTGTAGTTCCACAAGTGCCAAAGGCACACTGGCACCTGTAGTTCCACTGTAAATTAACAATAGTACACATTAAATATTATCACTAGTGCCACAGCATCCATCAGCCAGGGGTGCATGGAAGAGTCCCTGGCTTCACCCCAGGCTGGGGGTGCTTAGGAGATGGGGTCCCCTTTATTGGAAGGTCCCCAACACCCCTGGGATCCCCAACATGGACTGACTAGTTATGGTTGTTAATGCTTTGGCCAGGGTGACCCTGTGCAAGGATCCTCTTGATGTGGCATTGCACTACAGCTAGTTTGAGCCTGGTGCTGGGTTTAAAAATATGGGGACCCCTACACATTTTGTCCCCCATATTTTTAGAACCAGGACTGGATCAGGATGCGGGGCTAATTATGCTTTTGGGTCGGAGCCCCACATTGTTTTTTTTTTATTATTTAACCCTTTTTTGATTCTTTACAGGCAGAAACATACATGGATCATACTGATCTGCTAAACATGCAGCTCAGGAGGTAGTACATTTAATACTTCTATTTAGGACCGAGTTTGCTAAAATTACACCTGTGATTATAATCACAATTCTTGGTAAATTGCCGTGTTGTATTCATGTCTATGGAAAGTACCTGCGAGTTTGGCCGATGGTGTAGTTGTTTCAATTTGTGTTTTCACCCGTGTTTTGCAGAGTTTCATGATTTCTCACCCGAGTAGCAAATTTGTTTATTCTTAATTTTATACTTTTATACATTGTCCATTCAAAAAACATTTTGTAAACCCATGTAGAACATTAGTATTTGGAAAAACATATGTGACTGTAGTTCTTTAATTGTTGTAAGATTGTGATGTAGAATACATAAAGAAATAGAACTGAGAATGCCATGTTCTAGAAGTGGGAGAATAGAAAAGTTTTACACATTGCAGGAGTTGGATAAATAGATCTACATCAACTGCAAGCACTAAGGTGAAAAAGACATATCTTAATTGATTGTTTTCTCTCTGTGCCATGGGAAATAAATAGTAACACATTTCAGCTAGGAAAAATAAAAAGCACTGTAGCCAAGTACATTCCTTGGAGGCCAATGTGTTAAACTGCAGAAACAATTTGCTTTCTGTAGAAGACACTTGAGGCCATAGAACAATAACAAGCAAAAATATATTTGCATGCATTGCGAGGAGTCTGATAGTTCAGCATCTGATACTAAATACATATGTAGCTCCTAACTAGTAATGGGCCTTTGTAAGGTGTCCTTTGGAGAGCACACTGATGGAAGTGGCTTGTGACAGGCTGATTCTCAGCTTTCTGCCTTGTAATGTAAGTGTATGCTTTTGTATTCAGAAAATGTACAGTACGTTTTGTTCTCACTGTAACAGAGGTCATAAATTCTTTGAAAGCTCAGTTCATAGACTGTCGGTGGAAATCTCATTAATGTGGAGGTGTGTGGATTCTGGGTTATAAATCTTTGAGTTTTACTAATGAAAAATTTACTTTGTGCACTTCATAAACAATTGTAGTCAATTTAATGAATTTTCAAAGAGCATATTTAATTAAGGGTTAATTGAATATATATATTTCCTTATTAACTAAAATCATTTAAAAAAAAAAAAACATAAATCAGTTGGTGTAGGCCAAATAAAATCTAATCATCCATTGCCTCTATTCATTATGCAAATAGCAATATGTGTGTTAATGGAATAGTACTCCTTCACTACCTGTTCTGTTCCATTACAAAACATTTTTTCAGAAATACAGAATTATATTTTAGGACTATAGTTTACATTGACTTCTCCAGTAATTTATGATGCAGGAATTAAATGGTCATTTCGCACCACCCTCCCTTCCCTTCCCAACATTTACAATTTATGCGTATCCCAAAATAAGCACAACTGTGCATATCAATTCCATCTACGCATCCTCTCCAAATTATGTATCTGTGTGAGTGCCCTGTTATCACCCATTTATGCCCCTTCAGTCACAAGTGTGACTGACAGCAGGATATACTAAAGGGAAAAATGCAGTAAAACCCCCAAAAACTGAATTTTCAGGGGTTTTACTGCATTTTTCCCTTTAGTATATCCTGCTGTCAGTCACACTTGTGACTGAAGGGGCATAAATGTCAGGTGGGTGTGCTCAGTTCCAGAGCAAATAAGTAGCAAAAACATGCAAGACCCGCTCAACACTGCATCAGCACATAAAAGTTTAAATGGGACAGTGAACAAATGTTCCTCGTGTATACAATAGCTAATAATGTTTAGCATTACTGAAATGACTGATTCTATTTATTGTGAATTATTGTAACATTTTACCTATTTTTCAAGTTTTATAACTATTCTTCCATGTAACATTGATCCTTTTATTGGTATTTCCTATTGTAACTCTTTAAATATAAAATTGTGTGCTGATGCTTCTATGGAAGTTTCACATTCTGTGATACCAATAGATATTATTAGAATTTTTTTTATTATTATTACCAGTTATTTAAATAGCGCACACATATTCCGTAGCGCTTTACAGAGAATATCTTACCATTCACATCTGTCCCTACCCCAGTGGAGCTTACAATCTATGGCCCTGATTCAGAGCCGTTCGCTCTGACAGAGTGCTCGCTCTGAATCAGGGCCGGTCTTTTTTTATCTTTTAGAACGGCCTCCTGGCCGCTCGCATAGCTGTGAGTGACCACCCACAGCTATAGCAAGCGGCCATGATGATGGTCGCGATGGTCTCGTTGCCGCAAGCCCCAGAGAGCTTTCGGCTCAAACAGAGCCGAAAGCTCTCCCACTGACATCACTTGTGATGCCAGTGGGGCCGCCCCCAGATGGTAGGCGTTCTCATGGGAATGCCTCCATCTAGGCTGCCACCCCCCGGCCCGCCCACCAAAGGGGGCGTGCTGTCACTCAACATTGACAGCACGCCCCCTTTGGTGCGAGACCCGGAGCAGCGAATTGCCCGTGGCTATCCGGGTCTCGCACATGTGCACGACGGAGCCGGCTCCGTCATGCGCATGCGCTCTGGGCCACCATTGATCCGGTTGCGAGCGCTCAGCGCTTGCGAACGGGTCTGAATCAGGCCCTATATTCCCTATCACATGCACACTATGGTCAATTTTGTGGGGAGCCAATTAACCTACCAGTATATTTTTGGAGTGTGGGAGGAAACCGGAGATAACTATTATATTGTGCAGTTTGGCTGATATGCATTTTGTGGAGACTACACAGATAATTGTGTACAAATATGGTCATGAGACATCGTTAATTTTATGTTGAATACAAGGACAGATACAGGTGCATCTGATAAGACCTTGCTTCCCTTTAGCAAGGCATAGGCAAATGCAGGGGGGATGGGGTTCCAGTTGAATGGAAACCCACTTACCCAGCCCACGCCATGACCACAATAGATATAGTAATATAATAGAATTTTAGTAGTGCTGCAAGTTCTTCTCAGTATCACAAATTAAATAATTAGCACCATCTTTTAACATGTGTCAGCCAGTAATAAATACACTTGTGTACCAACTAGGAGATCTGGAAAACATGCACTGTTAGGGATGCACTGCTATAGACCATCAGTAGGGTTAATTATTAAAACTGTATAGTAATACACTATCCAGTGCATAAGGATACCAATATGTACATATATGTCCAGGGCAGTCCGAGGTTGTTATGCTGCTCCCCCAGACTTGCTCCAATGCTCTGGAATGGTGCCCACATCTGAAATAAAAACATTCAGATCAGGCAGGATGGCCCTACTGCCGCTTTTAAATGGCTTACTGTGATCGCTAGTCCTGTATATGCTGGAAGATAAATGCTAATTATGTCCTCCTCATGGACTGGCCACACTCATTCTAAAATCAAGCATTTGGAAACCCCCCTCAGAAATCCTGCGTTTGCCCCTGCAAGGCATTGTTTTGATTATATAGAGCACTTTTTTTTTTTTAAGTGAGTTATGTTTATATTTCCCAGCACAGACAGTTTTTTTATTGCACACAGTGTAGGGCACACATAATTTACATGATCAAACAAACATTTTTGATATTTGATTTTCTTATTGAAAAATCACAGAACTGTGCTCTCAGCAGAAACTGAATAAAAAAAGAGGTAAAATTAGAGAAAATGCTGAAATGTGGTGGAGAACTTCAGGGACTACCATGGGCCTTATTCAGAGATGGATGCTATCTCCATGTTTATGCAGTTGATCGATTATTATCGGAGATCTGCACATGTGTCTGAATCACAGTTACCACTTGCAGTAACAATTTATTCTCAAAGTGATTGGCTGGCAGGGGCCATTTGAGGTAATAAGGGGGTGGAGACCCAAGCGCTGGCGTGTCACGACCGTTTTTGTGGTATGTCTCGTATGCAGTAAAAATGGCTCCAGCATCTCTGCTCCTGCGGTCATTCTGTCTGACCATAGGGTTACTCAGAAGTATAAAATTGACTGATCTGAAACTGATGCTGCATCTTTGTTTGCAGTCACTTGGATTTGCAAAGCCTCCAGTGGATTTCTCAATATTAATTTCAATGACTCTGACCTTTGCATATTTTCACATACAGTAGCTGCTGTGTACAAATTCACAAAAGCGGTGGCATCAGTGTACATCTCTAAATCAGGTAGTATGGGGAAGAAGAAGAAAACTCTCTTGTTGGGGGCACTCGAATGTAAAGGTTATAATAAGAATAATATATAAAAAATAACTTTTATTAGATATATTTTAAAATACCAAAAACAAGTCTGAGCCTGTTACTTATTGGCATTACTGTTGGAATAACAGCTATAAATTATCACAAGCAGAACACGAACATACATAGAACATAAGACAACATATAATACAATACTTATCACAATTATGTGAAGCTAAGTGAAATATTATAAATAGGTCTATAATTCTCTGTCTCATACAATATTGAGACCTATATAAAACATATACCAGTTCAATGACCTCATAATGTCGTCATAGCACAATGGCTAATCAGAATTACGGCAGAAGCATACAAGCAAATCTTCTAGAAAAGAATGTGATAATAACCATACAATATTCAATATAGGTTACGTGAGATATCACAGCACAATAACACTGAACAGTAATCAGAGAAATACAATGATAAGGGGGTCAGATGAAATAATAGCTGATCCTGCAAATATCAAAATGAATATAAGTAAATCACAGGTTGTAATGAGAGGCAGATCACACGTAGGTCGCCTGTGATGCCACCCAGGTACTTGTAGACAGTAAGGTTATAGGAAAAAGTAAAGCTACTCCTTTATGTGGAGTTTACTAAATAGCAGCTGCTGCATGCCATTGTATAACCATTGAATGGCATGTGAGCGTACTATAAAGGTACTCCCAGGGTAGGGAATAAGTACAATGAGTATCTGCTGTTGGACTGCGTTAAAAAGAAGGTCCTGGTGTAAACATTGCAGGAGCCTCTAATAGGCGCACCCCAATGAGAGTACTCATAGAGACAATAGTTATCGTAATGAAATAACACAGCATAGGTTTGCGATCTGTGCTGCTGCCAGTCATATACCAAAGGTAGTGGTGAGTGGTGGGAAACCCAGACCGCATATGCAGTGATAGGAAGAAAGAGTATGAGGGTAGCTGCACTATGGCTAGTACAGGACAAGTGGAGCTCTGTTGCCCTAAAGGTATTGCAGGGTCACAAACTTGTCTCTGTTAAATAAAGCCACTCAGTGCGCTAAAGAAAGTGTAGTATGAAAAGTACCTGAGCGCTCACCTCCAGGGAGCCGGTGTGTAGTATAGAAAATCTGCCACTAGAAGAGCCTGTCAGTATGCTGCCATGACGAATCCCGCCTGTACACAGCCGGATTCGCGAGTCTGAGACGCGCGTTTCACTGTCGCTTCCTCAGTCAGATGCATGTGGACTGTGATACACAGGTGATCTTTAACCTGCGTTGTGACCAATGGGAGAGCAGGTGCTGTGTGTTGCAGATGCAATACCCTTGTCAAAAGGTCCAAGTGTTAACTCCCTCTATTGGTCCACAGCAACAGGAGGGAGTGAGTCATAGGAGGGGGGAGTGTTTGGGTTAGATGAAGCTCATAACGATCAGGCTAACAGGCTAAGGTGGAAAACCTGACTAGTAGCTAAAGTGTCTGTCTTGCAGCAAAAATAATTATGCAAAAATGCTAATACCAACCATACAGAGTCAGGTTTTCCACCTTAGCCTGTTAGCCTGATCGTTATGAGCTTCATCTAACCCAAACACTCCACCCTCCTATGACTCACTCCCTCCTGTTGCTGTAGACCAATAGAGGGAGTTAACACTTGGACCTATTGACAAGGGTATTGCATCTGCAACACACAGCAGCTGCTCTCCCATTGGTCATAACGCAGGTTAAAGATCACCTGTGTATCACAGTCCACATGCATCTGACTGAGGAAGTGACATTTTCTTTATTCTAATCACTTTATACACACTTATTTATATCTACTATTTATATATCTGTATGGTTGGTATTAGCATTTTTGCATAACTATTTTTGCTGCAAGACAGACACTTTAGCTACTAGTCAGGTTTTCCACTTTAGCCTGTTAGCCTGATCGTTATGAGCTTCATCTAACCCAAACACTCCCCCCTCCTATGACTCACTCCCTCCTGTTGCTGTGGACCAATAGAGGGAGTTAACACTTGGACCTATTGACAAGGGTATTGCATCTGCAACACACAGCACCTGCTCTCCCATTGGTCACAACGCAGGTTAAAGATCACCTGTGTATCACAGTCCACATGCATCTGACTGAGGAAGCGACAGTGAAACGCGCATCTCAGACCCGCGAATCCGGCTGTGTACAGGCGGGATTCGTCATGGCAGCATACTGACAGGCTCTTCTAGTGGCAGATTTTCTATACTACACACCGGCTCCCTGGAGGTGAGCGCTCAGGTACTTTTCATACTACACTTTCTTTAGCGCACTGAGTGGCTTTATTTAACAGAGACAAGTTTGTGACCCTGCAATACCTTTAGGGCAACAGAGCTCCACTTGTCCTGTACTAGCCATAGTGCAGCTACCCTCATACTCTTTCTTCCTATCACTGCATATGCAATCTGGGTTTCCCACCACTCACCACTACCTTTGGTATATGACTGGCAGCAGCACAGATCGCAAACCTATGCTGTGTTATTTCATTACGATAACTATTGTCTCTATGAGTACTCTCATTGGGGTGCGCCTATTAGAGGCTCCTGCAATGTTTACACCAGGACCTTCTTTTTAACGCAGTCCAACAGCAGATACTCATTGTACTTATTCCCTACCTTGGGAGTACCTTTATAGTATGCTCACATGCCATTCAATGGTTATACAATGGCATGCAGCAGCTGCTATTTTGTAAACTCCACATAAAGGAGTAGCTTTACTTTTTCCTATAACCTTACTGTCTACAAGTACCTGGGTGGCATCACAGGCGACCTACGTGTGATCTGCCTCTCATTACAACCTGTGATTTACTTATATTCATTTTGATATTTGCAGGGTCAGCTATTATTTCATCTGACCCCCTTATCATTGTATTTCTCTGATTACTGTTCAGTGTTATTGTGCTGTGATATCTCACGTAACCTACATTGAATATTGTATGGTTATTATCACATTCTTTTCTAGAAGATTTGCTTGTATGCTTCTGCCGTAATTCTGATTAGCCATTGTGCTATGACGACATTATGAGGTCATTGAACTAGTATATGTTTTATATAGGTCTCAATATTGTATGAGACAGAGAATTATAGACCTATTTGTAATATTTCACTTAGCTTCACATAATTGTGATAAGTATTGTATTATATGTTGTCTTATGTTCTATGTATGTTCGTGTTCTGCTTGTGATAATTTATAGCTGTTATTCCAACAGTAATGCCAATAAGTAACAGGCTCAGACTTGTTTTTGGTATTTTAAAATATATCTAATAAAAGTTATTTTTTATATATTATTCTTATTATAACCTTTACATTCGAGTGCCCCCAACAAGAGAGTTTTCTTCTTCTTCCCCATACTACGTTTATCTATACTCTCATGGGGAGCACCTCCACACTTTACAATATTTTTGCTTGACACCTATACTAGGGTTTGATATTTATAATTGTGGATTTTCATTATTCTTTTGACTAATTATATCCAATATATTATATCCTGTGCTCAAACTATATCCCCCTATTCCCCCCTTCCCTGGTCATTTATGTTTATCTCTAAATCAGGCCCAGATTCATAAACTCAATTGGGGCAAGGGTCTTTGGGCCTCCCTTTGCACACTTCTAGAGTGGTCTCTTTACCCTGGAATACATTCAGAAAAGCTTTATCTAGAGTCCAAAGTTTACTTCCCACCTCTTTCTGGAGTTTCAGAGTGGTGGGAACCTATAAGCCACAGCACCTCACCTACAGTCAGGTGCATAAATATTGGGACATTGTCAGAATTTTCAGATTTTGGCCTCTATTCACCACCACAATGGCTTTGAAATGAAACAAACAAGATGTGATTTAACTGCAGACTCTCAGATTTAATTTGAGGGTAATTACATCCAAATCAGGTGAACGGTGTAGGAATTACAACGGTTTCTATATGTGCCTCCCACTTTTTAAGGGGTCAAAAGTAATGGGACAAAGTAAACAATCCTAAATCTAACTTTCACTTTTTAATACTTTGTTACAAATCCTTTGCAGGCAATTATAGCCTGAAGTCTGGAACGCATAGACATCACCAGACGCTGGGTTTCATCCCTGGTGATGGTCTGCCAGGCCTCTACTGCAAATGTCTTCAGTTTCTGCTTGTTCTTGGGGCATTTTCCCTTCAGTTTTGTCTTCATCAAGTGAAATGCATGCTCAATCGGATTCAGGTCAGGGGATTGACTTGGCCATTGCATAACATTCCACTTTTTAGCTTTAAAAAACTCTTTGGTTGCTTTTGCAGTATGCTTCGGGTCATTGTCCATCTGCACTGTGAAGCGCCATCCAATGAGTTCTGAATATGAGCATATAATATTGCCCGAAACACTTCAGAATTCAATCTGCTGCTTTTGTCAGCAGTCACATCATCAATAAATACAAGGGAAAAAGTTCCATCGGCAGCCATACATGCCCACGCCATGACACTACCACCACCATGCTTCACTGATGAGGTGGTATGTTTTGGATCATGAGCAGTTCCTTTGCTTCTCCATACTCTTCTCTTCCCATCACTCAGGTACAAGTTGATCTTTGTCTCATCTGTCCATAGGATGTTGTTCCAGAACTGTAATGGCTTTTTTAGATGTTGTTTGGCAAACTCTTATCTGGTCTTCCTGTTTTTGAGGCTCACCAATGGTTTACATCTTGTGGTGAACCCTCTATATTCACTCTTGTGAAGTCTTCTCTTGATTGTTGACTTTTACACATATACACCTACCTCCTGGAGAGTGTTCTTAATTTGACCAACTGTTGTGAAGGGGTTTTTCTTCACCAGGGAAATAATTCTTCTGTCATCCACCACAGTTGTTTTCCATGGTCTTCCGGGTCTTTGGTGTTGCTGAGCTCTCCGGTGCGTTCTTTCTTTTTAAGAATGTTCCAAACAGTTGATTTGGCCACACCTAATGTTTTTGCTATCTCTCTGATGAGTTTGTTTTGATTTTCCAGCTTGCTTCACTGATAGTGACAGCTCTTTGGATCTCATATTGAAAGTCGACAGCAACTGATTCCAAATGCAAATGTCACACCTAGAATCAACTCCAGACCTTTTACCTGCTTGATTGATAATGAAATAACGAGGGAATAGCCCACACCTGTCCATGAGATAGCTTTTGAGTTGATAGTCCTATTACTTTTGGCCCCTTAAAAAGTGGGAGGCACATATAGAAACCGTTGTAATTCCTACACCGTTCACCTGATTTGGATGTAATTACCCTCAAATTAAATCTGAAAGTCTGCAGTTAAAGCACATCTTGTTTGTTTCATTTCAAAGCCATTGTGGTGGTGAATAGAGGCCAAAATATGAAAATTCGGACAATGTCCCAATATTTATGCACCTGACTGTATATCTTGGGGATTCATAACCATGAAAGCATAAGCACCCCCTTCATCTATGGGGAAACAAAACAAAGATTAAAGTTACAAATGTTGATGAAAAATAAATAACTGAAATAAATAATGCTTTTAAGTACAGTCTGGCTGCAGTCTGTCAGTTGGGGATATAAAAATGTTTATGCAAACTACAAAAGGACATTTAAACTCTTTGTAATGTGTGTGAATACTTCGACATCTGTTCCTGGTGGAACCCGGTTATTTGTATACACAGGTATTGATGAGACACAGAAAGAGGCATTAGTCCAAATAAATACAGTTTATTGACAAAATTATTAAATGAATATACTCAGCTTGGTATGAGCAACAGTGTAATATTCAGTCTGATATTCCAGAGAGTCCCTGACACTTGCTATAGTGTCTGGAATCAGGTCGATCTTCTTTGTGGGCACACTGCAGTCTATTGTCCCAACAGTGTGGCTGCTGTTATTTGCAATGCACTAACTTATATACATTGCTTTCTTGAATAACTCCTGAATAAGCATTTTAAAAGGTACAAAGTGCAACTAGAAAATTTACATGAATACTAAAAGACAGTAGAAGGCACTGTTACATCAATTATAGGCGTATGCAATAATATAAGTTACAATTATTTACCTGGATTAATTTACAGGGTTATCTAATATTGACTGTACTTGCAATGTAAACCCTTATGGGTCTGGTCACATACGAACCATACAGCAATATTTGTCCTTTCTTGTGAAACACACATATCTGTCAAAACACACTTTTAAATAAGCTTGTGGTATTCAAGAATCTAACACTAACTGTACCATAAAAGACATCATTTTGTATCCATATATCAACATTTCTGTACAAAGTTGATGGATATCAATCTAATATGTGAATTTGAAAAAAATGCATGCTACATAAATGTTCCTGTTATGTCATATTAAGAACAGTGCTATTAAAAAAAAAAAATCTTTTCAGTAATCTACACTAACTTCTGTGTGGATGTTTGTTGATTCATCTGAGTACATTTTGTACACTTATAATAATTGTAAAAATTCAGAAATAATCTGTTTAAAATTGCATAATCAAAAAAAGTAAAAAGAAAAATTAGTATCATTTTCTAATTAAAAGAGCAAACATAATACAATTGATACACTATGACACAATTATGCTAACCTCAGTGTACAATTTAATAGCAAAATGTGTGAATATTCTTTTTCTAACCCAGACAGAAGTAAATGTGTCTGTTATTTACTTTGTCATAGTAAGTTATTTCTCTTATAGAATACTATGATGGCAATTGCTGTATGGATATAATAAATACAGTGTTCATAGAATGGAACAATTATTACATTTGAGTAATTTTAAGCTAAAACATTAAAAACACATGTATTAGTCAATGTAGGGGAGATGTATCAAACCTTAAAGAGAGATAAAGTGGAGAAGTTGTGCATAGAAATCAATCAGCTTCTAGCTATCATTTATCTAGTACATTCTAAAAAATGTCAGACTGGCAACTATGGGCAATTTTTCCACTTTAACTCTCTCCAAGGTTATACACATCTCCCTCTGTATCATAAAAATAAATTAAGGCAATGAGGGCAGTCAAGATACTCTCGAAGACTTCTCCTAGTATATATATACACAAAATTTATAAAAATATATACAAAATTTAAAAAAATTTGAGGTGGACTATTCCCTCCACTGGGTCACTCTCTCAGAGTACTTTAGAGGCAAAAAAAATCCTGCGGGGATTCCGTATAAAAAAACATTCCCACTACAGGAAGACAAAGTGCAGATTTCTGCCATTCAGTAAGTGGGCGGGTATCCTTAACAAAGCATATTTTGATTTGATGCTCCTTGTGTTAGAGGAGTCATCAAGGGAATTAACTGTGACTAAAGCCAACATTGAAAAATTTTAATCTACACACTTAGGGACGATTACTACAGATACAACTAATGTTTGTCTGGTTAAAATAGCAGAGCAAGTTTCTAAATATAAAAATGATTTAATAAAATTAAAAAAGGAAAATTTAATTTAGTAAATCGTGTTGAAAATAAAGTGTATAAGCGGGCTTACAATTCATCATTCCGGCAGAACAGGGGTGCACCTAGATCAAGATGTCCCTTTAAATCTAGGAATAGACCCGATGTTGACTCATGCAGTGCAGCTGGGACATTTGTAAGTGAGGGTGAAAGTGGTGATTCCAGCCATAAACCTACCTCCAGCAAGCCCCCTTTATGGGTCATGACCAGGACCGACAAGGTTTTGCCATTCTCACAAATGTTAATCGCATCTGTAGTGATCCCGCAGATGCCATGGTGCAGATGGATGCTATTTATTTATTTATTATTTATTACCAGTTATTTATATAGTGCACACATATTCCGCAGTGCTTTACAGAGAATATTTGGCCATTCACATCAGTCCCTGCCCCGAGCGGAGCTTACCATCTATATTCCCTACCACATGCTCACACACATACACATTAGGGGCCTAATTCAGAGCCACTCGCAAGCACACAGCGCTTGCAAGCGACTCGATGTTTGGGCACTGCATATGCGCTGCATCCGCAAGCCCCGACGAGCGACTGAGCTTCAGTCGCTGTGGGGCTCGCCAGCGCAGTATCTGGATGGCAGTGCACCCTGTGCAGCACTGCCGCCCCCCTCCTCCCCCTGAGCACTTACCTTTCCATCCAGGAGTGTGGAGGGCGGGCGGGGCATTTCACCGGCGTTCTTGGTGCACCGCGCACCACTGCAGGAGGTCTCTTCCTGCAGACCTCTGGAGCCTGGAAGTGTGTGGCCGGTGACCCTGGAGGCTTCCGCCCTGTGCGGAGGCACCGGCCGCACTACCCTCCCTACGGCCCTGGAGCTCGCTACAAGACGGGGCGCCCTTTGATGGTGAGTGACAGCTCGCCCTGTTTTGTAGGCGGGTAGGGAAGGTAGCTGCACAAACTCGGGCATTCCCTTAGGAATGCCTGGCGTTTGTGGGAGGACCTACTGACATCACTAATGATGTCAGTAGTGGACTTCCTGCTCTATTAAAGCGGGGAGTCCACTCGGGCTTGTGGCAGCTTAGACCCTACCCCAGGGTCTTGTCGCAAGCCCAATGGTCATGATAATCTAGATGGTCTCCAGCTTTGCGAGTGGCCTGGTGGAAAAAAAAATGCCCACCGACCCTGCGAGCTGCCTGCGGCGGCGAGCGGGTCTGAATCAGGGCCTAAGTTTATTTTTTGTTATTAGCCAATTAACCTACTGTACCAGTAAATTTTTGGAGTGTGGGATGCTATGAGTCTAAAATTCATTGCCAAAGGATAGGATACACACCATCTATGCTAGAAGCAACAAAAGCTAAAGTCTTAGCTATTCCAAGGTCTCAAACTAGGGGTGTGCACCGGTCACTTTTCGTGTTTTGTGTTTTGGTTTTGGATCTGGATCTTTCTTCGTGTTTTGGATCTGGATTGGTTTTGCCAAAACCACCCTTCCGTGTTTCAGGTTCTGGATTTTGTGTTTTGGATCTGTATTTTTTTGAAAAAAAGTATAAAAACAGCTAAAATCACAGAATGTGTTGGTTTTTCTGCTCCTATGCTATTATTAACCTCAATAACCTTAATTTCCACTCATTTCCAGTCTATTCGGAACACCTCACACCTCACAATAGTGTTTTTATGTCCAAAAGGTTGCACCGAGGTAGCTGGATGACTATGCTAAGCGACACGAGTGGGCGGCACAAACACGTGGCCCATCTAGGAGTGACACTGCAGTGGCAGACAGGATGGCAGTTTGAAAAACTAGGCCCCAAACAGTACATATTGCAAAGAAAAAAAAGAGGTGCAAGATGGAATTGTCCTTAAGCCCTCGCACCCACCCTTATGTTGTATAAACAGGACATGCACACTTTAACAAACCAATCATTTCAGCGCCACGGTCTGCCACACGGCTGTGGCTGAAATGATTGGTTCATTTGGGCCCCCACAAAACAAGCTGGCAATTGATCTGTCCCTGCACAAACTAGCTCTACGGAGGCAAGATGTCATCCTCATCCTCCTCATTCACCGATTCCTCACCCTCTTCAGTGTTGTGTACATCCTCATCCTCACAGAGTATTAATTCGTCCCCGCTGGAATCCACAACCACAGGTCCCTCTGTACGTTCTGGAGGCTGGTCTCCCTGGAAGAGTTGATAATTTATTTTTATGAACATCATCTTCTCCACATTTTGTGGAAGCAACCTCCTACGCCTTTCGCTGCACTAAACACTCTTTCGGAGTACACACTGGTGGGGGGGCAACTCAGGTAAAATAGAGCCAGTTTGTACAGGGGCCTCCAAATTGCCTCTTTTTCCTGCCAGTACAGGTACGGACTGTCTGACATGCCTACTTGGATGCTGTCACCAATGTATTTCACACACAAACACAGAAAAAAAGAAGTTTATTTTATTTTTGTTGGAGTGCACTTTGGGGGTTACACCACCCTTTAACAGACAGACGCACGCTTGTCGCTGCTGCTTTGAGGGTGCAGGTGCGGCTACAGCCCACACATTTCACAAAGACAGAAAAAAAAAGATTTTTTTATTTTTTTGGGTGTGCACTTTGGGGGTTACAGCACCCTTTCATGGGTAAGCCAGCCAGCCCTTTACTTATGACACAGGTGCACGCTTGGCGCTGCTCCTTTGTTGATGCACGTGCAGCCACAGTGCACACATTTCACAAGCACAGAAAATAATTCCTCCACCATTCTGTCAGTGGTGACAGTATCATATGCAGTGACAGTAGACATGTCAGAAATTGTTGGCATGTCCTTCAGTCCGGACCAGATGTCCAAACCGGCCCTTGACTTATGACACAGGCGCACACTTGGCGCTGCTGCTGTGTTGATGCACGTGCGGCTACTGCACATACATTTCGCACACAAACACAGAAAAAAAAGAATTGTTTATTTTTTGTGGAGTGCACTTTGGGGGTTACACCACCCTTTAACAGACTTATGGGACACAGGAGCACGCTTGGCGCTGCTCCTTTGTTGATGCACGTGCAGCCACAGTGCACACAATTCCCAAACACAGAAAATATTTTTTTATTTTGTTTGGAGTGCACTTTGGGGGTTACACCACCCTTTAACAGACGAACCAGCCAGCCCTTTACTTATGACAGACAGATGCACGCTTGGCGCTACTTTGTTGATGCACGTGCGGCTACTGCGCACACAATTCACAAACACAGAAAAAATATTTATTTTTTTTGCACTTGGGGGGAGCACCCCTGATGGACAGAGCACCCCCTGGACAAACACTACAGCACCCCTTTTGGACTGGAACACTGCACAGAACTTTTTAGTGGACACAGCCCCTATGGACAACTGACTGCACAACACAGTCCAGCCAGCCCCTATGGACTTTGGAGGAGTGGACACAGTCCCTATGGACAACAGCAGCACAGCACAACACAGCCAGCCCCTATGGACTTTGGAGGAGTGGACACAACCCCTATGGACAACAGAAGCACAACACAGCCAGCCCCTATGGACTTTGGAGGAGTGGACACAGGGCCTGATTCAGAGCCGGACGCTATTTGCGATCGCTCGTTCAGAAAAAGGGGCTGGCTATTTAAATGAACCGTTCGCTCTTTGCGGTCTGTTCACGCCTCTATGTCTGAACGAGCGAACAAAACATGCGAACGTAATTTTGAAAAAAACGCCCCCTGGCCGCTCGCATCATACGTCATGTCCGCTATTTATTAGATTAATCGAGTACATCGAAAGGCATCTGAACTGCTCACTATTCTTGTGGTTGGTTTTTCCTACCACAATCATGCGAGCAGTTCTGACTATAAAACAACCAAGTGACGTGGTCAATGACGCTGCTTTGTTAATTATGCACACCCTTAAAACGCCCGTTTTGACCTTTAAGCACGCCTGCGTTCGGATCTCCACTCCCCGTTTTCAAGCACCATCCCCTGTTACCACCCACAAATGCCTCATTCTGTCTCTCAAAATAGCAGGCATTTGCTATTTAGCGAGCACACGATTTTCGGCCGCACTGACTGGTTTGCGCATGCGTATTAAAATCTGTACGCATGCGCAGTTGTGCGAATGGCTCAGAATCAGGCCCACAGCCCCTATGGACAACAGCAGCACAGCGCAGCAAAGCACAACACTACACTGCACTACACTACACTATACAGCCCAGCCAGCCCTAACTCCCACCCTACCTCTTCACTGTCCACAGCCGAGTAATAAAATGGCGCCGACACGAGTACCTTATATAGAATCCAAAACCCGCGAGACCCGGAAGGCTGGATGATGACGTTTTGCCTCGATTTCAGATCCGAGTCAGGCGGGAAAAGTCGAGCCTGACTCGGATCGGCCTCGGATCAAGGGGCTCGAGGGGGTTCGGATTTCAGAAATCCGAACCCGCTCACCCCCATTTCAAACATTACTACCTAAACCTGTGAAAAAGGAAATAATGGATAAAACAATCTGGATTAATACCTTTTCTACATCAAATAATTGTACATCACAAATAGCCAATAATTGCTGGCCAATTATTTCCAGTGTTGTATCCTTATCAGCTCTGAATCAGACCAGAATAATGCCATGCTATCGATGTGACCATAATATAAGAGATTTTGTTGTCCATACAGATGTAAAACAACATCGTGAGCCTATTAAAGGCCACTTTATTACAAGAAAACCTGGTAACTACATGTGCACAGGTTGTGTGACTTGTAGTTATATGGAAACTGGAGACACTCCATCACCTTCATACAGGTGTAAAACTTAAAATCAAATCAGTATTTACCTATGCAAGTAAATTTGTAATCTACTTTATAAGATGTATAACTTTTATACTTTGGAAAGACTACATGAAGCTTTAAAGAGCGCATGGCGATGCACCGGACCTCTATCAGGCAGGCTTTGAAAGGCAAAGAGAGCCACCAGCCAGTTACCCATCATTTCAACATATGTCAAAACAACCTTTCCACATTGTGCTATAACATTATTGATATTGTACCTTGGTCACCTAAGGGAGGTGATAGAGGTCAGGCTTTACTCGATTTTGAGACAAGATGGATTGCTAAACTTAACACTGTATATCCATCAAGTTTAAATGAATATCTTTTTTTCAATTGTATTCTTTGATGCAGTCTTATATATGTTTGTGGTTGATAAATTATTGTCCAGAATTGCATTAAGTAAGTCCTATTAGCTCCTTTATATATACTTGTGTTATATGATTAAAGTGTTTCTTATAAAAGCAAATAGTATTTACAGGTATATCCACAAAGCTCCTTAAGCATCTATACCTATATGTTTAGTGTCATATGATTTAATTTTGCCTTAAGCTGAGAAAAGAATGCCCTACATGAGTTAAGGTGTGTACACACTTGCAGATATTTTGAACGAAAGAACGATAACGATATCATTATCATTCAGTCGTTCACTATATCGGCCAGTGTGTACGCTAAAACGATGAATGATAACGACAAACGACCAACAATTCATCCCCGCAGGTTGTCGGTCATTGTCA
Source organism: Taudactylus pleione (assembly GCA_031769625.1). Taxonomy (NCBI): domain Eukaryota; kingdom Metazoa; phylum Chordata; class Amphibia; order Anura; family Myobatrachidae; genus Taudactylus; species Taudactylus pleione. The sequence goes on along the minus strand of JAUIMM010000264.1, from coordinate 1,313,068 downwards.
TTCATTGTCCGAACATGCAGGCCAACCTGACGATATTGTCAGGTTGTTGCATGTTCGGGGATGAGGGAGGGTGGCTGGCACTGAACGACATTGTTCATGATATACTGCCGGGGACACACTAGACGATATCACCCATGGAGCGAATCGTCTAGTGTGTACACACCTTTAGTCCTAAATGCTTATGACGATTGTAAAAGATTAAATTTTTTAGTCAGCATGCATGTCTACTCTTGTTGCATATGATGGATGTGTACCTTAAGAAATATAATCTGTCATATATACCAATGGGGTGATTTGAGCGCTTATATGTATAGTGTGATATGTATATTTTTTGAGGCAAATTGTAAATAATTGAAGTGTGTGGCCATTTTGGAGCCCTGTTTACTTGTATGGCCATTTTGTTTGGTTTGTGATGCCACAGTCTATTTGTATTATGCTGCGTATGATGTTGTTTACATTAGCACCTTGGCAACACTTGGGGATCGGGATCACATGATGACTGAGGCACCAGGCAGTGACGTCATCAGGGGGGACCCAGCCCGGAAGCAAGCCGCAGTGTGCTGCATATTATTCACTTGTTTAGTGGTATTTAAGGCAAGAGGTTGTTTTAATTATTTGTATCCTGACGAAAGATTACTCTGAAACATTGATAACTTACTGTGGTGGTGAACAGTTACCAGCCCACTGAGTGCCGCTAATTCTGCCGTGCTGCATGTTCTCCTTACTGAGGGCACCGTGGAACCATGGCATGTTACACAGGAGTTCTGTGAGTGCCGGATATGAACTGTATATATATATATATATATATATATGTGTGTGTACAGCACACACAACCCTTAAATACACTCGAGTGGTAATAATATTGAAATATAGAAAAATATCCGCACAGACCACTATTCATTAGATTATCCTTCCCATTTCATATAATTCATTGTCTATAATTATTATTTTATTTTATTATATTGGTTTATTAAGGGGAGGTACTCCCAGGAATGTAATAAGTCACAATGACGATACGATTAATCCGAGAGTTCCTCGATATAGGAATACTTTGCTTCTTGTGCTTTTTGTTGTGATAATAATATTGATAAGGATGTAATAGTTTTAGGGCATAAAATGAAACGTGTTGCATTGTTCTCTCTATCTAGCTGCTATCCTGGTGCGGTGCCACCATCTTGTAATAGTCATCATTTGGAAGCTCCCACTCTGTTAAGTGAAACATTAGGTTTAAGATCTCATCTTCTAGGAGTCTAGTGATTCACCTTGTGATGTGTGCATTGAACGTTTTGCTGCTGTACAAGTTTGTGTCTTGTATTTGTTACATTAAATCTTTTGGAATTCTACGCTAATAATAATAATATAATAATAATTTTATTTATATAGCGCTTTTCTCCCATAGGACTCAAAGTCGCTTTACAGACATCAGAAAACATGGTACATTGTACAAGGATTTGGTGTTGCAAAAAAAAATAGAAAACCACACCTTAGATAATTAAAATCAACTGAAACCTAGATAGCGCAAAAAGCATATTGCAGGGTTGGTGCAGACATTTTGGGAAATAACCTCCATGGGTTATATATTCCACCCACAAAAGTACCAAATGAGGCAGCCGTCTTGGGCGCATAACATAGGATTACCCTGGGTGGAATAGGTTACGCCTAGAAGAGATGACACAAAATGGGTGGTTGCAGCATCCTGATGCTAGGAGTAGGGTCCCAACATAATAGTCAGGTCCATGTATTTTTCATCTCATCCACGAGTGTACCAGGTGAGGCAGCCATGGTGGGCGCACTACGAAGGTTGCACTGTGGGTGATAAACCATACAAAGACCCAAGGAATATATGGGAAAACTGACACGTGTGTGGTTAAGAAAATAATTTGGTGTATTTGGTACTGGGCTCTAATTCCAGATTAGTTTGGAGGCATATGGTCCATCACATCCAGAGTTCCCTTTGAAGATTAATTTGAGAAATTCTCATATGAAACACAAATATATCAGATAAGTAGTTTTGATTTTTACAAAAATTATGTATAATTTACACATTTGGAATATTTTAATAGGATTTTAAACAATACAGTACATCATTAGAACCTTCCTTATCCTATATTTATTAGCTTTAATGTCCAGTGTTGCCTGGCTTTCATTTATTTTTTCTCTTTGTCTCCACTCCCTTCAATCTCTCTACCCCAAACACTTTCTCCCCACCTTTTTCTCTCTCCCTCCTCTTTTCTCTCTCTTCCCTATCCCAACACTTTACCCCCACCTCTCCTTCTCTCTCCTCCACTGTGTCTCACTTTCACTACCCCCACACTCTCTCCTGTGCATTACAGACACTGCTGGGAGGAGTCAGAGGTCAGAAGTATGGTCATTACATTCCACTATGGTGGCATAAAATGTTTTAATTTTTATCATTATGTTCCATATAGTATTATTTACTAGCGTTTGTCTGCAGCTTTGCTTACGTGGATGTCTGTTATTGCTCAGCAGAACTAATTTTACAAAGACAGTAATGGCATCAAGTATTGTGATGTATATTTTATATTGTAGACATTGATCACAAAATGTCTTTGTAAACAATATTTGCAGTTATTCCTTCAGGGATTAACAAAAAATAATGCTTGGGGCTACTAATTTGAGAGCAAGCCATGTAAAGCTGCCCATGGGAGAAGCAGCTGGTCCTGAGATCTACGCCTGCAAGCCCTGAGCGTTTGTCCCTATGACTTTTTGATTGTTATAGCAAAGCAGATGCTTACAGGAAACTGCAGGTACTTGAATTGAAATGGAAAATTGTTGGGGTAAAGGGTATACCTGGTATAAACAAAGTCTCACAAGGACCAGATCCTATTAGGATATGTGCCTCAATTAGGTTCCTCTGTAGAGCAGTGAATTTAAGTTGGGCTCTGTTGCAAAACTTGGGTGGAATCAAGTTCCACAAATGCGTGATCAGAGCACCAACTTTCAGAACAATGCTGTGCACTGGAAGTCCACTTCACTTTCTTGTAGATCCCAAATCCATTGCTACTTAACCTACAGTAACACTGAAAGGTTGCAAGTATCATGAGCAGCAACTCTATGCTATGTAGTATTTGTCTTGTTGCACCATCTACTGGATTAACATGTATACTGCAACATTATGAGTCAAAATAAGCTGCCTGATTAGTGCTTAATATATAGTTGGATTTTTCTGTGAAATAGATCTTGAGATAAATATATCTATATGTCTATATATGCTTACATATATAACTGTCTGCATTGTTTGCATTCTAAGTGTACAATATATGTATATATTGTATATATATTTATATACATATAGTCATTTTGGACTTGAGGAGCCTGTGCAAATTCTGATAAAAAATATTTTTTTGTCTCCATAGTTCATAAACACTCCTTAAAACTATATTTGTCACCCAAAAAAATTATTTTTATACATCGTCATTTTTGGCTTGAAGAGGCTGCACACTGCACGTTCCAAGTCACAAGTGTCTGGTTTATCCTTTATTGCTCCTCTTCCTGATGTCCCTTTGAGATAATACATACCTCAGGTTTTTCTAGGTAACTAATACCCATTTTCCACTGCCAGCAATAACCCAGGTGTTTGCATGTGATCGCAGAGCAACCCGGTTTATTTTGCTGTGTGAAAGGGCAGGGTTGAAATAAACTGGGTCGAGTGACCCAGCATTTCAACTGTGGTGACATGCAAGGTTGAACGTGGGTTCAACCTGGCTCATGAAGCAGTGTGAATGGGTAACCCAGGTCTATGCACCCCAGGTCCCGTTCTCTGCTTATGAAGAGCCGGTGCTTGGAGATGAGATCATCTCCAAGCGCCGGCTCATCGCGTAATGTAGTTGGCATCATCAACTCGGCATTAGTGCCTGGTCGGACCGCCTCTCTGACAGGGGTTTCAGCCAGGTTGCTACCGGGGAGGGGCGACCTGGAATTCTAATGGAAAAGGGGTATAAACTATACAATAGTGAAAACGTAATCCAAATTCATCCCATAGTTTTTGTGTGATGCTGGAATGAACTAACAGAAAGACAACCATTACAACTTTCTTATAAGTATATATAAGATATACACACATACACACACACACCCATCAGCCATAACATTAAAACCACCTGCCTAATATTGTGTAGGTCACCCCCTACTGCTGCCAAAACACTTCTGAAGATGTCCTGTGGTATCTGGCACAAAGGCCTTAGCAGTTCTAAGAAGTTCTGAGAGTTGTGAGGTGGAACAACTCCATGGTGCAATTGAATTGAGATCTGGGGAATGTTATTCAGTTCACCTGCTAGTGGTTTTAATGTTAAAATAAAGGCAAATGTTGTTGGTCATCTTAACGTAATGTTTTGAGTTGTTGTGACAACTCATATCTGCTGCAGATTCTAGCCAGAGCTGAGAGGGTTAACAGGCAAAGACTTCCACAGTGAGATGTAGTCCAGGCTGATTGCTCACAGCTGGGAAGCCTCTGTGAACATGCATCACTCAGCTGCTTATAGTGGTAATTACCAGCGGCTGGTCTCATTTGCTCATTCAGGATTGGCTCTGACTTCTGTTATAAAGCAGCCATACCATTCCTGCCTTGCCAGAGATACTTTCTTGTGGAAGTCATGCTTTCCAGTCCATGTTCCTGTGTCTGCTGTTTGGTATTCCTGGTTCCTGTCCTGGATTTGCCTTGCATTACTTGTACCTGTTGCAAGCCATTCATGTTGTGTACTGTTGCTATTCCATCCTGAAATATATGCACATATCTCTTGCTCAGTGGCGTAACTATAGAGGGTGCAGGGGGTGCACTTGCTATGGGGCCTGGTGGCTCAGGGGGCCCGCCGGCCAAGCAAGCAACCCCCTGCACTCTGTCCGCGGCCCTCCCTTCCGCACTCCCCCATCCCCCAGCACTCTCCTCACTCCCCTCTACTTCACTTACCTGCTCCGTGGTCACGGCCCCCCTGTTCCATGGTCGCATCTTCCCAGTCAGCTCCGCCTCCGGCTCTCCCCATTGACTGATACTGGGAGAAGGCGTGGTCACCTCCTCCCAGCATCAGTCAGTGAGATGGAGCCTAATGGGAGAGAAGGTGCGCTTGCCCTGCGTGACCATGGATCAGGTAAGTCGGGGAGTGAGGAGGGTGCGGGGGGCCTCAGGCCAACGGGGGTCCACGGGCCGAGAGCAGGGGCGGTAGGCTGAGAGGGGGGCCTATAAAATTATTTGCTATGGGGCCCCCGTAGGTATAGTTACGCCCCTGCTCTTGCTGCTATTATACTCTGCAAAACACTGGTTAATATATTGCTCTTCCATTCTAAATGATATATTATTCTGCAACACCATACTGCCAGCTGCATGTGTATCTGAGTTTATTGCTATACCATATTGCAATATATCTGTTGTTTGTGATTTCCACTATTTTATAGAGTTGAGTTTATTTGCAATCATATTAGTTATTGTCCGTAGCGCAGACTGCTCTGTGGTAATTACCCTGCAATATTACTTACTTAGTATTGCTGATACTCATGCTACCTGTTTATTAGTGTGTATTCTATCTAGCTTGTGTCCATGGCTGCAGGCTGCTCCATGGTTAATATTACCTTTGTACTACTACTCCAGTTTACCTTGCGAACTCCCACTGTTTGTATAAGCCCCTACAATCTGGTGGCATCCTAAGTACTGGTGAGTGTCTATGGGAACAATGGATGTTTTTTAAAGACAGAAGCCCAAGAGTGACTCTAGGGAACTTATGCAAATACAGTGGTAGAGAAACAGCAAGGTAAATAATGGCAGACAAGGATGATTCAAAAACATAGTCAAATACTTGAGTCCAAAAATCAGAAAAACAGGTACTGTAGTCCACGGTATAAGTTAGAAAGGAGCAAGCAGAAACTAGGTATACAATAAAAAATTTAGGGCTTAAGTACAATCAAAGTCCACTTAAACAGAGCCTTTTCAGTACACAAGATATTCAGTAATAGCAGAAGGCAAGGGGATGATCAGGTAATAAGTCAGTGAGGAACCTAATAAACTTCAATCAGTAATCAGGTGTGCACAGAAGCAAAAGCAATCTCAGCCAAGATCTCAACCCCCTAGTGCTTAAATAGGAGTCAGTACTTCTATTTAAGCATTAGAGAGTTGAGCTCTTGGCTGAGAAAAACTGCTAGTTGGCTGCACATGCTCAAGTGGACTCCAGCGATGTCAGGACTTGGAATCATCTCAATTGTGGGTACTGTCCCTGACACAAACATCTACTTACATAGACCCCATGCCATGGCTGTACACGTGGTGCGGTGTTGGGTCTATGTAAGTAGATGTTTGTGTTAATGTCTTTTGTAATCTTGAAAATGATGAATTAAAGCATTGAAATGTTGATACTTACCTGCGCTGTGGTGTCTTTTATACTGGAGTGCCGCCGATCCACTCATAGAAAATAGAAAAAAAGGCTGGAGGACAATAATTTTCAATAAAGAACCAATTCTAGAAATCATATATACAAATGGTACCCAATTAGCAAATATATTTTACTAATATAAAATTGTTAGATCAGAGAAACTAATTTTTTGCCCTGCCCCAAAACTTCTGTTAATATCTATTATCTGTTCGAACCACTATTGCATGATGATGACGTTGGCTTTATTCCTAGGCAATCAGGAGGCTTCCGGACCATGTGATCTCCTGCATGAATAGTGAATACCGACACTGCCTTTCCAGGAAGGATCAATTTCTTCAGAGGTTCCCCTGTTGCAGAGAAACCACAATATAGGTAAGGTGTAATTTTATTTAGTACACACAAAAAAGAGCATAGATTTTTTTTTTTTTTCAGACATTTCACCCCCCAACTCTACTTGGTCTAGGCCTGTCCCTGCAAGTAGTGACACACTTGCACAACAGGCAGTGTACTGAAATCTGTCATAGCATGCAGAGTGTCCCGCGGAGGATCTCTTCACATCGCAAGATGAGACCATCCTTGTCTTGTGAGACAGAGCTCCACTTGCAGTGGGGGGGAGGTTGGGAAGTCCCCTCTCACCCACTGAATAGATACTCTGCACATGCGCAGGGTGTCTATTCACTGGAGAGAAAGAGAATGAGGGCATGCCCAGCAGCTCCTGGAGCGCTGGGCATGCCCCAAGTGTGACAGGAGTGGCTCATGGCCATGGTATTTCATGTGACACGCCCCTTATAATATGGACATGCCCCTTTTTTCAGGCGCGCAGGAATGAATACGTTTCTCTTTCCATTTGCCAACGTGGGACACTTTCTGAAAATTTTCCAGGGCCATTTTCATTTCCAAATCCGCCCCTGATCTCTAGTATATATATATATATATATATATATATTTATATACATACATACATATAATCCTACTGGCAAGGATGTACTCCTAGCGCAATGACAAAGGAAGGCGGCACTCCAACGAGTAGATCAAATCAATGTGTATTAGTAATGTACACGTCCTGATGAAAAGGCTTATTGCCTTGAAACGTTGACAAATGGATATTACTATGTTGACGCATTACTAATACACATTGGTTTGATCTACTCGTTGGAGTGCCGCCTTCCTTTGTCATTGCGCTAGGAGTACATCCTTGCCAGTAGGATTATATGTATAAATTTTTTTAGGATGGCACCCGCTTCTTTATGTTTATCGTCCTGAGTGCCAGGCTCATTCTACCATATATATATATATATTAGAGATGAGCTTGATCGGATCTCAGAGATCCGAACCCACCCGAATTTTCAGATACAGGGCGAGAACTGAACATGTGTTTAGTTCCCCTGCTGGCCCCGGATCTCAAACCAAGGCAAAACCATAGAGACATCCATCTGGGCTGGTGCTGATCCATCTGGGCTGGTGCTGTTGCTGATCCATCTTGGCTGATGCTGTACTGTCTGCTGCTTCCATCTGAGCTGGTGCTGATCCATCTGGGTTGGTGCTGTCCTGTCTGCTCCATCCACCTGGGCCCAAGTTCTGGACCGAAAAAAAAAAAAGTGTCTTTTTTGTCTAATATTTTTCTGTGTGTGCGTGCATGTTAGGCTTAGCTGCACAAGATACAGCAAAGCTACCTAGTGCTGCCCGACTCCAGTCATCATCAATCTGTGCTCTGGGCCCAAGTTCTGGACACGAAAAAAAGATAAAACAAATAGTGTCATTTTTTGTTTAATATTTTTCTGTGTGCGCACGACTGCACGTGTGTGAATTTTGTAACCGCACCTTGGCTACACTATTGGTGCTTGTGACACTGCTTCAAGACTGCAGAAAATATGGAGGGCTGTCACCTGACAGGAGAGCTAGGCCAAGAACCACATGTTGTAGCTGCCACCAGCAGTCATCATGATAATGCAAGTCTGTCAACTTCCTTGTCCTCTATGAAGGCCCATGCCCCAGGGCTTAAGTCATGCCATGGATATGGTAAAGCTACTTTTACTGTAGTAAAGAAGAAAAAAATTGAAAGGCAAGTTGCCTTTAGATAAACAAAAAATGGCAATATGCCATTCACTACACAAAGTGGCAAGGTAAGGATAAGGCCTTGGCCTCTATTTATGTTGACTGCTGGTTCTGATAGCCCTTCTGCTTGTAGTAGTTGTAGTGGTGGTGGTGGTGGTACCAGAGTAGAAGAGTAAGACAGCTCCAGAAAAATCAAAATCACAAATCCCTGAGGAGAATGCAAGTGTGTCCGCGGTTGCCATGTGTGAGCCAGACCTAAATACTAGTTCACTGGAGGATCCTCCAAGTTCCAACATTTGTGTGCCCTCTGTAAATGTGGGGAAGGGCAGTCAACATCTTGCAGACGTAGTCAGTGAGGATGCTTCTGTGCAATTGCACATGGAGGAGGAGGATAATTAGGTAGTTGAAGGTGCTAAGGATGATGAGGATGTTGAAGATGAAGATGTTGGTGATGGGGATGTTGATGTCGAGGATGTCCTTTGTGTAAGTAAGGCAACAGCTGTTGCCCATGGATTGAAAAAGCCAAAGCCCATTGTTGTCATGCCGGGGCAAAAGACAAAAAATCCACTTCTCACGTGTGGAATTATTTCCACCCCAATCCGGACAACAGTTGTCAAGCCATATGTAACCATTGCCAAGCAAGAGTGAGTAGAGGGAGGGCCTAAACCACCTAGGAACCTCCTCCTTGTTACATCACTTGGAGCGCATTCATCAAATATCAAAGTGTAAGTTGCCAAGTTCCAAAACTTAAAGCGTAACAAGTCCAGTGTCACCTACCTGCTCCCTCTCTGTGGGATCCAAGCGCATTCGATCTCCAACACCTTCATCATCAACATCCTCATTCATCATCGGGAGTAGTCCTGCTGCATCCAATGTTGTTATTCGAAGCATGATTGACTCCTCTCCTATTCGGGATTCCTGAGAAGGATCCTTGATGACTACACCTGTTGCTGCTGCTGTTGCTGTGAGTGGATCTTCATCCCAGAAGGGGACCAGGAGGAAGACTACTTGTAGTGTGTCCTCCAGAAACAATTAACTGTCAAACAATTGTTTGCAAGGGCAAACGAGTATGACAGCAATCACCCAGTTGCACAGCGGATTACTGATGCCATAACAGCTATGCTGGTATTAGATGTGTGTCCAGTATCCGCCATTACTGCAGTGGGTTTTCAACAGTTAATTGAGGTCCTGTGTCCTCGTTACCAGATCCCTTCTAGATTCCACTTCACTAGAAAAGCAATTCCAAGTCTGTACAAGGACATTAAAAAAACCTTATTAATGTCCTCAGCAATGCCATTGTACCCACTGTCCACTTGACCACTGATATGTGGACAAGTGGGACAGGGCAAACTAAGGATTACATGATTGTGACAGCCCACTGGGTAGGTGTATTGCCTACAACAGCAACAGCAGCAACATCTACCAAAAGACAGCTGATACAGAGGCAGGCTACTGTTTGTATAACTGGTTTCACTAAGAGGCATACTGCTGAGAACCTCTTAGAAAAACTCATGGAAATCATTGCTAAATGGCTTACCCCACTTGGAATCTCTTCGGGATTTGTGATTTTGAACAATGCCATCAATATTGTGAGAGGATTACATGTGGGCGAATTCCAGCACGTCCCATGTTTTGCTCACACAATTAATTTGGTGGTGCAACATTTTTTTAAAAATAACAGGGGCGTGCAGAAGATGCTCTCGGTGGCCCTCTAAATATCCAGACATTTTAGACATTCGGCAACCGCTTGTTGAAGATTGCTTGACCAGCAGGTACTGTTAAATTTGCCCTTCCATCAGCTGAAGCAAGAGGTAGTAACTCGGTGGAATTCTACCTTCTATATGCTTCAGTGGATAGAGGAACAGCAAAAGGCCATCCAGGGCTATACAATGGCCTATGACATAGGCCGTGGAGGGGGAATGCACCTTACTCAAGTGCAGAGGAGAATAATTTCCGTGTTGTGCAAGGTTCTAAAATCCTTTGAACTTGCCACACGTGAAGTTAGTTCAGACACTGCCAGCTTGAGTCAGGTCATTCCCCTCATCAGACTTTTGCAAAAACAGCTGGAGAAACTGAAGGAGGAATTGAAATGGAGCGATTGCACAAGGTATGTCGGACTAGTCGATCAAGCCCTTGACACCAAGATCCAAGAGTCGTCAATCTATTGAAATCTGAAAAATATATTTTGGTGACCATTCTGGATCCTATGTTTAAGTCCTACCTTGTGAGTTTATTTCCAACAGACCAAAATCTAAAACTATGCAAAGAGCTGTTGTTAAAAAAATTTCAGCTGCAGACACACGTGAAATGCCATTATATCTTCCTTCAGTTTCTGCAGCTACCAGGAAAAAAATTAATTTTCCTTACAGAATGCCTTCTGGTCATGCAGATCGTTCACCAAAAAATGATATCTGGTCAGCCCTATGAGAACTGCCTACTAGTGACATGTCTTCTACCGTGACTATGTGTGATACGGTCTCCATTCACAGAATGGTGGAGGACTGTTTCAGAGATAACATCCTAATAGGCATGTCAGACAGTCCCTTTCAGTACTGGCAGGAAAAAGAGGCAATTTGGAATCCCAAACACAAACTGGCTTTGCAATACTTAAGTTGCCCACCCTCCACTGTGTACTCCAAAAGAGTTTTCAGTGCAGCTGGCAACCTTGTCATTGATCGGTGTAGGAGGTTACTTCATCAAAATGTGGAAAAAATGATGTTCATTAAAATGAATTACAAATTCCACGAGGAAAACCTCTACCAACAATTACATAAGAAAATCACAGAGGCGCCTATGGTGAATTCCAGCAGGGATGAATTAATATTGTGTGAAGAAGATGATGTACATACTGATGGGGATGACAAGGACGAGGATGACGACAACTTGTAATGTAAAGCCAGTTTGTGTATGGGATCATTTTCATTTCCATGTCCAATGCACATTGGCAGCTTGTTTTATGGCAGTCCAAACAAACCAATCATTTTGCCACAATTGGCAGTCCTTGTTGCTGAAATGGTTGGTTTGTTAAACTGTGAATGTCCTGTTTCGTATACAACTAAGGAAGGGTGGGAGGGCCCAAGGACTATTCCATCTTGCACCTTTTTCCTTTCCATTATGTGCTGGTTGGGGCATTGCTGCCTGACATTTTAAATGAATGCTATGGTTGGTTTAGGAACCAATGATTTGTTTTTAAATTCATTTTTTATAAATTTTACAGCCAGGGGCTGCACCAATGAATTTCTTTTTATTAATTATTCAGCCAGGGGCTGCACCCAATGAATTGTTTTTTACTTTTTTAATTAAATTATTATTAATTATTCAGCCCGGGGCTGCACCAATGAATTGTTTTTTAATCTATGTATTATCAATTTTACAGCCAGGGGCTGCAATAATCTATCAATTCTTCAATCCTCAAGGAGTATCCCAACCATCATCTTTGCATAGTCCTCAACTCTATTAATAATTATATCAATCAGTTTTGAGCCAGCAAGCTGGATGCAACCTTTTGGCCCCTTAACTAGATGAAAAAAAGCAATATTGTGAGCTGTGAGGTGGTCAAAATTGACTGAAAATGAGTGGAAATAAATGTTATTGAGGTTATTAATACTGTAGGAACATAAAAAGGCCAATTTTATGTGATTTCAGCTGTTTTTTTTATTTTTTAAGAAAAAATCCAGATCCAAAGCCAAAACACGAAAACAAAACACGGAGGTGAGGTTTTGGCAAAACCAATCCAGATCCAAAACCAGGGAAGATCCAGATCCAAAACCAAAACCAAAACACGGGGGTGGGCACATCTCTACATATATATATATATATATATAATAAATATTCATATATGAATGTGATACTTTGGCGAATTATCTAAGCATATACTGCAATATGCTCATTAATTTTCCTAGTTATATATATATAGAAAACATCCTGGAATGCTCATAGTGTGAATGCTCAATAAATCTTTACAAATACATCCAATTTCTTTTTGTAATCTAACACAGGTCATCTCTGTACTAGATTGGTAGCTTGTCCAGCGCAGATAGAATGGCCCTGTTATAAAACATAAACCACCCACCTAAATTCTTATTTAGTGGTGTTATACCTAGGTCCTGAGTCTGTCAGCTCCTTCATTTCCTATATAAAGCTGACTAGTCAAAGTGTGTCCTTGTTCAGTTTAACTGTGTTATGAAGTAACTAAAAAAATGCAACCAATATATTTATTCACAGCAATCCGAGCAGTGGTAAATGTGATTTATGAGAAACTGCATACAGGACCTTATATATCTATATATATCTATATATATATATATATTATTTTTATATTTATATATATATATATATATATATATATATGATGAAGCCATGAACTAATGCCGACAGATTAATATAGTGATTCTAGATTCACAGGTATGAGAATGTCAGGCAGAGACAGGCAGTGAGTTAAGTTGCTGTAGGCAGACAGGAAATTAATAATTTACCCAGTAGCAGAGTTCAGCAAATGTTCTAAATATGATTGCAGCCTGACAAGATGAAATGACAAGGCTAGGATATCAGCACGGCTTGAATTTGTGAGGACACATAAGCAGAGGCGTCAATAGGGTTGGTGTCACCTGGTGCTGTAACTCACGGAGACACCCACTCCCCTTCCACCAAAAGAAAAATCAGGACCAAGGTACACAACTCTGCTCTATCTCTCTCTCCCCTAACCAGCCGAACACTCACACTGAAGTGCTCCTCCCAGAATGCCCTGCATTCTGGGGCCTTGGTAGAGAAGAGAGGACGGTCCGATGGACTGGACCAAAATACTACCACAACCAGTCCGCCCACACCTCCACCAGGGCTGCCAACAGGAATCATGGGGCCCAGTATTTTATCTGTTAACAGTTTCTTATATAGAGCAGCATATTCCGTTGCGCTTTACAATTGGAAACATTTATAGAACAAAACAGGGTAGTAACAGACAGACAGAGGTAAGAGGGCCTACTTGCAAGCTTACAACCAGTACCAGTGGATCATGCAGGGCCCCACCCCTTGACCCCCTTAAGCACACTTCCTAAGGCATGGTGGGTGCAAAGGTGTAGCGTGATTTAATAAAGGAGAATTGTGCTTACCTGTCATTCTTAGGTTCAATTATGTGGCACCGAACGTGGTTGTGTTCATCCATGCCTATTCTGATCAGCATATAATATAAACTGGTAATTCACAATGGCGCTTATCACAATAAAGTTCAGACAAACGCTCTTACTCTATATTCAATCAGCCTTAAATTTTCTTTTTTGTTCAAACAATCCTTTATCTTCTAAAAATATCCTCTCATGGATTCTTCCCAGATTTTTCTTTCTCAAATGGAAGAAAACCAGAGAAAAAGAACATAGTGCAATATTGTCATATATAAAAACATGAATTTATTTGCACATCACACCCACATTTAAAATGATTAAAACAGGCATATCACACCATATAGGTTTAAACAGGATATCCACAAATTCAGTTACCCTCCTAGATAGTATGGGTAAGGGTGGTGTTCAGAGTCCCGGAATTCTGTTCTCCCTCCTTTTCCCAATTAAGGATAAAAGATGTGTATGTCACCGGCTTAATGCATTTCGGAGCGTATGTCCTTCGTCAGAAGCCTGTTGACTACCTACCCCAGTACATGTATTTATACCCTAACAATCAAACTAATCAGGGAAAATATCCAACAGATGTGTGATTTTTCCTGCCCAAATTCCCCATCCATGTGATGGAGAATGATGTCATCAATACTCGACATCAATTGTAATTTGTTTCACTTCTAAAATACCAACACAAGGAGACAACAAAACTTTAAGTGCCCCAGCCTGAATTAATTTAAACTTAATTCCCCTGGTTTTTTCAGCAGATTTACAAGAATTTACGCTCGACCGACCTGAAGTAGTTAAGTACCACTCCGGAAGTTGTCGAGCTTGCATTCCAAATTGCATAGCTTGCGTTCCAAAAGCCAGAAATCAATGGCCGCCGGACCAGAAGCAGAATCATTTACATTTTACAATATATTTGTAAGGTTTGTAGCCCACATTACATCAGTAAAATGCATCCGCGCATATTGTTAATAAATGTCCATAGATATATAGTGTCACTTCCATGCGGTGTCCCACAGGGTTCTATACAATCTCCCATGCTTTTTTCAGTATACATGCTACCATTGGGTGAAATAATCAGATGTCATGGCCTGGTCTACCACTGCTATGCAGATGATACACAACTATACCTGTCCGTTGCTCCAGGTACAAAGGACCCAATAACAACCCTAAATGGCTGCCTAGCTGAGCTTCAGGAGTGGATGAGTGCCAGTTGGCTGTGACTGAACCCTGATAAAACAGAGGTTCTTATGATAGGTCACAGGATAAGGCTACAGCATAGCCAACCAACAGGACTTACGCTTGGAGGTTCAGAATTACAAAACACTAACCATGTGCGGAATCTTGGTGTTGTCCTGGATAGTGGCTTGACACTTAAACATCAGGTATCAGCCACAATCAAATCCTCATTCTTTCATCTGAGGAACATAGCCAGAATCAAGCACTTAATTCCCTCAGAAGATCTGCCTAAAGTCATACATGCATTTATATCATCACGCCTAGACTACTGCAATGCCCTCTACCTCGGTCTCCCAGCAAAAGAATTACACCGCTTGCAGATGGTACAAAACGCAGCTGCCAGGCTATTAACCAACCAGCCCCATTCCAGCCACATAACACCCATTCTCTACCTTCACTAGCTGCCTGTCAGATGGCGAATTGCTTTCAAGATTGGATTAATAACTTACAAAGCTCTTAATGACCATGGCCCAGGGTACCTGAAGCAGCTTCTGATTCCTTACTGTCCCATTGGATTACTGTGATCCGTTGATGAAGGACTATTAACAGTACCTAGAATCTCACGGAATTCGCCTGGGGGTCGAGCTTTCAGTTTTGTGGCTCCAACCTTTTGGAACTCACTTCCTCACACAGTTTGAGAGGCCTCCACTCTAGAATCCTTCAAAAATAGACTCAAGAATCACCTATTCACCCAAGCATTTCACTAATGTCCCTTGTTTAAGCTTATTTTGTATTTTGTACTGTAAATGTAAAGCACTTTGAGTCCTTTAGGAGAAAAGCGCTATACAAATAAAATTATTATTATTATTATTATTATTAGTAAACATCACAAGAAGTTACACTCGTCCGACCAGAAGTAGATGGCTACCAAACCGGAAGTTGACACACTTGCGTTCCAAAGTATATAGCTTGCATTCCAAAAGCCGGAAATAGATAGCCGTCGGACCGGAAATTGCAATATGTACATCTCACAGTGTATCGATATGGTTTGTATTTCCCAGTGCATCAATAAAGTGCATCTGCACATGTTGTCAATAGATATATGTTTGTATATATATATATATATATATATATATATATACATATACACACATATACACAGTCAGGTGCATAAATATTGGGAGATTGACAGAATTTTCATATTTTGGCCTCTATTCACCACCACAATGGCTTTGAAATGAAACAAACAAGATGTGCTTTAACTGCAGACTTTCAGATTTAATTTGAGGGTAATTACATCCAAATCAGGTGAACGGTGTAGGAATTACAGCGGTTTCTATATGTGCCTCTCACTTTTTAAGGGGCCAAAAGTAATGGGACTATCAACTCAAAAGCTATTTCATGGACAGGTGTGGGCTATTCCCTCGTTATTTCATTATCAATTAAACAAGTAAAAGGTCTGGAGTTGATTCTAGGTGTGATATTTGCATTTGGAATCAGTTGCTGTCGACTCTCAATATGAGATCCAAAGAGCTGTCTCTATCAGTGAAGCAAGCCATCATTAGGCTGAAAAATCAAAACAAACCCATCAGAGAGATAGCAAAAACATTAGGTGTGGCCAAATCAACTGTTTGTAACATTCTTAAAAAGAAAGAACGCACCAGAGAGCTCAGCAATATGAAAAGACCCGGAAGACCACGGAAAACAACTGTGGTGGATGACAGAAGAATTATTTCCCTGGTGAAGAAAAACCCCTTCACAACAGTTGGTCAAATCAAGAACACTCTCCAGGAGGTAGGTGTATATGTGTCAAAGTCAACAATCAAGCGAAGACTTCACAAGAGTGAATATAGAGGGTTCACCACAAGATGTAAACCATTGGTGAGCCACAAAAACAGGAAGACCAGATTAGAGTTTGCCAAACAACATCTAAAAAAGCCATTACAGTTCTGGAACAACATCCTATTTACAGATGAGACAAAGATCAACTTGTACCAGAGTGATGGGAAGATAAGAGTATGGAGAAGGAAAGGAACTTCTCATGATCCAGAACATACCACCTCATCAGTGAAGCATGGTGGTGGTAGTGTCATGGCGTGGGAATGTATGGCTGCCAATTGAACTGGTTCCCTTGTATTTATTGATGATGTGACTGCTGACTAAAGCAGCAGAATGAATTCTGAAGTGTTTCGGGCAATATTATATGCTCATATTCAGTCAAATGCTTCAGAACTCATTGGACAGCGCTTCACAGTGCAGATGGACAATGACCCGAAGCATACTGCAAAAGCAACCAAAGAGTTTTTTAAAGCTAAAAAGTGGAATGTTATGCAATGACCAAGTCAATCCCCTGACCTGAATCCGATTGAGCATGCATTTCAGTTGATGAAGACAAAACTGAAGGGAAAATGCCCCAAGAACAAGCAGGAACTAAAGACATTTGCAGTAGAGGCCTGGCAGAGCATCTCCAGGGATGAAACCCAGAGTCTGGTGATGTCTATGCGTTCCAGACTTCAGGCTGTAATTGCCTGCAAAGGATTTGCAACAAAGTATTAAAAACTGAAAGTTAGATTTAGGATTGTTTAGTTTGTCCCATTACTTTTGGCCCCTTAAAAAGTGGGAGGCATATACAGAAACCGTTGTAATTCCTACACCGTTCACTTGAATTGGATGTAATTTCCCTCAAATTAAATCTGAAAGTCTGCAGTTAAAGCACATCTTGTTTGTTTCATTTCAAAGCTATATCCAACCCATTTCAGCCTGTGCAAGTTTAATATCAATATTTTTATATTTCCAGGTAGGATTTACTGTTTGAATGCCCCAAAAGGTTGTTAAATTACAAGGGTTACTATCATGTTTATGCTTAAAATGGGTCGAAACAGTATGTGTTTCTAATCCCTGTTTAATGTTGTATATGTGTTCAGATAAGCGGACCTTTAAATTTCTTGTTGTCTTTCCTATATATATAGAAGTCTGCACTTGCATTGTAAGGCATATATAACATTTTTGGAATTGCAGGTTATAAAATCTTTAATGGGATAAGTCTTTCCTTCCACAGAGAATTCCTTTATCTTACTAACTCCTTTCACTGTTGTACACATCAAGCACATTCCACAATGGTGGAAGCCATTGCACTCCTCACTAATTTGTCTTTTAGAGATACCGATTTTTTATATATAAATCGTGGTTTTATTGGTATCTCTTTTCCTATGACTGGGTCATTCCTCAGATTTCCAATGTTTTCTGAATATAGATTAAATTTCTTTGTGCCTAGAATTGAATTTACTGATGAATGACCATTGGAAACTGTTATCTTTTTCTTTCTCTACTTTTTCACCTAGTAGATCTTTTCTTTCTATCTTATTAATTTTTTGTTGAGCTTTTTCTATTAGGGAATCCTCATATCTTTTTTCCCTAAAACGATTACTCATTTCTTTTATTTGGATATCACAGATTTCCTTTTCAGTGCATTTGCATTTGATACGTATAAACTGGCTGAAGGGAATCCCATCCAGCCAGTTTTTATGGTGCTGGCTTGTTTTGTCAATATACCCATTGGAATCAGTTTTCTTACGATTTGTCTTGGTGTGTATCATGTTATCTTTTACATACATACATAAATCTAAAAATACAATTTCTTCGGTACTCATATTAAAAACCAAATTAATATTAAAATTATTTGGAGAGGAAAAGTGTGAAGGTTCCTCAGTTGTAGATTCATAGGCAGCTGTCAATATCTTGTGCAGATTTTAAATTAACCCTTTTTTTACTTATTCTGATCAGCAGCCAATAGCCATGGTTTTGTGTACAACATTCAGAAGATGAGGATGGAAACACAACAAGAGGGAAAAAGCGGAAGACAACTTGGAGTCTGGTGAATAATAGCAAAGTGAATGGTAGGAGCAGGTTAGAGAAGAAGGTTGGTGAACAGATGGGATATGGAGACAGATGGGATAATGTGAAAGGAGGAAGAAAAAAGTTCCAGGGGGCAGAAACACACGTGGAGTGGAGGAGGGGCAGAGGCACTCATGAGTTGGTAAAGAAGGGCATAGGCACACATAGGAAATGGAGTGTTGGGCAGAGACACATGGGTGGGTAAAAGAAAGCCGAGGGACACATGGAGTATGGTGTGTGTGATAGAGGCAGTCATGGGGAGTGGAAGGGGTAGAGGCACTCATGGAGGAGTGGGCAGAATCACCCATGTGGAGGGGAGGGAAACAGAGGCACACATACTAAGCTACTGTACATAGTATAGAGACAAAGGGCCTGATTCAGCATTGCAAACTCTGTCGCAGTGCTGGGATTGAAAATGCAGCAGGGGGTGTCATACACTGCTGCATATGCATTATTGCAAGGATCGCAATTGCAAAGCTGCCTGCGTGCAGCTTTGTAATTGCAATCCTTGCTGAATCAGGCCCATAGACAGAACTACAGACATAGGGGGTGAGATTACTGCACTACTTACTGTGCTGCATTTGCAGCATTCTTCCTATATGGTTCACACAAGTCCCCTTCTGGCCAGTGAGTAAGCAGTGAGAGCCAGAGAGGAGGAAAAGTAGTGGAGGGGTGAACTCCCAGGGCAGAGGCTAGGTGAACAGGGAAGATACTAAGATCTCTAAGGCAGCGCACTGAGAGCACTCCTGGTCCTGGGGGAACCCTAAATGAGGGTAGACCAGTGCATGTGACCAGCGGTGGAAGTGTGTGCCCGCAGCAGTGCTCTCTCCTGGCCCCCAGCCCACACTCTCATCTGTGATAGCGGTGCAGGCATAACCCACTCCTTCTTAGTCCTCGTCTCAGGGTTTCCGGAAGCCCAGGTGCTGGTTCCCTCTTGTTAGGGGGAGAGATCGACAATGGTGACCTGAGGGGAGGAGTGCTTGGTGGGCCTGAGTGAAAGATCATTCTCCAGCTGCCCTGGTCCTCTAGTCACAGTGTCTAACAGGAGGTCCGCAGCGAACCAATGATCCACCCCCCTAATGGCAGGCCCCACCTCCAGGTCAGGGGTGGTAGCGGGCAGTGGACTGGCGGGTGCGGGCAGGTAATGCCTGTCTTTACCTTTACCAGCCTGATTGATTCCATGTGTACAAAAGCTTTGCTGTTTCATGCCTGTCTTTATCTTCACCAACCTGACTGATTCCATGTGTACCAAAATTTTGCCAGTATCTGGCAAAAGAATGCATTCAAAGCACATCGGACCCAGCTTAAGGAGTTCAGCTACATCAGTTGAGGAAAAGAATCCTTACCAGCTATTACAGAATAATCAAGCCTTTAAAATGGACTTCGCTGGATCCAATCTCCAGAACATGCAGACAGTATTGATTTAATTAGTTCATTTACTACAAGTCCAGTAAACCATACTGCAGGGATGCCTGGATGAGATTCAAGATTTTCAAGCAGTCCAGCCTCCAGACTCATCACAACAGAAACATTTTGTCTCATTGTCTTCAGCTACTGATTCTGAACCTTTAGTCAATTTGCTGCAAAGTTTTGAGGAAGATCGACCTAATCTAAGAAACCCTCTAGTTCTAAGTCATCTGACTCCAGCCTACACTATTTCTATTTGTGACTTGGATATACCTCTTCAGGGAAGTTCAACAGAAATCTCTGCCATTATAGGCTCAATGGGAAATTTCATTGACCAAACCTTACCAAAGACATTATGATTGCCACTGGTGGCCAAGAATGAAGTAGTGTAAGATTCTCCTTGCAAAGAACACACTTGACAGCAGTTATCCTTGTCAGATGACTTTTTACTGATGCAAAATGTTATATCAGCACATTTACATCCAACATATGGCTACCCGACACTAAGTTAAACATTACCAACTCTCTATCACCTGGCCGACTAATTCATATTGCATCAGGAGCCCCTTCCCCCTGAATCCCAGAACCCTTTATGATCAACACACCCACCAAATTAGAACCATGTGGTGCAGATGTGTTTTAAAAGGTATCCAGCAGGTTAGTTCCAGGGTATGAGTCATGTTATTTATAGCAGAACATAGCAAAGAACCCTCTTTGCCACATACCATTCCCCTTAGCTTTGCAATGCTTGGTGACACAACTCCCTCTCACTTAGCTTTGCCTACTTTGGTGTCTCAGCTGCCCTGCGCAGCACAAACTTCCATGAGGGGGCATCAACATTATTTTGGGAAGCCCCAGTTTTGAATTTCCCATCACCTCCTACAATCTGTTGAGGTGGGGGTCAAGAATGGAAGGGCCTATGGAACCCTAACACTTTACAAGGGCCTGACACATGTGCACACTATTTGCCCTTTTGGGTGGGCACTTGGTCAAACCCCATGTCACCTGGATTATAGGAGTGTATGGATACTCAGGTGTCAGAACCTCTCCTTTGCTACCTCTGTGCCCCTTTTAAGTGTTGCTTTACTTTTGATTACCCGCTCGTGAGCTATGCGCTCATGAGCGGGTCTGAATCAGGCCATCTCTCTTTAATTGGGCTTATACAGACTCATAGGCCCCATCCACCTGCGATGGTTTGCCAAGATCCTGCAATGCTGCAAACCGGCATCGCAGGAGCGCAGAAATCCAACATGTTGGATCTTGCAGATTTGACGATCACGATCAAAAAATGATCGCGATCGTCAAATCGCCGACATTTAACATGGCAAATGTCTGCGATCCGGCGTCGGATCGCAGAACATTGATGGTGGGAGGTTGGCGTTTCCACCCGGAAATGCCGGCATTTCCCATCGCATCGCTGGATCGCGACTAACAGTCGCTTATGTACAGTATGGCCAACTTAACACAGATACATCTTTTCTTAGCAGCCTGTGCTTAGATATCTGTACCACACCCAAATAAAAATGCAGAGAAACACATTTGGTGCTTTTCAGCAAGATAAAGACCTTTTCCTGTTGCAACAAATTTCAGAAACAGTTGAGTTTGTTTGGAAATAATCACACTGTGTATACCAGTGGTTCCCAACCACGGTCCTCAAGGCACACTAACAGTCCAGGTTTTACGTATATCCATGATTGAGCACAGGTGACTTAATTAGTACCTCAACTATTTTGATTTAAGCATCTGTTCTCAAGCATGGATATCACTAAAACCAGGACTGTTAGCATGCTTTGAGGACTGAGGTTGGGAATCACTGGTGTATACAGTTGTTTCTCTTCACAAATAACACAGCATAAATGTTATTCATTTTCCACATTAGCAAATAATCAAATTTTTACAGGCCGGTTAACCTCACTCACCAACCCAACAAAACAGTGTCTGGTCTCTGCCATGCGATTCGAGCTAGCAGAAGTATCCTACAAATGACACCACTTTGTAAGATTCTCCTTACAAAGAACACACTTAACAGCAGTTGTCCTTGTCAGATGGCTTTTTACAGACGCAAAATGTTATATCAGCACATTTACATCCAGCATATGGCTACCTGACACTAAGCTAAACATTACCTGCTCTCTATCACCTGGCCAACTAATTCAGCATCAGGAGCTCCTTCCCCCTGAATCCCATAATCCTTTATGCTCCACACAAACACCAAATCAGACCCATGTGGTACAGATGTGTTTTAAAGGTATCCAGCAGGTTTGTTCCAGGGAATAAGTCATGTTCTTTATAGCAAAACATGACAAAGAACCCTCTTTGCCACGGTACTTATAGTGGAAACAGTTGATAGGACACCTATTTCTTCTGGCCCAGTTTTGCAAGAGACTATTGCCTTATGGGCCCCATATATCTGTGATGGATTGCCGCGATCCCGCGATGCTGCAACCCAGCATCGCGGGATTGCAGAAATCCAACATGTTGGAGTTTCCCAATTTGACGATCGTGATCAAAAAATTATTGTGATTGTCTAATCGGGGACATTTAACATTGAAAATTTCATCGATCCTGTGACATATTGCTGACCATCGATGGTGGCCACCTGGCGTTTCCACCCAGCAGATCGGCATTTCTGATCGCGTCGCAGGTTCGCGGAAACCCCACTCTGATGTATGGGCACCTTAAGCCCTGGAGAAACCATACAGAGTCAGAGAGAACAGTTAACTTTAGATGTTGGTCATTCTCCTTGCTTTCTGATTATTCTGAGAATAACCTGGTTGTGGAAACATAGGAGGTGATTCAGTGGAGGGTGAAGGATCTATCGCATCTGCTAACATGTTAGCTGCTGCAATAGCTGTATGGTAATGCAGCAGGATGCAACACATTTCCTGCATGCATTAATGATCTGAGCTGTGTCTAAAGATTGTATGCACAGTATCGGGTGGCAAAAACCTACAAAAAAATAACAAACTCGGAATACAATATTTAGGAATTCAACAGGCTTCTGATGGATATTTTTCTTCCACCAGCCCAGTGGTTCCCAAACTTTTTGAATCATGGCGACCTAGCATATAAGCATTGTTTTCATGACACCCCTAAGTTTAAGTCTGTTATTGACAAATTCAGAAATGTAGTAAAGTAATAAAGTGAATTAAATTGTGATTACCTGTCTCCCTTAGGTTCAGTTATGTGGTGGTGGACAGGTTTGAGCTTCTGTTTGTCCCCATATTTACATTATATTGACCATAAAGAATTTGATGTGGTCCTGGACCACCAACCTGAGGCAGCCCTGCAAGTGTCCTGAGGCACCCCAGGGTACCATGGCGCACAGTTTGGGAACCACTGAACTAGCCTATTCTCCAACAAGAAATCTACAAAAGGTTCCATTATGCTACCAAAGCCGGTTACATGGGAATTCTAGCCCTAGTCTTTCATAATTTCTGGTGGCTTCAGATGTCAAAAGAGGCTAAAGCCCACAGTCAGTCATGTTCCGCTGGTGCTCAACATAAGACTACACATACTGCACCATCCTGCTTGCCACAACCTCTACCTATTCTTACCAATATGCATATTTCACATGACATGAAGGTTCAACCATTCTGGTCATAGTAGAAAGGTTCACTAAAATGGCTCATTTCATCACTCTTATGAAACTCCCAAAACTCCTCAGACTGTCGAGATTTTTTTTCATTATATTTACAGTTGACATGGCTGTCCACACTCTATAGTCACAGACAGGGGATCTCGTTTGCATCCCGCTTCTGGAAGGCTTTTTGCAACCTGCTGCAAGTCATGATAGATCTGTCTTCAGGTTTTCATTTACAAACCAATGGCCAGACAGAACATATTTTTCAGAGCCTGGATCAATACCTATGAATATATTCAAACTTCCAACAAAACAATTGGGTGGAGCTACTCCCTTTTGCAAAATGTACTTACAACAGTTC
Organism: Taudactylus pleione; assembly: GCA_031769625.1. NCBI lineage: Eukaryota > Metazoa > Chordata > Amphibia > Anura > Myobatrachidae > Taudactylus > Taudactylus pleione. The sequence continues at coordinate 1,289,098 of JAUIMM010000264.1, read as the reverse complement.
CTTCTATACATCTATTAAAGAAAGTCTATTTTATTTGAATTACGGTTTCCATCCACAGCCATTGCCAGACTTAACTATCGAATCACAGTTCTCAGATACAGGAATGACATTAAAAAATAAAGAGAGTCAGAAAGCACCTTGTCAATACAAAGCCCAAGCAGATAAACCCTGCAAGGCAGTTCTGTGTTATTGTATTGGGGGAAAAAAACATGACTGTCATCCAGGTTTCTGAATATGTAGCAACCTTCTTCAAAGTTATCCATTCCCTGTTTCAGCTCTACCAACCTCCTCTACGGTGAAATTGATGCTACTTCAACAGATGCAACATGTTCATCCAGTTTTCCATGTTTCCCAAGTCAAACCAGTCCTGCTACCATAAGATTCAAGCCAGTTCCAATAACATTGGTAGTTAATGGACAAGAGGAGTATTTGGTGGAGAAAATCATGGACTCCCAAAAGGTTAGAGGCCAAATCCAATTAATGGTCAAGTGGTTTGGAACCTGCTAATAATCTTGACTCTAGGTTAATTAAAAGTTCTTCCAGAATTTTCCTGATACACATAGTGTGCCTGAAAGTCATCCTCAGAGGCTGAACATGCTGCTGGAGTGCTGCAAATCTGTCCCCAAAGGGGGCCCAGGCAGTCACCTCCTGACCTGACCGACTATCTGATTTAGGTGGTGGGGTTTCTTGCACTCCCCACCATGAGTCACCGCTATTACAGATGGGCAATGGTGAGGAGGTCCTGCTTTCTCCTTTGGAACCATGGGAGGGACTGCACATGCACGCCCCTTGCTGGTCCAATTTGTAAACTCAGGCTTTTGATGCTAATCCACTCCAAGGTTCCCTTTTTCTATGATTTGACTCCACATGTACCAAAGCCTTACTATCTCATCCCTATATGTACTTTCACTAGCCTGACTAATTACACATGTACCAAAGTCTTGCTGTCTTGCCCCTGAGTGTACCTTCACCACCCTGACTGATTCCACATGTACCAAAGTTTTGCTCTCTTGCCCCTATATGTACCTTCGTCAGCCTGACTGATTTCACATATCCCAAAGTCTTGCTGTCTTGTCTCCTATCCCTGTTAGTACCTTTGCCAGTCTAGTTGTTTTCATGTGTACCAAAGCCTTGCTATCTCACCACTATCTGGCTAAAGAATGTACACTCAAAACATATTGGTTCAAGCATAATAATCCTTGCCAACTGTGACACTGTAGTGGAATAAAGTCCCTCTCCTAACAAATTAAAGAACACAAATGGGAGAAGAAAGTAGAAAGGACCTGGAATGGACAGTAATCCTTTATTAACAGTAAAGATAGTCAAGAAATATAGCTCAAGAAAGCAATACCATACAACAGAAAAATATTACCATATAACTCTTAGTTGGTGCTTCTTATGACTATTGAATTATTTTAATTTTTTTGTATTCTCTATCAAATTACCTTACTTTCAATCCAACACTCACATAAAGAGACATAAAATACCATATACTTTAAAACCCTCTACCCCATAAAATTATATCCATGAACAGTAAAAACCCTATACTAAGTCTATGGCGATATTATTATTATTATTATTATTATTATTATTATTATTATTATTATTATTATGTTCCTCTAATAAAATAATAATAATCCTCTGCACTATCAAGTAGCTCTCTCCCCTTCAGTGTCAGTTCTATACATAGACCCAGTGGTGGCCAAATATGGCCGACAGGTCAAATGCAGCCTGTCCCCTGCAGAAATCTGGCCCCTGTCTGGGATTGTTCTGTACAGCTCTGTCTGGAGTCAGACAAATTGGGTGTATGTATAGATGGAGATCCCACTTAGCTCAGCTCGCCAATATCACTGCCTCGGCCAGCCCTCATTGCTGCTCCAACCAGTTTGCCTTGTGGTCTCCTCAGTAGGACTCATAGTAGCACCAGACAGAGTATAACCACAGGTTCCTTCAGTTACCACACGCAAATCAACGGAAGCCGATCATGGCAATGATAGCTGGCCCTAAGTAGGGAGCACAGCACTCAGAGATGACAAAACAGGGCTGCCAGTGAGCAATGGTAGTCCAACTTCCAGAATAGGAGCAGCAAATCATGAGGTTTGGCAAACATTAATCTGGGTTGGGGGTGTCCAACATGTAGGTGAAGATGACTGGGTAGCAATCCTCCCAGAGTAGAATAGGGAAATCCAGCAGTCCACTATTTGGTGATATACTAAAAAACACTGTCAATCCACTATATGAGAGCAAATTAAACTCTTAAGTATATCTCAAATAATCTTAAACCTATGCAATATGTCTTCATAGGCTTCATCAGTGAGGTAAGCTCATATATTATGTCAGAGAACTGGAGTGAAGGTCTTTGTTGCCTCAGAACAAAAACACCTCCAGTGTGTGTCAAAAATTTCAAATCAGCCCATAAAAATGTTTTTTTGTGGAGAAAGGGTGATTCCCAATATCAAAATATAATAAATTGAGTGAGGAGTTCTGAAAACACATCCGTCTGTGATGGCCAACAACCCATGCCCCTAGACTCTGATCATATAATTGGGAATTAACCGAGAGGGCTCTGAGGCAGGCATATAAAGGGACATGACTGAGGGGGTTCTGAGGACTGAGGCATGTATGACAGTGCCCAAAATCATTAAATATATGTTTATTTCAATATATTAGTTTTAGTGTTTCTGCTAAGCTAATAACCCTAACCTAATTACTGAGAGGCTCTCTGTGCAGAAGTATTTTGCGGCCCTACGTCCAAAACCATTTTCTTAATATGGCACTCCAAGAAAAAAGTTTGAATGCCCCCGCTTTACACATTCAACATCTCTTGCAAAGTCTAAATGATACTTATGAAAAAAAATTGTAAATAATAGTGACTCAAAATAGTCTCAAATGTAATTTCACACAAAGGCCATGAACTAATGTTGCACTTATTTATTATTTCTTGGGTGGTTTATTAAGTATCTCAGATGCAGCTAGATGTGCTTCTTTAAGTTGTGAGCTCCATAAGCTCAAGATGAGACTGATAAATGTGACAGTTTGCATTATCTACTTTACTGGAGATGACTAAGTTAACTTACATGCCACCAATGGTCAATATATGAAAGTCACTTAGGATTAATCCCTTTCTTGTAGAAATACTCTGAGGTAGCAGGAATAGTTCACTGGGATTGAAGTTGATGAAGTTTAGCTTAGTCTCTCCCTAGCTTTACAGTAGAGCAGTATTAAGTTTTTATTCTCCCTACTCAGCCATCCATAGTCTGAGATGGGATCCTTGTGTGGCTTTAGTGCATATTCACTATTTTTATTTAAAATCAGATTGGGTTCTTTACTGTAGCTGGCAAGCAACTGGCTATATCTTTCTGTTCTAACTATGCAGATATGTATCCCATTTATTTAAATGGGTTAGGAATAGTTAGATTAATAGACCTTAACGCACTGCTGCATGCATTTTGCAGGTTCAGCACCGTCCTTATGAGACAGCTCCACCCTTGATGGGAATAAAAACTGTTTGGACAACTTCTCCTTCCAATCACTCTCCAAGTCTTGATATATTTTCCTCTCAGTCTGTAAGATTAGACGAGATGTCCAGCTGTCCTCTTTACAGGTCACCGTCAGTCTCATAAGTAGCTAAGATCAGAGAACCCCTCCTCTAAGCCAGTGGTTCTCAAACTCGGTCCTCAGGACCCCACACAGGTCACATTTTGTAGGTCACCCAGCAGGTGCACATGTGTATTCATTACTCACTGTTACATTTTTAAGTTCCACAGGTGGAGCTAATTAATTCACATGTGATTCTGTGAGGAGACCTGGAAAACATGCACTGTTTGGGGTCCTGAGGACCGAGTTTGAGAACCTATGCTCTAAGCTATAACCTCACTCACTGAACTGCTGGGAGCCTTAATTTTTAGTGTGCATCTTCCCACTCACAGCATGAACTGCTACAGTAAGTTACATCTTGTCGGCAAGGATGTTTCAAGGCAGTTTCACCTTATACTGGCAATACATAGCAGACAGAAACCCCCAATCAACTATCACCACATCCTAGATCATTGTGGGTTCAATTAAAACCTGGTGCAGTCTCTCATATTAGAACTATTATTACAGACTTTGTTGCACAAGGAAGTACATAAAATGCCAGTGCCAGTAGTCAGTGTACCATTGCATTGTCCTTTTGTTGCATTAGTGATGTGATGATACGATGCATATTTTTAGGAAAAAGACTCTGGCAGGACGATTGGTGCAGTTAAGTTACTAAGTCCATTAGTCTTATTTCTTTCTCTTTTCTATTTGTACACCCTTCTAATTACTACCAGCTCCAAAAGTGATTTGAATCAAGGAATTGTAATATATTTTTTTTGTTGTATATAAAAGATTACAGCTTGATATAAGTTAGATAGGAAAATAGGTGACACTTGTGTACCTAAAGAGACTTTACAGCTCAAAAAGTGTATTTGTTTCCTTAACAACCCTTTTTTAAATTACATTCTTTAAACCAAGACAAAATTGTAAAGCTGTATAGCCAATGCGTGGGCCATGAAAACAACCAGGGGAGTAAATATTTAATTTTGAACATGATTTATTGCAAGTATGGAACATCAGTCAAACAGTACATAATTACAATAATAACTTATCATGAGCATAAAGTACTAGAGTGAGTATTATTGTACTGATATTTAAATAGTGTAACCACTTAAATAACAAAATCATTACTTTAAAATTTATTTTTTGACAACCACTACACAATGCCTGCTACATTTTAACAGAATGCCTACATGTTTCATTCTCTGTCTCTAGTCCATAAGGAACAGGAGATACTGTGTACTGTACTTGCCCAGAACTGTGAGAGTATGCTTATGCAGATTTGACTCTGTCATGTACTGTAAACCAGTCTGCACCTGGATGGGTGGAATGAGGCTGGACTATCATATGTGGAATACAGTCATGGTGTGTTAGTGAAATTGCAAACACATGTAGACCAATAAAAATACGCATTTATTCTAGTCTTAGCCGTATTGTTTATGGATGGTCAGGGGCAGTTGTAATTTGCAGATGATGATGGTCATCAATGTTGGTGAAACACTTACTGTATGATTAACAGTTTGCACACACTCTCCCAACACTGATGGGTGCTTTCTTCAACATTCAAGTGTATATTATGTTTTTGTGTGCATGCTTAAGAAAAACGTTTTATTTTTTTACTTACACAAAGCACGAGCTATTTCTGTTGTAGATACAGTTTTAGTGATCCCTGTTAGTGAATACATTAACTGCACATACAATAAATGATTTAAGCCATGTTTACAAGTAGGACATAAGCGCAAATGACCTATGCCTAGCATAAGGCAGGCACATACTGTATGCTACTTTTGTTGACTGGAACTAGATCTTGTGCTCTGTATATTGTATGGGTGAAAATATGCTATTTTTGCATGCAATGTTTTCAATTGCAACTTAGACCCGTATTCAATTTGGAGCGAAAAGCCGAGATTGGTGAAAAAGTTTTGCCAATGACGTCATTTCGCCAGGTGGAAAAGTATCGCCGTATTCAATTTGAAAGACTTTCCGCCTAGGCAGAAAGTCAGTGCAATGTAATAGGCCAAAAAGTTTAACTTATGAATAGCAGGCGGAAAAAAGTGTAGAATTGGGGTATTGGGGTGCAACGTTGCAGTAACCCCAGTGCAGCCTTCAGACAGTCCTCCAAAGGTAAACTGCATCAAAATATTCTTAAAAAAGAGTTAAGAACACCCAAAAAAATAACTTTCATTTTGGGGGCAAAAATAAAAAAATTTGGGGGACAAAGTTAAAAACTAGCAAAATAGACTCCAGGGGGGTCCCCAAGTATGCCCCAGGTGTTTTTTGGATTGCAGGTGTATGTGGCACGTGGATTTTTACATATTTTTTAATGATACTTTAGCAACTTTAAAATATGCTAATCCCCAATTTCAGGTACACAAAATTTGCAGGGACTAGTTATTTTCTCCAAAAAATAAAACAAAAAGCTATTCTTCACCAGTTATGCAAATACACAAAACAGCGCCTATTGAGACCATTTAAAAACACCAAATACCTTCAACAGGCCAATTCGGGGGTATCCATAGTGATCCCCCATGTCAGTGCATCTTTTGGGGGGTGCCAGGCTGATTACCCAATTTTGGAGAGGACTTTCCGCCTGTTCAAGTATTGCCGGGTGCCGTTTTCACTTACTTTCATATTGAATACGGGGAATCGAGGGGATGCGTGCAAAAAGTTTCCGCACCCAGAACACACGATGTAAGTGAAAAGTCCACCGGGTGAAAAAGTATCATGGGTGCGTAACATATTGAATACGGGCCTTAGTCTCATTTTGTAGCTCACTCTGCATCAGCCCCATTATTCACAATTATTTATGGGAAAAAAGACATAGTAAGTTCAGACAGGAGGAAGAAAGGGAGTGCAGGATAGAACGTCCAGAAAAGGGAGAGTATATTTGGGAGGTGGTTTCATGACTAAATGTATCACACAATGATAACAAACCAGATGAATGATAAACAGATGAATGATAAATTACAAAAAGATGAATGATAAATGGAAACGTCCGATGGGTACGGAATGCAGATATTGGAACAATGAAGAAAGCAGGGGGTGGAGAAGAGCTCAAAAGCCACAAACCCATTGAAGGAGCATCTTGTGCACACAAAGAAACTGTAAAATTGAGTGGCTGCATGCTGCTTCTATATGGAATAGAGGGGGTTGGCAACCAGAATATGGGCAGAGATAATACATGCATGAAAGAGAGGGCTGAAAAGGAGACAGAATCTATGCAGAAAAGCTGGGAGAGAAATACATGAGCTATGCAGAGGGAGTAAGAGGAGATGCAGAAATGTGCTGAGACCATACTTGTCGACCTTTCGGCTGCCCCGCCAGAAGGGGGCAGCCAGGTCTGCACTGCAGGGGGATTGGAGCACATGAAGTCCCCCTAAACGGCAAAAGCTCAGAGAAGACGATATACTTTACCTGGTGAAACTAAAAACTATATACAGTTTAATGTAATCTCAAAAGCACAAGTTAATTGTTCTAGCTAAATTATTTCCATGGTTTATATTTTCATGTGCTAGTTTAATTATGTTTTGTTATTCCTGAGCATTGCACATTACATTTTCAAGATGTACCATTACTTTACAGCATTAGAAAACTAACATTAGCGTCTTTCTGTAGCAGTGCTGTCTTGGCATTCTACGGCTGTCAGTGCAGACTTACACATTTTAATTGCTTTGGCATAGCTTTAAGTTCTTGAAACAATAGAGAAGAGGATGAAGTGAATAACTTGAAATATTCTCAACTTACTTTTTAAAATTCAGAAACCAAGTTTTTTCTGTCTTATTAAATACATTATTTCTATGCAAAAAAAAAATTGAAATGGCAATTATCAAATAGTTCCTGTCTACATCACAGTTATGCACATCGTTCCAAATACTGTAAATTTTTTTGCCCTTGGATGTCATTTTATTTCCAAATATATTTTAGTAAAGATTTACCATGTGGCATAGATGAATGGAAATGCATTAACACTGCAATTTTGAGATGCAATATAATCATTTCCTTTTCGGACATAGTACAGTGCTTAATACTGTGCTGTGTGTTTGAGGATGAAGAATAGAGGTTTATACTAGCAAGCTGTCTTGAAAGATACTTCACCATATTACTGTAGATCACATGATCATTTTTTAATCCATTAGGTTATAAACAATCCTTTTGGCAGGCTGAGATTTTCATCAAAGCCACACAGGGCATGGCCTAGGAATTCAGACTTATAGAGGTAGCATTCTGCTCATATTTGTAATGAATAGTACCTGAAGAGAAATGATGAGACCTCTGGAACCACTAATAGAACTTTTCAACTATACTGTAGTTGCTGCTTCCCCCTTAAAGTTGAACACACCAGTGCTCTGATGCTCCCACAACACATGCAATATATTACTAGACCATACCATATGTAACAACATCTATTAGTATACAAATAGCAAGTGTTTATGCTTAAGCCCAGTATTAAGCTACAGTTATGTTCTTAATGTTTACTGAGTACTAACAGATATATTACAGAACCCACTGATAGTGAAATCTGACTATATATAATTGATAATACAAATGCTAATGCACACCAATAATAATGTCTGAGTACAGATAAAGTATAACTATAGACATTCAAGTCCAAAATGATAAGTCAAACAGATTAACATTTAACCATACCACGGTCAGGGCTGGCAGCAAACAAATTATATTCATAAGAAAAGCATAAGTTAGAATAAGGATAACATTATTTAGGTCAATAACAACAAGTATATATCATGTCACCACACTGAAGGAGGAACTGTTATCTACTGTATATGGGAAGCAGCCAGGCAAGCTATTTAAACTTGCCTGGAACAATAGGCTGTCACTCATCCCAGCTCTGCAATATCTGGGGAAAGAAGGGATGCCCTTACAAGAGAAGGAAGTTATTAGGATTTCCCTGGCATCCGCATCTACGGTGGAAACAGAAATTATATTTGTGTGCAATGCCCCAGCGACGAGACCCGATATTATAATTGATTTTTTTCTTGGATTTTGTGTATAATTTATATTTACATATTATAATCATTGAAACAATAACAACTTTTTGAGGGCTGAATCACTATCACACTGTTATGGCAAAGTGTCTCACCAGATAAGGCAGGAAAACTTGGGTTGCAGAGTAGCCTGCCTGGAGGGCAGGATTTCTTGGCTAGATGAGTTGCCTGCCAGGACGGCAGGATTTCTTGGCTAGATGAGTTGCCTGCCAGGAGGGCAGGATTTCTTGGCTAGATGAGTTGCCTGCCGGGAGGGCAGAATTTCTTGGCTTGATGAGTTGCCTGCCAGGAGGGCAGGATTTCTTGGCTAGATGAGTTGACTGCCAGGAGAGCAGGATTTCATGGCTAGATGAGTTGCCTGCCAGGAGGGCAGGATTTCTTGGCTAGATGAGTTGCCTGCCAGGAGAGCAGGATAACTTGGCTAGATGAGTTGCCTGCCAGGAGGGCAGGATAACACAGGCTGGAAATAGTTCAGGTGTAAATGTACAGTTTGATTATACATAGTAGGGCTGAGAAAACTGTAGCTGCTGATTATACAGAGGAAGCACGGACCCAAAGGCTTGGGCCTGCAAACACTGAGCACAGCATGTGGATGGTGAAAACAGACAGCAAGCAACAGCAATCAGAGCAGAGTGGAACAACAGTCTTGAATAATTGAGCTACCTGCTGAAGCCTGGAAGGCAGCGTGGAGGGAGACAGAGAGTGGTAAATAGAAGCAGCGGCTGAAGTGTAGACAATCACGGAGGATAGCTGGAACAACCAGACCAAGTTGTAAGAGGAAACTCTCTAACTGGTGAGGGGGAATGAATCTGGAAGCTACAAATAGGAGGAGCAGCCAATCAGCAGCATATGGAGTATGAGTCATTCTCTGCAGCATCCCCGGTGCTTGGTAATCAGTGGAACCAGATTCTGAGTCAGTGTAGGTCCCGAGCCAGTGGGAAACAAGCCGCTGCCATGGCTTTTGACAGTACCCCCCCCTTGACACGGGGTTGAAGAACCCCCAGAGCCTGGTTTAAAGGGAAATTCCTGAAAAAACATGATCTTCAACCTGGGAGCATGTAAGGCATCTTCTGGAATCTAGGAAAGTTCTTCCGGACCATAGCCCTTCCAATGGACCAGAAACTGCAACCGACCTCTAGATACTCAAGAATCCAGAACTTTCTCAACCACAAACTCCTGTTGACCGTGGACCACCACCGAAGCAGGCCTGAAAGGACTCCAGTTCCCAAATCTATCTGACTTATGGACTTGCTTTAATAAAGAGGCATGAAAAGTGTTGTTAATCTTTAATGAATTTGGTAGTTGGAGTTTGAAAGCAACTGGGTTAACTTGAGAAATGATCCGGAATGGACCAATAAACCGAGGACCCAATTTGTGAGAGGGTTGACCGAGTTTGATATTTCTAGTGGACAGCCACACTAAGTCCCCCCTTTTGAACATGCAAGGCCTCCGATGTCTATCTGCCAATTTCTTAGAATGGAGAGATGCCTTGAGGAGATTATGATGCACCTTGGCCCAAATACCACAGAGTCTGGAAACAGTCCCTGCATCAGAGGATCTGGAGAATGATAAATCAAATGAATTGGCCCGAGGATGTTGGCCCGTCACACAATAGAAGGGTGAAACTGAAGATGCAGAGTGAATGGAATTGTTAAAAGCAAATTCAGCCATGGGAAGATGAGACACCCAATCATTCTGGAATTTTGAGATGTAACACCATAAATATTGCTCCAGGGTTTGATTAGCACGTTCTGTCTGCCCATTAGACTGTGGGTGATATCCTGAAGACAAGCTAAGACTGATACCCAGTGCAGTGCAGAAATATCTCCAAAACCGTGCAACAAATTGCATCCCACGGTCGGAAACAATTTCACAGGGAAGACCATGCAAATGAAAAATATGTTCCAAGAAGAGGACAGAAAGTTCTTTGGCAGATGGCAATTTGGGCAGAGGAATAAAGTGTGTCATTTTGCTAAAGCGGTCCACGATAGTCCAAATAACTGAATAGCCAGCAGAGCGAGGAAGGTCCACAATGAAGTCCATCACAATGTGTGTCCAGGGTCTCTTTGGTGTGGAATGAGGAAGCAGTAATCCTGATGGTAGGGTACGAGGAGTCTTGTTATGAGCACAAACCTCACATGCCAAAACAAACTCCCAAACATCCAAAGCCAAAGACGGCCACCAAACCACACGAAACATTAATTCAATGGTCTTATTGATGCCTGGATGTCCGAAAGCCCGTCTCACATGGAAGTCCTGTAGGACAGCTTTTCTCAAATTTACAGGAACAAACAGGCGATTGGACGGTCTACTAGGAGGCAAATCCTCTTGAAACACAAATAGATCCTCAGCCAAATTTCAAGATAAAGTCACCTGGATACAATATCTGGGAATGATGGATTCTTTGATCACAGTATCCTGTTGGACAGGAGTGAAACTCCTGGACAATGCATCAGCCTTGATGTTAGTAGATCCGGGTCAAAAAGAAATGAGAAAATTAAATCTGGTAAAAAATAGTGCCCATCGTGCTTGCCTGGAGTTAAGCCTCTAGGCTGATTCAATGTATGCCAAATTTTTGTGGTCGGTGAGGATAGAGATCCGGTGTTTGGCTCCTTCAAGCCAATGTCTCCAATCCTCAAAAGCTAACTTAATGGCAAGCAGCTCCCTGTTCCCAACGTCATAATTATACTCGGCTGAAGAAAATTTACATGAAAAAAAATGCACATGGATGGAGTTTGCCATCCAACGGATTAATCTGATAGAGAATAGCTCCTGCCCCAATCTCAGAGGCATCCACCTCAACCACAAAAGGCAGATCTGGATCCGGATGTTTGAGAACAGGGGGGCTGGTGAAAGCAAGTTTGAGATGTTCAAAGGCCCGAACTGCCTGACTAGGCCAGTTAGAAGCATCCGCACCTTTCTTGGTTAACTCTACTATGGGGGCAACAATGGAGGAAAATGAGCCAATAAATCTCCAATAGTAATTGGAAAAACCAAGGAAACGTTGAATGTCTTTCAATGTAGTAGGCTGAACCCAGTCCAATACTGCTTTCACCTTTCCAGGATCCATGGAGAAGCCATGAGGAGAAATAATATATCCAAGAAAAGATACTTGCTCCACATGAAACTCACACTTCTCCAAGTTGGCAAATAACGAATTCTCTCTCAATTTAGATAGGACCTGACTGACATGCTGGTCATGCTGGTGCATGGAGTGAGAATAAATGAGGATGTCATAAAGATAAACAACCACAAAAATGCCAAGAAACTCCCGGAGTACATCGTTGATAAAGTCTTGAAAGACTGCTGGAGAATTAGCCAATCCAAATGGCATAACTAAATTTTCATAGTGCCCCATATGCATATTGAACACCGTTTTCCATTCATCTCCGGTCTTGATCCGGATCAAATTATAAGCTCCACGGAGATCAATCTTGGAAAAAATGGAAGCTTGCCGGAGCTGATCAAAAAGTACCGAGGTCAAGGGCAAAGGGTACGAGTTTTTGATGGTGATTTCGTTCAATGCCATAAAGTCAATGCAAGGACGTAATGACCCATCCTTCTACTGGACGAAGAAGAAACCACCCCCAACCAGAGATTTAGAAGGACGGATGAATCCTTTAGCCAAGGCATCTGCAATATACTCCTCCATGGCCTTATTCTCAGGTATAGAAAGAGAATAGAGACGACCCTTGGGTAACTTGGCTCCTGGTAACAGCTGTATGGCGCAATCATACGGACGATGAGGTAGTAGAGAATTGGCCTTTGATTTAGAAAAAACATCTACAAAAAGATGGTATTGAACAGGAAGACCTGGAAGAGACTCTGAGACAGTAGAGATAGCCATCCGGATGGGTGTAGATAAACAGCAATTTTGACACGCTGGACTCCATTTGACAATACCCCCCGTAATCCAAGCAATGATGGGATTATGGGTCACTAACCATGGAAACCCCAAAATGATGGGAGCAAAAGGACACTGGAGTAGAAAAAATAAATCATCTCCGAATGCAAAATTCCAACTGAGAGACGAAGAGGTGGAGTCTTGAATTTGATAAGACTATTAGCCACCAGATCACCATCTAACCCACAAATAGGAACCTCTTGAGGTAAAGGAACTGCAGCTAAACCTAAGGAATGAAAAAATGATGAAGTCCATGAAGTTCCCAGCAGCACCGCTGTCCACAAACACCGATACGGAATGGACGGATTGCGACAGATATACCACAGCAGGAACTAGCATTGAATTTTTTGAGGAAACAGATGCCAGGCCTAAATGTAACTCCTCTTTTACATTCAGACCCGATCTTTTACTGGCGTATGTGGGCAAGATTTCAGCGAATGACCTCTAGCTCCACAATATAGGCAGAGGCCTTGAGATCATCGTCTTTGTCTCTCCCTGGGCGATAGCCGGAAAGCTCCCAGTTGCATGGGTTCCTCAGAGTCCTCCGCCAGCGGCCAGGAAGGTGACTGAGGCGACTGTACAGAAAGACTGCGTTCTCGTTTGCGTTCTCTGAGGCGATGGTCAATACGGATGGCTGAAGAGATTAAGTCGTCAAGGGACTCAGGTGATGGATGTTGGTCCAAAATGTCCTTGATGGCATCCGAAAGACCCAAGCGGAATTGGCTATGCAATGCCGGGTTGTTCCATCCTGAATCCACTGCCCATCTCCGAAACTCTGAGGAATAATCCTCTGCGGGATTCTTTCCCTGCCAAAGAGCCTGCAGCTTGGATTTGGCCAAAGAACTAAGGTCATGATCTGCATATAATAATCCAAGAGCATTTAAAAAGGCATCTACTGATAAAAGCGCAGAATGTGTTGAAGCGAGACCAAATGCCCAAGTCTGTGGATCTCCTTGTAAGAGCGAGATCACTAATCCTACCCGCTGAGTCTCGGATCCAGAAGATAAAGGTCGGAGACGAAAATAGAGTTTGCAACTCTCACGGAAGTTCAGGAACTGAGTACGGTCTTCAGAAAACCTATCAGGGAGATTCATTTTAGGTTCCTTGGGAACGGCTCCAGGAGTGGATGCCCGAACATCCTCAAATCTTATAGAGAGCTCCTGAACTTTTTGGGTAAGCACTTGGATCTGTGCGGCAAGGATTTGTGCAGGGTTTTGAGCCTGCTCCATAATGAAGGACACGGAACGCACAGACTAAAATACAAAGTTGGCCGGTTATATTGTTATGGCAAAGTGTCTCACCAGATAAGGCAGGAAAACTTGGGTTGCAGAGTAGCCTGCCAGGATGGCAGGATTTCTTGGCTAGATGAGTTGCCTGCCAGGAGGGCAGAATTTCTTGGCTAGATGAGTTGCCTGCCAGGAGGGCAGGATTTCTTGGCTAGATGAGTTGCCTGCCAGGAGGGCAGGATTTCTTGGCTAGATGAGTTGCCTGCCAGGAGGGCAGGATTTCTTGGCTAGATGAGTTGCCTGCCGGGAGGGCAGAATTTCTTGGCTAGATGAGTTGCCTGCCAGGAGGGCAGGATTTCTTGGCTAGATGAGTTGCCTGCCAGGAGAGCAGGATAACTTGGCTAGATGAGTAGCCTGCCAGGAGGGCAGGATAACACAGGCTGAAAATAGTTCAGGTGTAAATGTACAGTTTGATTATACATAGTAGGGCTGAGAAAACTGTAGCTGCTGATTATACAGAGGAAGCACGGACCCAAAGGCTTGGGCCTGCAAACACTGAGCACAGCATGTGGAAGGTGAAAACAGACAGCAAGCAACAGCAATCAGAGCAGAGTGGAACAACAGTCTTGAATAATTGAGCTACCTGCTGAAGCCTGGAAGGCAGCGTGGAGGGAGACGGAGAGTGGTAAATAGAAGCAGCGGCTGAAGTGTAGATAATCACGGAGGATAGCTGGAACAACCAGACCGAGCTGTAAGAGGAAACTCTCTAACCGGCAAGGGGGAATGAATCTAGAAGCTACAAATAGGAGGAGCAGCCAATCAGCAGCATATGGAGTATGAGTCACTCTCTGCAGCATCCCTGGTGCTTGGTAATCAGTGGAACCGGATTCTGAGTCAGTGTAGGTCCCGAGCCGGTGGGAAACAAGCCGCTGCCACGACTTGTGACACACACATTAAACTCCCTATCAGTAGAGTCAGTTACATATCATAAAACAATAATAGTTAAGGCCATATCAGATTCTGAAGCTCAAAAGCTTAGTATTTTATCCTTTTCAGTCTGTTTTGTTTATTATCAATTAATGGAATTTAATTTTGTTTTTGTCATTATCAATCTGCACAAATTAACTATATTTAAAGGTTTTCTTTAATAATGACCCTCAGTGTATATTTATACATTGACACAGAACAAAGTAAATGACACATGGCAATTAAAGCATCTAGCATTACTGTACATCCACTTACGATGCAAAATGAAAAAAATGTTACATGTAACAAATATGTGTATGACTGATATAAAAATATGCAACAGTAAAAAAGCAGTTGCAGCTCTTGGATGTTAATAGCAGAAATCATTGGAACTATTTAGTTGAAATAATATTTAGGCTTTTAATTCCACTAATAAATAATAATAAAGTTAAAAATAGATGATGGAAGAAAGATATAACATAAAATAAATATTTTAAGAACCTTTTTAAAGCTTATAAAATGGTTT
Organism: Taudactylus pleione; assembly: GCA_031769625.1. Lineage (NCBI taxonomy): Eukaryota > Metazoa > Chordata > Amphibia > Anura > Myobatrachidae > Taudactylus > Taudactylus pleione. The sequence continues at coordinate 1,273,891 of JAUIMM010000264.1, read as the reverse complement.
ATAAAAAAAAAATTCCATTTGTAGTTGCAAACCTGCGATAGCAATAACAGAATAGTTATTTTTGTGGTAAAAGTACCACCATGATACTCCTTACTTAGGCTTTTCAATGAAAAGGCAATCTTTACACTTGTGGGTGTTACTGCTATCAACACATGCATTATCGTGGGCAGTAATCTTTTAAAGTGAGCAGGCCCGGTGACAGAGGGGAATATGTACTGGGCCCCGAGCTTCTGAATGGCCCCAGCACAATCCTCCCCAGTAAAAGAAACTGACAGCTGAGCTATGTACCTAGTCTACACCACGGCCTCACTGAATAAGGCCTGGGACCTCCACAGTGAGTTGAGCTAGCTTCTGCCCTCTGGCCGGACAGCGCAGCAAAGCTGTGAACTTTAAACAGTTATGCGGCGGCCTCATGACATCTCTTATCATGCCGCCCTACTCAGTGCACTTAGTGTTCCAAGGCCTGGTGTCGAAGCTGGATGCCTCTCCTCCACTGTCTCATAGCTCTCCACCCACAGCACCACCCGTGTCGGGGCATCCGCTCAGTGTTCGGTGCCATGGAGTTTGGGTGTCTGACCAGCGTGCAGGCCAGTGGGGATGGGGGTAATGCAGAAGCTCCTCAGATGCAGTCATGACGAGCTGGACACCTCCTTAATGTATGCAGCTGGGGAGTCTTAGCGGGTGCTTAGGGGACTCGGGCTCAGAGCAAAAGGTGAGAGGTACCACTTTTTCCAGATATGCTGGGGGCAGTGGCGTAACTAGGGCAGGGCCACCGGGGCTCACGTCCTGGGTGCCGTGGGACTGGCGGTGCGGGAGGGGGGTGCCACTAGCCATGGTAAAAGTCCATCCTAGTCACTCAGTGAACTGCAGAACGTATTGAGTGCAGTCTGCACTATACAGTTTCACACGCACTGTATAAGGGGCACAGCATAGGGGGGATAACTACCGGGAGCACTGTATTAGGGGCTCTACTGGGAGACTTCATAAGGGGTACCACTACTGGAGGCACTGTATAAGGGGCACAGCATAGAGGGGATCACTACTAGGGGCACTGTATTAGGGGCACTACTGGGGGCCTGCATAAGAGGGACCACTACTGGGGGCCTGCATAAGAGTGACCACTACTGGGGGCACTGTATGCTGGGGGTACCGTATAAAGGGCACTACTGGGGGCCTGCATATTGGGGACCACTACTGGGGGCACTGCAAAGGGTGGACTGAATAAGGGGCACTACATAGGGGGGCACAGTATAAGGGTGCCCTACTGGGGGCACTGTATAAAGGGCACTACTACATGGGGCACTGCTACTGGGGACATTGCATAAGGGGCACTACCAGTGGGCATTGCAAGAGGGGCTCTACTACTCAGGGCATTAAGGTGCATATGTAATGGAAAGGAATGTTCCCAGAGTGACGAGATTGGGGTGTGTGTCATGTTGACACATCCCATTTTTCAGTGACCATGCCCATTGTGGCATGTGACCAAGCCCATTTCTCAGTGCGCACATAGGGGAGGGGGGCACCATTTTTAATTTTGCCCTGTGCTCCATATACCCTAGTTACACAACTGGCTGGGAGTCAACCCTTGTCTTGGAGCAAGTGTCTGCCAATCAGGAGTTGGTGTCGGGGTATGGATGGGACCAAGCTGATGATTGACAACTGATAACATTGGCCAGGTGTCACCTGTCTCAGGGACAGTCCCTGTGTTTGTAGCCTTGTTCCTGTGTTTCTGCAGTGTCAACATGGTGCTTGCTATACTGTATATGGGGTATAATTATCTCCTTATCCTCTTGCTCTATAATGCTCACAGAGAGGTTTTGCACTCCACTGTGATTTGAGGGCACTTTGCGGCTTATCATTTGATATGAGGGACCCAAAAATATAAGTTTACCGGGCCCAATAATTTATGTTGCCAGCTCTGGAAGTGAGTAAAAAGCATTCTAATTTATGAATGGGTTTTCCCTTTAATAAATTGGCCTCATAGTGTAAGCCAAAACTTTAGTAAGTATTCCCAGACCAGCACTGTGTCTAAATACCATATGAGCCAAAAGCAAGTAGTCAGCGATGAACATGTGCAGCTATAGTAATTCAATAAAAAACATACATATACAGGAGTTAGTAATCAAATTATTCTAGTAATATATAAAAACGCTAATATAAACTAACAACTGTAGCTTTGATCCCTTATCCATAAAATAGATACAGTAATATACAGTTACAGTATATCAAAATTAAATTAACCAGCAAATGGGTTAATACAGTAGCTTACTTATTGCATTAAATAAAAATTGATGGGATTTTTAATGCATTATACAGATGTGTTATTGCTCATCCTTGCTCTGCTCATGCCAATAGGCTGAGTACACACTAGGCAACCCACCAATACGACGCCCGATGGTTTGTTAGTACAATATGTCGGGCGGGCATACACACTGCACGATCTGGTGAATGACCGCACAATATACAGTCAGGGCCATAAATATTGGGACATTGACAGAATTTACATATTTTGGCCTCTATTCACCACCACAATGGCTTTGAAATGAAACAAACAAGATGTGATTTAACTGCAGACTTTCAGATTTAATTTGAGGGTAATTACATCCAAATCAGGTGAACGGTGTAGGAATTACAACGGTTTCTGTATGTGCCTCCCACTTTTTAAGGGGCCAAAAGTAATGGGACAAACTAAATAATCCTAAATCTAACTTTCACTTTTTAATACTTTATTGCAAATCCTTTGCAGGCAATTACAGCCTGAAGTCTGGAACGCATAGACATCACCAGACGCTGGGTTTCATCCCTGGTGATTCTCTGCCAGGCCTCTACTGCAAATGTCTTCAGTTCCTGCTTGTTCTTGGGGCATTTTCCCTTCAGTTTTGTCTTCATCAAGTGAAATGCATGCTCAATCGGATTCAGGTCAGGGGATTGACTTGGCCATTGCATAACATTCCACTTTTTAGCCTTAAAAAACTCTTTGGTTGCTTTTGCAGTATGCTTCGGGTCATTGTCCATCTGCACTGTGAAGCGCCGTCCAATGAGTTCTGAAGCATTTGACTGAATATGAGCATATAATATTGCCCGAAACACTTCAGAATTCATTCTGCTGCTATTGTCAGCAGTCACATCATCAATAAATACAAGGGAACCAGTTCCATTGGCAGTCATACATGCCCATGCCATGACACTACCACCACCATGCTTCACTGATGAGGTGGTATGTTTTGGATCATGAGCAGTTCCTTTCCTTCTCTTCTCTTCCCATCACTCTGGTACAAGTTGATCTTTGTCTCATCTGTCCATAGGATGTTGTTCCGGAACTGTAATGGCTTTTTTAGATGTTGTTTGGCAAACTCTAATCTGGTCTTCCTGTTTTTGTGGCTCACCAATAGTTTGCATCTTGTGGTGAACCCTCTATATTCACTCTTGTGAAGTCTTCTCTTGATTGTTGACTTTGACACATATACATCTACCTCCTGGAGAGTGTTCTTGATTTGGCCAACTGTTGTGAAGGGGTTTTTCTTCACCAGGGAAATAATTCTTTTGTCATCCACCACAGTTGTTTTCCGTGGTCTTCCGGGTCTTTTGGTGTTGCTGAGCTCTCCGGTGCATTCTTTCTTTTTAAGAATGTTATAAACAGTTGATTTGGCCACACCTAATGTTTTTGCTATCTCTCTGATGGGTTTGTTTTGATTTTTCAGCCTAATGATGGCTTGCTTCACTGATAGTGACAGCTCTTTGGATCTCATATTGAGAGTTGACAGCAACTGATTCCAAATGCAAATTTCACACCTAGAATCAACTCCAGACCTTTTACCTGCTTAATTGATAATGAAATAACTAGGGAATAGCCCACACCTGTCCATGAAATAGCTTTTGAGTTGATAGTCCCATTACTTTTGGCCCCTTAAAAACTGGGGGGCACATATTGAAACTGTTGTAATTCCTACACCGTTCACCCAATTTGGATGTAATTACCCTCAAATTAAATCTGAAAGTCTGCAATTAAAGCACATCTTGTTTGTTTAATTTCAAAACCATTGTGGTGGTGAATAGAGGCCAAAATCTGAAAATTCTGTCAATGTCCCAATATTTATGGACCTGACTGTATCATTCACCTGCACCATTCACCTACCTACCTGGCATCAGCAGCTGGGTCACTCCATCGGCCATGCATGAACGTCCCGGATGTCGGCACGAGAGAGCATGCATAGTACGTACACACAATTTGGCATATCGTCTGAGAAATCGTCTAGTGTGTACCCAGCTTTATTCGCGACATAAAAATACTGTGGGATGGCATGGTAAAATACGAGAAGGTTCATGGTATGCAATACACAGGTTAACCGCTGGGTGGCCAGTGCTCCACGTACAGTGTAAACTGTAGCACAACCAGTTGTTTTAATAATACTGCATGGCAGGCTATGAAATCACTCATTTATTAAACACTGGCTGTACAATTTTTGGGGGCAGACACAGTAGAATCAATTACTGTTGCTCACTGTTAATACTTTAAGTTGCACACACGCAGTAATTAACACAGCAAAATAGCACATATTTTTCTTTACAGTGGAACTACAGATCCCAGCCAGTAACTGCCATCATGCCCTGACAGTAAGGGCCGGTGGAACCTGTACCCCCACTGTAAAGAAAATATTTAAAAAATGACAAGACTCACACCGAATGTTTTAGCACTTCATTAAACATTCACCCACACTCACATTACATACTTACCCCTACTCAATGGTGCAGGTCGGTTCTATTCTTCAGTAGACATCCAGGTCCTATGCAAAATAAACAAAATGCACACCGATCCCACAGACACGCATGGACATACAGTACTGTACATACAGCTGCTTGCCCGAGAATGACATGAGGCATGTGGGTTCCTGCCCTTTTGCTCTAATTGGCTGAGAGAGGTCTGCCTCTTAGCCAATCAGTGACCATTGTCATAGAAATCAGCAGCAGATTGGCTAAGAATCTTAGTTTTTTCCGCTTTTCCTTATACTGTAGTGTGTGAAGATACTCATCTGTACAACTTTGCACGGTAGCCGATGTACACTTTCAAAAGTGACATATTGTGTAAGCTGCTAGTGGCAATGTCAACAGTCAACTAAAGTTCAAGTGTCATCGTGAAAACATCTTATTTTATTAAACACTGCGTGTGTGACTTTATTCAATTACTTTAGCAGGAACAGCACAATAAAATCCTTGTTCACTGCTGCTCCGGTGATTTACATCTGCGTGTGTGACTTGATAGTGACTTCGTATGCAAGCAGCAGATTTAAGACTCCTCCATACAAGTCCCTTCTGTTGCAACATTTGCATATTTTTTTCCACAGCCGCTGCATACTAAATCACAGCTCTGGTGGTATTCGCATACATCTTTGAATCAGGGCCAACAGGAGGCTTAGCAAAATAAAAAATGCACACGTATTCCACAGAGATGTGTGATTCCAACACCTTAGCACTGATTGGATAAGAGGCAGATCTCTTTCAGCCAGTCAGCAAGCAGTTTAGTTCTTGTACTGCAAGCATTATTTCACTACATTGGATACTTAACGCATGCAAAAGCAACATCTGGTGGATGTAAACCAGTATTACACTCTTCGGCCTCTCAGTACACTATCCTGTGACTGAATACATTCCCATACTTACCACAGTGGATGGTCCTCCTCTCCCAGGTCTGTCCCATCTCCCTTGCTCACAGTGGGAACATTTGGTACATGTGCCCAGGCTTCCACTGTGTGTGCAGTGTAAAGACAGGACAGCCTTATACAGTATATACACATCTACAGTATATCTAGTCAAAAAAATGGAGGTGTAGCGCTTAGCCTATTTGGGAATTTGTGTGGTGTTAGTTGATGTAATGCCGTATATGGAGCAGTTTCTTTATTTGTGTAAAAAGAATAATGAATAATCCTGACACCAGGTTGCTCTCCCCACTCTCCTGCTTCAGCCATCTCTAACTTGCCTACTTCCTGCCCTCAGTTCCCCATCTACATACTCATGCCTCATGTCATCTGTCTGTCTCCTCTCTCCTCTAGATTGTAAGCTCCTAGGAGCAGAGTCCTCCTCCCTACTGTCTGACAGACCTCTTCTCTAGCACTTCAATAATAGCCTTCACCTTCCCAGCTGTATTGTGTACTGAGAATTGTGGTGCTAATTGTTACTTGTGCTGTTTATGTTTTGGTTACAGTATTGTAATGTTCTGTGTACCTTGTACTGTCCTACTATTGAAGTATGTTCGGGGCTGCGGAACACTTGTGTTGCCCTATAAATAAAATGTAATAATAATAATAGAGCAGTGTACAATCACTTTTAAAACACTGTATCAGTCAGAGGTTTTCCAGAAATAGGTGTAATTTCAGCATTTGCAACCAATTACACATAAACACCTTGAACAGACAGTTGACTGAACCAAATTAAAAGAGATCTATCCGAGAAGAAAAAAATGACTCACCCAGGATTTTGGAAGATGTCTGGTTATCAGGGTCAGTACGAAGGTATCCGTCCTTGGTCCAGTGTAGGGTATCTCGGTGGGAAGCTCCAACTGTGGAATCTGGTTCTTTGTACCTCACCGGGCCCAATGAGAGCTCTGTATATGTGTCAGGAATCAGTTGTTTTGTGACCAGATTGGAAAGAATCAAAACATACAGGCAAGGGATGGGTTAAGATATTCTCTGCAGTGTATTTGTTCAGTTACATTTTCTAACAGTTGGTAAAAGTCTCTAAACCCGCACCTACTAGATATTCTGCCTAGCAATAAGATAAGCTGGTGGCTACATCTACAATATGCAACATGAAATAAAAAATAAATCACAATAGCATTTCAGACTGACTCTGAATAAGGCCCAAAGAGCTCAGAACATCTACACTGCAGCAAGCTGCTGAACCAGTGATCTGTAAGATAATCACCTGAAGACTGACACATATTGGTTTAATCCAGGGACATACAAAAGGTGGCCACACTCTACACTCCTAATAGAATGTACACCATGCACCAATAGCAGAAACAGCAGGTGAAATCTTTTTTTAAGATGGGTACACGCTAGACGATATATTGGATGATGTGTCATTTTGAGGTGAATCGTCCAGTGTGTACACACTATTGCGCGCTCCTGTATGTCATTCATCATATCTTCAGATCTGCCTGCAGGGAAGGCCAGTCTGAAGAACCGGCTGCAGACACCATGCTTCTGTATGTGGCGGGGGAACAATATATCTGGCGGTCGTACACCAGATCATGTGGTGTGTACGGACCACCCTCTATATCTTGCCGTCACATCTGTTGTCTCTTCGGTCATCATCTATTGTGTACCCGGCTTTAGGTGTGGTATATAACCTGTATAATACACCAAATGTCACTGCATTACATGGCATCCAGAATTCTAGAACATTGTATCTTATTTTAGCTAAGTATTGTCCTTGTGTAAGATGGAAAATGTACATTTTCCAGATTGTGTTTTATGGCAGTAATAATATATAAGGAAAAATAGCACATAAGTAGAAGATAGAACAGTCATATCCAACTTATCCATCAATATTTTCTGCACTGGGAGAGACCTTCACAGCTCAGTAATGCCTGTTAAGTTATTGCTTACGACTCTATTATGCTCATGAAAAAAACATAACACTCATCCTTCATGGGTGAAATATTCTGTATGTATTCTTCTAATGCCAAAATAATTTGGATATATTCATCTGTGCCTTTTTCTTGGACTCTTAAAATTGCAACTTGCTTTAAGATGTGCTTGGGGGATTGCTTTTCTCTGCACAAAAAGAGAGGACCATTAATCTCTGAACAAGAATTGAGATAATATTGCAAAAAAAAAAAAAACAGATTGTTTAAAATAGATTAATCTGAATGTTTGAAAACAAATGATAAAAAAAATTATTTAATAAGTGATATTTTTACATTAAAGTTATGTTTCATTATACAATTATGATATAAAGACTTTCCTCTAAAACTATTACACCAGCTGCCTAGCCGTTCTGCACCCAGCCACAATATAGTCTAATGGAAAAGACATACCCTGCCTGCACAAAACACAGCTTGGTCTACAACAATAGCTGGTAAAACTACACGACTGTAAAAGAAAACAAGTCTGCTTGATTTAACTAATATATATAACAGAAATAAAGAAGACTTATTTTTCTCACTTCTGTAATTATTGTTGTTGCAAGTTTTCAACAAAGGAAATATTTTTTTTAAATGATAATAATGTGCATAAAAACTGTATATCAACGGTGCATGACTGTATGCGCAATGAAAGCTAAAGTATTTTGACAGTGCTGCTCATATTTTCAGCAAGCGAGATCACTGGTTTGTCTATATATCCAGGAATATAAAATATTTATAACAGTTATTTAATTATATATTGCAGTGTTTTAATCAGCAATAAATGAATGTGAACATAAAGGGTACACAGCCATGATTGTCACTATTATGCTTCAGTTTATAACTTACTTCTTTTACTATGCAACACAAATTGTTTTTTTTTCTATTAAAACTGCATTTTTGACTCATTTATTCCAATGAATAAAGCTGGTCATACACGTCCAGATAAAATGCCTGTCAGACCGACAGACATTTTATCTGTCAGCCTGCCAGCCTCAGATGTCCGCGACATACACTGTGAGATATCTCACAGTGTATTAGCCCCGACATCTGCGCTCTGCCTCCGGGGAAGGAGACATTTCCCTCGGACAGGAAATGTCTGTCTGTCGGCCACAGCTGGGCATACACTGCCCGATGCGGCCGACATTTTAACTTATAAATATCGCATCGAATGGGCATGCTGGACAATCCAGCATGCCCGACTGAGCGATATTTAACCCTCGGTCGCACGCACACATGCTACAATTATCGGGGTGATCTGCGGATATCGGGAGGCTTGCCACGATAATTGTAGCGTGTATGGCCAGCATAAGTGATGCTTCTGGTTTATAGTAAATTGGCAGGAGAAAAGTTGAAAATGGAACCGGATATGAGCTCGACACATTTTTTTATAAATTCCCTACAAATAAAAATCACTGTATTGTTGACAGCATATACTAGAAAAGGGTCTCCTGTGGAAAAAAATAAAGCTTATGTAAAATACTGGCGTTGCTTGGCCATGAGTGGAAAATTCAAGTTGACTGGCAGTTTATTAAAACATGACTGAGGTCTATATTTACAGTATCAAATAATGATGCTACTAGATGAAGAAAAATGAAAAGGGTATACTTCCTATGTAGCGCACCACACTTGGTAGCTACAAAACACATTTAACAAATGCTACTGCACAGAATAAAACTAAATAACATTGCGAGTGGTACCGTCCTCCAGGGTGCAGTGCCCTGGGGTCAGCATCGTCACTGACCAATTACCCCTGCATCTGGCCCTTCAAGCCAATAGCACAACTACAGTGCTGCTCAGAGTGTCCAAAAGACACTTTGGACACACACCCTGCAGTGTGTAGAGCTGCCCAAAGCGCCATAGCATGGTGTCAAGTGTTTGGAGGTGGTGCCAGCACAGAGGCCTGGGGAGTCCTGCTCCAGCGATGCTAAATAATAGAGAGGTAGCATTACCTGTATTTACAATCCCTAGAAGCTATTGTACTAAATGGCACCTTCTAAAACTAAGGTAGGCAACTTTTTTTATTTTGGGTGCCACCATAATTGGAAGTGCCACCATAATTACAATGTATACAAACATTTACAACATAATAGATGGGTACTAAAAATGTTAGTGGTTTTTATGTAATTCCTTACTTGAAGTCAATTTGCTCCAGTTATGTTCATAAGTTACAGTAGATCAGCTATGAAAGGGGCAGTTTTTGGTTTGCAGGTACAGGTAAGTAATGGGCGGAGGGGGCACATTTTGGATTGTAGTTTTAGGTCAGTAATGGGGGGAGGGAGAGGTTGTGTTTGGTGTGTAGGGGATACCCCATTCATTCGTTTTCCCAGGGTTTCTGCTGTACCTGTAATAGAGACTGTGGCAGGGAACTGTACTACCACTTTTTACAAGCTGATAATGCAGTTTTAAAGAAAAAAAATTAGCTTTGTTTAGGTGTTGGAGCTGGTTTTCCATTCCTTATAAGTTAGTACTACATACATTTTTGTACAGTATGTGGACTAAAATAGACAGTGAATGAAGTACACAAATGATCCAGTGACAGCTGTTTTCTCTGCACAAGTGACATAAGCTGTACATTTATCTGATCTGTATTAAGATAATACTGTATATGACTCACACGAGCACACTGCTTCTTGTACATGACATACATATATATTATTCAAAGTCTGATACAATGTATATACAGAAATAAACATAATAATAATACAATGCCTAGCTATGGATTCCCATACTATTCTTTTACTATGAGGGGTGTTCAATATGAAACGTAAACTTCGCTGTCGAAGTTTACGTTTCATATCGGAGCTTTTACCTGCGTTAAAGTATCGGGCGTGCGCCCGCTTATCCCCGTATTCAATATGAAACTAACGAAAATGGGAGCCTGCGAAGTGGGATTTGCGTAAAGTTACGAAATTTGTCTTAAAAAAATTGTAGGACCCCCCTAAAGTTGTAAAAACATGGGGGATCACTATGAGTACCCCCGTTTTAGCCTTTAAATGAAAGTCGGGGATTTAAATAGCCGCAGCAGGTGTTTTTTCCCGACATTGAAGAAGTGTTGCAGAAGAGCACTTAGGTTACTATTTTCGTTTTTTAAGTGGCCCCATCAAATTTGGGGTACATGAAAATGGGTACTAGCATATTTTGATGTCCCTAAAGTAAGTTTTTAAAAATTCTGCAATTGTGCACCTGCCGCTATAAATCTATTCTAGAAAACACCTGCCGCATACTTGCAGAATAGCCCTGAACCTATTTCCCTATTGTTAAACAATTTTTTCCCTTTTTTTTTTTTTCACCCCAATTTTTAAATACATTTTTTGGGGTGTCCCTATTTTTTTTTTTAAACTTTTTATTGAATAACCCTATATGTAAAACAATACAATGCAAGTTTAATATTCATTTATTGTCCAGCTCCTTCTATCACATTGTGCAGTCTGCATGTAACATCCGTTACAGAAATAGACAATGACTCCCTGTAATCACACTTCAGGCCGCCATATTCAATTAAAGACAAAAAGACGTTTTCGCCTGTTTTTTGGAGATAATTTCACCTGAAAATTTATCTCCATATTCAATTCCAGTCCGTTTTCGCTTAAGCGAAAAGTCAATGCACTGAAATAGGCGAAGCTTTTTCTCCACATAATGGCAGAAGAAAAAAAGTGCAAAATCTATATTTTGGGGTGCAGATGTTGGGAAACCACCCAGAACCCTTGGTACACCACCTACCCCCCCCCCCCCCCAAAGGAAAATTCACCCCAAAAAAAGGAAAAAAATTCCTGGAACACCCCAAAAAAGCCTTAGAAATTTGGGGCGAAAATTAAAAAAATGGGGGGGGCAACTTCAAAAAGTAGCGAAATAAGTTGCTGGGGGTGCTCTAAGAAGGGACCAAGTGTTTTTGGGATTGTATGTGCATGTATGACGGAGTAATTTAACTTTTTCTAAAAATTCACTTTAGATACATAAAAATATGGTAGTACCCATTTTCAAGCACCCCAAATTTGATGGGACTACTTATTTTCTCCAAAAATCACTGCTTTATGCCATTCTTCAACACTTTTACCTAGAAACTAATAGCAAGCAATTACCACCACTTAACTACCCTAACTAGTTTAATTAGGGCTAATACTAAACTACCATAATGATTTCCGAAATCAGCCCATCTTTTTCTGGGGTACAGAGTGCGTCCCCCAATTCATCCTGCGAAAAGTCGGGTAGGCGGAACTTTTTCGCCGAGGCGAAACTAATTGAATACGGCCCTTCATCTCATACCAAAATAACTAACCTATTTACTCATGTAATTATTAATATAACACATATACAGTATATGTCAGAAAGCCTTCATTTTGAATACGCAGTTTTCCCCTTGCCAGACAGGCGATCATCATCTTCTACAGCAGAATTGTCCTGACTCTCTATATGAATCCTATAAGATTTTGTGCTGTGTCTGACTATTTTCAAGAACAAAGCATTAGCACCTCTGTATACAGAGACCAGATATTATGTACTTTACAACAAGGACCAGTGACTTTAAAGTTACTTCCATCTTTGTTGGTTACTGGAACTTTAAAAACATTAGTAATAGTTATCATCATTTGAAGAAACACATTAAACGTTCTTCTCCATCTTAAAATTTGTTCAACTCCGTATTGAAGCCTGGTACTTATGACACTCTAGAAGGTGCCCAGGGCTGTAGAGAGCTGGCCCAGGCCCCATTACTGTTGATGGGCTTGGCCTAATGGAGGGAGGTGTGGCCACATCCCCTTAGGAAAAAATAGATAAATAAAAACCCTATTTACAATGCTACACGCTGGGGATAGGGGGATGCTGTGACACCTCAACCCGGCGCAAATCTAGGGGGGGAGAGGGCGGAAGTGTGGTTCCATGCTTTTAAAGGCAAGCAAGAGGAGAAATTTTTACCCTTGCAGGCTCACTTCGCTTATGGTATATCTACTGAAGGTGATCTCTCCACAACCCTCTGAGCACAAAGCCCACAATCCATGATCCATGTGAGATTTTGTCTAGGCCTAGGGAATTATCACAAATTTTTTATGCGAATATCAATGGTGTTATACCTACTGTATCAAATGCACTGTTTCAGACAGGTGCACCAAGCAATAGGTCTATAAATTTCAAAGAGAAATAAGTTGATCGGACAAGGTCCCACACACTTTAAACCCACTTTACCTAACAAGTTATAATGTTATGCCTCACCTTATATAATAGAGGTAGTAGTTTTACATTATCTGATCACAGTAATAACTTTTTCAGACATAGGCAAATTTCCAGGAACTTGCCGGGGCACAATGAGTCGACCCGGGTCCTACTTATAACCTGCTTATGTCTGAAAGGTTCAGACCCGTGTTGATGTCTGGATCCATGACCCTGCAATCGACCAGGACGCCACCTGGGTGAGTACCCAGGCTTATGTCTGAATGGCAAGACCCGAGTTTTTAGGCCAGGGTCGCGCCGAGTCTAAGGTGAAGCTGTTCTGGGCTGCCTGGGGTGGTGACTGATGACCTCATCAGTGGTAGATGGCAGAGGATGGAAAATGGTGCATTGAAGAGATGAGGAGGTGCTGGAGCTATTGGCAGTGCGGCGAAAGGAGGAAATAAAGGCCCAAATAACGGGCACAGTGAGGAACGCCACCATTTATAGCAATATTGCTAAAATCCTTGCTACAAGAAGGGTGAAGAAAACTCAACAGCAAGTAGTAAATAAGCTTAAAGCTTTGCAAACAGTATAGCAAGGTCTGTGATTACAATCAAAACAGGAGCAGTGGCGGACGCATGGACTAGACATATTACGACCTCTTCAATGCTATTTTCGGAAACTCCCCACTATCTAACCCTATCATCCTGTCCTCAAGTAGCACATTTGTGTGTGTAAAACTACAGTTCCCAGCATGATTTGGAGGCAGTAAGGAGAGGAACTACAGGAAGGAGGAGCTCCATCTTCCAGCTCCCGCAGTGGGCAATGGGAGAGGCGTCATGACGTCATATGACGTCTCTCCCATAATGCAGAGCGGCCCGGCCCGGGAGGACAGACGGAGGAGCAGATGGCGGCGGTGGGAGCGGGGATTCAAGTACTACAAGGGGGGGACTACTACCGGGGGGAAAACTACTGGGGGCACTACAGGGTGGGGACTACTACTACTGGGCTGGGGGCACTACAAGGGGGGTACTACTACTACTACTGGGGGCACTACAAAGGGGGGGACTACTACTACTGGGGGCACTACAAGGGGAGGGGACTACTACTAGGGGCACTGCATAGGGGGGAGGGGACTAGTACTAGGGGCACTACATAGGGGGAGGGGACTACCACTGGGGCACTGCATCAAGGGACCACTGCTAGGGGCTCTATGTAAAGGGCAATACTTGGGGTACTGCATAGGGGGGAGACTACAACTGGGGCCACTATTTAAGGGGCATTGCATAAGGGTTACCACTATTGGGGGCACTGCATGGGGGGTGGACTGTTACTGGGGGCACTATATAAGGGGCACTGCATAGGGGGTACCACTATTAGGGGCACTATATAAGGGGCTTACTACTGGGGGCACAAGGGGCACTGCACAGGGGGGACCACTACTGGGGGCACTATATAAGGGGCTTACTACTGGGGCACAAGGGGCACTGCATAGGGGGGATCACTACTGGGGGCACTACTGGAGGCCTGCATAAGGGTGTTCTCTCCTGTGGCACATGGGGGCACTGCATGTGGGCACTACGATAGGGGGCTGCCCTAATCTTTATTTTTACCTTACATTAATCCCATATGGACCCGCCTCCTCCATGGAATACTTGAGGGGGGGGAGGGGCGCCATAGCACGCATATTCTTCGGGCACCCTGGCTACACGCTACTCCTCTGCCAGAGCCGCCTGCATGCATTTGCCCCCCAGGCTAAAAGTTGCCAGCCAGCCCCTGGTACACACTATATGATGTGTGTACCCAGCGATGGCATGACATGATGGCGCGATATATCGCGCCGGCCATACTCACTACATGTTCCTGTGTACGGCTGCACAGTATATCATTCCATGCTGCATTTAGCAACATGGCATCGTTCATTGTGACGTCCCATCTGTTGTGCAGCACAGCAGATGGAACGTTGTGATGAGCGACAAATGTACATTCACGATAGGGCATACATATTATACATTAAGCATGATACATCATTCTGATCTGCATTGGAACGATATATCATAAGACGGATTGCATAGTGTGTACCCATCTTAAGGATTGAACTGCTCTCGGTTGTCCCTTTATCTGTACACTCTTGCCTATGTGACGTGGTTGTGGGTCCTATTGAGACCGGCTAAATTCAATGCAGACAAGAATCATGCACAGGAATCCATAAGTCCACACTACCCAAAGGTACCATACACCTCATTCTATACATTTGTGCCCTTACCACCAGAATTAGGCCATTACATATTTATCCCTCCAACAGTGAGCTCACATCTATTTCAGTCATAGGTGCAATGACCTATAGTTAGTTAGCCAAAACAGAGTTAGAGGAAACATTATGTGACTTTCTGAATAAAATTCACATTTGGCATATTGAGGTTAGAATCCCAGTTCTCTTTCAGGTTGTTTTCGGGAAATGCGAGTATGTCTGTAAGTCTTTTACTTCCTATTTACAGTACTGTATATCGTGCCGTTACATCTTCCATCCATTTAGCCTCTGCCATATACGCTTAATTTGTACAGAATTATATTCACACTGATTGTTTACTGGATCATTTGCTATGTCATAAACATTTTTTTGTCAACAGCCCTTAGCATTCGCTACATAATATTGATTCTAGAATTGATTCAAATGTGTATTCCATGTTACACTTGAGTAAAAGTGAAACATAGAAATATACAGCAGCTGATGAATAATACATACTGTAGTAATGAGAAGTGACTTTTTTGGAACATTAATTCTTTCAAAGTGTATATATAATACTCACTTGGGTGAGAGATTCAAAGTCCTGACTCTGTGGACATGTTCTGTGTGCAACAGCTGGCTTATTCCAGTAGCTACAGCAGTACCGAATTAGTCTGCACAAATCTTTTCAGTGACCTGATTTCTCTTAAAATTTAATTTAATAGTTTATGCTGTATAAAGCATATTCGAAAATGGAGAGAAAACAGTACAAAAAAAGACAGAAAAAACACATTTCCCATCTGTTGCAGATCTCGTTCGAGTTTGTGTGATTTTGCTTGGGGTTCCCCAGTTTCCTTCCACAGTCCAAAAATATACTGGTTGGTTAAAATAAGTGTGTGTCAGTGATAGAGTGTACATTTACTAAGCCTTGGGTGGAGATACAGTGAACGGAGATAACGTACCAACCAACCAGCTCCTACCTGTAAATTTTCAAACACAGCCTGTGATATGGCAGTTAGGAGCTGATTGGCTGGTACTTTATCTTCATTCACTTTATCTCCAGACAATACTTAGTAAATAGACCCCTTAGGCTGTAAGCTCACTTGGGCAGATAACTATGTGAATGATTAAAACATTCCCTGTATAGTGATGCATAATATTTTGGTGCTATATAAATAAAGGTTAAAAATTATAATATGAAAGTGAGCCAAATCTAATGACAATGTTTAATTTATAGTTACTCTTAAGGTGCATACACACGTAACGATTTTTTTAACAATTTGCCGATAACGACATCGTTATCGTTAAATCGTTCACAAAAATCGTTCAGTTTATGAGTTATAACGATGAACGATAATCACAAATGTGCCCTCCCGTTTGTAGTTTATAGTTGTTGTTCATCGTCCATTTCAGACTGTCCAACATGTCAATTTTCATTAAGGAAAGGAACATTATTTGTTCATCGTTCAAAAAATCGTTCATTACACTTCAAAAAATCATTCACTTTTTCAAGGGAATATCTGACAGAAAATCTAACAGAAAATCTGAAAGAAAATCGGTGGTTACAAAATCGTTACGTGTGTATGCACCATTATTATTTGTGGATTGTTTTGAAAAATGTAAAGCTCTGAAAATTGTGATTCTTTGGGCTCTATTTATTAACATTATTTTTACTAAAATAAAGTGAAAAATGGTGTTTTCACACCCTTTTCATATTATTTTAGTATCACTTAAAGTTATTAAAGGGCAATTTAAAAATTTTACTCCAACCCCTAATTATCACTTATTTTTAGTAAGCAGATCACATTTCCCATAATTGTAATGGGAAATGTGATCTGGCCAAAGTTACTAAAAATAAATTGTGCAAAAATACCGGGGAAAGCCCTGTGATAATAACGCCACCTGGAGGTGGCGTTAACCAGGGTCTTCCCCAGTTACCGGACTCCTGCTCTGCTCTAAGGGGCAAAGCAGAGCCTGGAGCCAGCCCCAGTGATCAGCTGTGTTGTCTAAACAAACCACATGCTGATACACTGTAAAAAATAAAATAAAAATTAGTAAAAAAACAAAAACTTACCTGAGTCAAGGGACCGGAGATCGGGGCTCCCGTGATGTCCTCCCTCCAATCAACTGGTCTCCCATCCTGCACTAGGGCCCAGTCGTCACCTGACTGGATCCCAGTGCAGGATGGGATGTCAGGTGACCAGAGCAACGGAGGACACCACAGGAGCACCGATCACTGCGTGTAATTTAGGGAAGGGGGTTCGCGGGAGGGTCCGCGATCATGGGGGTGGGGCTTAATGATGGGGGTGGGGCTTAGCGACGGTTGGTCGGTGCATGCGTCGGCACTTGTCACGGTATTTTTTGCGAATATACCGTGATAAGGGTGCGAAGGGGATTCGCAAGGACAGAGCTTTATCGCAAGCTCTGTCCCTGCAAGGAATTTTTAGTAAATCCCTGTGATATTGCCTGAATTTCCCCTGCCTCCACAGCAGAAGAAGTGCTAAGTACCAATGCAGTGACGCACATAGGAGGGGGTTCTGACTACCCATACAAGATGGACCAATTTTTTTTCTGATGCATCTATGATGTTCTACATGTGTATTGGTGGGTGTGGGTGCAGGCAGACTCATTTGATTGGCTCATTTACATACAAGAGATATGTGCACCTTCAGTTAAATCCCTATGTATTTAAAACAGACAATGCTCAGCATGACATGCAGGGGACTTAAACTCTCAACCTCATACACCACAGTCAGACACTTAACACATGGATGTATTTGTTCCTGCATATGAAGCCTTGTAATTCTAACTATTTAAAGCTAGTTATTAATGTCAGTTGAAACCATTATAGATAATCAGTTCTATGTATTGGGTGGCTGAACTGTACAATGTAAACATACATTTTTTAGTTGCAATGGTTTAAACTTAGAATTACAACTATATTCATATAGTTGGAATTACTCAGTTTACAATAAAGGAGCAAATAGCTTACTATTATTTATCTAAATATGGTATATGAAGTTGAGTGTTCAAGTCTTCTGCATGGCATGATGTGCATAGTCTATTTAACTAAAAGTTATTGACAAGGTTCTCACAAATTGCAGAATTACTGATCACAAGTTAAGTGTATGAATATGGCATAGGAGACTTGAGTGTATATTTACTAAAGTGCAGATTTTTAGAAGTGGAGTTGTTGCCCATAGCAACCAATCAGATTCTATGTATTATATTCTTGAATGTGCTAGATAAATAATAATAATAATTTTATTTATATAGCGCTTTTCTCCCATACGACTCAAAGTCACTTTGCAGACATCAGAAAACATGGTACATTGTACAAGGATTTGGTGTTGCAAAAAAATAGAAAACCACACCGATAATTAAAATCAACCGATATCTAGAGAGCACAATAAGCATATTACAGGGTTGGTGCAGACATTTTGGGAAATAACTTCCATGGGTTATATATTCCACCCACAAAGGTACTAAATGAGGCAGCCGTCTTGGGTGCACTACATAGGATTACCCTGGGTGGAATAGGTTACGCCTAGAAGAGATGACACAAAATGGGTGGTTGCAGCATCCTGATGCTAGGAGTAGGGTCTCAACATAATAGTCAGGTCTATGTATTTTTCATCCCATCCACGAGTGTACCAGGTGAGGCAGCCATGGTGGGCACACTACAAAGGCTGCACTGTGGGTGATAAACCATACAAGGACCCAAGGAATATATTGGAAAACTGACACATATGTGACAGTATGATATATCATATATAAATGATTAATAGAATCTGATTGGTTGCTATTGGCAACAACTCCACTTCTAAAAACCTGCAGTTTAGTAAATATACCCCTTGGTGTTTAAATCCCTCACTTTGATTGTTCTGAAAGCAATTATGTAGTACAAGTGTCAGTATTGGATCTCTCTAGTTACATGGGTCCAATCCTCATAGTAGGCCAGGCCTTTATAAACGGAATAGTAAGGGATAAAATTGTACTGTATGTTTCACACCAATTTACAATGCAATTTAGGGGGTTTTAAATGGTCACACTTCAGATGTGATTTGTATTTTCAGCCTCAAATCTGCAGAATAGTAAACCATTTGGTTTGGCTCTGAAAACCACAAGCGGTGAGTGGCAAGGTGTGTGTTGCATATTGAATCATTTAGTAAATCTCCCTCTATGTCACAGCTGCAGAAATATATTTTTGTCTTTATTAAAATGAATTGCATCTTTCTCAGTGGATGTAGCTCTTCCTTTAAATGGAATATGAAAATGTACAGTATATTCCAGGACAATATTACATTTTTGTTTACTGAAACATTGGCAGAAATACATTTGATAAATTGATCATCTTCTCCAATAAATTTATTTAATGTCATATAAATGTGTTGAACTTAGTTTTGCAGACAAATATAAAACCACTAGAATAAAGTACAACTGCTGGCAAGCATAATTATTTTTAAATTAAATATTAACATAGACGTTCAACTGCATGACCTTGTGAAAATTAATGTACTGTATCATGTCAGAAAGAAAAGAGAAGATAATAAAAACAAAATTATACCAAATGGAAAATTATAAACTGTCACATTGAAAAAGTATATCTTTTTGGCCTCTGCCCAGTGTACTTACATGTGAGATATTCTACATTTTAATGTATGTTCACATATATTTGGGCTCATTTAGGTTTAGACATTTGCCAATATTGTTTAAACATAAATTTCCATACTGTGCATGTGTACAAAAGATACACTTGTACCCCTTTCACACTACAAGTAATAACCCGTGTTATTGCACGTAAAAGCGCAGCAACCCGGGTTACTGTGCAGTGTAAAAGGACCAGGTTGAAATAAACCGGGACAAGAAACCCGGTGTTTCAACCCTGGTAATGAGCAGGGTTGAACACGGGTTAAACCCGACTCGCGAAGCGATGCATCTCGGCTCCTGTTCACAGCATAGGGACAGCCCAGTGCCTGGAGATGATCTCATCTCCAAGCGCCAGCTCAGCATGTGATAGGAGTGATGTCATTGACCCAGCAATAAGTCGGGTACAAGTCACCAGTCTGAAAGGGGTCTCAACAGGGTCGCACCCGGGATGGACCTGTGTAGAAAATCCTGGGTGCGATCCAGCATTCCAATGTGAAAAGGGGTATCAGATAGGGGGGCACAGGCAGGCTAAATGCAATAAGGGCTTATTGACATATTTGTGACAACAATTACACCTGGATGCATCAGCAGTTAAGTTTCTCATACAGTAGATGGCATATCTTGCGGATACTGAAGGGCATTTGCAAAAATATTAATTATTATAATGGAATCGGTATGAAATACTGATGCCGGGATCCCAAAAGGGTTAACATACTGACACTTGTTGGTCGGTATACTAACCCTCCCCCTCTTTCTACTCTAACCCCCCTCCCTGGTGCCTGAACCTATCCTCCCCCCTAGTGCCTAAACCTACCTCCCCCTCCCCGCACCCTAAACCTAACCCTCCCACCTTAGTGCCTAACACTAACCCTCCCCCTTGTGCCTAACCCTTACCCCTAACCCTAAACCTAACCCTCCCCCCAACCCTGTCACTTACCTTTGACAATTCGGTGGTGGGATGCCAGTGCTGGGATTCTGGCGCTGGTAAAGTAAGCGTCTGCATCCTTAAATCCGAGATGCCGAACGCATACCATTATTATAAGTAGCAGCACAATCTAGAATAATGTTATTAATTGATTACTTATTTATCCCTACAGGTGATGTTTTAACTCATCAGTCTGGCACCATTTTTTTTAAATTGCAATCATCTGTTTGCATAATTAAATTTCATTTTTCATTTAGAATACTAAAGGAAAGAAAATCCCCATTAGATTAAAAAAAATGTTTTATATTTCATTCAATTTACTTTGTATATGTTTTTGTATTTAGAAATAGTTTAAATTGAAAATGCAACTCTGAAATTGATAAAATAGGTGACTTCAGTACTGTTGTGCATTGTGTTTATTTCAGTTATGCCTCATGCTGTGAAAAGTGAATTATAACTCTTTTATACCAGAATTCCGGGTCTGACCCAGGGGTTGGAATAGCGTTCCAATCTGGATCAGACCTGAAACTAACCTCCTTCAGTCTGCGGCACCATTCACACCAGAGCCGGCTCTGCAGTGACCCGGCTGTTCTGGCGTTGCAGTGGATGCTTGGAGATGATGTCACCTCCAAGCGCCACTGAAGCCAGCCAATCGGACGGCATGCGACACAATCCGGGTCATCGTTACCCGGATCACGCTGTTTATACTGCAGGGTGGCACAGGATCGACCCGTGGCCCCCGGGTGGATCCATTTACACAGTCAAAAATCCCAGGTTGATGTGCATCAACCCAGGATTTTTAGGTTGGTGTAAAAGGGGTATAAATAAGGGTAAGTGCAGTCTTTGCTGAAGTCTGTAAGTGTCTTGGTCTTGCTTCTTAAGATGATTGTACACATAACTGGAGTAAAATTCTTATATAATACTTAAATAGAAATGTATGAACCCCCAAAATTAATTTTGCTGTAATTCACCTAAATCATGATTTGCACCAATACAGTCGTCAGTCCACTGTTGATTAATTACCACACTACTGTACCTTTAAGCCATGTTACAATCTGTGCAGCATACACTAAACCAAGGGAATGTTGATCTATTTTTCAATTCTAATTTTTTTGTATTATAGTAGTTCTTATTTTCTAAAAAAAAATATTCAGAGAATGAATTGGAGGCTGTACAGGAGCTGCCTGTCCCTTCATCATCTTCCCACCCCCGTCACCACAGAGCAGTATTTCAAGCCACTTGGGTGCCATTACCACCGCCAGCAGTACAACGTGATGTCTCCACTTTCACTACCTGTGGCTGCCACAAGATTCAGGTTATAGTGCGCAATATTGGCTTTCATACCTGGTTACTATGTCCTGTTTTTTGAGGATGATGGTTTTAACAAGAAATGATGTAACTTCTTTGCAAGTACAGGGAAGTACAGAGTCTGTCCCACTGCTCTTGCTAGAAAATGCTGAATATCTGAGAGTTAGAGTGCACATATGTCTGTGTTCTATCTTGTACTGTGGCTCTTACTGTTAAGAGGTCTAGTTGGAGTAGAGTGCTCATCAATTATATTGGTAATTTATTTTAATTATTGGTGCTTATTCTTCTATATTGAATTTGTTATGTATGTATTCTTTCATATCTTATGTTCTATAAAGTGCATTACTGGTACTTCTTTAGTTTCATCTAATTTATTGATATTTTTATAAAATGATCTATACCAATGCTTATATTTAATATTATATGGCTTCAACTGATGGTGATTATCATTATTATCCTTTCTTCAATCTTTTTCAAAATTTTAATGTCTTGTTCTTTGTCAATAATCTTGTATCTTATAAATAACTGATATTAGTCTACTTCAATTTCTTTTACTGTTTTTTTATGCACTATCAAACAACCACATGATTGGTGTAGTCTTTATATCCATGATATTCATTTCTAATACTTGTTACATCTTTATAGTTGAGAGGTTGCCACCCTTTCCACACTTTAAGGGTAAATACATTTACAGTGGTGGTTTTGGCAGCAAAGTTTGTATAATTTGTTTTTGTTAAGAGTAAAGGGTCAGAAGTGTTTGGGCAGAGGTTTCCTGAATCTATCTCAGGTAGATGGAAAATCCATTCATTACCCCTGTTGCCTGTACAGATACAGGTGGAAGCAGTGCCATAAGTTGAAATAAGAAAAAGGTAAGAAGAGTGTTTTTAAGTGATCATCACTTCTACATGGCCATACACTATAGGCATGCATGAAAGGGGTGTTACAGTAGTATTTGTCTATATTGGGTGAGAAAATAATCTGAACAAGCAAGTACTCATAGACAAAAATGGTGTATCTGGTGTTTGCATCTGCGATGACCTAACACCCAACCTGGTGAAGGGCCCCAAGTTTTCAGTCCAGTCAGAAGAAGCGAGATTTACTCACATTGTTCCATGTCCTTTATCGAGCCTTGCTCCAGGACCGTAAGTGGACAACTGTTTACTTCTTATACTAGAAAAGTAGATAGGCTGATCAGAAAACACTCCTTGTCTGGAATAGTTTATACCAAAGGCATTAACACTGGCCAATTAAGTCATCATTATATTAACTATGGATCCAGGCTTTTTATTTTGATCAGAAAGAAAGTGGAGTGATAGGAATTCAGTGGCAGAGATAACAAATAGAGATGTTGATGATGATGATGATGATGATGATGAGAAAAGAGAGCAAAGGGCAGAAAAGGAAAGAGAAAAGCAGGGGACAAAGTTAGGATAATACATTATCAAGGGCTAAAAATTATAATTTTATGAATATGAAGATGAAGGTAACAGAAGAAAACCATAATGATAGGGTATCAATTGGACTGAGCAGTATATTTAGAGGCAAAAGATCAAATGCACTAGGCTCTGATTTGCTGGTGGCATTTAGTTTTAAGGCAAGACCATGTTCTGTTTGCCATAGAACTAATTGCAACTTTAAATCTAGTGTCTATTTTGCAGTAATCTTGATAGGACTTGAAAATCAGAGCCTGTTACATTTGACCCAAAGTGTGACTAAAAAAGTATTTATTTTTTAAGAGGGGTGTAGTTTATTCTAAACTAAAGTAAATAGAGTGATGGGAGAAAGTATTAGTGGCAGTAATTCTTGAAACTAAACTTTTGTAAATAACAAGCAGTATAAGTGATAGGAAGTCAAATACAGTAAATCAGGATACGGATGGGTGAACAAAGTGCTGCAGAGACAATGCTACTGATACAACACTGGAAAGACGCTATAGATTCAATGCTACTCCTACAAAACAAAACTGCAGGGACAGCTCCCAGGAATCATTTCACACTTCACATTTACAAGCTGCTTGCAATTGGATCAAAACTCTTTAGGTATTGCATACACTTAGTAAGTACTGTCCAGATGCAGAAACTACTGCAGCAGTTATTTTATGGGGCTGAGGAGACAATACCCCATGTTACTACTTCACTCCTATTTTAGATTGAAAATATAGTTAAAAATACATTTGAATAAGGTATACAAGAAACAGACATAAATATGTTTTAATCAGGTGTACTGCTTCACAGTATAATTGAAACACAGTACACCATAAATTGGTTATAGGTTATAGTACAATACAGTATGCAATGTGACATATACACTATGTATTGTGACTTGTACTATTCATTCATCACTTAAACATGACAACATTTCCAACAAAGATCAGTGGGTGTGATTGGGTGATGTTGTGAAGGGGAACAGGAAGAGGGTTAATGGGGAGGGATTCACAGGGCAATTAAAAGACAGTGAGAAAGCCATTTTGTGCAAAAGATTGATATAAGATCTGATTAAGGATCTGATTGGGACTGAGCTACTGCTACCATTGAGTGTTGAAGACAACTGTGCTACTAAAGTGGAACTGTATTCATTGTGCTTTTTAATTGGAAAGAGGAAACTATTGTTCTCTGGAATCAAGAAAGACCAACATGAGATGCTAATTCTGTAGTTTTGCCTATTGTGGATTACAAATACATGCATTTAATAGGACCACCTAGCAAGAGAATACTCCATCAAAATAAATTTCTGTTTACTTTAAAGTAATTCACTGATCAGTGTGTGGTTTTGCTTGCCTGCTAAATGATAATCTGTTTAGCTTTATGTAACTATTTGTGTTATTGAGAAGGTTATTGTGTATTTTTAGAGTATAGTGTAATTAAGTAATTGAGTAACCCTATTTCCGATAGTTATAGCCAAAGAGATGTTGCAGCAGTTAGGATAAAGAATCCTATTTAACTACTGTATTAAAAATAATTATTGCCTATTGTCTGTTTACTACCATATTGCTAACTACTGTCTTTTATCGGTCATATTTCATTTGTGTTGAATTGACTGTCATTAGTTGGGTGATCATTATTTTCTCTATATTGATCTTACTGGACCCAAATCCTCTTACACCCCCTTTAATAAATATTCTAGATTATTTTATTTATCAAGCTGTCACGTTATGAAATTTTAATTTGTGTATGGGGCTAGCCTCTCTGCTACAGCTTGAGAAGGTAAGCTCATGGAGTCTTTGCCAGAGAAGTTGGAAGATCCACTGGAACTACTGTCTCAACTGTAAGGTACCATCTAAACCTAACTTATCTGTACCAACACCAGCAACTGGAGTACCACACTCAACACTCCAGCAATGAGTTGATGACATAAGGAAGATGGCATTCTGTTACTGTAATACTATGATCTTTACTACTCCTGCATCCATTTATTTTAAAATGTTCAAGGATGAATGAAAGAGTCTGCTGTGGTAAAAAAAACCTTAATAAAAGTATAGCAAAACTGTTTCCAGTTACAAAAAGCTACAATCACACTCCCTAGCTTGTACTTTCTGTCGACACTGGATGTAGTTAATATGCCGGCAGACGGGATGCCAGCCACCAATATACCAATGCCAGAATCCCACCTATGCCGCTATCCCAAAAGGGAACAGGATACTGGTGTCAGCATCCCGACAACCGGAATCCCGAACTAAGGATCCAGGTAAGTACCAGCATTAGCCCGGGGATGGTGGGGTTGGGTTTAGGCACCCCCCGGGGAGGGTTAGGCTTTGTCACCACCCGGGGGAGATTATTGTTAGGAACCCCCAGGAGGGTTAGGTTTAGGGCATGGGAAGGGGGGTTAGGGTTAGGCACCACTAGGGGGAGGGTTGGGTTAGGCACCACTAAGGGAGGGTTAGGGGGAGAAGGGTGGAATAGGGTACTTACCTGCCCCTGTTGGGATTTTCACTCATCGGGCTACCGGCGTATGGATTTGAACCAGTTACTGTATTCAGCTGCCAGAATTTCATACCCATTCCAGAAACACTCCTGCTATTGGAAGGACATGGGGTGATGTGAGAAGATAGTGGAGAAAAATTAAAAGTTTCAATGTATATCTACAAATCTATTAACATTCATAAATGTCAGCATGTCCCCTTTTGGGAAACAGCTGACTGCACTTTTTAGTCACAATGACAACACTTGATGTATGATCAGGATCTATAGTACAATATGAGCAGGAAAAAGGTTTAATGGCAAATGTGGATAGTTCTGGCACCTGGTCAAGTTTCTTCTGACAATGGGCCGGATTCACTATGGATCGCTATTCTGCTTATGCACACGCAACGCAGTTGCTAATATCAACAATGCTATGTAAATGTTTGCATTTGCATTGCAATCGCAGCCTGACATAAGGGCGCCCACTTCACCTTACTCACATCTGTATACTAGTGCAACATAGCAAAACAATCAGCAACATCGAGTAACATCGGACCCATATGCACAGTTAAGGAAACCCAGACCCTACTCAGAAATTGCTTACTTCTGCACACGCTATGAGACCTCAGGTGGCGTCTTGTATCGCAGTGACTAATTTATGCACATCCATGCAACAGCTTTGAAAAGCACTGGCACACCTGTTTTCGGCCGACTACCCTCCTGTCACCACCCACAAATGGCACTTCATGTCAATCACTGTCTTGGGTCTGCGTATCTTCTGCGATCACAGTCCTGATCGCAATAGCTAGTTTGCACTCTGTGATGCACATGTATGCACAGAATGCAACAATCCGTTGATTGCGTGTGTATAAGCAACTGCGATCCTTGCTGTGTCAGGCCCAGTATTTCCACCGATTCCAATCAAGTGCAAGAACTAAGGCAATCCATGCATACTTACCCCATTTCTGTCCATATATTTCAGGAATAGGTGGCACTTCACCCTGATGAAAATGCATGAATAGAACATTGAAACGTTGGACTACATATCGTTGTGTGTCTTATTATTCCTGAGTGCAGCCAGTATGGAATCTATTGCATAAAGCATCACAGACTGCATGCACAGCTTGGGGGGCACCGGATCATACATATACATTCTTTTGCCTATTAGAGGCAAAGGCAAAACTGGGGGGGTGGTCTGCGGTGCAGGACCACCCATTAGCCCAGTTCACTTAAGAAAAAAAAAGGCCACTGGGGGAGCTGCTGCGCATGCCCAGCATCAGCTCTTCCCACAAGCCACAAAGGAAAGGAGCAACAGGTAAGTGCTGGTGATGACTGCAGGAGGGGGTGGGGGGATTGGAACTGTGCACAATGATGAGGGTGGAGGGGGATTGGTGCTGTGCACAGTGCTGAGGAGGGATTGGAGCTGTGCACAGTGCTGAGGGGGGATTGGAGCTGTGCACAGTGCTGAGGGGGGATTGGACTGTGCACAGTGCTGAGGGGGGATTGGAGCTGTGCACAGTGCTGAGGGGGGATTGGAGCTGTGAACAGTGCTGAGGGGGGATTGGAGCTGTGCACAGTGCTGAGGGGGGATTGGAGCTGTGCACAGTGCTGAGGGGGGATTGGAGCTGTAAATAGTGCTGAGGGGGGATTGGAGCTGTGCACAGTGCTGAGGGGGGATTGGAGCTGTGCACAGTGCTGAGGGGGGATTGGAGCTGTGAACAGTACTGAGGGGGTATTGGAGCTGTGCACAGTGCTGAGGGGGGATTGGAGCTGTGCACAGTGCTGAGGGGGGATTGGAGCTGTGCACAGTGCTGAGGGGGGATTGGAGCTGTAAACAGTGCTGAGGAGGGTGGGTGATTGGAGTTGTGCACAGTGCTGAGGGGGGGCGGGTGTCGGAGCTGTAAACAGTGCTGAGGAGGGTGGGGGATTGGAGCTGTGCACAGTGCTGAGGGGGGAGGGGGTGTCGGAGCTGTACACAGTGCTGAGGAGGGAGGGGGTATTGGAGCTGTGCACAGTGCTGAGGGGGGATTTGAGCTGTGCACAGTGCTGAGGGGGGAGGAGGGGGATTGGAGCTGTGCACAGTTCTGAGGTGGGGATTGGAGCTGACTGCACAAGGGTCTGGGGATGAAGGTTGTAGCTGACTGCACAGGGCTGAGGGGGGATTGGAGCTGACTGCACAGGGCTGAGGGGGGAGGGAGGATTGGAGCTTACTGCACAGTAGGCTGGGGGTATGGTTGGAGCTGACTGCACAGAGCAGTGGGGATTTGGGGTCCCAAAAGCCTGCCTAGGGGTGACACCAAGGTAACAGGAGCTGCACTGTAGAATTAAATGCAGCACTCGGCTCCTGACAGTGTGAGGGAGCCGGTACTGCACAGGGCTCACCCATATTTCTTCCACACACCAGACCACTAGGGGGGCTGCGAGGCCATTCCACCTTCTCAAGTAACCAGCCACCTGATCATGTAGCCACGCCCCCTTTTTTGGCAGTGCCCGGCTATGCCGCGCGCGCAACATTCCTCCCTACACCAGGTGACACCATGGGCAAGGACACCACCAGTGTTTTTTTTCCAATAGCTGACATGGTGCTAAAACTGGGACCACCCATTACCAGATCTCTAGTTTCACCTATGACAGCTGCTTTCAATAATATTGTGTGTATATATATATATATATATATATATATATACACAGAAAGAAATACAGTGGCACTCAGAGATTTGAGGTATTCGAAAAACGTGTATTAAATCCAACGTTTCAGAGCCTATTGGCCCTTTTATTAAGGAATACAGTCAAGAAGATACATATAGACATCTTACCTTAAGTACAGAAGAACCCTTACAGCCGAGTTCTGCCGGGGGCAGGGACACATCCAGCGGCTCACGTGGACCATCAGCCAGGAAGTCCCCTGTCAATAACGTCACCCATGCTGCATCCACTGTTACCATAGCAACATGACGCCAGGTGGGTGTAGTGTCTCACCGGCCACACTGGAGCTGTGAAAACAACATGGGAAATAATATGAATCACTCAAGCAGCCAGCTTAAATTAAAGACATGATGTCAACGTTATATCTAACATATTTAACAGCATCAACACGGAGCTTGAGACATGTATACATCTCAAAAAACTACTATGGTGGTAAAAATAAACGATCATCATATATAGTCCCTACCGTAACTACAATTCTACACAACTACACATTAGTACAAAATATATGAGTAATATTTGATTTTAAGTGTCAAAAACCACATATTAAAATTCCATACAAACTACCTATAGATGTCTTCCCAATTGAACTATCTTAAACTCCAAAAAAACACTCCATTGCATTTTTTCATTGAGCCAATTTGGGTTAATAGTATTCAAATAATGAATCCATCGAGCCTCACATCTCAGTAACTGGCCTCCTCTGTCTCCACCTCTGATAGATTTGGGAACGTGATCAATAATGATGTGCTTTAGAGTTGCCAGACTGTGGCCAGCTTCGAAGAAGTGTCAGGCTACAGGCTGTTCTGAAGCTTTCCCCGTTAGAGCTGAACGAATGGCTGAGCGATGCGTTGCAAAATGTCCTGGACGTTTTGCCCACATAATACTGGCCACAGGGGCACGTAAAAACATATACCACGTATGTAGTAGTACACGTTAATACATGTTTGAGATTAATTTTAGGACCAGTGTGCGGATGCGAGAAAGATGAACCGACAATCATGTGTCTGCATGTGGTGCAGTTCAGACATTTGTAGCACCCTGGTCCCTTTTTTAAAAAGCTAGGGCCAGATGTACTAGTCCCTTTAAACCAAGTAATATCTTCATTTTCCAAGGGATAGTATCTTGTTTATTTTTACTTGATGCAATAAACAGGTTCTTTCTCAGGATGGCTAACACTTCAAGTTTTTACTGTTATAAAATTTGCAAGTTATAACCTCGCACCACAAATTTATTTATGATTTTGTCTAATTCTGTGGCTAAAATGTCAGAGTCACTGGTAATACGAGCCGCCTAAGCATTTGTGACCAGGGTAAACCCTTAATAAGTGGTTTGGGGTGGTAGCTGGTAGCTATAAGCAAAGTGTTCCTGTCGGTCGGTTTTGAATAGACCATGGTGTATATTTTGCCATCCAGGATAGATACTTTGACATCTAAATAGTTGATCGTGGTGGGACTCATTTGATATGATAATTTAATTGGAGATGTTCTAGCTTTAATGCATTGGATCAAATTTTCAAAGACTTTTATGTCACCTGTCCATAATAGGAACAGGTGATCTATATATTGTGCATAGAGTAAAATATACTCAGTTATGGCAGGATCACTCCAAAATATTCAACGTTCCTCCGAAAACATGAAAATGTTAGCATATGAAGGGGAGACATTTCTCCCCATTGCACAACCTGACACTTGTCTAAAGAACTGACCATTGAAGATAACATAATTATTCCTCAATGTCAGTTCTAATAGTGTCATAAATATGGACTGATCCATCTCTTTCATGTCTTGGTCCTCCAAAAATTGTCTCATAGAGGTGAGACCCTCATTGTGCGGTATTGACGTATAAAAGCTGTTTATGTCAAGAGTGCACAGATATGTTCCAACTGGGACTGTAGGAATATCATTGAGCAACTGTAAAAAGCTGGTTGTATCTTTAATGAAGAATGGTTGACTAAGAACATACTGTTGTAAAATGCTGTCCAAATACATTGATATAGGCTGGTATAGAGACTGGCGAGCCGAGATGATAGGACGGCCCGGTGGCAGTATCAAATTCTTATGGATTTTGGGTACGGTGTATAATATTGGTACCACTGGAAAACCTGCATGAGAGCCTTCATCAGCTTTTCAGATATATATCCATCATTTTTAGCTCCCAGAAGTATTCGGTCTAGCTTAATTTTAAATTCACCAGTTGGGTC
This sequence comes from Taudactylus pleione, assembly GCA_031769625.1. Lineage (NCBI taxonomy): Eukaryota > Metazoa > Chordata > Amphibia > Anura > Myobatrachidae > Taudactylus > Taudactylus pleione. Next base: position 1,243,207 of record JAUIMM010000264.1, on the reverse strand, counting down.
ATATGATAATGGTGTATACGTAGTTGTATCAGCTAATTGATGATCAGTTTCTCGTATGTAATCAGTCAGATCTTGAATCACTATTGCTCTGCCTTTGTCGGCCGGGCAGATCACCACATCACGATATATGGTGATATATGTGTGGGACTTGGTTGAAATTAGATACCAAATCATGCATCAGACGCATGAAGGTTTGCAATGAGGGATTGGTGTACTGTGGATCAAAAGTAGAGGTGGATCGTGTAGTCCAAAATTTAGCTAGAGCCGGAGGTGAAACATCTCTTTCATGGGGTTGACTTTGATAATGCTCCTGTAGGTGTAGTTTTCTTGCAATCTATGCATATACGTCTTCCATATTAAGTCATGGTGGGAATTAGTTGGAGAAAAAGTTAACCCTTTGCTGAATAGTTGTTCTTCAACTGCGGATAAGACTCTTGAGGACAGGTTATAACCTTAGTTTTCTTTTGGGCTTTCTGCCCTCCTTTTCCTCTGGTTTTGATGCCCCCGATGGGTGGGCATCCTTTTGTGCCAGTACTGTCTATTGGAGCAGAATGTGCCCCTAAAGGGGTATCTTAAGAGGTGTGTGTCTCGTCATAATCGCGTAGTGCAAATTCGCTATCACTGTTCTTAGCTGGTTTTCCCTTCTCCTCCGCCAACCTTGTCGGGGTTGTTGTTGTCTATATCCTGGGGTATAGGAGTCACCCCCCATGAGCCACTGATAGACTTTATTTTCCTCATAATCCTTTGAAACAGTGAGATGTTTGTTCTTTTTTAATTTGATTAATTCTTTGCGGTAATTGGCACATTGATGGATCAATTTCTGATTCCAATCCTGGCTGGCATCCTGGGTAAGGACAGTCTTATTGGTGCTCTCAAAGATGGCAATTTTGTCACAGGTCACTTTTAGTTCCCGAAAATCACCAGCAGCATGAGATCCGTGCTGCACTTGTTGAGGACGCCAATCCACTTCTTACAAATTCGGGATTAAAGCATCCAATAGTAGGAGTGTTCTTCACTCTAAACCCCTGTGGGATCATTTTTTCCCTATAGTACTCGGAGAGTGAGATGCCATGCAATAAAAAGTGAGTCTTTCATTTTCTAAGTTTTAGTAGATGATAATACATTTCATCAATATTGACCTGCTGATCTGTAGCTAGCAATTTCTCCTTAAACAAAATTTGTTGTGCTTCCTCATCTGTGAAGCTGTAGATTTCCCCTTTAGAGTTGGTAATGCCCCTACATCCAGCAGGATCCGTAGAGCAGGTCGGCTGAGGATTCGTATCCATATTGTGCAAACCATCTGATGTTGGATGCTGGGTTAGATGTACCTCCAGTAGTTGATAAAGTGCGGTGCCTTGATTCGAGCTACACCCTAAACAGGTGTAAATTGGTAGAGAAGATTGGAATAATCCGGCACTCCAAGTAATAATAATAACTCTGATCCCTTCCATATTCCAAAGGCACCTTTGATGATTATTTGCTAAATTTCCTTATTACCTTCACTATCATAGATTTGCATGCATACTGTATATACAGTGTTTCACCAACTAAAATACTGTATCATCTTCTTTCTGTGTTACCTCTTCATTAATGATTCATCATCAATACCAATCATACCGGCTCTATCATCCATTGCCTGTTTACTGTGAACATAATATGGCTTAGCGATTTATGTGTATGTGATTGCTGGGTTCAAGAGGGCAGCAGTTTGTTGAGCTGATCACCTTCATTATACTGCTGCATAAAGCCTAATGACTGTTCCAACAGCAGAATAAGTGGTAATAATTTGATAATTAAATATTTCTTCAAAGGTGTGCAGTATTTTTCAAATGTTGATGCTTGCTGATTTGATTCTTTACATCCAATATCCAGTAGCTGGCCTGATTCTATAGTGGTCATTAATTATTTGCAAATGATTTTTCAACTCAAGAGATTTACAAATCACATCGCCAATAACCCTGAGACCTGTCTGATTTTTAATATTAACTAAAACTTTTGCCCATTTTAACATCAAGCAGATTAAAAAAGGCAGCTCCACACTTTACTTCCTCCCACTGTTTAAAATTCTGCAAATCAAATGCTGTCAAAACCAGCAATAAGCATTTACTGGCACCTATGTGCAAAACCCTTTTATCTCAACAATTACTTGTATAGAAAGATTTTGCCTTGTCATATTATATTAAAAAGTTGCAAAGTGATATTTCCAAATCAGTTGTATATTTAAGGACATTGGTTGACTTGTGTCTCCATGCCCTTAATGTACTCAATGTCTCTGACCAGCCCCTTTAAAGGCAATGACTAAGGTTACAGGTACAATGCTACTTGGCATACGGTAACATTGTGTGCTTTTAATGAGTTTGCATTATGCACCTACGGTTGTACTGTTTCATTACACAAATGAATTTGAGTAATTGACCAATAGTTACATAAATAGTTTGTTTAAAACTTTAAATGTGAAATAAAAATTATTTTACAACTGATTATCTATGTAATTATGTTGTTTTTGTTTTGTACATGTGCATCTGGAAGTACTTGGCATACATTATGCACATTCCCCACTTTTAGACAAAAGAGGAAATACAATAATGATCCCATCTGAAAATAATGATCACATCTGAAAATCCAATGCAAGGACCTTGACATTTTCTAACTAAATAATAAAGCTAAATTTGATCTAACTAAAGGCCCCCATACATCTGTGACGGATCGTCATGATGTAGCGATCCTGCAACGCAGGATCACTGAAATCCTACATGTTGAATGTCACAGGTATGCCGATCACGATCAAAAAATGATCGTGCTTGGCAGATCGGTGAAATTTAACATGTAGAATTTCACCGCTCCTGCGACGGATCATGGAAGATCGAAGGCCGCTGGTCAGCATTTCCGTTCGGTGGATCAGAGTTTCCGATCTCATCGCCTTAAGGTGTAAGGTGATCAGTAGTGTATTGTTAGGAAACCCCCTGGAGTACTGCAGAATCACAAGGTCATGAAGTATAATAATAAACACAAAAATATTTATTAAGGGTTGGAAATTATGGTACTGTAGGGTAATACAAATTAATTTGAAATACAAAATGGCTAAGCAGGATACACAGGAACAATGCTGGAACAGAAACAAACTGACCATGGCTGGTTAGCAGGTATACTAGCTCAGAGATATACAGAGAAATAAATGGCAGACAAATCAGTGGGTATGAGTTCCAAAATCTTGACAGTTTATATGGATCAGATTTGCAAAAGTCCAGAAACATCCATAGGCTGGAAACTCAGAGCTTGCATGAATAAAAGATAGCAGACTGGTAAGTATATACAGGTTCCTAAATTGTGACTGAAATAATGGTTCAGATTTGCAAAAGTCCAGAAATATCCATAGGCTGGAAACACAGAGGGCCTGATTCAGACCCGGACGCTATTTGCAGACGGTTGTTCAAAAAAAGGGGCCGGCTATTTAAATTGTGCGCTCGCTCATTGCAGTTTGTTGACGCCTCTATGTCTGAGCGAGTGAACGAAAAATGCGCTCGCTATTTTGTAAAGGCGCCCCTTTGCCGTTCGCATCACACGTCATCTCCGGTATTAATTTGATTAATTGGGTACATCGAAAAGGCATCTGAGCTGCTCACAGTGCTTGTGGTAGGTTTTTCCTACCGCAATCACTGCGAGCAGTTCAAGCTAAAAGACAACCAAGTGCCGTGGTCGATGACGCTCCTTTACTAATTATGCACTCCCATTAAACTCCCTTTTTACCGCTAGGCACGCCTGCGTTCGGATCTCCACTCCCCCGTTTTCAAGCACCTTCCCCTGTTACCACCCACAAACGGTACATTCTGTCAATCAAATTAGCAGCCCCTCGCTGTTTTGCGAGTGCTCGAGTTTTGACCGCAATGACTGTTTTGCGCATGCGCATTACGACCCATACGCATGCACAGTTGTGCGAACATCGCTCAGAGAGAACGAGCAGCCATTTACGAGCGGCTCTGAATCAGGCCCAGAGTTTGCATAGATAAGACAGCAGGCTGATAAGTAAACACAGGTTTCTAAATTGTGACTGAAATCATAGTTCAGATTTGCAAAAGTCCAGAAACATCCATAGGCTGGTAACACAGAGTTTGCACGGATACCTTAGTTTTGCAGACAGGAAGATTCCATACATTTAGACAGACAGAACTGGAACATAGCCCAAACAAAATGCAAGAGTAACAAACAATGACCAGCACTCCATGCTGGTTGCAAACAACTGGCAGCCAGGTGTAACTCATGATACAATTAAACAATGGTTCACCAGAGAGCGGCACCTCTGGTCAGGACCAGAACTCCAGAACATTTCTGAAGGAGCTGGTGACTCCTGCTGGTGAAAAAGCAAACACAAAAAAGAAACACAAACAGACAATACTGACATAATGCCCCCCTCTAGAAGGCGGATTCCAGACACCTTAAGGACCTTATTTCCTCTTCTTCCTCTATTTTTTTTTTAGAGGAAAAAATGGAAAGAGGCATTTGTACACTCTGCAGAATTAAAGCAGTCATCCAAGAGGGTAAGGACATTTGGTGGGCTGAATCTTTGCCTGTCAAACAACAAACAGATCCTGTAATATAGGATCTTTAGAATCAACTAAAGAGAATGCACATGCCAATACCTCTCCTTAGAATCTCATCATCATATTAGCTGCTAAATCCTCTTGGGTTAAATCAGTTGATTCCAAAAATTGTTGCATAAAAGCTTCAAACTTTGACATATCACCATCAAAATAACTGGGCTGACAATTAGAGAATACGTAAACTTGATCATCCGTGGACTTAGGCATTACAGAACTCGGCTGCACCTCAAACAAAGCGGTCACTGGAAGACCCTCTTAGACCTCTGGCACGGCAGACCCCTCTTGGACCTCTGGCAAGGCAGACCCCTCTCGGACCTCTGGCAAGGCAGACCCCTCTCGGATCTCTGGCAAGGCAGACCCCTCTCGGACTTCTAGCAAGGCAGACACCTCTCAGACCTCTGGCAAGGCAGACACCTCTCAGACCTCTTGCAAATTGAAAGACTTTGGTGACTGGTCAACCCTGAAAGAAAAAACATCTAAACTGGCGGCCGACATGGGGGCACTCTCCTCAGGCACGGAGGCAAGAGCATTAGGGTCCTCAGGCCCGGAGGCCAGGGCATTAGGGTCCTCAGGCCCGGAGGCCAGGGCATTGGGGTCAGATGACTGATAAGGCAAGACCTTTTCAGGAATAAGTAGACTTGAAGCCCCCCCTTGAGGCAAAATACTTGGTAATATATTCAAAACCCCTTCCTGGGGTACGATACTCACAGTGCCTTCCTGGGGAGGAACACTCCTGAACCCCATCTGGGGCAAAAAATCCAGAGACTCTTCTTTAACCGAGGCACTGGTGACCTCTCCGGGGTCTGCGGCTCTGTGAAGAAACTCTGGCTGGGCCACTCTGTTTAACTTTACAAACAGTCCCTCCTTGGGACCAGCAGACAAGACAAGAAGTTCCTCCTTGGGACCAGCAGACCAAACATGAAGTCCCTCCTTGGGACCAGCAGACAAGACTTGGCATGAAGATCCCTTGTGGAACAGACAAGCATGAATCCCCTTTCAGGGGCTAAACTCCCAAAACCTCCTCCAATCCTAGACATGAATGCAGAAAATATTCAGGACTAGCACAATATAAACATAATTAATTAGATCTGCAAAAAGCTCTCTTTGCTTCGGTAAGTGGAGCACGAGGGCCACTTGAATCCTTGATTTTCACAGTAACTGGTTGCACTTCATTACGAGCTACAACAATACCTGAAACAGAGTCCCTCTGTAAATTGGTGTAGTTAATAGGCCCTGGTTGGGTGCAGAGGTGTAACTTTCTGCCAGCTGTACAGGGACAGTAGTTACACTGGAAGGAAAATTAACTTGGATGAGCGTAGAAATTTTCTCGAGAACTTCAGGCAAAAAAGTTAGAATTTGTGCTATCTGAGCACGCAGCAGAATAATGTGTGTCTGCAGATTGTGCAGTGAAACATGATTGAGTATTCCAGGGAGTTCATTACAAGGAGTTTGATTAGAGAATCCAAGATGACAGCATTATCCTATTTGTTTGGGCTGATCATTCTGGTAGGAAACCCCCTGGAGTACTGCAGAATCACAAGGTCATGAAGTATAATAGTAAACACAAAAATATTTATTAAGGGTTGGAATTTATGGTACTGTAGGGTAATGCAGATGAATTTGAAATACAAAATGGCTAAGCAGGATACACAGGAACAATGCTGGAACAGAAACAAACTGACCGTGGTTTGTTAGAAGGTATACTAGCTCAGAGATATACAAAGAAATAAATGGCAGACAAATCAGTGGGTATGAGTTCCAAAATCTTGACGGTTTATATGGTTCAGCTTTGCAAAAGCCCAGAAACATCCATAGGCTGGAAACACGGAGCTTGCATGAATAATAGACAGCAGACTGGTAAGTATATATAGGTTCCTAAATTGTGACTGAAATAATGGTTCAGATTTGCAAAAGTCCAGAAACATCCATAGGCTGGAAACACAGAGGCCCTGATTCAGAGCCAGATGCTCTGACAGAGCGCTCGCTCTGAATTAGGGCCGTCCTTCTTCATTTTGAGAGCGGCCTCCTGGCTGCTCGTATAGCTGTGGGTGACCACCCACAGCTATAGTGAGTGGCCAGGTTGATGGTCGCGATGGTCAAGATGAGACCCTTGTGGTAGGGTCTCGTCTGCCGCAAGCCCTGGAGTGCTTTCGGCTCTATCAGAGCCGAGAGCACTCCCACTGACATCACAAGTGATGTCAGTGGGGCCGGCCCCAGATGGTAGGCGTTCCCATGGGAACACCTCCATCTGGGCAGCCACGCCCCCGGCACGCCCACCAACTCACTCACCATCAACAGCATGCCCCCTTTGTAGCAAAACCCGGAGCGACGGCTATCCGGGTCTCGCGCATGCGCACGACGGAGCCGCCTCCATCGTTCGCATGCGCACTGGCCCAACATCTACCCGCTTGCGAGCGGGTCTGAATTAGGCCCAGAGTTTGCATTGATACCTTAGTTTTGCAGACAGGAAGATTCCATACATTTAGACAGACAGAACTGGAACATAGACCAAACAATGACCAGCACTCCATGCTGGTTGCAAACAGCCTATAAGGCTGGCAGACAGCTGTAACTCATGATACAATTAATCAATGATTCACCAGAGAGCAGCACCTCTGGTCAGGACCAGAACTGCAGAACATTTCTGAAGGACCTGGTGACCCCTGCTGGTGAAAAAGCAAGCACAAAAAGAAAATACAAACAGACAATACTGACATGTATATGTTATTGGTACAAGTTGTGCAGCACACATGGACCTCTGAGTCATCATCATGGGCGGACCCAGGAGTGTGATTAGGTCAATCCACCCCACCCCCCATTCTTGTAATAATTCCCTCCGGCCAACTACTGCTGGCCGATATATAGCAGCGCAGTGGCATATCAGACAGGGATAGAACAGAGTTTGCTGTGTGCAGGATTGGGGAGGTTTCGGGGAGGCTGCTTCCACTGAGCATCAGCAGAATGCTCTCTCCCTGCCTGATGTGCTGCTGCACTGCTATATAGCGATCACCGTGATACCCCCTGTGACAAAGTGTAGCCAGGGAGGAACCACACCCTTACCTCAAGTAATACCAGCTGAATATAAAAAAATTGGTAAGTTTAGTTAGTCACTGGAAATGTGAGGGAGAGGTTGCACCATTAGCAGCTCTCTCTATGCTTCACAATCTGAAACATGACTGTGCTGGGAATACTCTGTTCATTTGAACTGCTGCCTCATGTAAGCTGATTTATTGTTCCAGAACTGTGTTTGCCTTATGTAAGAAGTCATTACACTGACTCTGCCTTTTCAAGCCTGGAATAAAAAGCTTACTTGTTTGCATCATCTCAGTCTCCCACTGGGTCGTCTGAACTTACCCGCTACACCCCCTCTGTATCCATCACTGGTCAGGAGACTCCATGCTGTCCACCCTGTACCCACCATTTTCAACTGATGTCGCCACTCACTAACCAGAAGAATTATGTAATTCTAAATGCAACATACTATATTGCATCAACACAGTTTAGTGGCTCCACCCCCACTTCCCATGTTGCAGCTGCAACACTCTTCCTAGACATTAGACTTGATACACAATCATTCCTTATAGTCCCCCGGACAGCGGAGTGCAGTATATGGTTTGGGCAGGTCATAATTGCTGTGTACACCACTGATGGATATAAGGCCTGAAGAAGGCTTGTTTGTAATAAAGTTCCACCAGGAAATATATCTGACTTATAATAGTAGGCCACTCTCTTTTATCATTCCGCAAGCTTTATCTCCCGACAAGAGCCAAGATATGTGATTTCTCACTCACTCAGGGTTGGTAGGGGCCACTAGAGGGCCTTGCCCAAAGGCTCAATCATTTCTTAAAATGCCCTTGAAGGTGATACTTGTTTGTGAACATTATAAACCTATTATCAGCCAAATCCAATGAGAGAAAGTTTAATCTAGAAAAAAGTTGTATTATAATTTAAATTCAGAAACAATCATAAAGTACCTGCAAGTATAGCAATTGGAAATATAATTGGTTTTACTGTGTGTCTGATGATGACTTGCTTTTGGACTTGTCTTGGAACTAATTAACCTAAGAACACATTTATATCTTAATCAGAAAATACTATATTAAGGTGGCAATATAGGGAGGCCTGTCTATACAAAATAACATATTAGTGTATATTATATATTTACTTTTATACTTGATCTTCTGATGGGAACACTTGGAATACACTTTTTGCTGCACCGAAGAATTGACACCATTATAATGCTGGCATATATAAATCCACTTGATTGAGATCCAGTTAATATCTCAGTAGCAGGGGCAGAACAACATTGACCAGCTCTAAAAATAAATTTGGTAGGGTGCTGCTCCTTCTGTAAAAGGGCCCCAATCAAAGGCATAGCTACAGTAGGTTTAAGGATTATGACTGCTACAGTTCCCGGACCGCCTCCAAGACCTGTACCTCCCAAGGCACCCAGTTACACTTCACCACACTACAGTATACTACCAACTGTGGGCCATGCTTCCTCCTAGCATCAGTGAGGACTGGAGAGACAGAGCTGGCCATGACAGCAGATGTGCATGCAGCAGCACACTGAAAATAAAGAAGCTGCTCAGGAGGTGAATGCTTGCCCCACATTTAGCAGTACACGATGGGGGGAGGGTCGTGAAAATTTTGCTGTGGGCCCCCCTAGGTCTAGTTACACCCCTGGCCCCAATCTACTAAAGTGAAGAGCTGAGGACTTGATCTAGGCAGGTACATGACCAGATGAAGCTCTCGTTTCAATCATTTCTGAAGAATTATCTCACCAACCACAGGTCATGAAAATGTAGCATCTTCACTGAATCAGGGATATGGAAGAATTGACAGTGGTTGGGTTCCTATTAGGCTTAAGAGGAAACAAGTGCTGATGATTGCAAAAACTAGCTGAAGATAAGACTGTAGTAGCACGGTAGCTGAAGATTACACAATGGTGGCTAAATCTTACTAGCCAGAGATTGCACATTAGTGACAAAGTCACAGTATCTGAAGATTCTGGTAATGCTTGCAAAAAAGTTGTGCAATAAACAAGATGGAAACAACTGAACATTCTGAACAATGTAGATGAATGAGTTGGAAAGGTAATGCAAGACTGGCAGATCAGAAACAAGTTTTATAGATACACAGGATTGCCAGGTCAGAATTAAGGTTTGCCGATACACGACCAACAGGATAAATGGTCTAGCCCTGATTGCACAGGTACAGCTTTATTAAGAGCTGTGTAATGTAAAAGAGTTGATTAATTGCTACTTTCTTGGACAGAAGGAATCCCAAACACAGCACCTCTGGTGAGACATTGGTAGTGAAATCAACAAGCTATATTGGGCCTGATTCATTTGTATGCTAATGCTGCTGCATCTGTGTAAGCAGCTGCGATGCAGAAATCGCCGGGAAATGCATTAAGTCACCCACTGGCAGCCCAGCAAATCCAAGCATCTGCATACAAAGATGTAGCAATGGTCGCAGATCATTTGATTAATGCAGTCCTGAGAGAGCCTATGGTCCCACATAATGGTCACGGAGACTGAGACGCCGGAGCCATATTTCTGGCATACAGGATCACAGACATAGGGTGTGATGCCCCTGAAATGGTTGTGACATGCCTGTGTTCTTTGTCACCACTCCCCTTTACCTCCCCCAATCACTCCCTGACTGTCAATCACACTGAGAGTAAATGTTGCTTTGTCCGACTCTTATAATGTACCTTGACGCATGCGAAGGGCGACTTAGATGCATGTGCGGTTTACTTATAATTGCTCAACTCCATAAGCATAGGCATTAGTGTACAACTCAGGCCCATAGTACACAAAGTCCAGTCATCATCATCATCATCATCATCATCATCATCAATGTTTATAGGATGCCACAGATTTCATGGTGCTATACAGTTTTACAGATATGACATACATTCATTTAATAAACAAAGTAACATCAAAATGATGAATATGATTAATATGATTGCAGGTACATAAATACACTTGAGTATAATAACAAATACAGGATAGTCATGAGCTAGTTATCACAGCAAGTATGAATACACATATGAATTCCATGTGTTTAAGTGAAAAAACAGTGAGAGGTTCAGTATATGACATGACAATAGGGTCATGGACAGGCATGGTGTACAGAAGGCCCTCCTCATGCATAATCTAGTGAAAAAAGTCATGAAGCAGATAACATTTTTCAGATTTAGAAATAATTGGAAAGAGATGTTTGATTATTCAATTGATGGTTTGATTGGTTGATTAATAACCAACTAAATATGGGCTCACTTGTGATTGAAGCAGGAACTTTTGCATGATAACCATCATACCCATGGAATACCCCGTCCCCCCCTCCCTCCAGGACATACACTTCTCATCTGGACTCACCTGGCCATCCAGGTGAGTAGTCTCTGTCCCGTTGGGAGAAGTGGACGAGGTTGTCCATGACCTGGTGGAGGGGGAAGTGCATAAGCGGCACCCCGTGTCGGGGTCTGCGCACGCCTATGATAACCATTAAGCTGTGAAACCAAGATAGACCTTACAGGCAGTTTCGCTACTGCTCAGTAACTTTTTCCCTGTAATCCAATGGCTTCTCACAGTGTTGCTGCATTGTTAATAGTTACGTATCTATGTTACCTGATGAATAGTGCTAAATGAACAGAGTGAGATATATCGACAAGTTAAACGTACCGTAGCTGCTTGATATTTTTGTTATAACATTAATTACAGAACACTATCTGTCCCTTTTAATTCCTATCAACTAAGCATAGCTCATTTCTCATTATACTTATACTGTATTTGACCATGATCATTAGGATTTATTAACTTTTGAAAAACAATGCTAGCTAAAGCATAAAGAAACTATTATACTTTGTTGTCACTTCAAAAGAGAGTTGGAAGCTCATTAATTAACACATCTCAAAGCTTCCATGCAGCATGGTGCACTACAGGCCTAATTTACAGCTAAATGGAAAAAAAGCAGCTTTTGCGTAAACATAAAAATGCATCCATACATTTGTTTCTTCTCCTGTTTACTATGAATTACATCTAGCTTATAGATGCATCAGGCACAAATATGCTACCTCCTTATCAACTAAGCACCAGGTCTATGGACATGAAAATAGATGCCTCGTAATATGCATAACTGGAAGATATGTCTAGAAAAGATCAGATGCAAGGGATGTGGTTAACTGGTATCTCCACACTCTTACTGTTCTGCGCTTACCCATGAATGGCTCTGATCCTCCATGGGCCCAAGTATAAGATGTGCTTACAAATTTTAAGCAAGTCACATTATAACATGGCATACATGATCTTGTGTCCCACTCTAAATCAGGCCCTATGTACCTAAACAAGGATTTTAATAGAAAGCCATGGTGTTTTATTTAGTTAACAATTCTTTATCCTGCAGGCAATGTTGACCTTGACGCAAAGCAAGTGAAGTGAATCTTGTCAACAAGCGTGGTAGTCGGCATCCCGGCATGCTGACGGTCTGAATATAAGCGCTTAAATCCCGACAGGTCGGGATCCTGGCACCAGTATCCTGAGTATCAGGGTGTTAGGAGGAGGTAAGGGTTAGGTAGTGGGGTTAGGGTTAGGCATTAGGGGGAGGGTTAGGCACCAGGGAGGGAGTGTTATGATTAGGGTGCGGGGAGCGGGAGGTTAGGTTTAGGCACTAGGGGGGAGGTGAGGCTTAGGAACCAGGGAGGTGGTGTTAGGTTTAGGGTATGGGGAGGTTAGGCTTAGGCACCAGGGAGGGAGGGTTAGGGTAGGGATTAGGAAAATACTTACGTTCCTACCTATGGGTGTCGGGATTCTGACTGTCGGCATGCCGTTGTCGCTATTCTAGCCTGCTTCATCCCGACAGCCGAGATTTCATACCAAACCCATTGAAAAGGTCCATTTGCTTAGCTTTTTGTACAAACAACCTCAAAGTGACTTTTATAGGTTTTTAGAACTTGCATTAAACACTTAAAAACATGTTTATGAGGTCTTACAGACTAGGGAATGTAGTTTAAATCCCGGCTGTCGGGATGCCGGCACACAGAATGTCTGCGCCGGAATCCTGACACGAGTCAGAATCCCGTTGCCAGCATCCCGACCACCGGCATTCTAACAGTAAGTAGTGGGGTCAGGGGTTATGCTTAGGCTTAAGCACTAGGGGGAGGATTAGGTTTAGGCAGCGGGGTGAGAGGGTCAGGTTTGGGGGTAGGTATAGAGTTAGCATACTTACTGACAGGTGTCGGTATCCAAACCCTGTCGGGATGCTGGCGTCGGGATGCTGGTGTCGGGAGCACCAGCATCATGTACTCCACCTAAGAGTACAGAAAATGCAACTTCATTATCTAACGGTAACTTACAATTTTAAATAAATAGAGTTATGTACAGTATGATAGGAATGTGCTGTTGACAGATTTATATATATCCTCATCAATTCTCATTCAGCTATGAATCTAACCAAACTGTAAACTTTAACTGCTACAAAATGTCAAATTAATGAGCATAGTCTTGACATTAGTTTATGCAATCTTCCTTCGTATTTTACAGATGTGTTTTACTAAAATGTTATTATTGGATAACCCTGTATCTCACTCACACTAGAGCTGATCAATGATACTTAATTACTTTCCACATTTTTATTTTCAGCCTTGCTGACTTGTTACAGTGTGTGAAGAAAATTCCAAATTACTCCATGCATTGTGTTAGCTTTAATTAGTGTATTTTTAAATAATAGATGCATGTTGTGTCTTCCCAAGTTTGCAATGATTTAGCATGTTAATGAGATTCTAAGATGTTAAAATTCAGTCATCTGATTTGTGCCTGGAGCATTTACATCCTCTGCAGAATGTGTGGGTCTGCTTTGACACTTTAGAAGGCAGGCTGCTCTAGATCTGTACTGCAGAAGTTGAGCAATGTATGTATCAATGGATCTTCTCATTATTAACTATGTGGTATAGATAGATAGATAGATAGATAGATAGATAGATAGATAGATAGATAGATAGATAGATAGATAGATAGATAGATAGATAGATAGATAGATAGATAGATAGATAGATAGAGATTCTATATTCAGAAACAAAAACACAATCTCGACAGTACTTCCAGTTTATAATGAAAAATTGGTGATGAACTGTAAATTAATGGGATAGTACTTTTGCTATAGAATATTGGAATATTTTAAGGACAGTTCACTATCTGCTTTAATACATTTCATAGACTTAGGGGCATTAAGGGCCACTGGTACCTCTAGTTCACCTGCAAAATAAATATTAAAATAAACACAGGACACAAACCGTGACAGTATAAATTTATTAAAATATACATGTACACTCACATTCACACTCACGCATTTTCACCTACAATCCCTGTAGCCATTCATGTTAACTCATCCATGTAGGCATCCACGTCTTCGTAAAACAAAAAAATTAAAAACGTGGACTTCACAGACAGGTACCATCCTCTAAGGACGGTACCTCACAAAGAAGGCTCAGCTATGGCACTTCCCAAAGAAAAGTGTTCATTGGTTGAGAAAGGTGATCCTCCACCTCTCTCAGCCAATGAGCAGTTCCCACCATTGACTTCAATGGTGGGAACCGCTAGGTAACCTGGGCTGACTAGTGGTCAGGTGTGAATGCTTTTGCCGGGAGACCCAGTAAAAGGGTACCCCGGATGTGGCATTACACCCCCGATAGAAAGAGTCTGGTGCTGGTTATGGAAAAAACAGGGGACCCTACTGATTCTGTCCCCTGTATTTCCACAACAAGGACTGGCTCACTGAGTCCTGTGCTAGTTGATGAAAAGTGCATGTGTGCAGCATAAAACACACAGTCATTTTCTCCCAGTATTTTCTCTAACAGAACCGACTCAATAGAGCCAGGTGCTGGTTCTTAAAATACAGGGGAACTCTACGCACATTTCCTCTGTATTTTAAGAACCAGGACAGGCTCAACAGAGCCCAAGGCTGGTTATTCATGTGGATGCGCCGCACATATTTTTAATTTTAAATTTAACTCTTTACTTGCTTTTACAAAGACAGAAGCTTTCACAGATCATACCGATCTGTTACGGCTCCTGTCCATGCACATGCTCAGGCTAGACTCGATAGCCTGAGGTAGGTCTATTTTTTGACTGTGTTTTGCCGTACACATTTTGTGCATCTTTACAACTCGGACCCTATTACATAGGACAAGTTGTTTGTTCACATGGCAAAACATCTGGATGCGTGTTTTGCTATTGCGAGTTGTGGGAATGACAGAAACATGCAAATTAGCATGTTCTCAAATTCTATTACATTGTTCGATTTCTAAAAATGTAAGAGTTTACTGCTAAACTTGGACGTTTTTATAACTCAAACCCTATTACATTCTGTCCATGGTGTTAAATATATGCCATTTGGTATTAAATATATGCCTATAGCTGTACTATTAATATTAAAATGTTACTACTTTAATTCTCATTTCTTAACTAATATTTTCCTCATACAAAAACCCATCTATATATTTTTCTTTAAAAGTTATAGATACACAAGTTTACTTGTTACTGATCCTGCCTTCTGACATCTTTCTTTGATGCCAATTTTCTAAAGTCATTAAATTCAGACTAGCAGTATAGTGGTGAGGTTCTCCCATAGCACCTATCTGCAAAATTCTTCCACAATTGGCCAATTACAGCATGTCCCCAGAGTAATTCACCAGCAGCATTGTTTTTCCCCAGGAGATCAGTCATCAAATATTGTGTACTTTGAATTGCAGACTTGAGAAACAGCCCAAGACTCCATTCCAATGTCTTCAAACTGCAACTATAGTTAAAAGTGTGTACTACTTTCAGAATTCTTTTCTTAGAATTAATCACATCTGTACAATCAGTTTCTATGCTTTCCAGATTTATTATTGACAGAACATTGAACTTGCCTTGTTTATTTGTAGACATAATTTTCATTTCAAAAACACTTTGGTATTTAAAAAAACACTCAAATCAACCTCACGTGAAGATATGCGTATTTACACCGATATGCTGAGCCTGAGGCATCTCAAGACGCATCAGATTAATTTACACCCAACCAAATCATAATCACAGGAACATATTTAACATTTCTTGTGATAGCAAAAACACATTAAAAATTTGGTTTCATTTAAGTAAAAAACCCTCTATTAAACAGAAGATATAATATTCCTTCTAGGGTATGAATGGTAGCAAACAATTCATCCCAAAATTGACCTTCAGAGGTCAATCCACAATCAGCCAATCAGAAATGGTTAGCTAGGCAAACAATCATCATAATCAGTGTATATTCCCAGCTCAGCATAAGCTCCATAGTATCATAGCATTAACATGATGTAAAGTGAGTATTATTCATTATCACAGTTACGCACCTTAGCATTTGTTTTTAGATGTTCATGTAATGTTTATTGATTGTACTTTATTAATTATAATTTGCTCTACAGTGTTTTTAGGTTGTCATAATACTCATATGCCATGGTGGCATTTTGACTTCTCTTCCTCCCATAATTTGAAATTATGTTGTGGCAGTGTAGGGATGGCAGTCAATAGATCGACAATGAAATGGTTGACACTGTCTAGGTAGACACCAAATGGTCGACATGCAGAGCTGTAACTAGGGCTTGTGGCGCCTGGTGCATGCCACGCCCCCTACATATGATGTCACATGAAGGGGGTGGGGCTCCAAATGCAGAGAATTACAGCATGCCCGACATGGTCGACATGGATGAATATCAACAGGTACAAGAGGTCGACATCGTCAAAAGGTCAATATTGGAATGATTTTTTAGGGTTAGGGTTAGGCACTTACTGTGCGATTAGGGTTAGACTCTAGAAGGGATGGTTAGGATTAGGCACTTGCCTCGGCAGTTATGGTTAGGCATTAGGAGGGATGGTTAGGGTTAGGCACTTGCACCCATGGTAAGGGTTAAGCACCAGGAGGGTGGGTTACGGTTAGGCAGCATATGGAGAGTGAAGGTTAAGATTAGGGTTAGAAAATAAAAACATGTGTCAATCATGTCTGTGTTAATCATTCCAATGTTGACCTTCATCCATGTCCATATTTTGTGTGTCAACCTTTTGTCCCTGTTGACCTATTGCCTGTCTACCAGTTGCTGTAATCTTTTGACTGTTTATCTAAATAGTGTAAATCTTTTAATTCACACCCTCCATTATGATGTGCTTCTTTTTTCTCTAGCCTATCATGGCTTATTGCTTTCTATACAATGTTTTATATACAGATGTGTTCGGCGACATCTTTTCTCATAGCATGCCATACAGGCTTCTAAGTCATGGCATGTGAATAAGTGCAAGTGAGAATTGATAAAATCCACAGCATGCAATACTGGGTGGCCAGTGCTCCTCTGAATAAGTGTGAATACAGTGTAAGTGGTGTATAATACAGCAGTGGATGGATACATTATGGCATTACAGGATACAATATAACAGTAAGCCCTGACAGGTGGACCAATCACATACTATAGAATATTGTAGAGTGTAAACATTCACTATAATACAGTATACAGTACTGTAGTAACTCAAAACGGCAGGCTAATTTCGGCAGTGATGTGCGGCACTCACACAGTGATGGCATGCCTTAGAAATTAGTAGTAAGGTTTTAGCAGCACTCTATGACATTATCAATGAACCAGTAAGTGCCGGTAACTGCGGCACTGCAGGCAGTGGTGTGCAGTGCTCACACAGTGATGGCATGTAGAAACTAGTAGTGAGGTCTGGGTGCATGAAACCATCACTGAACTACAAGGGGTAAATTTACTAAAGTTAGAGGTTTTAAAAGTGTAGATGTTGCCCATAGCAACCAATCAGATTCTATTATCTTTTAGAAGGTGCTAGTTAAATGTTAATTAGAATCTGATTGGTTGTCCTTGGCAACATCTCCACTTCTAAAAACTCTAACTTTAGTAAATTTGCCCCCAAGTCTCAGCCTAGAAAGAGGTGCCTCTGTATTACAAACTGATGAGCGTTTTATGCCGCACACTTGTGGCAATGTTGGTACTGCTGTTACACTAGGAGCTTGGACAAAGACGCTAATCTGCGGCACTGCAGAAAGTGGTGTGCGGAGCTCACATAGTGATTTCATGTCTTAGAAACTAGTAGTGGGGTCTGAGTAGCGGTGCATAAAACCATCACTGAACTACAAGTCTTAGCCCCGAAAGAGGTGTATCTGGATTACAAACTGACTGTGTGTTTTATGCCACACACTTGCACACAATGCACCACTACCCAGACCCCACTACTAGTTTCTAAGACATGCCATGACTATGTGAGCACTGCACTAGTTTCTGCAGAGCCGCAGCGACTGGCACATTTACGGCTATGTGTTGAGTAGCGACATGTTATACAAGCTCCTTGTGACACAGCAGTGCCGACATTTCCGCAAGTCATCTTTAAATCCAGAGACACCTCTTTCTGGGCTGAGACTTGTAGTTCAGTGATTGTTTTATGCACCACTACTCAGATGCCACTACTAGTTTCTAAGACATAAAATCACTATGTGAGCGCCGCACACCACTTTCTGCAGTGCCACAGTGAAGGCACTTATGACTATGTGTCAAGTAGCGACATGTTGTACAAACTCTTAGTGGCACAGTAGTGCCATACATTGCCACAAGCTTGCTGCATAAAATGCTCAGTCAGTTTGTAATTTAAAGACACCTCTTTCAGGACTGAGACTTGTAGCTCTGTGATGGTTTTATACACTGCCCTTCAAAGCCAACTGTTAATTTCTAAGGCATGTTATCACTGTGTCTTATTTTACACATGGACAGTGCAGTTTAGGAAAAGCGACATCTGCTGGACTGGACTGTTTAGCGCGACTAGCAGGAAGCGCTACACGGTGTATGGAGCAAAGATGTAGCAGGACACATCTGTAGTAGCTCAATTTATATTTTACTTCTATTTCTCTTTAAGAACAATGTTGTTTTTGTGTGCACATCTTAATACCTTTAGTGACACTATTATATATGCAGGCATTGTTATATACTGTACATTTAACTGAGCATAAATCTATTCAGATGTTCTTCTGTATGTATTTGGGTTAGCAATCTCATTATGCAGTTCTTTGTTATGTTAATTTAGCAATATTTAGGATGATACATTTTCGTGTTACCAAATATAAATAACTAATGGAGAAAAAAAAATTGACTGACATTCCCAATACATTTCATGTGGTACTGATGACTGTAGAGAAAGTCCATTTGTTTGTAAAAATAGTAAGAAAAGAATCTTGGATTTCACACTTAGGGGTCTGTTTACTAAGCAGTATTAGGAAGAGTGAAAAGTGATAAGAAAGTGATAAGGTGTCAGCCAATCAGCTCCAAACTGTCGTTTTTCAAACACAGCCTGTGAGATGACAGTTGGGAGCTGATTGGCTGACACCTTATCACTTTCTTATCACTTTTCACTCTGTCTCCTAACACTACTTAGTAAATAGACCCCTTAGTGCCTTAAATGCTAAATTAAAATGTTTGGTTTTTAACTACATTGGTGAGTCCCAACTACTATGTTTAACAGGCAGTGTGTATAGTATTGTGATTATGAGCAAGTCTGTAGTCATGGTGCCAGGAAAACTGATTGGACAAACTACCAGTAGTTGTACCAGCAAATTATGCCAATAGTATACATTGCTAAGATGAATGCATGAACAAAAACAAAACACACATTTCTCAAGCACTCTACAATGGGTCAGCAAAAGAGACATACATCATACAGATATGTCCTTACTCAGCTTTCAATTGGCCTATCAATTGATTGGCTAATATATCTGCCAGTGTGTACCCAGCATTAGGGTTCGCAAGAGTATTATCACACTGCCGTCACTACTGTACTACGGTATGCTTAACATATTGTAGCACTTTCCATTGCACAAAATTCACACAAATATTTGCATAAAAGTAGCATAATATTAGGTGCAAAGTAGCAAAGAGCGTGAAAACTACTCAACATTGCTGTCTATACAGAAGACTGACTATGTGCCTAAAAGTGGAAAATCATGTTGTCATACATTGTGTTTTGTCATGTATTGTACTGTATGTCATAGATCACTATATTATATGTATGACATGATTTTTACACATTTAGCCACATTCTTAAGTCTTATGGATAGACAGCCATGTTGATTAGACTGAATGCTTTTTGCTACTTTTTCATTAATAGTATGTCACTTTTCCACTAATATTATGCTACTTTTGGGTAATAATATCTACTTTTTTGCTAATTTAGGGAAACTTTTGCACAATTGAAAGTGCTATTTTCTTGCATATTTGATCTAGATGAACATGTATGTATATTATGCGTATACAGTAATAATAAAATGCAGAGGACACAGTCAGATATTTGCAAATATATGATAAGCCATCCACACATCAAGGTTTCTCTGCTCTGGTGGTCCTACACTATATAATAATAGCTGCACTTTGGGTCATAAATTCATACATTTCTAAATTGAAAGCCAACTCACCTGGAGGTACTCCAGGATCCTTTTTCACTCACCAAATGACCGCTGAAGTCAGTCCCTGGAGTTACTGGAGCTGAGCCATATTTTTGCTTCACTGACAGTCCTCAGAGTTTCTAGAGCTGAACCGCGGAGGCGAGTTGTCCAAATCATGCTGTCCAGACCATGCCATGCTGGGGACCAGAGTCTTTCTGTCCAGGATGATGTTCTGAACTTTATCTGTAAGTTACTAGTTATACAATTAAAAATGTAACATGGGATATAAACATAAAAGAATACTTCATTATAGGGGAAGTGCATGGGGAAAAAAAACAAAATACCTAAAAAGATTATACAATTAAATATGGATATCAATACATCAGAGGAGAAAATAAAAGGAAAAGTATTTGATCTGAGTTCACGTGTCCTATCAAATACAGAACTCTAGATTTTTAAAAAAAAGTTTAAATTTGCCCCAACAAAAGAAATAAATCCCTTTTACATTTTTACTGAAATTCTGAAGATTATCAGGAGACTCCCAATATAAACAAATATTTTTATCTAAAAAGACACCAATTAACTTAAGAGTATGGAAATGTGCAAGACACCCTTTAAAACATTTTACCCAAGACAAATGAAGGAAAGTTGTATAACCTGTTTTGATAAAGTATTAACAGAAGCAGATTCAAAGATTAATACAGTACTTAAAATATTAAAACAATCTCACTAAGAAAGAATAATTGGCAATACAGAAAAAAAATCAGAATATATTATTATAAAGTAATTCGATAAGTGGGGTTGAGTAATAATCTTGTATATAAAATTCATTGGTCTGTTTATTTGTTTGCTTGTTTGTCTGTCCGGTTATGCATTCAGACACACCTGCACCGATTGAGATCAAAGCAACAGCCAGTTGTTTCCTGGCAAGGTTTTAGTGGGGTTAGTGTCCCCGGTCGGAACTCCCATTGGTGTACGCTGGGCAGAAATTTGACCCAGCGATCCTGTTCTGAGCCTTCCACTGGATGAATTTGGACAAAAACTTCACCATGTGGTAACATTGGATCCCAGACAACATACTAGGGAGTTGAGACCCTGGTCGGACCTCCCGTTGCTGTACACTGGGCAGAACTTTGACACGGGGAGACTGTTCTGGGCCTTCCACTTGATGGATTTGGATGAAAACTTCACAGAGGGGTGGCAATTGGTCTGGGATGCATAATGAAGTGGATGGTGTCCGTTCAGACCTCACGGCGGAGTGCGCCAGGCAGAACTTTGACCCAGGGAGCCTGTTCGGAACCGGGGAGCCTGTTCTGAGCCTTCCACTGGATGGATTTGGATGAAAACTTCAGAGATTGATAACATTGGACCCCAGAATACATAATAAGGGGTTGAGGTCCCGGTTGGACCTCCTGTTGGTGTACGCTGGGCAGAACTGACCTGGGGAGTTTGTTCTGGGCCTTCCACTGGATGGATTTGGATGAAAACTTAACAGAGGTTTGGCAATTGGTCTGGGATGCCTAATGGAGTGGTTGGGGTCCTGGTCGGACCTCACGTCGGAGTGCGCTGGGAAGAAACTTTGACTCAGGGAGCCTGTTCTGGGCCTTCCACTGGATGGATTTGGACGAAATCATATAATGAAACTTGACTTGAAGACTTAAACCCAGACAATGCAGGATACTTCAGCTAGTATCAGATAAAGGAGATTACCCCATTTGACCCTAGAAATGTTTTCTATTTAATTCAACGTAACTGCAGTCTTAATACATTAGCTTAACAGTTAGGAATTTAAAAACTGGATAGATGGAAAATGTATACAATATCAGAAAATAATAAAAAAAACACATTCAGTTTTGGATCGTTTTAGGACACATAATTGTTCAGAAACTGGTATTAAAGCCTTTTTTGGTACAGTATATAGCAAGTAAGAGAACATTAGAGATTAAGTAGTAAATGATTGGCACAAAGTGAAATGAGATGGATTTACAAATTAAAAACTATGCCACCAAGGAGGTTAAATGTTCAATTTGAACTTAAAAGGTTCTTAAATTTGTACAAGGTTTATCCATTATTAATATATATTTTGTATAAAATCATTGTCAATAACTGTTGCCTAGTTTTGTCTTATATTTGTTTTTAATTTTTCAGTTTTTAATATATTTTATATGCAATGTGATATTTAAATATAAATTCCTATCAATGGAATGTAAAAGAGAATCTTTTGGAACATACAGTATAACTCTCTGCCATTACATAATTTCTGGAAAAAAAGAGGAATATCTCCCGTGCTGAAGTAGAGTATAGCAACAATCTTGGTTATAAGCAGATCAAATGTGTCTGTGACACAGTGCTGTGACTAGACTGTCCCTTACTCTCCTAAAAGGAGAGCTACTGTATACAGTGTTTTCAACTGTCCTGATAATTGCCTAAGCTTTAACCAATATAATGAGCAACCTTTCACTCGCACAGTGAGCTATATTATTAAGTAGGAATGACCAAAAGAGAGTGACCAAGTATAAATGTAAATAAATAGTAGGTTTTTATTTATTAATTAATCAAAAAACATACACTTAATCTCCTGGTTAAACAAATTGCATGATATTTTTCTCTAGTGCAGACAAGCAATGAGTAATGAAAAACTTATAGAAATCATTTCAAATAAAAATGAAACCAAATTCATTTAAAACAGTATCACATGATAAAATAGGACATAATAATTTATATACCTATAAATAAAACATAAAAAAGGTTAAAAATATTACTTCAGTTGCAATGCATTTCAGCATCCAACTGCTTCCTCAGGTAGTTGAACAGTGAATGTCCTATTTTAGCATGATTACAATTCCTTATTAAAGTACCATTGGAACTTTGATATTGCAAGTTGTGGCACAAGTCCAGACATTACACATGCAGTCAGCCATGATAGCCAACTTGTAAACAATCCTCAAAGGGACCATTAGACTGCTGTAAAACATATTCTTAGATACCTAAAGGGTACTAGCTCCTTAAAATGAAAGTTTTCAAAAGCTACAGGTTTCAGTGATGCCGATTGGGGATCAGATGAGGATATTAGGCATTCCTATACTCTACACCTTTTCACATTAGTGGGCACATTCGTCAGCTTAGCTAGCAGAAAACAACCTACTGCTGCCTTGTCTACCACCAAAACTGAATACATGGCACTTACAGAAATAGCTAAAGAGGTGTTGTGTGGGAGGAAACTTTGGGTGAACTGGGTCTTCATAGTTCAAATTACACTGACAGAATTGAATGTGACAACAAAGATGCAATTGATATGTCTTCCAGAACCAAACACTAAATTGTCATAAGACACTATTTCATAAAAGAGCTAGTAGATATGTTATGATACCAGATGAACTCCTGCACTGTCAAAACCTAAACAAAGTGCCCTTCTCTAATAACAACCCCTTTCCCAGAACACACACTTGTTCATAGGTACTCGGCTGCCACCTGGACTTTGCACTTAAAGTAATAACAGTGCAGGAAGCACAGGTATCAAATATAGACAAAGGAATGTGACACTCTAAGTACTCATATAGGGAACTACACCTAGATTGTCTGGAGGTCACCCATCCAGGAATAAATTTTAGCCCTTACTGCTTAGCCTGCTAAACTAGACAGAAGTCTGTCTAAAGCTCACTGATGTAGTAATACAAATAGCACTCCTAATTAGTGATTACCAGAATACTCTCCTGCAGTTAACGTCATTGCAAGCTAGTAACAAACAAGGGTTCAATTAGCTACTTATAATTAAGCAAATAACAAAAGGGTATACAGTTATATTTTCACTACATTCATAACATGTAGATTCTTAAGCAATAATAATTCCAGAATGATAATTCAATAAACATGAGAGTATTGCAAAACTCAGTAGTTTGTTTAGCTAGATACTGCGAACTGCAGGACATTTCAAAACACATGGACTATCCAGACTAGTATATTAGTTAGGAGTATATCTGCTAGCAATAATATAGTATCCAGGATACTTAGCAGATGAGAAACCAGCAATCCTTCCTAGGCAGCTTGCAAACAGCTAGAACCAGGAACCAGGCAAGACATGGAATCCTGTGGGAGACTCAGCCAGAACAGAACAAATCATACAGGCCCAAGAGCCAGCACCTGATTGAAACACAGTCAACCAGGCCACCACCCAGGCTGACATAATCACAACAGGTGAACAAGTCAGCAACCATTCCAATGATTTAGTCCAGACTCGACCAGCCAAGTACAGATTGTCACGAATGGTGCTTGAGAATTACCTGACTCAGGTGTTGAAGTGGATTCAGCGGAGACCGGCTTGACTGCAACCAGGGTTGAGGTAAATAGCTCTAGTTGCGAAAGAATTGTATAGCAGTGAGAACTGCCTTTGTTGATAAATGACAAGAACAGGAAACTTGTAAAATTGGAGTGGAACTTGGAGGAACCAGACCGGGACCGGCTGAGTTGAACTGGCGAACTTGGAATTTCACTCTGGACTGGAATAAGGTGAATTGAACTTGTGAGCTTGGAACTTGACTTCGGAATGGAGTAGTGTGAACTGACGTGGAATATCACTCAGGACTGGAGTATCATGGAATGGACTTGGAATATCACTCTGGACTGGAGTATAATGGAATGGACTTGGAATATCACTCTGGGCTGGAGTATCGTGGGCTGTGCTAGGAAGCACTGGTAACACACAGGGAACCTAGGATGATAAGTCATGCAACAACAATGGACATAATGCACTGGCCTGGGAACTGGTAGGATTTCTGGATTGCCAGGTATTGCTGTAGCAGGTTTTTAGGATTGCCCGGTATTGCAGTAGCAGGTTTTCTGGATTGCCAGGAATTGCAGCAGCAGGAGCCTGGGATACACTAGTATACAGTAGTAGCACGAACCATACACCATGGGAAGTAACGAGATGTTCAGGCCCAGAATGCCATCAGGGGAGGATATACATACCCTGGATCTGGCAGCAATTGGTGGATACGGACAGGTGGTCTGGCAGTAGCATTCTGAGTGGTGGAAGGCACAACATGCAGAGAGAGCAGTCATCTCTGCAGGGCAGAGAGTCAGACCTGCACCTGCAATTCCAATCAAGACTAGCAGTGTTCACAGACAGAGGAGAGACCAGGTGACTAATCACTGTTGAAAGGAGAGCACAGTCTAAATACACACACAGCAGTGTTACAGCCAGCATGATTCAGAGCAGATATTCCAGGCGAATTGCACACACAGATCCATGGAGCAGCTGGCAGAGGTAAGTCTCAAGGCAAAAGGTAAAAAACTAGCCAGGGTTGTGACACAGATATAACAAGATAGCACTTTAGTCAGAGTGAATTATGTGACTTGCTGGTATGTTAGCTAAGGTTCCTATGCTAAATGCACTATTATGAAAATGTGGACTGGAGTGCATTATGAAATGCTGATTTGTTATGTCATATTCTGTTTATTTGTGTATCCTCCTGTGTGTTTTTGGTTACAACAAAGCATTAAAAATGTTAAATGTCTTGTATTGTTATGTAACCAGAAACAGCCTTGAGTGGGGGGAGGGGGGTTGAGAAGAGTGCTCTGCACTGTCTCCTCATCTTGTTGGTGCTGCTGCAGGGTCTCCATAGTAACAGATCTGTCCTGACATCACTTGCATGACCTCCTACCCAATGCCCTACTGCGCATGTGTGGCCTTACCGTGCAATCTTCCTCTCCATCTTCCATAGTAATAGGATGGATGGAGACTGTGCTATAAGAATAATGGTGCCTATATACACTACTGTGTCACCACTACTAGGTGCCATAATATACATTCCACTGCCACCACTGACCATATTGCCACACACCACTGGTCTTAACTCGCTCCTGGCTGGATCTGATTAACTGTATGTGCCTGCATTGCATTTCTACTGCATTAATGTTATGCATGCTCAGTCCTATGTTTCTACCTGTTTAATAAAGCAATGTCTGGTTAAGCTATACATCATGTGGACTGACCTCCATCACACACCACTGACACCTATCAACACCGTAGGTTCTTCCAATATATCCTTCATAGTGGACTGATCACAAAACGTGGGACAAGTCCCAAGCAGGTTTATCTAGATGTCTGAGAATTATAGAATATTACTGGACTTTGAGACCCGTAGTCCTGGAGTCCTGCACTACCTGCTAAACTATTCAAAGTTCTGCATTGTACTGCTCCAACTTGGAGCTCTCCACTGAAGATGCATTACAGCATCATCATCAGCAGCAGAGGGGTTATGATACTAATGCATATTCAAGGCTAGCTAAGGGGGAGTCTCACATCGTATGATACATTCTGAAATTCATGGATGAAATTAATATTGTAATGGTAGTAAAATTAAATAGGTTTGTAGTGATAGTTGCCAACTCTCAATTCATAAAAGATTACAAGATTTACATACTGTATATCTGTTTAATTCTGTGTTATGTAACATTTGGAGTCCTTGTAAGACTACATATAACTCATTGTATAATAGCTCATGACATAGATACTAAAGTAAATTAGTTTAACATGTGCAGTATGTAATAGAAAGGCACTTCTATGCACAACAGTGAACTGGACATACTTTGAATTTACAATGTGTTAAATTGATTCTATAAAATAATGAAAGCTGAGTTATCTGAATTCTGCACCATTAATCCGCAACTAATACAACTTTAGATCATTCTTACGTATATCAGGGGGATAGGATTAATAAAAAAAATCGGTCAACACGGCTGTAAAGCAATGTATTGTTATTCAGCAAACAACTAGATCTGGGATTTCAGTGACATAAGAGTACCTGCAGTCAATGTCTCGCCTTGATATCCTCTGAGAATCTGCTTCAAAGGCAACTGGTACAGTGTTTTTAAATCAATATTTATGTAGGGATATTGTGTGTGTAATATATATAAAGAAAGAAAGAGGGAAAGAGAGAGAGATCAGACAGCACTTCAGAAATGAAAGGAATCAGAGGAAATGTTTTGCATATAACAGCATCAGAACAGCACATTTGCTAGACCAGTTAGATCTGACAGGTCTCAAAACATTGCTATTGTATTGCGATTATTTTTTTTCATAGTTTAGCTGTGACAGCCGACCTGCTGGACACTGATACCACTAGTTCTCTGTCTAGCAAATGCCTTGTTGAAATAATTTGCTACCACCCCCTCACTTCTTACTGTTAACACTATAAGATTTAGCTCATTTACGATTTCTACTGTACTGTCTGTCATTGGCTCCTGCGATTCTGATTTCAGAATGCTGATCCAGAGCCCAGCCCATGGTTATAGTGTGGACTCTCAAAGTGTCCATATTGCCAACAGCCTACAGTAGGATTAACTACCAGCCAGCATGGCAGTAACACTCACGGCCATAGTGAGGACAGTGTGACCAATGCCGTCAACCAGGGGACAGCACTACAACTGCCTGGCTAATGGCCATAATGGTGCCCAAGTATAATTGGATTCTCTGAGTGGTGCTCGTTGCATGGCTGAATGGATAATACATAGACCTATGGGTGTTCAGGCTGTAGTGCTCACAGTATCAGTGCACATGACAATACATCATAATGTAAAAATGTCTCATCCTTTTAGTGAAGAAGATCCATGAAGAAGAGCCACAGTGCCATGGTGTTAGCAGATACACTATATTAGAGCAGCAGAAAGTATAATCAAACATTAACTCTTCATTTATGTATAAACAGGATCAAACATATGCTGTAAACTTAACATGCTGCTTTCAACATGGAGAAGAGGAAGGAAAGAACACCTGGATAAACACATCCTGTAGCTACCGTCTATTTTTATTTACCTTTATCAGGTAAAATTGGAACCGTACCCCATTCGGCACCTGGCAAGGAGCTACAAAGTGAGTGTAATGGGAGGTTTCCCGGAATCCTTCCCTCCTCCCTTCAAACAAACTGCCAGGCCTGAGGAAGAGTTACAGTATCTATGTCACAAGCCTCCGCACTGCGAATGCAGGACAAGACGAAGACCGGGTGAGCGTTCGCTGAAACTCCTCCTACCTCCTGTCCTTCATTCCAGGATCATTCTGGATTGGCTCCTGCGTCTATTTCCTTCTGGTGTGAATGCTGCTCCGATGGCGGTGATATCACTTCACGTGTTTCTGGTTTTGGTGTTGTCTCCTGCTATCCAGTCGAGTACCCAGTCCTCCTGTCTGCTATTGTTACCTGCCGTTTGTGCCATCTAGGTGGCATGGTCTGCATATCTACTAGGCCCAGAGGCCACATCTTGCCCTACGGCACCCAGCCCACAGTCTACCAAGGCTGCTACACAGCCCAGAGGCCGCATCTTGCTCTACGGCCCACAGGCCACAGCCTGCCCAAGCTGCTACTCGAAAGGCCACATCTTGTTCTATGGCCCTCAGGCCACAGCTTGCCAAGACTGCTACATGGCCCAAGGGACGCATCTTGTTCTATGGACTGCAGGCCACAACAAGCCAAGGCTTACCAGCCCTCAAGGCTGCTGCACAGCCCAAAGGCTGCATCTTGTTCTACGGCCACAGGCCACAACAAGCCAAGGCTTACCAGCCCTCCAAGCTGCTGCACGACCCAAAGGCTGCATCTTATCTGACTACCTCCGAGCCCTAACTAGTCAAAGACTTACCAGCCCTCAAGGCTGCTCCATGGCCACAGCTAGCCAAGTATTCCAGCCGTCAAGGCTGTTGCGGGACTAACTCATCTCAGTGGATACCTCAGTTCATAACCTTATTGTTTTGAATTGTTTTGAGAACTTTCTGTTACATTCATCTGTCTTCCTCTTCAGTCATGGACCCAAGTTCTTGCAGCCCAGATTCAGGTTCTAACCCAGAAAGTTACATGAACTTTCCCTCTGAGTGGAGGAGACTCAGGCAGCTCCTGTCCGTCCTACTGTAATCAAGCCTAAATTGAATATGCCAGACCAGTTTTCAGGGAAGCTCAGACCCCTATCCTTGGGTTCCAAGGTCCAGCAAGTCAGGATTGTGATTTCCCTTCTACAGGGAGACCCTCAAACTTGGGCCTTTGGCCTTCCCTCCACCTCAACTGCACTTCAGACTGTGGATTCCTTTTTCACAGACCCTGGGATTACTCTATGATGATCCGGACAAAGCAGCCATGGCTGAGGCTAGCCTCCGGACCTTAAAACAGGGGAACAAGGTGGTGGAGGACTAATGTACGGAATTCTGTAAATGGGCTGTTGACTCTGGGTGGACCGACTCAGCTCTCAAAGTTCTGATTACTTTCTGTACTCCACCATTACAGGTGACCATTGAAGCTCTGCATCTGGAAGAACTATCATTTCTCCTTCTTCAATGTCCTCTGGCTCTTATTGTTCTGGGATTACCTTGGCTTAAGAAACATAATCCAGTGATCCAGTGGCAAACTGGTGAAATACTGCAGTGGGGGTCCTCTTGTTTTGCCATTGTCTGTCTTGTCCTGTTTGTCTAGCAGCGACCATTCCATCAGAGTCTCTATCAATCCCATCTCCCTATCGTGACCTGGCTGAAGTGTTCTCTAAGAAAAAGGCCGATGTTCTAGCACCTCATCAGTCCTTTGATTTTACCATCAATCTTTAACCTTGTACCAGACTCCCCAAAGGCAGGCTATATGTTTTATCTGTTCCTGAGGATAAAACTATGCAGGAGTATATCTAGGAGGGTCTGGGAAAAGGATTTATTCGGCCAGCCAAGTTCCCGGCAGGAGCCGGTTTCTTTTTCATTCAGAAAAGATATGGATCACTCTGACCTTGTACTGATTTTAGAGGATTGATTAAAATCACAGTCAAGAATGCGTATCCCTAACCGCTCATCTCAGTCCTCTTCGATCAACTGCTGGAAGCTTCTATTTTTTAGAAGATTGACTTGCGTGGAACATACAACCTTATCCGCATCCGGAAAGGAGATCGGGAGTCTTTGCTGTTGTCTACCTAGATGACATCCTCATCTACTCCAAATCTGTGAAACAGCATCGACAGCACATGAGACTGGTGCTGCAGAGACTCCTTGATAACAGTTTGTATGCCAAGTTGGAGAAATGTGAGTTTGAGGTGGAAGACGTCTCCTTCTTAGGCTACATCATCTCCTCTCGTGGATTCTCCATGAATCCTAATAAGGTAAAGGCTATCCTGGATTGGGAACTACCCAGGAACAAAAGCCATTCGGCGGTTCCTGGGATTTGCTAATTATTATCGCAGGTTTGTCAAATCCTTTTCCTCAATTGTCTCTCCCATCGTGGAGTTGACAAAGAAAGGGGCTGATGTTGCTAACTGGTCCTCCAGTGCCGTTCACACTTTCAACTCCCTCAAGACGGCTTTCATGTTGGCTGATGTCCTCCGGCATCCCAATCCAGATCTTCCTTTTGTGGTTGAAGTTGACGCTTCTGAGATCGGAGTTGGAGCCATCCTTTCTCAGAGAAATTTGGAAGATGACAAATTACACCCATGCACCTTTTTCTCTCGGAAATTTGATTTGGAGGAGAGAAACTATGATGTGGGCAACTGAGAGCTTCTGGCCATTAAGTGGGCATTTGAGGATTGGAGACACTGGTTAGAGGGGGCTAACCACGTTGTCTCAGTTCTGACTGATCATAAAAATCTGGCATATATTGATACTGCAAAGAGATTGAATGCTAGGCAAGCACGATGGGCCCTGTTCCTCACCCACTTTAACTTTGTCATCTCCTTTCGTCCTGGTTCCAAGAACATGAAGGCGGATGCCCTTTTTTGTAGCTTTTCCATCAATCATTGTTCTAGTATTGGAGAAAAAAACATCATTCAGGCTTCCTGGATTCATCTAGCTTTGATAAGAACCTTGGCTGACTCCCTTAGGCAATGCCAGTCTGAAGCTCCTCCTGAAGTGCCTCCAGGATTGATGCTTGTCCCGGAGAGATCTTGTAAGGCAGTTCTGGTTGACTTCCATTCATCCAAAGCTGTTGGTCATCCAGGAATTGCGAGGACTCTGGAACTACTCTCCCGTTCTGTTTGGTGGCAGTCCATGTTTTGTGATGTTCATGAGTTTGTGGTGGCTTGTGATGTATGTTCCAGAAACAAGACTCTCCGGACCAGTCCTGCTTGCCTGTTATGTCCACTAACTACTCCTCTTACACTGCGGACTCATATCGCGATGGATTTCGTGGTGGATCTGCCATCATCTTGTCGCTGTTCAGTCATCTGGACCATTGTGGACCGATTCTCAAAGATGGTGCATTTCGTTCCCCTCAACAAACTGCCCTCAGCTAAAGAATTGGCAGTACTCTTTATTCATTATATTATTTATGTTGGAAATCATCCAAGGAGTAATTCTCTTGAGACTACGTCAACCACAACTCCTTCTTCTTCATCTGTTTACAGGTTATGGTCAGTCTGGAAAAAAGTACATCATTCTCTTCTTCAAGATTCTAGTCATTTCAAGGTTTGGGCTGACAGACATCGTAGGCCCTGCAATTTCAAAGTGGGAGACTTGGTTTGGCTGTCCTCCAGAAACATAAACCTGAGTAGAGATGACAAAAGTTGGGCCCCAAGTACATTGGTCCTTTTAGAATTATTTCTCAAGTGAATCCTGTGGCCTTTCGACTCAAGTTACCTCAGACTCTCAGGATCAATAACACTTTCCATTGTTCTCTCCAAAAACCAGGATTCCTTTCCTCCAGGTTTACTCCTAAGCCTTCAGTCAGGCCTCCACCAGTAATCATGCAGGGGCACCAGGAGTTTGTTGTGAAGAAGATCCTTGACTCCAGAATTTCTCAAAGATGTCTTCAGTTTTTTGTTCACTGGAAAGGGTATAGACCGGAGGAGCGCTCCTGGATTCCTGAAAGGTCTTTGCATGCTTCTACCCTGAAGAGAAGATTCTTTGAGAACTTTCCTGACAAACCAGGGTCTAGGGGTTCTTTAACCCCTCCTCAAGGGGGGGGTACTGTTACAAGCTGCCACACTGCGAATGCAGGATGAGACAAACACCGGGCAAGCATTCGCTGAAACTCCTACCTCCTGTCCTTCATTCTGGGATCATTCTGGATTGGCTCCTGCATCTATCCTTCTGGTCGAAAATGCTGCTCCAATGCCGGGGATAGCGTTTCATGTGTTTCCGGTTTTGGTGTTGTCCATAATAGCAATAGCAGTCCTCCTGACTGCTATTGTTACCTGCCACTTGTGTCACCTAGGCGGCACAGTCCGCATATCTACTACCTGCCATTTGTGTCATCTAGGCGGCACAGTCCGCATACCCATGCTCTGTCATTTGTGTCTTCCAGGTGGCACAGACAGCACTCAGTGTCCAGAGTGCACGGTTCAGCGTCCAGCTGCTTGTGTCAACCCAGTGGCACAGGCCGCACACCAACATCCAGTTGTTTGTGTGTCAACCTGGCAGCACAGGCTGCAATCCAGCATCCAAAGTACGCAACCCAGTGTACCACCGCTAGTGTCAACCCCGCGGCACAGGTCACAATCCAGCGTCCAAAGTAAGCATCCCAGTGTACTTCCACTTGTGTTAACCCAGCGACACAGGCCACAATCCAGCATCCAAAGTACACAATCCTGCATACCACCGCCTGTGTCATCTCGGCAGCACAGGTCCTTCTTTTGACCCATCTGCCAAAGTTGCTACATAGCCCAGAGGCTGCATCTTGCTCTACAGCGCACAAGCCACAGCCCACCAAGGCTGCTACATGGCCCAGAGGCCACGTCTTGCTCTATGGCCCACAGGCCACAGCCTGCCAAGGTTGCTACTTGAGCCAAAGGCCACATCTTGTTCTACGGCCCTCAGACCACTGCCTGCCAAGGCTGCTACATGGCCCAAAGGCCGTACCTTGTTCTGCCCACAGGCCACAACAAGCCAAGGCTTACCAGCCCTCAAGGCTGCTCCACGGCGGCAGCTAGCCACGTATTTTAGCCCTCAAGGCTGTTGCGAGACTAACTCATCTTAGTGGATACCTCAATTCATAACAATCTAACTCGAAACGCATTGGTGATGGTTTATGGACTTAGCTATGTCTGTTGAGAACCATCTATGGAAAGCCAGGCAGTTTGCTTGAACGGAGGAAGGAAGGTTTCCGGAAATCTCCCATTATACTCACTTTGTAGCACCTTGCCAAGTGTTGAATACAGTACAGTTCCAATTTTTTCTTTCATGAGAGACAACAGAATTTTGTGATTTATACTTTCCTACCATTTATATATGTTTGGAATAAGGCTTAATCAATTATCCGCATATATGTGTGTTTGTACACTTCTTCTTTGTATGGTTTCTTGGTAAACCTAATGTGACGTATTGGATTACCTTTTCTGAGTAAGAAAAGTTTATTTGTTTTTGATCTGCTGCACCATCTTTGTTCTTTTTTTCTGATTTTTATTTGAGTATCTGATGCATACTGGGATAAATCGTTTTAACGTAACATGTAAATAAAAAATAGACAAATACAAATAATGTTGAAGCGCTTGTTTGAAAAAGACCAATAGATTGAAAACAATTTAATAAACACAATAGACATAATACAATAAATAACAGAAATGTGGTATGCAGTGTTCTTGAATAAAACGTATTAACTCACAATGTCAATACAGGATATATAGCTTTCTGTAAAGTGGGACAGTGCACGGATGATTAGAGAGGATTTACTCCTTATGCCGGGATTTTAGAGCAGTTTGATACAGCTGGTAAATGTGTACCATACACAGGTATAGCAATGCTAACTGTTCTGATACCCATGGCAGTATGGATGTAATCCAAAAACACTGGACGTCTCAAATGAGCTAAGAACTGGTATGTCCTCCAGAATGTGTAGGTAAGACAGTTTGTCCAAGATAAAAATGATTAACTGTGTAACCAGCCATACCCGTTATGGCACAATATCTGTTATACACACACACTCACCCCAAATGGTCCTGTGCGGGGTGCAGCACTTCAACGTCCAGCAACAAGGGTGCAGATTCTCTGTGTGTGTGATGGGCATTCTACTGCCTTTCAGCAGGAACGTCAGCCTAATCAAGGCGGCTAGCAGGAATTCTGTCTCAATGTCACAGTTCAGCAGCTGCCTGAGGGTCTGTGATAAACTGGCTGTATAGCAACCACCTGTTCCAAGGGGCTCGGTACCAGGTGGGTGCACGGCTGGTGCAGAGTTCCAAGAGCTCAATAGAGAGACAGCAATCTCATGAACTTGAGCAATGTAAGTCCACTGCATAAAATAGTCCAACAGAACTATTGTAGTATTCCTTTCCTTGAAACGTTTCTCCGGGTTTGAGGGTCCTGGTTTCCTCAGAAGGTATAATCCATAGACCATAATCTGGATTAAGATAATGTTCTCTTTCATGGAACTTGTTTGCATATGACAGGATTTCATACCCCACTGTTGGAAGGGGAGATCTCTTGAGGACAACATGATTACTAGCAGCGCCGCAAGTGTTCTACAACTTATTGACTTGTAACCTATTGGATTTGTTGGACACCAATAGTTTAACACTGTGGCTGCTCCAGTCTAGTACTCCAGTGTTTATTCTCTAAATTTACTGTGTTTCCATTCTAGTCTGTGCATCACACAGCAGACTGCAACATCCAATCCAGACTGTACTCCATATGGCTGACCACATTGTTAATTTCAGGCTATGTGGCACAATCCATACATCTAGGTTGTGCCCTGCTTCCAGTGGGAGCTTATCACCAGTGCAACTTCAGCTAATGGTATCATCTACTTCAGGCTGGGTGCAAGATCCAACTATATCTCATCTGTCTCAGCTGGGTATTATATTTGCTAAGACTCATCTACTGGTCTCCTGGTGCCCCAGTGCCTGTCAGCCTGATCTAGTCTGTGCTTTCCATCTCATATCTCAATTAGTTATTTTCCAGTTTGCCTTAATATTTCAGGCTGCAAGGTGGCTCACCAGCCTGTTCCACATTCAGCTTCTTACCCACACTACTACCAAACTGCATGAGGATGAGCTTCATCAAGCCGTCTAGCATTATACACTCTCCTTATACTAAAGCCAACCCTAAGATTCCTGACTTGAGCAACTTCTACCAATATCTTTCCAACTCCCACTCCCTCCTCCACCTGCTTTAATCTTTATTTGTTCTCTACACCATGAAAACTGCTCTTACCAAGGTCACACAAAAAAATCCTCACTCCTTGACCTGTCAACTGCATTTGTCACAGTTGACTATCCTCTGATACTTCAAAATAACATACTCTTGTGCTCCATGACACTGTCCTCTCATGGCTGTTGTCCTACCTTCCTAACTGTTCTTTCACTGAAAATACCTTCTGCTCTACCTCCCTTACTGTTGGTGTTTGACAATGCACTGTCCTTAACTGCTTTCTATTATCTTTCTACACCTCTTCCCTTGGTGATATAATCAGCTTCTTTGGCCTCCATTACCACATGTATGCTGACAATACACGACATTACTTTTCCTCCCCGATCTCCACCCTCTCACAACTCCAACTGTCTTTTTGCCATCTCATCCTGGATGTCTCAGTTTTTAAACATACCATGTCTAAAACTGAGCTCATTATCTTTTCCTTTTCCAGGGTCCCTTCTCCTCCCCACCTCTGTCTTTCCATTGCTTATTCTATCCTCTCTCCATTCCCTCAAGTTTTTTACCTAGGCGTATCCTCAAATCTTATCTCTCTTTCACCACTACATTCATGATACTTCCCAATCTTGCTGTCTTTCCATAATCAGAACTTCTTTTCCCTGGAGACAACCAAATCTCTTATTGCACCTGAGCTAGTGCAACCTATTACTCTCTTATCTCTATCCCACCTCTCTCTTAAATCTCTTGTAAAATCTGCTGCTTTTATCTCGTCTTCCGATCTCTTCGCTCTGAATCAACATATTATCATTTTCAACTCCTTCACTGCCTCCCACTCCCCTACAGAAGCTACTGTAGTTTTAGATCCCTACCCTCTAAAATAATTTCAGTCACTACTCCCTTCCAACCTTTCCACACTTTCTTGGACTTTGTCTCTTCCTCCCATTCCTGTATCTAAGACTTTTCCCTCACTGCTCCCCTCCTCAGGAATTTACTCCCCCATCCCATAAGCAGAGCCGGTCCTAGCCAATTTGGTGCCCTAGGCAAAATTTTGGCTGGTGCCCCCTAGCAGATAATCCCACCAGCATTCAGTGTTTATATGTGGATGTAGTTATGTTGCCATCGGACGGGATGCCACCGGCCGTCCATATACCGACACCGGAATCCTGCCACCCGCAATAATGCTGACACAGATATCTCAAAGGAGATAAGGATACTGGCATTGGAATCCCGAACACCAGACTCCCGAAGGTCCAGGTAAGTCTGTTGGTTTCCCGGGATGGCGGGGTAATGTTTAGGCACTCCCGGGGGGAGATTAGGGATAGACACACCCCAGGGAGGATTAAGGTTAGGCTACGGAGAGGGGAGTTAGGGTTAGGCACAACTGGGGGGAGGTTATGGTTAGGCACCACCAGGGGGAGGTTAGGGTTAGGCACCACCAAGAGAGGGTTGGAGGGGGAGGGTTAGGGTACTTACCTCCCCCATTGGGATCTTTAGTGATGGGGCTTCAGTTTATTCAGCCACTGGCATATTATACTGATCATACACAAATATATAATATGTGTTTGTGTATACAGTATATATGTATGATCTGTGTAACTATATATGTTTATATACATATACATTATACATATATACACATATATACACACACATGCACACATATATATTTTGTACACATAACACATACATACATATACATTCAATAAATACGCATATAAATATACACACATATATATATAGTACACATAGGACCCAGTGCCTTTAAATTTAACTAGTAACTTAGAATTAATAAACTGCCTGTCTTACCTTTCCTACTGTAGCTGACAGACTACACATTTCTCTCTTCAGAGAACATCCACCTCCATGCTTAGGGGCCAGGCTGTGGCTGTGCCCTCCCTTCCTCCTGCCTTCTCCTTCCCTGCAGCCTGCCAGTCACTGAGACGCAGGCTGCAGCATCACAACCATTGGACAGCTGAGCCATCGCTCAGCTGCCCAGCACTACTCTGCGGCATCGGCAGCTGTCAGTGCGCTTGCGCAATGCCAGAGATCGAAACAGTATAGAGATCCGATCTGTGGCAGGGGGCCCCATAAGAGAGGGGGGCACGGGGATACTTACCCCCAGCGCTCCCCCCCATTAATCCAGCTCTGGGGGCAGCGTCACGGAGGGGGGAGCAGCAGCGTCGCGGAGGAAGATGGGGCAGCGGCAGAGCCCTGGAATGCCCCCAGGCATTCCAGTCGCCCTAGGCATTTGCTTACAATGCCTATGCCTAGAGCCAGGTCTGCCTATAAGACTACTGTATTTACCAAATATTCCGTGAAAATGCATATGTTCATCAAAGCCTACCAACTCTCACAATCTTATCTCATCGCATCTGGCCTCCCTCCTTAATTTAATTCAGTTAAAGCTTTCGTAATCGTAATAATCACCTTCAGGAAAAAAATATATGCTAAAAATATTTTCCAGATTCCACAAACTGAGAATTTTGAATCTGCATTGTAAAAGCAGGGGGTGGGGCCACGATGATGCAATAATGCAGTCATGCCCATCATCACTGCCACCTATGCTACATCACGCCACCCACATGGCCCACACACGCCACCTGGTTAACCTCCCGGAGGGGGCAGCCACAAAGTCTGCAAGTGTGAGGTTAACCTTCTCAACAAGCTTCACTATCTTCTCCGTTGGGGTCTGCACCCTAATTTATTCATGTCAAAATACCCAAATGAGATATTACCATGGCATGCCTATATATATTTTTATGTACAATATATACCCCTTGTGTGTTATAGTTAAAGTTTGCAATACTCCACAACATCATTTATCTGTCAATATACTCTTCAGCTTGAATCGTATACTTCCAGGCACAACATGTACCACATTTTTAATCTTTCTGATAAGAAGTGACTATGAACA
Organism: Taudactylus pleione; assembly: GCA_031769625.1. Lineage (NCBI taxonomy): Eukaryota > Metazoa > Chordata > Amphibia > Anura > Myobatrachidae > Taudactylus > Taudactylus pleione. The sequence goes on along the minus strand of JAUIMM010000264.1, from coordinate 1,205,220 downwards.
AGTTTGTCTTTCAAATTCTGGGATCTCTTCCAACTCATTAAAATCTGTTCCCCACCAATTTAGGGCGCTACCTGTCAGACTATGATACATGCCAGTGTTTATGTAACATTTTTGATGTCTCTCCATTGATTATAGAAATTACATACAAATATTATTTTGTTATCTCTACCATTTTGAGACTTGGACAACCCATATTCTCTATTTATTACTGTTTTTCTTTAACCTCTGACTCGTAATCTATGTTTAGTTGCAAAGCTTTAGTCTAAAAAATGTTTTGTCCTGAAAAGTTTAGTGTCATTCTCTCTTGGGTGCTCCCTTTAGGAAACTGAGGGCCTGATCCAGCAGTGGATGCAAGTGCACTGCTGATCACAGATTCCCAATTATCAGGAATCTGTGCACACGCAGGACCTATTCTGCGGGTGTGCAGAATGGGTCCTCCGCAGTCGCATGCAGACCCTTCTATGCCTATGCCAGTGAAGTAACCAGGGCAGGACGAGCAGGGCACGTGCCCTGGGTGCTGTGGCAGACCCAGCAGAGGGGGGTGCCGCCGGCCAGGACACTGTGCCTCCCCCCCTGCACCTCCATTGCTCCTGGACTAAAAATAGAACAAAAGTGTGCCTGTTGGTGCTGCCTGGGGACTGTAGGGGGAGCTGCAGCACAAGTGCGCAGCCCCTCCCAGGCAGTCTCCCCATTCTCTCTATACTGATAGCAGCAGTAGGCAACTGTGACAGGGTCATTTTCCGTCCCCAGCGCTCTCTCTGCTCCGGACCAGCCAGGTAAGAGTATATTTTTTTTTGCAGGGATTGGGGGGGGTCGGACTGCCGCAAGGGGGAAGGGTGACTTTTACTTGGCTGGCTGCATTTGTGGTGAATGGTGTGTGTGTATATGTGTCAGTGTGTGTGTCAATGTGTGTGTATCTGTGTCAGTGTGTGTGTCAGTGTGTGCATATCTGTGTCAATGTGTGTGTGTGTGTGTGTGTGTGTGTGAGTGTGTGTGTATGTATATGTTTCAGTGTGTGTATGTATTTGGATATGTGTCAGTGTGTATGTATATGTCAGTGTGTATGTGTCAGTGTGTGTGTGTGTGTGTGTGTGTGTGTATATGAAGCAGGGGGGGCAGTGATGATGTGCTGGGAGACGATGCAGGGAGGGGCGGTGAAGGTGTGCTGAGATGACGCGGGGGGGAGGCGATGGTGTAGCTAAGAAGAGATGACACAGGGATGAAGATGATGGTGTGGCTAAGAGATGATGCAGTGAGAAGATGGTGTGGCTGAGAGACACAGGGGGAATGAGTCTGGATGAACAGCTATTGTAGATGATGACCTTCTTAGTATTGCTACACAAACAGGCATCTTCCAGACGATCTGACCTGCATGAATAGTGAATAGCGACTGAAGACGCCATCATCCCTGGGAGGAAGTATTTCTTCAGAGGTTCCACATTGTGAGAAACCACCGTAAAGGTAAGGTGCATATGGAATAGAAAGGAATGTTCCCAGACTTACAAGAAATTGGTAGCGTGTCATGTTGGTCCGTGCCATTTTCAGTAGCCACGCCACTTTCGTTTGACCACACCCATTTTTTTGACGCGTGCCTTTGTAGCGCAAAAAGTATTTTGCTATCTGGAGGGGGGGCGCAAATCTTACATTGCCCTGGGCTCCAAAGACCCTAGTTGCGCCACTGACCTCTACTTGATTGACAGCTTTGCAATTGCTATACTTGTTAAGTCACCCCGAGTCTTTAAAATACAGAATGTTGTACTGTATGTGAGCTGCAATGATGTCATCACACATGTGTACAGTATATATATCTTAAATAGCTTACATGTATAACAAAACAATTTTTTAAGTCAGGTTTATAGATGACCTTTTCATGATTTGGATGGCAGGGATGGAGACTCTCACTGCTTCTGTGGATTATCTGAATAATTTGAATACCACCACAGATTTACTGTGAACTTTAGTGACAAGTGCATACGTTTTTTTGGATGTATTGATTAAATGTCAGGATGAGGGTTTGGTGACACAGATTTATAGAAAAGATATGGACAAAAGAGCATATAGCATCCATCCAAAACCTTTAAAGAAGGAACTTCCATATTCCCAAAAGCTATGATTCTTATGATTAAGCGCAGACTACTTTATTGCCACAAGCATTGAAAGAGATGGGCACCATTTCTTGGAAAGAGGATTTAGGCCCTCATTCAGAGCCGGATGCTCTGAGCAGAGCGCACGCTGTGAATGAGGGCCGTCCTCCATAACTATGGAGCGTCCTCCTGGATGCTCGTATAGCTGTGGGTCACCACCCACAGCCTATACAAGCGTGCAGTTTGATGGCCGCGATGGTCTTGACCATCGCGACCATCGAAACTGCGAGCCGGAGCCTGACTCCCACTGACATCACTAGTGATGTCAGTGGGCCGGCTTCTGACGGTAGGCGTTCCCTTAGGAACGCCCCCATCAGGGAGGCACGCCCCCGGCACGCCCACCAAAGGGGGCGTGCTGTCAATCTACATCGACAGCACGCCCCCTTTGATCAGACACAACGAGCGAAGGAAAGTCCTTTGCTCGTCGCGTCTGGCGCATGCGCACGACGGAGCTCCCTCCGTCGTGTGCATGCTCAGTGCAGAACATCGACCCACTTGCGAGCGGACAGCCGCTCGCGAGTGGGTCTGAATCAGGCCCTTAATCCCAACGAGATCAATAAATCCATCTCAAGTTGCTTAGAATTGAGTACAGAACAACGTGATTTTCAGAAAAAGTAAAGTATTCCATTATGTCAGGCGATATTAAATAGGCTATTATGCGACATAGGCACATATTAACATCAGACCTCCACATTGGGAAAATAACTCACTGAACCGCCATTATTTTACTATAAAAGAAGCAGCAATTTGAAAGATCTTTTGGTGCGAAATGACATCACAATGCGAGACAAGAAGCATTGGCTGACCTCTAAACCTGGGGTCTACAAATGTAGGGGCTGTATAAATTGCCAATTTATGATGACAGGAGAGAGCCTGACTGATCTGGCATCAGGAGAGAATATCAAAATCCAAGGATGTAATTTGAGACACGATATGTTGTTTATATTATCTTGCCACAAAATATATGTGGGAAAAATATCCAGAATGTCTAATGCTGGCCATACACGCTACAATTATTGGGACGATCCGCCCGATATCGGCGGATCGCCGCGATAATTGTAGCGTGTGGGGGGGCGACCGAGGGTTAAATATTGCTCGGTCGGGCATGCTGGATTGTCCAGCATGCCCATCCGATGCGATATTTAGCGGATAAACTGCCGGCCGCATCGGGCAGTGTATGCCCAGCGCAGCCGACAGACAGGCATTTCCTGTGTTCCTTCCTACGGAAGGAACAGGGAAATGTCTACGCCCCCGGGGGCGGAGCGCGGATGTCGGGCTATACACTGTGAGATTTCTCTCACAGTGTATGCCGGCGACTTCTGCGGCTGGCAGCCGGCCAGATAAAATGTCTGTCGGTCTGACAGACATTTTATCTGGTAGTGTATGCCCAGCAAAAGGAACACATTGCTATACAGTACAGTACAGTACAGAGTGGAATTGATAACAAAACTCCTCTGGTTGCGAGACACTTAGTTGAAAAAGGACATAAATGGTGTCACTTTAAGTGTATGCCTATAGAGCATGTAGTGGTGATAGAATTAGGGTTTTGCTACAAAAGGAAGCTTGCTTGATCAATCACTTTAGGTCATTGTCACCTAATGGCTTAAACGAGGAACTAAATTTTTCTTGTGTAATGTCCCAATTTTACCAGGCACCAGGTTCGAATTCGACCAGAGGAGCAAGCAATGTGTTTCCCTTTTAAACAGACACAATGAGAGACACATAGAGGAGGGTACAACACTATTTTATTATAGCAAATGCAATAAACAACAGTCAGTATTAGAATTTAACCCACAGATAGCATAAAACCTTATAGAGTTCAATACCAATGTAATTACTTAACACCTCCCTGTCTTCTAATGGTGACCACAACTGGCAACTAGAGGTCAAGGGGGGAAAACACATTTGTCACAAAACTAGTGAAGAAGCAGGTAAACAGGTAACACGGCAATCTATGCAGCACACATGTATAACAATGACGGGAAAACACCTGCAGGCCTTTGAGTATGCAGTTTTAGTTGTAGCAAATAACAGTTCAGCACAGTTTAACAGATGTGTGGTTACTGCAAGTTTTGAGGTGTATACAAAATGAATCGAATCCTCAGTAAATGGCACAAAAAGTGAAGCAGCCCACACAGTGATTCAACATAAGAAATTTTCACCCAATTTCAAATAAAACTTCAAATAGAAAAAATAGAAATGTGACTCAAAAGAATAGGCACTTAAATAATATTGTATTCCTATATGGAAAGTACTAGTGACCACGGAGGAAGATCTGGAGTGTCTTTCTTGTCGAGATCCTCCAATATATGCGTGATAACATAAAACAGAAAAAAATATATACATACAGTATGTGTAATAAAGTTTATCACTCCAATATGAACAGCAAAAATATAGACAGAATGATCCTCTAAGTGTAGTAAGTTCGAACGGAGTAAGCGTACCCCAACTCACACTAAATAGTGTAATTTCCCATACATCAAGGTTTCTTTATTCCACCATTGTATTAAAGGAATATATGTCCCATACTGAAAATTTCACGCATAGAAATATGATGGCGTATGCTACTCACTATTAAGATATAGTTGTTAAACACATTAAGGTTTCTTTAAGGGAGCTGTATGAATAAAGCGGGCGTACCCCACTCACGGTATGTATGGATGATTTCAAGAATGTATAGGTTTCTTTTGTGAGTGCCCGGAAAAGAAAAAATGGTCTGAAGAAGGATTCAAATCCACATCTGATTTATTAGCACAAAGAATAATACCCACACAAAGGAAAAAAATATAATGAACAAATCCAACAAAAAGAAAAGAAAAAAAAGGATCCCTGCAAACAGCTGCAGTGGCGGTGACGCGGCACATGCTCCTTCCCTCTGGTCTGGCAGGCAGCTCCTAACTGCTGTTCCTCAGAGTCTGCAGGCACTTCTTTGGGCAGCCGGCAGTAGAATGGGCCTCCTCTCCTCCGGGGTCTTGCAGGGAGCTGTCTTCAGGGCTGCCTCTCCATTTTCCCGGCAACCGGAGCCCTCCGGCTCCTCAGCAGGGATTCCCTCCTCCACGCCTGTCACTCCGATCCACGTGAGCAGGGGGGGGGGACCTTGCAGCACCAAGTCCCTATATCCAGTAGCAGATCCTCCATTCTGCAGGCGTTCCTCCGGAGCAGCCGCCAAAGCAAATAGTCGTCATCTGGCAATCCGGTCAAGGCATCGTCATCCACTGGTTACTGCAGTGGCAGGCAATGACTTTTGATGGGGCCCATCTCCACGCAGCCCATATCGGAGCAGGTCAGTTCCCCTTCTCCCGGGAGGCAGGTCCACCGGTCACACGCCAGCTCCGTCCAGCCCACCCCCGTCCAAGTCCAACAGAAAGGAGGTGAGAGGCTGGGCGTGTCTTGGCACTTGTCATCCAGGCACTATAATCCACGGTAAATGAGTCCAGTATCGCAACAGCAGCAATATCCTGGGAGTCATAGTCCTGACAGGGGGGTATTGCACTGGCTGACTGCAGCCGGGATTCCCTTCACTGAGACACCTCTCTGTGTCCTCAGCCACTCCCCTTTCTACAGGTATTTGACTTTCTATACAAGCTACATGGCAGCTCCTGCTGCCCAGGTCCTTCCCATTAAGGCTCCCTCCACCCTTCGGGGAACCATTTTTATAATCTCCCTACACTACTCTGCCTGCCTTACTGGGTCTGTCCCGACTCCTCTGAGTGGACAGGAGGCCCCGGTAACACACTACCCCGGGCTCTTCTACGCAGACACCCAGGCCCCCAATAAAAGAAAGGACATTTTCCCACACAAAGAGGTTGCTGGCCAGAGGCTAAACTCTTCTCCTGGGTTGCACCTGCTCAGAAGGGACCAAGGGGAGTGGAGTCAGCCTAAGTTCAGTAGCCTGTCATTCCTATCCAGGAGGCTATCTAACACTGCTTTAAAAAAAAAATAAACAATTGGAGCTAGGGGAAAATGAGTTCCAAATAATAAGTGGGAGACCCCAACGTTGGGGTATCACACTTGTTTCTTGTAATAGTCTTTCTAAGTATATATTTAGGCTAATTTCAAAGTGTTTAACCTTTTGTGTTTTGTTTGTATTTTTTTCATGTAGTTGGGTGGGTGGGTGTGAAATATGTATACAAGAACCTTTTCATTCCATTATAGGTGCATAGGTGGTTTTCTTCAGAAGCTTGTGAAGTCAGTGCTGGTACATCGGTATAAGGCATCAAACAAAGGCATCAAACAATCAAGTAATGCACCTTTTCATTCCATTATAGGTGCATTACATTATATACCCTCTGGGTTTTATGATTAAAATGTATACTTACCTCCTTTTTTACATGCAGCAATTAAAGTTTGATTAAACATAATGATTTACACTGCAGAGTGTTTCCCCTGTGGGTGTAATCGACTGTAGTTGGGCTTTTCATACATAGAAAGCTGTAGTAGATGCTTCACAATTATATTTGAGGATACCCACCCCCTCTTTGATAGGACGAGAGTTCTGTCTGGGCTCCACCCATCCAGCTATTGTAGGGGAACTTGGAAATACAGCAGTGGAGTGAGGCGATTTGGGGATGATTGACTACAGGTGAGTTTGTAATGACCTGTGGTTGCGCTGATTCCCCGACAAAGGTGAAGTAAGCACCAAAACAGCTGCTCTCAGGTTCTATGCCACCATGGCACAGACTGGTTCAGATGAGAGATCTTTTATATTCTATGATGTAAAATAAAGCACCTTTTTACTGCATACTTTTGTGTGCTGGTTTCAAGATGGATATCTATCTAGTTGTGGTGAAGAATGGTTAATCAATATCAGCACACTTGCCCTATCTGTCCGGATAAAGCACAGACCAACACTCAGATTAAGCTTGATGATGTGTTTATTGAAGAACAAACATGGAACAGGACAACATAGCAGGTGCCCGTCAGCTGTTTTAACCACCCTCTGGTGGTTTTCTTCAGAAGCTTGTGAAGTCAGTGCTGGTACATCGGTATATATTGCCTGCAAAGGCATAACAATCAAGTAATCAAATCACACTGCTGTGCTGTGCAAGTCCAGCAGAGCCCACATGTCATGCTGGTCTGTGCTTTATTTGGACAGATGGGGTAAGTGTGCTGAGAGAGAGAGAGACCTATGACACATTATGACTGATAGACTTGTCCAACATTTTATAAGAAGTAAACTCTGGCTCTTGAACAGGTTCATTTTCTTAATGAACCAGAGCGCTAACCAATGGGCCGGTTTTCTTTTTCATATTTTGCCATCCTCGCACCATCTGGGTCTCTCATGGACATTGCTAAGCAAATCTCCCTGAGAATTCAGTAGCTTATTACCCAATCCATCATTCGTTCTTGTGCTATTATTTTCCAAGTACATTCACGTGAAGGTGCTGTAGGTTTATACAAATCAAATTTCCTTATGCTAATTGAGAAGGGAGATTAGCTTGTAGGTGAGCAAACATATTTACATAATTTTATCTCTCAACATTAAATGACATCATAAACATTTTTTTATATAAATATTATCTCATGTAAACAGATGGTTGCTGGGAGGAAAAAAACACAAGAATTCTGGATAGAATGGTTTCAAGTTAAAAATCACAGTCATTATAACAGCTGGTAGAAGACAGTAAAAAAAAACATTGTTTTTCTTCTCACTTTTGCTGCGTTTTGGATCATTAGCCGAAGATATTTCATTCCATCTGGAAGAATGGGTTTAATTCACAAAAATCATAATTAACCAGTTATGTGTGAATTTAATGACATGTTTATTTAGCAACATTTTCATTTTTTAGCACAAGGAAACAATGTATTGATTTATTCAGTTGCCCTCTCTGTCCTCCACAGCAGTGTTACCTGGTTCATTTTTCAATGACATCTTCCTTATCCTATTTTCTTTTTCAAGTGATCTATGTTCACTTTTATGTACTTTCACAAATAGACACGAAATGTGTTGACTTTGCTTCCACCTTTCTTGGTTCTCTTGTGCCTCAAATCTAATTTCAGTTTCTTGTCCGTTATTAATCAAAGTCACTTGACTATAAAATGGGAAGAAACACCATAAAGGAAATGCAGAATAAAGTTAAAGGATATCCATTATATATATATATATATATATATATATATATATAAAAACACAAGACAAATGTCCCCTACTTTCACCAGGAAAGTATAGAGCAATACAAAATTTATTTTTGCTGCATATAGTATAGATGAAGTTGAAGTTATTATAAAAATAATTTTAGCTATCTAATGGTGTAGGGGGACAGTTAAAATATGCCATTTTCATATTCAGCATTGTTTCTGTATACAGTACATATACTCCTCATCTGCCTACAGTTGGTACCAGCCATGCCCAATCCTTGCAGTGCCACCTCAAGTGGGACAATACGTATGAGAGGTAAGGTCACAAAATGTAGTCAATTGTTAAACTTATCAGATGTGATAGATGAAAAATCTGACACAGTAATCATGACAAAATGTGTCAAAGATATTAATTAATTTGTTGACCTACTGTAAGTAGTCTAATTAATTACTTTTTACATGAAAAATGTCAAACCATATACCTGTTTGCTGAATTGTGGATGTTTTTGATAAAACAGAAATAAAATACTCTTAAATAAAGCACAAATTATTAACAATCCATAATTAGTATACTGCTAGCTGAAGTTGTACGGTTTGTTTGGAGTCTGTTGCTTTCTCTATGACTAAACATTACAGTTAATTTAATCAAATGCATAATTTTTGTGTGTTAAAGTTTAAAAAAAAGTATTAGAGGAATTTGTTTTGTGGGTAGAAATGGATATTTAATTGTACAACTAGGAATGTCTTACTACATTGCAATTAAAAGTGACTAACAAAAATACTAATTATATAGTATATTTAAATGGATCCATATTTTTTACAAATGGTGCTAAAGCCTGATCATTGTAATGTTTCTACACAAATTTGAAATAGCAGATAGAATATTTCTATAAAGCACATTTTATGCATTATGCATTTCAATGATTCAGGATGCTGCAAAGCAATTTGGAAATAGACTGACAATTAAAATAGAAGTTACACATTTCACTATGTGCATCATATACTGTATGGCCACTGAATACCGTGGATATATTGTTTCAATCTGGCTAAAACAAATTTTATATATATATATATATATATATATATATATATATATACTTAGGCCAGTGGTAAACTTAATGAACTTCAAATTACACTTTCTGCTTTCTAGTTCAAATATAAAATACAGTGTGATCTGGACATATTATCTGTATTAGAAAAAGAACACATTAGAAGAGTAGTATGAGATAAGAAAGATGACTAATATTTTCAGTCATTTCCACATTTCCTGTATCTTGACGATTTGAGCTAATTAGGAGGTAGGTGCTCTCTCTGCAAATCTTATAAATTGGTTTATGTGGAATATCAAATGGTGATAAAATGCCTGCATCTTGAGGCTCCCATTTATTATTAAAAGACTTTTCTTTTTTTTTTCTTTCAAGAAATTTTCAAGGCAGTCTGCTAAAAATATCCCGCACAAATATTTCACATAAAAATAATGAAGAGTGTCACAATGCTGAGCTACAAAGGCAGCAAAGGCAGGAATGAAGATTTTGCTGAAAGAGGCGTACTGTACATATATAATGTGGATAGGGAAACATTCGTCAAAGAACTGTGCTAAAAAGAAACAGATATACTGCAGTGTTACACAGTGCACTCCAAATCCCCACAAAGTTCAGCATCATTTGTGCTCTCTTCTCTGTCAGATACCAAACTGTCATGTTTCTTACTGTCTATACTGGTGTTTTATCAGATATTATATATGTAATAGCTAGTATCAGAAGATGGAAAATGTCAAGGTGAAGTACGGAATTGTATGCAGTGGTGGGAGATTTATTTCAACATTAACCATCTTGTTTCGGCTAAACTTAGTAGTTAGCAATTTATTTCAGTCTATTCAATCAACATGGACAATATCTCAGACTATTTGCAATGGCCTGAGGAAACTTCTTTCAAATACTCTATGGGGGTATCATAAGTATAATCAACACATTATTATAATTGTTTTATAATATATTATTATTATTATTATTATTATTATTTTACACATTATTTACAAATAAGAAAACAACTCTAAAAAAAATGGGTGAATGAAATAAGTTTCATGTATAAATGGCATACACACAACAATTATTTCTTAAATAGATGTCGATAGACAGCAGTGTTAGTTAATATGATTAACTATCGTGATCATTTTAAACCATTAAAAAAGTAGCATGCTTCTCCCTCTTACAGTTCATGTATTTATTTAGACCTTCAATACGCAATGTAACTCATAGTCTGGTTTCCATAATTAGGTAACATTCCACTCTGCAGCACTTTCAAAAATTGACAATCCATAAGTGCTGCAGAGTGGAATGTTACCTAATTATGGAAACCAGACTATGAGTTACATTGCGTATGGGCTTAAGTGTGAGTGAGTGTAGACTGTTAAAGCAGAGAGACACAAAAAAGTGGTTTTATATTTTTCATATACCTTTATCATTGGTTTACATTGGCTGCCTGCAATCAATGTAGCTGGAGACCTGGCTATGATAATAAAAAAGCATGGAAAAGGGGTGCTGAGTCCAGGGGCATCACATGAGCAGAGCCGGTGGAGCTCATACTCTGGGAATGCGCCGTATACGACTAGAAGCACTGAACAAGGGGGAATCAGCAGTCATTTTTATTTATTAATATGCTTGCAAGGATTGGTCCCTGGCAGAGCAGAGATAAAATGACCAGGGTGCCAGTGGGACTTCCCCCACTTAAAACAGCTCTTCCTGTGCCCATGCTGTAACCCCTGACCTCTGCTCTGATCACTGTATGATGACTTCCTGGCTGTAGCTCCTCCATGGTGCCCAGTTCTTGAGCAACTTAGTCATCCTCCCCCTGCTTCATTCAGACTGAAGTTAAATCATTTAGATGTAGGCATCAGTGCCAGATTAAGGTCCACAAGGGCCTGAAGCTGAAATTTATGAAGGCCCTATTGTAACCCGCCGCAAGAGGTGTGTTCAGCACTCCGGGTGGGGATGCAGTCTAAATACCGACGGCCGGGATGCCGTCTGTTGAAATCCCGGCGTCGGAATCATGACCTGGGACTAAACAATGATGGCTAAATCTTGAAGCCAGCCTACACAGCGACGCCGGAATCCTGACAGACGGCATCCCGCCGGTCGTCCTTAGCTGTTAGCTCCGGTGCAAACCTGGAGTGGCCGCGGGTGGACCCCTTCCTCTCCTCTCACCCACAACCCCCAGGTCCCAAACCGGCTTTTCAAAAAGCCGAAACTCAAGCCTGCTACACTGCAGACTTTCTCCTGGGGGTTTAAAACACAAAAGACAGGAATCTGGGACAAATGTACCTGCCACAGACCACTTTACCAGTGATCCTATCACATATCCCCCCTCTTTGTTTCAACCTGTGGGGCGGAACAACTGAAGCCCCCAAACAATGAAGGCGTGACAACGCGTCAGCAATGGCCAGCTGGCTTCCTGGCCTGTGTTCCACTGAAAATTTAAAAGTTTGTAACGCCAAGAACCATCTTGTAATTCTCGCATTACTGTCCTTATTTTCAGACATCCACTTCAGAGGGGCATGGTCAGTGATCAATTTGAACTTTCTTCTGACCAAGTAGTACCTGAGAGCCTCTAACGCCCACTTTATGGCCAACGCCTCCTTCTCCACTGTGGCATAGTTTCTCTCATGTACATTCAACTTTCTGCTAAGATAGAAAATAGGGTGTTCCTCACCCTCCTTGTTCTGGGACAGGACCGCTCCTATACCTACTTCTGATGCATCGGTTTGTACTATGAATTCCCTTTCAAAATTAGGAGTCATCAGGACTGGTTGGGAACACAATGCTACTTTCAACTCCTGAAAAGCTTTCTCTGCCTCAGGACTCCATTCTACCATGACTTTTTGTTTGCCTTTGGTCAGGTCAGTCAGTGGGACTGCCATGGTGGCAAAGTTGGGTATAAACCTCCTGTAGTACCCCGTAATTCCCAAGAAGGCTCTCACCTGCTTCTTATTCAGAGGCCGTGGACAGTTTTGTATGGCATCAACTTTATTGAGCTGAGGCTTTATCAGGCCTCTGCCAATGGTGTATCCCAGGTATTTTACTTCCTCCATGCCTAGACAACACTTTTTTGGGTTGGCTGTCAAACCTGCCTTATAGATGGAGTCCAACACTGCTTGTACCCTGGGTAAGTGAGACTGCCAATCAGGATTATGAACGACCACGTCATCCAGATAAGCAGCCGCATACCGTCTATGGGGCCTTAGAATCCTGTCCATCATTCTTTGGAAGGTAGTAGGTGCCCCATCTTGTACTGAAACAAGCCCTCTGGTGCTGAAAAAGCTGTCTTTTGTTTGGCGCTCTCGGTTAACGGTACTTGCCAATACCCTATGGTTAGGTCAAGAGTGGTTAAATACCTTGCCGTCCCTAGTCTCTCAATCAGTTCATCCACTCTTGGCATCGGGTAGGCATCGAATTTTGAAACACTGTTCAACTTTCGGAAGTCATTGCAGAAACGCACACTCCCGTCGGGCTTTGGAATCAACACAATGGGACTTGACCATTCATTATGTGATTCTTCAATAACCCCTAACTCTAGCATATTTTTAATTTCTTTCGACACCGATTCTCTTTGTGCTTCTGGTAACCTATAGGGCTTTAGATTAACTTTAACCCCTGGGTCAGTGATGATGTCATGTTTAATGACCGAGGTTTTCCCAGGTACGTCAGAGAATAACACCCTATTTCTAATCAGAAACTCCTTGACCTCTTGTTGTTGAATTGCCGACAGGGTTTTTGCCACTGTCACTTCGGGAACTAAGGGCCCTGGACTTACTGGAGGGTCTCGGACGGCCGACAGTACCGTTCTATCTTTCCAGGGGTTTAACAGATTTATATGGTATATCTGTTCCGGCTTTCTTTTCCCCGGCTGGTAAACTTTGTAATTGACCTGCCCCACTATTTCTAAGATTTCAAAGGGCCCTTGCCATTTAGCCAAAAGTTTATTTTCCACAGTGGGAACCAATACTAACACTCTGTCCCCAGGAGCAAAGCTGTGTAACTGAGCATTGCGGTTGTACACCCTCTGCTGTGCCTGTTGAGCCTGTTCCAGGTGCTCTCTCACTATCGGCACTACCGCAGCAATTCTCTCCTGCATTTGAGAAACATACAAAATCACCGTTTTGTAAGGACTAGACTGCCCCTCCCATATCTCTTTGGCAATGTCTAGTAACCCCCTTGGGTGTCTCCCATACAAGTCGAAGGGTGAAAACCCGGTGGAGGACTGGGGAACTTCTCTTATGGCCAACAATAAATACGGCAATAAGTAGTCCCAATCCCTACCATCCTTGTCGACCATTTTCCTAAGCATGTGTTTTAACGTCTTGTTAAACCTCTCGACCAGCCCATCAGTTTGGGGGTGATAAACCGAAGTTCTTAACTGTTCGATTTTGAAAAGGTGGCATAACTCTTTCATGACTTTGGACATAAACGGTGTACCCTGGTCAGTTAGTATCTCCTTAGGTATACCCAGTCTGCTAAAGACATGAACTAGCTCTCTGGCAATGGTCTTGGTTGACGTATTGTGCAACGGGATCGCTTCCGGGTACCTGGTAGCGTAATCCATTATGACCAGAATATACTGGTGTCCCCTGGCAGACTTCATTAAGGGTCCAACCAAATCCATCGCTATTCTTTCAAACGGCACCTCTATAATAGGCAATGGAACTAGTGGACCCTTAAAATGTGGCCTGGGAGCATGATACTGACACTCAGGGCAGGATGCACAAAAGTCAGACACCTCTTTATGAAGCCCAGGCCAGAAAAACCTCTGCATTATTCGCTCAGTGGTTTTCTCTACCCCTAAATGGCCTGCTGTTATATGACCATGGGCCAGATCCAACACTGTTCTTCTGTAGGCTTTGGGAACTATTAGTTGTTCCACAATATCTTCCCCCTTCTTAGTCACCTGATATAACAAATCCTGACACATTGCCATGTGGGGATAGGACAAAGTACTATCAGGGTCTACGGGTTTACCATCAACTACTTTTACATTCTCCCTGGCTTTTACCAAAGTAGGGTCATTCAACTGCTCCACGGCAAAGACCTCTCTTCTGACCTCTGAATCAGGCAGACGATCACTTGGCCCAACAACACTTCCCACCTCAATGGGAGGCACATCAGTTGGCGGGCCACCGTCACGTTCCGCATTCTCTAGCTCGCCAACCATAGTAGAAAAAGGGAATAACTCTGACAGAAGAAACTCCCTCCTCCACTACATCGACAACCTCAAATGGATCGGGGTTGTTCACTTCTGGAACAAAACGGTTTTCCCACAACTTCCAGAAGTGAGCAAAGTCTCTCCCCAATATTGCATCGTACACCAGACCATGCACCAAACCCACAGAAACTATAGCAGAGCCACATGGTGTCTCGATGTTCACCTCGGCCGTAACGTAATATCGAGTATCCCCATGTATGCAGGTCACACCCACAGTTTTCCCTGTATGCCTCAAGGGGTTCACCAGCTCAGCTTTTATAAGTGTCACCAAGCTACCAGAGTCTAACAGTGCCTCTACTCGGTTGCCATCTACAGTGAGTACACACATGTGCTTATCAGTCTCAGCCTGCCGGTCAGCCATACAGGCTGTCTGTGCAAAGAAAGACCCCCTGCGGTAGACATGAGCAGTATCACATTGCATAGGCTCAGTTGTAAGTGAACAATTAGCGGCAATATGGCCGAAGCCACCACATCGGAAACACTGAGTCATATTAATGTCTAGTCGTTTACGGGGCAAGAACCTTCCTGGCCTGGCAGGCCTGTCTCCAGGTTCTACACCCTCAGTCTTAGGTACATTCCACCGCCCAGCACCCTTCTCCCCTGGAACAATCTTACCAGTGTCTGTGGGAGTGCGCCATCGGGGCTCGGTGGGGCATACTCATCAGCTCCTCAGCCGCCACGTACCTCCACCAGCTCGACCAACTGGTCCGCGGACTTAGGGTCTGCATGGCTCACCCACTTGCTCAGAGTCACAGGTAATGATCGCAGGTACCGGTCCATCACGACCCTTTCCACGATCTGTGGTCCCGTCAGCGTCTCGGGCTGTAGCCATTTTGAGGACAGATGGACGAGGTCATGCATCTGTGAACGTGGAGGCTTGTCCCTATGGAACTCCCAGCAGTGGACCCGTTGGGCACGAATAAAGGTGGTGACTCCCAAGCGAGTTAGGATCTCCTGTTTTAGTTTTTTATAGTCCTTGGCATCAGCCAGGCATAAGTCGAAATATGCTTTTTGTGGCTCCCCAGACAAAAAAGGTGCCACCAGACTTGCCCACTGCTCCTTGGGCCAACTCTCCCTTTCGGCCGTTCTTTCAAATGCGGCGAGATAGGCCTCCACATCATCGCCCGAAGTCATCTTTTGAAGGAAGTGACTGGCTCGTACGGAGTGAGTGGGGGTGGGAGGACCAGTAGCAACATCTCTGGGCCGGGCGACCAGGTGCTGTACCACCTCTCTTATGGCCTGGTTGTTTTCCGCTAAGGCCTGGCGGGTTTCCTCAATGGAGACCTGTTGAAGTCTGTTAGTCTCCTGCTGAGCTGCTGTAGCTTCCTGCTGAGCCCTGGTAGATTCCTGCTGAGCTGCTGTAGCTTGGAGCAAGGCCTTAATAATGTCCTCCATTTTGTCCTGGGGTGTAGGTTGGAAGCTGAACCTTGCCTCTCTGAGCATTGGCTGATGCCTCCTCTATGGGACTCCAAGGACACAGTGTTATTTCCACACTCACAAATTGGGTGTCTGTCCCTTTAATTTTTAAATGGAAAGTTTTCCTCTTGCTGCAACTTTAGTGTGTGTGGTTCCCCGCATTCTCCACCATATTGTGACACAGTTAGGTTAGGGGGTCCCTCTCCTGGGTAGAGGACTCCTTCCTTTCACACACAGCAGCTGGGAAACAGTACGCCAGGCTGGATGCAAGTACAAGCTGGTCGGCGCCAGTCTTTATTGTGCAATGTCAGAAATAACACAAAGAAAACATGAACGTAAATCCTAGCCCTGTCAGGGCACTAACTTCACAGGTAGTTCCCTCACTACCAGAACCTGGCAGGGCCTAATGCCCTCACCTGCAACAAAAGCACAGCACAACACTTACAGTTAGGTTTTCAAGTGTCTCTGAGCAAACCCCCTGTCTGCTCTTCCAGGTGAGACAATCAGCCCTAAACAAACTAGGCTTATATTGGCCACTCTCAGGTGGAAAACTAACAAACCTGTTACCAGGCTGCGAGAACCAAAACCTGGAGTGGCCGTGGGTGGAGCCCTCCCTCTCCTCTCACCCACAGCCCCCAGGTCCCAAACCGGCTTTTCAAAAAGCCGAAACTCAAGCCTGCTATACTGCAGACTTTCTCCTGGGGGTTTAAAACACAAAAGACAGGAATCTGGGACAAATATACCTGCCACAGACCACTTTACCAGTGATCCTATCACATTATATATATATATATATATATATATATACACACAAACACATATATGTATATGATAGATAGATAGATGTAATTATATAATTATAGATATGTGTGTGAATAATTATAGATACAGTAGAGATAGATAGCTATTGATATATAGGTATGTATATATATATATATACAGTCAGGTACATAAATATTGGGACATTGACAGAATTTCAGATTTTGGCCTCTATTCACCACCACAATGGTTTTGAAATGAAACAAACAAGATGTGCTTTAACTGCAGACTTTCAGATTTAATTTGAGGGTAATTACATCCAAATCGGGTGAACGGTGTAGGAATTACAACAGTTTCAATATGTGCCTCCCACTTTTTAAGGGGCCAAAAGTAATGGGACTATCAACTCAAAAGCTATTTCATGGACAGGTGTGGGCTATTCCCTCGTTATTTCATTATCAATTAAGCAGGTAAAATGTCTGGAGTTGATTCTAGGTGTGACATTTGCATTTGGAATCAGTTGCTGTCAACTCTCAATATGAGATCCAAAGAGCTGTCACTATCAGTGAAGCAAGTCATCATTAGGCTGAAAAATCAAAACAAACCCATCAGAGAGATAGCAAAAACCCATCAGAGAGATAGCAAAACTGTTTGGAACATTCTTAAAAAGACTGGAGAGCTCAGCAACACCAAAAGACCCGGAAGACCACGGAAAATAACTGTGGTGGATGACAGAAGAATTATTTCCCTGGTGAAGAAAAACCCCTTCACAACAGTTGGCCAAATCAAGAACACTCTCCAGGAGGTAGATGTATTGTGTCAAAGTCAACAATCAAGAGAAGACTTCACAAGAGTGAATATAGAGGGTTCACCACAAGATGCAAACCATTGGTGAGCCACAAAAACAGGAAGACCAGATTAGAGTTTGCCAAACAACATCTAAAAAAGCCATTACAGTTCTGGAACAACATCCTATGGACAGATGAGACAAAGATCAACTTGTACCAGAGTGATGGGAAGAGAAGGAAAGGAACTGCTCATGCTCCAAAACATACCACCTCATCAGTGAAGCATGGTGGTGGTAGTGTCATGGCGTGGGCATGTATGGCTGCCAATGGAACTGGTTCCCTTGTATTTATTGATGATGTGACTGCTGACAAAAGCAGCAGAATGAATTCTGAAGTGTTTCAGGCAATATTATATGCTCATATTCAGTCAAATGCTTCAGAACTCATTGGACGGCGCTTCACAGTGCAGATGGACAATGACCCGAAGCATACTGCAAAAGCAACCAAAGAGTTTTTTAAGGCTAAAAAGTGGAATGTTATGCAATGGCCAAGTCAATCCCCTGACCTGAATCCAATTGAGCATGCATTTCACTTGATGAAGACAAAACTGAAGGGAAAATGCCCCAAGAACAAGCAGGAACTGAAGACATTTGCAGTAGAGGCCTGGCAGAGCATCACCAGGGATGAAACCCAGCGTTTGGTGATGTCTATGCGTTCCAGACTTCAGGCTGTAATTGCCTGCAAAGGATTTGCAACAAAGTATTAAAAAGTGAAAGTTAGATTTAGAATTGTTTAGTTTGTCCCATTACTTTTGGCCCCTTAAAAAGTGGGAGGCACATATAGAAACCGTTGTAATTCCTACACCGTTCACCTGATTTGGATGTAATTACCCTCAAATTAAATCTGAAAGTCTGCAGTTAAATCACATCTTGTTTGTTTCATTTCAAAGCCATTGTGGTGGTGAATAGAGGACAAAATATGAAAATTCTGTCAATGTCCCAATATTTATGGACCTGACTGTATATATATATATATATATATATATATGTATACACAAACAAATAGTTATAGAAAGAAAGATAACAGGTTAGTGTGCACCATTTTTTTTCTTACTATTCAAATATACAGTACAATAAAATCAAAATATGCAATATATAAAAAACAAAACACACATTAAATAGGTATTCTAAAACTGCCTTTATCATTGTACCCTTAGGTGACAGTTGATGTTAGCCAGCCTCCCAGGAGTGATCCTGGAGTGATCCATGTCGTGATGAGCAGGCAGACACTGCCCACTGAGCCATGCTCAAGCCCTGACGCCCCCCTTCCTGGTGTGATCCGCTGCGGGGGGAGGGGCTAGGCATCGGACGGCTACTCACAGTCTGCTGGGGGAGGTGCTTGTGCCCCGCAGTCGATGGGGCATCAGATGTCCATTTGAGTCAGCCACTCGCAGGCTGCTGGTTGAGGGTGCTCGCGTATGGCTACATTGGATGGCCACATGAGACAACTACTCGCAGCCTGCTGGGGGAGGAGAGTGCTCGCGTCCCGCGGTCAGGGGGGCAGGGCATCGGATGGCCACTCACAGGCTGCTGGGGGTAGGGGGTGTTAGCATCCCGCATTCGAGGGGGCGGGGCTTCGGACGGCCACCTGCTGCCTGCTGTAGCAGCTAAAAATAATCCTGGCTACAGCAGCACAGATACTATGGGCCTATTTTGACAGGCGGCCTGGAGCTGTAGCTCCATCCGCCCCATTGTTAATACGGCCCTGGTAGGCATTCTTTGCCCCTCCTCTCACAGTGTGCATGCTTCTGTCCCCCACCCATGCCAATGTCTCTCTGTCTCCTCTCAACTTATACCTATGCTTTCATTCTCCTCACTCTGTATGTATGTCCAGTGCCGTCCCTTCCCATGGTGTTATCCGGTGCAGGGAGGAATGCTGTGCGCGCAGGCGTGGCCATATGGGAAGGGGGCATGGCCATGCAGGAAGGGGGCATGACCTCGCGGCCCGAACCCCCGTGCCTATTACTTGAGGGAAAAGGGGGGTGCAGGAGGTCCCTGTGTGCAGTGCCGGCCGGCTCCCTCAGTGTCAGGAGTGCTGCACTTAATGCTACAGTGCAGCACCCGAATCCTGTCAGTGAGGGGGTCTGAACCTTGGTGTCACCTCTCGGGAGGTGACACCTTGGTGCAGACTGCACCCACCCGCAACCCCCTTGTGACGCCACTGTGTATGTCTCCCTTTACTACTTATTACATCTATTCCCCACCTTCTTTACAATTAGCCATAATGATTTCCTTTCCCACCACACACTTTTCTCCCACCACACACTCTTCTCCCACCACACACTTTTCCTCTTGCCTGCACCCTCTCCCACCAATCCCTAGTGTCTCTTCACCCCTTACCTTCCTCTTCTGATGAAATAAATAGAGTCTGCTAGCTACCGATCAGAAGCAGTGTGGAAGAACCGGAAAATGACAGATAATAGCAATCTTTTAATTTTACTTTTTTGCTTTATAATCCTGCTAATGCCAGCGACAACCCTAATGGTGGTTAGATATACAGTCCAATGCCTGCAAATGCTATGTAATGCAAACTCCACAACTATTCCACAAAATCAGTAAGAGTGCATTAACCCCTGATTTACAGCATGCAAAAAGGCTATTTAATTGAAAAGCATATCCATACACAGCATGAGTAATTAGCCGCGTGGTAAACAACATTCCCTCCTGCTGCTGACCATCCCTCTTCATGGGTCCTTACCATTGCACTTCCCCTACTAGCCTCTTAATGGAGGAGTACAATGCTATTTTTTTTTCATTTATTGTGCTGTTGCTGGACATGAAAGGGGGCAGGTGGGGGGGGACGCCATAGTATGTGCTTGCTCCGACTGCCATGATTTCATGCTACACCTCTGCTGAGTCACATCAAGGCAGTCACAAACCTGAAAATTCTGATACATAAATCCCAGGAGACTTCACACAAACCCTATTACTTTCAATAGATTCCACAAGGTGTTACATTTCAGTGACTGAACATACAATACGTTCCGTATATGTGCTTAAACACTTTGATCAAGTTGGTAACTCAGAACCTCATTTTTTTTCAAAGAATGACCTAGTTAAGCAACGCAGTATATGCACTTCTTCTTTTTGCACTCATAGTACAGAAGAAACCGTTAAATAATGCTTAATTTTAGAAATAGAGCAAACTTATATTAGGATGTAGTAAAAATACCGACGGCCGGGATGCCATCTGTTGAAATCCCGGGGTCGGAATCCCAAACTGGTACTAAACATAGGCAGCAACATCCCGAAGCCAGTCTACACACAGACACCGTAATCCCAACAAACAGCATCTCGAATGGAGGTAAGCAGGGTGCCCTTAGCTGTTAGCCGTGGATGGGACGATTAGCATTAGGCACCACCGAGGGCGAGTTAGGGTTAGGCTTTCGGGGAGTTAGGGTTAGGCACTAAGGGGGGATGGTTATGTTTAGGCACCAAGGGGGGAGGGTTAGTGTTATGCACAAACGGGGAGGGTTAGGCTTAGGGTGCAGGGTGGGGAGGGGTAGGGTGCAAGAAGAGGGGGTTAGGATTAGGAAGAGAAGGGGGGAGGGTTAGTATACTTACCCAACCACTGTCGGGATTCCGAGCATTGGCATGCAACTGTCGGCATTGTGACAGCAGGTATCTCAACTGCCAGGATATCATACCCAACCCCTTATATTTATCCAAAAATAGTGCAATGGTTGAAGCAAGAGCCTAAGTAGAATGGAAAGGCTTGTGTGTATTTCAGGCTCTGGCAAAAATATTTGTATTGAATGGATTTTAAAATGCAGAATAAAAATGTGCATACCATGGACAAATGGGCATGTTTGCACTACAAAATATGCAGAGCAGCTCATTTTCCAATTTGTGACCTAGGAATACTATTTGTGTGCCTTCATTTTGTGCAACCAATAAAATGACAGATCTATTATTGGAATGAGCATGATTCAAATAACGATGCCGGATGCACGAAGACGAAACATGCCGACTGGGGCTGGTAAGTATGCCAACCCCCCCCTTTCCCCCTCCCAACCCTAACACTCCCTTTGTGGTGCCTAACCCTAACCTCCCTGGGGAGTGCCTAACCCTAACCCCTCCCTGGTGGTGCCTAACCATAACTCCCCCTTCCTGCACCCTAAACCTAACTCTCCCAGTGGGTGCCTAACCCCCCCCAGTGGTGCCTAACCCCCCCTCCCCGTAGCCTAACCCTCCTGGGGAGGTGCCTGACCCTAATATGCCCCCAGGGGTGCCTAAACCTAACCCTCCCATCCCCAGGGAAAGTAGTATACTTACCCAAGTATGGACGTTCGGGATTCCGGCAGTTTGGTATGCCGACGCCGGAATCCTGATATCCTTCGGGATATCGGTGTTGGCATTATGCCGGGTGGTGCGATGCCAGCGCCGGTATATCGACGGCCTACAGTATAACTACATCCCCTTTTATTGACTGCTATTTCTGGCATTCCTTATTAACCATAAGCAGCTTTAAGACATAGGTGACTGTGGACTAGTATGAAAGTAGATAAGTGATTAGAATACACACAGAATTTTTTTTTATTAGCAACTTGGGACATGGAAAGCAAAACACATGTAGACTAGATACTACAGAGTTCAGTCATGAAAGAGTCCCTTTTCCTCAGTATTAATAACATGTTCATACACTCATACATTGTTGCTAATATTGCTTTAGTATAAGGCTTAAAGACTTACTAAAACCAAAAAATAATAATTTTAGGTAAACTTTGCTATGCAGAGACACATAAAGTACTCTAATCTAGCCTGTACATATGCTGTGGCAATTCAATGCAGACATTAAAGCATAGGGAAGATTAACTACAGTCTATGGTTTTCCTTTAATGCTACAAATACAGTCTCAAACAGATGTAGAATTAATGAGCAGCAATACTGTAAACATATCTACAAAATAAAATGGTAGGAATAGCATCCAGAGGAAAGCAATGCCATTTAATTCAAGTTGTATTATTAGTGTTTCACATTTGTAATGGTTTACTTACAAAAGCATATGATGAGATCTACAGGTTTAGCAGCCATTAATGGAAGCTCGGGACCAACAAATAAAAGTTATTTCCAATATATAAGCACTCAGATTTGCTATACAAGTTTCCATTTAATGTGTGGTGAAGAGAGCTACCCTTATCTGACGTAAAAGGATCCTATACTGTAATATACTAAAAAGAAGGAAATAAGAAATGTGATCAAATAATGTACACCTCATTTATAATGAAATTGTGTGAAACTGCAGCTTTACATGAAAATACTAAGGGGTCTATTCATCATCACTTAATTTATAAAAAAGCATGTGAAAATGAACACTTTCACGTGCTTTTGTATAAATTAAGTGTAAGGGCCATTCATCAAGTTCCGAAAAGCATTTTTTTTTCGGAACTTCATGGTGTTACTGAACGCCATCCTCAGATGGCATTCAGCCCCCAATAATCTTCACAGGTTGTTGTTTTACACGGCAACCTGTGAAGAGATACAAGGCAGCTGCTGCAGTCAGCAGAGGGATCTACTCAGATCCCTCCCTGCTGTGTTTGCACTGCAGACCCTCCGGGAGCTGAGAGTCTGGGGCACCGCAGGGCCTTGTGTGACTCACCTCCTGGCTGGCCGCTTGTGATCCTTCTCCTGTCCACTGGCCACTTCAAGAAAACAGAAAACATGGTGAGTGGAAGTGGGGAGGGGGAGAAGGGGGAGCTGGGGACAAAGACACACTGGACACCAGGGAATGCTAGACACAGCGGGGGAAGTGGGGGCGAGGACAGAGTCGACACAGGGGGGAAATCAGGGGGAGGAGAGAGAACATGGGGCAGGTGGCTGACAGAGCAGAAACCGGGCTGCGGAACACAGCAGCAGGGAGAGAGAACGAGAGATGGCATAGAGGAGGGGGAGGTTAGACACAGCAGTGGGGGCCAAAGACGTTGGTGGCTGCAGCATAGGGGGGTCACAGACACCGGCTGCATCGGGGAAATCCATGGGACATGGCAGGTGTAGGAGGAAAGTATACTTTTCCGAAAAGTTGACTGCGCAAAAAGAGCAGCTTTTCTGAAGAGATATTTTTGTTATTGAGGCATGATGAATGCCTCAAACATGTTTTAAACTTGATGCGAGTTTAAAAAACTAATTATCACTAGTGATAATTATGTAATGAAGAAAAGACCCCTAGGGGTTCTATTTATCACAATCCGCATCTAAGATGTGGATGGGTTGTGATAATATCACCCAAATTCACATTGCGATATCTGAATACATCACAAGGATGCGAATCCTCTCTGCACAATTTTCAGGATATTTTATGCAAAAATACCCTGAAAGTGTGACCACACATGCGCCATCAGCTACTCCCCACAGCACGATAGGCACCCCCCCACACACACACACACACACACACACACACGTGATCAGTGCTCCAGTGAGGACCTCTAGGACTCCAGTCAGCTGGTCTCCGGGCTCCTGCACTGTAACCCCAGTCAGCTGGTCTCCAGGCTCCTGCACTGTAACCCCAGTCAGCTGGTCTCCGGGCTCCTGCACTGTAACCCCAGTCAGCTGGTCTCCGGGCTCCTGCACTGTAACCCCAGTCAGCTGGTCTCCAGGCTCCTGCACTGTAACCCCAGTCAGCTGGTCTCCGGGGCTCCTGCACTGTAACCCCAGTCAGCTGGTCTCCAGGCTCCTGCACTGTAACCCCAGTCAGCTGGTCTCCGGGCTCCTGCACTGTAACCCCAGTCAGCTGGTCTCTGGGCTCCTGCACTGTAACCCCAGTCAGCTGGTCTCCGGGCTCCTGCACTGTAACCCCAGTCAGCTGGTCTCCGGGCTCCTGCACTGTAACCCCAGTCAGCTGGTCTCCAGGCTCCTGCACTGTAACCCCAGTCAGCTGGTCTCCGGGCTCCTGCACTGTAACCCCAGTCAGCTGCTCTATGCTGTATACTGAGATGCCGGAATAGAGCAGCTGACTAGGGTCACAGTGCAGGAGCCCGGAGACCAGCTGACCGGATTCCCAGCAGACTTCACTGGAGCACCGATCACGGGTCCCTGGATGCAGGTAAGCGATGTATTTTTAACTATTTTTATTTTAAAAGTACTGTAATCAGCTTGTGGTCTATTTAGACACATAAAACTGATCACAGGGGTTGTCTCCCAGCTCTGCTCTGCCTGTTATCTGAAGGGGATGTAGTTGTCATCCCGGCGTGCGGGATGCCGACGGTCTAAATACCGGTGCCGAAATCCCGACAGGTTGGGATCCCAGCAGCAGTATCCCGACCGTCGGCATCCCAAAGGTAAGTATCGGGGTGTTAGGGGGAGGTTAGGGTGTGGGTTAGGGTTAGGCACTAGGGAGAGGGTTAGGCACTAGGGAGAGGGTTAGGCACTAGGGAGAGGGTTAGGCAAAAGGGAGGCAGTGTTAGGATTAGGGTGCAGGGAGGGGGAGGTCAGGTTTAGGCACTAGGGGGGAGGTTAGGTTTAGGCACTGGGGAGGGAGTGTTAGGTTTAGGGTGCGGGGAAGGGAAGGTTAGGCTTAGGTACTAGGTGGGGTTAGGGTTAGGCACTGGGTAGGGAGGGCTACGGTAGGGGTTAGGGAAAACACCGTTCGTTCCTATGGGTGTCGGGTATCTGGCTGTAGGGATGGTGCTGTCTGTATGCTGACCAGCAGCACACCGACAGCCGGGGATTCATACCCAACCCATCTGAAGACAAGGGCCTATAGTAGTTTGTTATGTAAATTGCTCCAAAAGTCCTTTTATGCTTTTAAGTGAACCCAAAATCATATGAAATGGGTGTGAAAACACCCTTTTCCACATTTGTTTAGTAAAAAAAAAAAAGGAGAAATAGGGCTGTAAATCTTTAGAAAACTCCTGTATTATAACCCTCTTATGCCCAGAATTAAAGATCATAGCAAATTTAGTAGATGGCAATAAAGATTTTGTTGCAGTACATTCTGTACATTATTGCACTGAATAACAGGAAATTGTTTCTAATATAAAGCATGCCAATTATTATAATATGGTAAAAAAAAGAACATTTTATTTTATATTATTGCTCAGTCCATGTACAATATACAGTATGTCATATATTTTGCTACTTTGAATTTTTTTTCTCATTTATATTGCAATGGCTAGGTCAGGCTTTTCATAAAATATAATGTGTGTTACTCTGAGGGACAACATATCCTGAATCAGGGCCAGCCCTTTTGTTTTATAGAGCGGCCTCCTGGCCGCTCGCATAGCTGTGAGGGACCACCCACAGCTATAGTGAGTGGCCAGGAAGATGGTCGTGATGGTCAAGACCATCGCGACCATCGGGCTTGCGACGAGACCCTTGTGGTAGGGTCTCGTTGCCGCAAGCCCTAGAGTGCTTTCGGCTCAAACAGAGCCGAAAGCACTCCCACTGACATCACTTGTGATGTCAGTGGGGCCGGCCCCAGATGGAAGGCATTCCCATGGGAACGCCTCCGTTTGGGCAGCCACTCCTCCGGCCCGCCCACCAAAGGGGGCGTGCTGTCACTCAACATCGACAGCACGCTCCTTTTGGTACGAGACCCGGAGCAACGGTTTGCCCGTCGCTATCCGGGTCTCGAGCATGCGCACGACGGAGCAGTCTCCATCTTGCGCATACGCACTGGGCCACCATCGACACGCTTGCGAGTGCTCAACGCTCGCGAGCGGGTCTGAATCAGGCCCTTAGTCCATGGGAATTATAGTTTAATAACATCTAAATAACTAATGGAAGATGTGAATATTAAAATCAAATACATTATAAACCATTGGTTGCTTCTTTTCAGCTCACATATTCTTAGAGACTGCCAGAACTCATCTTCTGCATTATTAAGTAATAAACTAGTCAATATTAGATGATTATGGCCAGTACTTCAAAACTATTGTGTAAGAGACATGATATGAATTAATTGTTCCAAATTGCAGACCTACCTCTATATGAATGACTTTCACTTAACAATATAGCCACATAATAGTAAAACCTGTCAACCCAAAAAAAAACAAGGCGCTTCAATCCTTGGAGATGTGCAGGCGCCATGTGCAGCTGAAAACATCACTGAGAATTACAGCATAGTAACATTGCTTCTTTTCCAAGGAGTTACTACTGTTCTAATGCCCTCCCCGACTGTCCAACACTCACATCACTAGCAACCAATGTAATTGCTCCCTAACAAGTTAGATTATGATCAAGCTGATATATTCTGAGCTGTAGAAAGTTTTCTAAAGCTAAGTTACTCAGGATGTTCTAGACATTCCAATTTGTTGCCATGTTCATATACTGTACATTATGTGTACCCAGTTTAGAAGAATCACTACAAAAGGTGCTTAACAATATTCTCCTATGATATCTACTGTCGCTTTGCAATTTTTGCGTCCAGAGAACTTGAAAAAATTACGCTATCCGTAACTTCAGTTAACTTCCCAGATCCAAATAATAAGGGTAAAATGTATGAAAACTCTAATTATGACTTTTACTTCAGCCCTAATTGCAAACTCCACTGATTCAGCAAGGATTGCTATTGCGATTATGCACGCAATGGGCCGATTGTTGCGTACTGTGCATGCGTATGCAGCGCAGTGCGTGTGTGCAAACACTCCACTGCGATCGGGACTGCGATCCCAGTGACTATGCAGACTCATTGCAGAGTGATTGGCAGGAAGTAGAATTTGGAGGTGAATACGGAGGGGGGTCGGCGAAACTCAGGTGTGCCAGAGCGTTTGAAAGCCATTAGAGGGGCATGGATAAATTACCCACTGCGATGCCATATGCAGCTGGGGTTTTCACTGCGTGCAATTAGGTTAGCAATTTCTGAGTAAGGTCAGACCTTGTGAAAGTGTGCGTGAGGCTGCGATGGTACTCGATGTTACCGATGGTTTTGCAAACTTGCTAAGTATTACGGATATGTGTAAGGTAAAGTGGGCTTCCTTATGTTAGGCTGCGTATGGCATTCCGATTGCAATCATTAGCATGTCTTCGCAATGAAAGTGCGTGTGTGTAATCGCTATTGCAGAATCAGGCCCACGATCTTTCATTCTAACAAAGTTGGTCTCCTAAACTTGGCTCAGCAGTTCCACAAGTTTGTAAAGCTACAAAAGCTAGAAAGCAGTGGGAATACCTATTGAAGGGCTTTGTTACAATAAAGTGAATATTATGTATATTCTCCTTATGTGATACAAGATCAAATAGATAAGAGATAATGTATAAAGTACTATAAATTGAAAAGATATTAGGAGTAACAATGGAGATCCACTATACGATAAAGACACTGGGCCAAAGGTCAAGTTCTTTTATTTCGATCATGGAACTCCTCTCTGACCTCTTATAATCTCATAATGTACCCAGCACAGGATATTCAGCTCTTATAGCAATACAATTTATTTTTCAAATACCAGAAATAATACGTTATTAAAATATAATGCCTTTGAAATTCTTGAATGATCCAGTAAAACAACAAAGCCATCTTAAACAAACAAGTTGAATGAATTGCATTACCTATGTTACATGCAAAGCGCATATTACATGTATTGTACTTGCTGTTCATTTAAAGCTAAACTATAGCTCTATAAATGTTCTGTTCATTTTTCCTGTTTTAATTATCAGAAAGGTTACAGGTTAATTTAGCTGTGCAAAGATTCTAACACATTCATTAGTTCTAGTGTTGCTGAGGAAGAACATAACTACTGTATACTGTACCTCTTCTTTGTCCAATTAAATTCATTTAAAGACAATGGGGCAGGGGCAGAACTATGGGATACAATAGAGGTGCCTGCTGCCGGGCGCCAGCAATGAAGGGGCACCTCCTCCATTGCCCACAATGTATTCACCACCCTTAGGGGTGTAAATATGTATCCTGAGTGTAGCTTCACGGCCGCCCAATACATACCACCTCTTCCTGAGACCTGAAAAGCTACAATAACCATATACTAGAGGGCTCCATGTCAGACCATCAGATGCCGCTTCCGTCTATCTATAGCCTGTCCCCGCTCATTGATGTTGCTGCTCCTCAGCAGCTTCTCATGACAGTGTGACTCTGATGCCCCCTCACCCACAACTCCGCATCCCACTCCTCCCTGGTGGCAGCTATAGCCGCTGACCAGTACTGCGGGCCCGAGCATAAGTGTGGTTGCAGATCTTCCAGGAGCTGGATGTCAATAAGGATGCACCAGACGGAGCTGCGGGTAAGAGGGCATAGGAGGCGGGGTCCTGGGGCACCAGCGACTGAGTCTTGGGGCAGATCTTTGGTGGAGCAACTTCCCAGCATGTGAAGTAGTCGGCAGTAGACTGGGCGTTTTGTGTTTTGTAGTTCCACCACAGTAGCAGTCTTACAGTATCTTGACTCAAACTCAGTCCTCAAAGCCACTACATCAGGTGGTTTTCCCCTCTATCTGGGGTATCAGGAGGGCTCCCCACCCCACACCAGGTGGCTTTCACCTCCATCTGGAGAACTCTGAGCCTCGTGCTAATTGCATTATACAGGTCACTATCTTATCTGTGACTAACGCATAGCTGTATATACTCAAAAAAGGGTGTTTTTGAGAGATATCCTGCAAATTTACAGTAGTAAATAGGTCTAATGTAAACAAATTCACATATTCTATATGAGTGTTTTTGTGCCGATAGATAGATAGATAGATAGATAGATAGATAGATAGATAGATAGATAGATAGATAGATAGATAGATAGATAGATATGCACCATATTTATTTTCCCTTTTTTTTAAAAGGGGGGCACCAAATTATAACTTGCCTTTGGGCATCTGGGATGAACTTGCGCCACTGAATGGGGATGATGCAAGTTGTACACACGTAAGTTTGGCAGACCATATCTTTTAGCATTGGGCATGCTCTGGAACCCAGTTCGGACAATGCAGACTCATATGAATCTCTGGTGCATCTCCTCTTGAGTAGGCAGAAGTGGACTGTTACAGGGTTTTCTCACATAGGGGCATATTCAATTAGGTGTGAGAATAGCAAAAATCCTGCACCTCCAGAGCAGGTCTGATTTTTACTAAAATCGTTAATTTTATATAAAATCAGCGGAACCTGCTCTTGGACCCTGGAGGCACCCTCCCTGAGAACTAATTAAGCAATTGGAAGTTTCCCTTCCCCCATGTGTGACCCCCCCCCTCCCTGTAACCGGCGCTGGGAGAACTGCATCTCCCAGCAGCCCTTGTGCCTCCCAGGACCTCCTGGAACCTCCCATCAGCCCCCTCCCCAGTAACAAGATGGAGGGGAGGCCACCAGGAGCCGCGGAGACCACCGGCAACCCCCGGACATGTAAGTATTTTTTTTTTCACGTGCCGCTGGGTTTTCAGAGCTGAAAACCCTGCAGCGCTTGTAAAAAAAATTAATTTTAATTGGATACCATGGGCATCGGGAGTGCACATACCTGTGGTAATTCAAAATTGGGTGCAAGGTTTTTTACCTAGCTAAACCTTGCACCCAATTGGATATGCACCATAGGAGAGATTTTGTGAGGGTGAGTCATGGAATTAGGGGCCATGCAGGTTTGTGCCTATGCCTAATTATTTCTATATTCAGATAGTACTGTTGCCCAAGGATAGGGCTGCTGCAAGTGCACATTGATAATGATGACATTTTTTAAACCAAGTGTATGGCTTCAGGGGGTCTGGCTGTATAGATGTGAAAATACACATTTAGTTGCATGCACGCAATGTGGGCTGCAATTGTGGCCGATTTAAATCCATCTCACCATCGGCTCCATGTACCTATTCTTTATACAGCATTACAATACATGTATCTGTAGTCTGTGTACTGGAATACAGTAACACTTTCCATAAAATTATTGTTGCTCCAAGGGAAGAATATGGTAAGCTTGACTCACTTGTCATTCATCATAATTCACGTAGAAGAAAATAGTTTAATTGATTTAGGTAAGTGCTCAAAATGTTAATTATATAGTTCCAGGCTTGCCTACTCTCTCGATTTGGCCGAGAGCCTCATGATTTTCGTGTGCCACTCCCGGCCCCACGGAAAGGCAGGCAAGACTCCCGACATTCCCCAAACCCTCCCGACCTCCTCCCAGAATACACTGAAAATCCACACAGCGGGGGGGGCCCGTGATGCGATCCCCGCCCCCTGCTTCACAGTGCCGAAAATAACGGCATTGTTAAGAGGGGGCGGGGCCATGATTACACAAACGTGCGGCCCCGCTCCCAACTCCACCCCCAAAGTGTCACGGATATTCAGACACGCCCCCGCTGGTAGCCTCCGGAAGGAGGGAGCTGATTGTCGGCAAGTATGTATAGTTCTACAACTCAGACTACACAATTCAGCTCAATTTTCCATCAGAAAATTTACTTTAACTTTTATGTGTTTATATCAGGGATATATTAACGGCCAAGGGGGCCCGTGTGCAGAGGACCCCCTCATCTTAGCAGTGAGCGCCCCCAAACAGTGATCTTACCTCACTCCGGCAAGCAGGTCCCTCCTGCTCTGCGGCGCCATCTTCCCTGTGACACAGTCACTGTGCAGTGCCATATTCCCAAATATCACTGATAAGATTACATATAGACTATATATATTATAGGCAATCATCTGTGTTTTTTCCGGTATTTATAATTGCATAGAAATCCCTATATTTGGTAAATATACTATATATATATAATTCCCAGTGCTTCGGCACTCCATAAAAAGCTGAAGGCGTGCAGCCACACCTTGCTCTGGTGCCCTCCTTAGGGGTCAGCGCCCCCAAACATATACAATCCAGATGTACAGGTGGCACTCAGAGACAGATAAATCCAATACCTTCACCAGGGGGATTTTTATTGTGGGTCGACGTTTCGGGGTCTTACACCCCTTCCTATCTTGTCCTGACCCACAATAAAAAACGTCGACCCACAATAAAAATCCCTCAGGTGAGGGTATTGGCTTTATCTGTCTCTGAGTGCCTCCTGTACATCTGGATTATAATTATATATATATGCTGTAAATAAGCCTCTCTCATCTGTTGTCTGTGGAGTGCTGCCTAAACCAAGTTTATATACATATATATAGACTTGTTATAATTGACAATATACATTCTGAAGATACAGTACATTATGTGTATGAATTTGTTTATATTTATATCATTATATTATGTAAGAACTCTTATGTCTTCCTGTCTTTGTGCATGACATGGAAATGACAACATACAGAAAATTCCTTATTAATAATCTTACAGTAATACATTGCCACCTAGTGGGCAACAGAAAAGGACTAGTCTTACATTTCTTATGGGTTATATTGCAAATGGTTCTGAATTTATAGACATATGAAACATAGTTAATGTTTTGAATATTCTTAAACTTGTTCTATATAGAGATCTTTCCATTACTGACAAGAGTGATAAGGACACTGCCTCCCACAAGGTCTGCACTATCATTTCTTCAAGTACGCTAAGCTTTTTGAAGCTTCCATTGAGCTGATCGGTTATAGATAGCTCTATTTCCAGCCACTTCAAAACAGTGTAAAAGTGATGAATGTGAAATGAAGAATCATAACATAAAAGTCCTCTGTCTTGATCATAAAATATATGTATTTGTAAGATTATGTTCCTCAAAAATGTTATTAAATTAACTTTTGTAGTGAACCAGCGCAGTTTGTATCCTTACAATTATTCGGTTTTAAAATGTTTTATGTTTTTTTATTGCATTAAACTCAGTTTAAAAATGGATTATATATACAACTAACAATTTTGTATGGAACCATGCAAACCTTTATGTCGTACTTGCCTGAGACTCCCTAATTTCAGGGTGCTCTGCTGGACTCCTGGGATAGTAGACCAGTCTTCTTGATCCTACTCCAAGTGGTCAGTCTGGGGGCTTGATGACGATATTCACAGTTAATTGCATCATTGTGTCCTCACCCCCTAATGCTCAATGGCGCAAATCATTACATTGTGCAGTAGGGTATGGGACCACAATGATGCAATTTGTGGTGCCATGCCCCTCCCAGTGCGGCCTCCACTTCTGCTTTAAGTTGGCATTTTGGAAGGTTTACACGATTTAATTTGTACAGTTAATGTAAATGGGTCATTGTTACGGTATTCAGTCGGTCTAAATGCCAACCGTCGGCATCCCGACTAATCCCGGGAAGTGTTTAATGACAGGCATCGAAATCCCGACGCCTGTCATTAGAGCTACGTCGGGGAGCCTGACACCCGGCTTACCGATCTAAAGTAAGCCGGGCATGCACAAGGGGGTGGAGGGTTAGGTTAGGGGCTCCCGGGGGGGACTCAGGGTTAGGTACCCTTCCGGGAGGTTAGGGTTAGGCTAGGGGAAGTGGGGGGTTAGGCACCCCCAGGGGGAGGTTCGGGGTTAAGCACCCCCCACTGGGAGACTTAGGGTTAGGCTAGGGGAATGGGGGGGTAGATTTAGGCACTTAGAGGGGGGTTAGGGTTAGAAACTTGGGGGGGAGGTTAGGGTTAGGCATCCCTAAGGGAGGGTTAAGGAGGGAGGTTAGGTTAGTAAATAGAAAAAATACTTACCTGTCGGGATCTTAACTACCGAGCTTCCGCTATCAGAATTTGAACCGCCGGCCATGTAGCAACTATTTACTTGCGGTATTATTGACAGCCAGAGATCGTTTGGGGGAAGTAACGTGGAGTAGCGGCAAAGAACGCAGGGGTATGGCAACCATTTAGAGGTCATGTCACACGCCTGCGACTGCGATCCCGTGCTCAAGGAATATGGCTCCGGCATCTCAATTCTCATGGCCATTCTGCGGGACCATAGGCTTAGTCAGTACTGCAACAATTGAACAATCTGCGTGCACGATGCTGCGTCTTTGTATGCAGATGCTGCAGTATCCAGATGCTTGGATTTGAAAAGCCGCAGGTGGGTGTCTCAGTACCTCTATCGGCAGGTACAACATTTGCATATTGTCGCATAGCAGCTGTGTAAACATTTGCATATTGTCGCATAGCAGCTGTGCATACATTTGCATATTGTCATATAGCAGCTGTGTACACATTTGCACATTGTTGCATAGCAGCTGTGTACACATTTGCATATTGTCGTATAGCAGCTGTGTACACATTTGCACATTGTTGCATAGCAGCTGTGTACACATTTGCATATTGTCGTATAGCAGCTGTGTACACATTTGCACATTGTTGCATAGCAGCTGTGTACACATTTGCATATTGTCGTATAGCAGCTGTGTACACATTTGCACATTGTTGCATAGCAGCTGTGTACACATTTGCAGCTGCAGCAGCATTAGCGAATAGCTCTGAATCAGTCCCTATGCTCTTTGGTAACTCACCAAACATGAAACACTTTGCTTGTACTGTACAGCATAAGTTAATTTCATATACAGCAGACGTCCCCATCAACACACGCAGCATTAGGCCAAAAGGCTGACTTACTTGTGACATGCGGATGGACCCAGGACACCCATTTGCACATCGGAAGTTGTGAACATATTTTGGGTGCATACTGAAAACTAGAAAAATATGTATTTATTTATTGATTGATTTTGGCCTGTACCTGTTATAGTACTACAACAAAAACGGATTTAAAGGAATTATTTATAAGGTAAGCAATTGAATTTTCTGTCCCGCCGTTACATACACACCTGTGATATAGCTTAGAAAACTACAATAGGATATATTGCCTTCAGCCATGATAATGCTGCCTTTTTACTTAGTAAATATTTCATGTGTTGTAGTGCTATGCTTACTTTTAGAGAAGTGCACTACCCAAATAAATGAGTCTCTCTAGCCCCCAGCTTCATGGTGGATATTCTTTTTTTATTGAACCTTAAGCCCTTGGCAAATCCAGCACTGATCAAGCAATTTATAGATACTGAGCAATGATAAGCAGTGACATGGGAGCCTTCTGGTGGGTCATTAGCAGCTCTGCCTTTCCTTCCAGCTCTCCTGCCTTGCTGCTGCACTGTGCATTGTACTGTATGAATTACTATAAAATGTTTGAAACTTAAAACATAAGAGACTGTATATAATAAAGGCCTGACTGCTGCACAGATACACACATACTGTATACAATCATTGATATGTAGTCAGTGCAAGGAGCTAATAAATGTGCAGCATCTGATCATCACTTGATAAATAATTTGAATCCATTTTAGGGGTGTGTGATAAATGATATTTTATAAATGATTCAATTTGAAAGGAAAAACTGGTTTAAATGTAAGTTGTTCCAGCACAGCACAATAAGAGGTGTGCATTGGGAATCCGTGTGAGGACTGGCTTGTGGCTGAGAATCGCTTTCTACTGGACCACGCAGTCCCAGCCCTGTAGGCTGCATCCGCAACACCTGTACTGCCAAACATGCGTGAATGAGGGACGTGTAACCTCTTGGAGGCTCTGTTGGCAGCTAAAACACTGCTAAATCAGCTCTGTAATTGCTGAATAGGTAAGTGCATTATGCAGTGGTAAACGGATGGTAAGAGAGAAATTTACTAATAGAATTACACTATGTATTAGTGAATAACTGATTTAGGGGGAGATGTATCAAACCTTGGAGAGAGATAAAATATAAAAGTTGCCCAAAGCAACCAATCAGCTTCTGTCATTTATCTGGGACAGTCTTTGAAATGACAGTTAGAAGCAGGTTGGTGCTTTGGGCAAATACTTAATTTTATCTCTCTCCAAGGCTTGAGACATCTCCCCTTAACTTCTGAGATATGACCACTCCAAGCTGAGATTTCCTGACAAGGTCGCATCTGATGCAAGTATGTCAGAGGAGCCTGCCAACGGCTGCTGGAAGCTAATATTCCAGCAGCTGCCAGGATCAGTTCACCAACCTCACTCCAGCCTACTCCTGCCGGCTGGTTAACATAAGGGGTGTGATCCTAAAATAATCATCCACCTGTGGATGCAAGAAGACAGTATTCCTGCCGCCGAGCCTCAGGGGGCTCTGGGAAACTGCAGCTTCTCTTCTCTACCTTGATCACAGGTGCCAGGGCCTGATTATAGGCGGGCTGTATGAGGCAGTCGCTAAGTGGCCCCCAAACTACTGCAAACATTGCCTGGAACCAGGCCACTCTGGTCCCTCCCTGGCCGGCTCCCGCAACATTGTAGCACTCACTGATGGACCGTGGATGACAATAGAAGCCCTGTCCCCTCGCTGACGTATTGCCGCAGGTGTATGGGTAGAGGACGGGGCCTACTGCTGTGAAGTGCCCTCCACCATCAGAAACCTAATGTTGCAAGCCTGCAACAAGTAGTGTGTGTACACTCCCTCAGTCCCTCCCTCCCTCTCTCTCTCTCCCTCCCTCTCTCCACCCTTTCTCTCTCTCCATCCTACCCTCTCCCTCTTCCCTCTCTCTCCCCTCCCTTCCTCATTCCCTCTTTCCCTTCCTCTCTGTCTGTCCCCCCTCCCTTCCTCTCTATCCATCCCCCTCCCTACCTTTCCCTCCTCCTTTCCTATTTCTCACTGCCTCTCTATGTCCCTTTCTGTCCCTCTCTCTCTCTCTCTCTCTCTCTCTCTCTCTCTCTCTCTCCCCCTCCCTCCTCTCTCCCTTCCCCTTCCTTTCTCTCTCTCTCCCTATATCTTTCTTTCTCTCTCTCCCTTCCTCTATCTCACACTGGGCGAGATGCACTAACATGGTTGCACTTACCACTGGACACCGCCTCCCTGCTGATCGCATATACACTAACATATGTAATCAGCAGCACAAAGGACAGCTCTTCCGATAAGAGCTTTCCTTTGCGATCTGCTCTGCGCCGTGGACTTTCGGGTTTATGAGTCCATCTGCACATTCGCAGAGTGTCGTGGCGGCCACAGGGCATGCTGGGAGGGATCCGATTGGATTCCTCATAGCAGCACGATGCAGTTGAAGCCCATAGGCTTCTATAGAGTAACGCCAGCAAAAGCTGGCGTTACCCTCCGCATCAGAGCCTGGCGGCCAGGAGATTGATGCATACGGAAAATACAGTAGACAGGGGTTTTACCGCATTTTCTGTTTAGTGCATCTTGGTCTCTGTCTCTCTCCCTCTCTGTCCACTCCTCCCTCTCTCCCTCCCACTCTCTCTCCCTCCCTTCTTTCGTCTGTGCCTCTCTCTCACCCTCTCTCTTTTTCTTCCACTATCTCGCTCTCTGCCTTTCTCACTCCCCCTCCCTCTATCTGTCTCACTTCCTCTTCATTTCCCTCCCCCACCTCTCCCTCTCTCTCCCTTCATGTCCCTTCCTCCCTTTATCTCTCCCTCTCTCTCCTTTTATCTCCCCCTCCCTCCCTCTTTCCCTCCCTGTCTATCTATCTATCTATCTATCTAGTCCTATATATAACCTGCCATTCAACATCCTGCGTTTGACCCTGGCAGTGTACTAGACCATGTCCGTGATGCTGCCAGGTGTCAGTTTCCAACAGTGTAGCGGCATGATGTAGCAAGCTGTGACCTTGCTGGCCAGTGGCGAGTCTGGAGCCAGAGTAGTCGCTGCGTGGAGCCACGGCAATTCTTTTGATGGAGCCCCCACAACTTAGTTGTCCCAGGTTCCCCACAAGCCGACCCTAACAGGCGTTGCTAAGGGCAGCTGTGATCAGCTACCCTGCTGGTTGCAATTTTTAAAAGGCTTATTAACCTGCCGAAGCAGGAAAGCTAAAAGTATTTATTTGTGGTGTTTATATAACATAAAAAAATAAATTTGGCTTTAAGTCACTTTCTTGCATTTTCTGGAAAAAATATACTTTTTTCAACATGTTAGTTATATTTTATTTGACATGTTAGAAGAGTAAAATAATAGTATTTTCTGAATATGCAATGTTTTCATAAAAGGTGTAATTTCTGCAGGTATTGCATTGAAAAGTGTTGAAAAATGGATTCAGCGCAGGACCGAGAAAACCCTCAGCAGCTAAGAGGTTAAACAATATCAGTAATTTGGGATTTGAGGTAGACTATCAGATATATAGCATCAGACAGTTCATTTCTGATTGCTATTTTAAGTGACCTGAGTTGATCTGACATTCATTGAAAGGCAAGGAAATAATGTATATCGCCCCTCTCCGAAATATCAACTTTCCAACATGTGAGAAAAGTCAGTTTACATTTTATCTGCCAATAAGGAAATAAATGTAATAACATTGTGTACAGTGGGTATTGTTCTTTACATAAACCTTAAAAAACTTAATTAGCTAGTTGTTGTACTACTCTTGCAGGAGGGGTTAATGATAGTTAACGTACATATTGCTATTATGTTACAGTAGCTGCAAACACTAACAGCAGCCACTGAACAAGCGTTTTGGACTCATATCTTGCCTAGGGGAGGATATTTTGATTAGCTGTTCCCTTTGCTAAGCATCAGTGAGCACTGAAATAAAACTAACTGTTTACAATCCCCATGCAATTAACACACGGCCCTGAATCAGGTTCATTTTAAGTATCCAGAACTTTTACTGAATATGGCAGATTTTGCCTCAAAGGTCTACTACAAAGGAGAAGAGATTGTTCTCCATTCCCTTAGGTCATCTAAATGTTCCCAAAGTTGCTTGTGATTGCCAGGGCTATTCATCAACTCACTTGGCTTTTACCGTGTTTTGTACACCTCATCAATAAGCCGTCTGAGGTATAATTACTCATTACAATGGATACAAATGTTCCAATATTCATAAGAGATATTAACAGAACAACTAAGCATTACTTGTGTACTTTCATTTGTCAAGCAGAAATTGTGTTAAAGCTTTCCATAAAAGAAAATGTAATATGTCTGAATGACAAAAGAGCATTTATAATCTGTACATTCGGAATACTTTTACAGCCTCACCGGCAAATTCATCCACTTTTCCTTATCTTGTCAGCAAAGGCACACCCCCCAAAATAATTAATAACCTCACAGAAGATAAAGGGTGTTTGAAAGGCATGCATAGAAGAATAATGTAAGATCATTGTGAGTATAGGCCTTTTTTACTTGACAAAAAGTAGAAGCCATAAAACCTTCCCCAGAGTATAACAAAGAGAATAAAACTACCTGCTTGGCAAAACATAATATGAAATGTTTTCATCTATAACTATAACAATGATGGTTTAAGGCAGGGGAGTATCATCTGCACAGCAAGACGCTTACTCATAGCACACGCCTGATGGTGAGGGGAACTGACTCCTTTTACACAATCTTAATCAAATAAAATATTCTATTAACAAACACCCTCACTCCAATTAGTAGACTCACATTGGAAGCCTTATTATTATGCAGCCTTCTTATGAAGTGCACTGGTAACACCTTTAGACTTCTCCCAGCTTCTTTGTGTGGAAAAGTAACTTCTGAGTATACTAGGGAGGTGAATAATGCATTAAGTGTGTGGGTCTCAGACATTGGACGTCTTTCACAGATACATTGCTTCGGCCGTGCAGCATGGCAGATGCTAAATATTGTACATATACTGTATATAGTACACATCTTATTGTATGTTTAGACGACCAACTTACTGGCACAATTGCCCTCATTCAGAGTCTCTCGCAAGATGCGATCGCTCGCTTGCAAAAAGGTGCCGGGTATGCAAATCAAGAGATGGCTCTTTGTGCTGTAAGGATGCTCTCTATGTCTTAGTGAGCGACGGCAGTTAGCGTACGCTGGACTATAAAACCTCCCACCTGTCCCTCGCAGCACACGTCATCTCTGCGAAGAGTCTGATTAATCGTGAACATCGAGGGCCATCGGAGCTGCTCGCAGCGCTTGGGGTTGACCTAACCTACCCCAAGCACTGTGAGCAGTTTAGGCTAAAAAAACAACCAAGTCACGTGTGCAATGACACTACTTTGCTAATTATGCACACCCATTAAATGCCGTTCTGACAGGCAGACACGCCTGCGTTCGCACATCCACACCCCCGTTCACAAGCACCTTCCCCTGTTACCACCTACAAATGGCGCTATCTGTCACTCAAAGCAGCAACCTGAAAGTGGCTTGCGAGCTAGCAAAATCAGATCGCAACGAATGACTTGCGCACGCGCACTGCGAATTATACTCATGCGCAGATGTGCGATTATCGCTCCCAGCCAGCGAGTGTGCCCTAGCGAGAGACTCTGAATGAGGTCCAATATGTTTGCCACAGGAAACATTGAAAATTACATCACAACTGGGTGGGAATATTTAAATGAGACCAGACATATCATGCAGACGATTGGTAAGTGTGGTTTTGTGTATCCTTGCCAAAATCGTAACATCGGTCAGTCAGTCATTAGATCCCTCATTCAAGTGTGTACCTTACATCACTCTTGCATTTGAAGGTTTTCTTATTTCCTGCACTACAGTACATCGTGTATTGGGAACTACTGCCACCAGGTGTTATTGCAGAGCATGAGCCAAGGGAGATTATAGCAAAGGATGTAAAAAAAAGCACAGAAAAGCTTCCACTCCCCCAATCCAATGACATTCAGAGGGCGGAATTCAATTGTTTCTACCCCCCTTCGCGCCTGACGGAGCTATTCAATTGTTGCTCCTGTCGGGCGCGATCAGCTGCCATCACTCCATTTCAGCTCGCAGCCCCAGCTGGGTGTGAGCTGAAATGTGCGAAAAGTGACCTGTTTGGGCGCCCAAATATCACTTTTCGCAGTCGCGAATAACGGCAGCAATTGAATAGCGGCCCGCGATCTCCTGTCACTTTAGATGGGAGATCCGGACCGCGTAGACAATTTAATTCTGCCCTAAGAGTGTTCATTTATTAAGATTCGTGTTGGTCCGAGATTGCAATCTTGGGTGAAAATATCGGTTTTTATCAACTAGGAAATTTACTATTCATGAATTTGGATGTGTTTGTTGTTTTCGGTAAACTAATTCGTCAGTGTGTTTGCATTAAAGTCAGCCGATTTGACTAATAGAAATGAATTCACCATCGACTCAAATCGGAAGTACATTTCATATATTTCAGTATACACTGTAATTTACCATTATTCGTGTTAGTCAATTCGGACTATTTTGATGTCAAATCGGGGGACAAATAGAACTTTCAAATAGAACACCTTTTGGCCAGTGTGTTCAACATGTGGACCCACTTTAGAACAGTCAGCACACAATTAAGATGCCTATACAAGTGGTCAAACCAACTGAATACCTTCCTCTGATTACATCATGGCTGAGTTTGGCAGCATGTATTGATGCAGGGTGCTGTGGAATTTCTGAGACTCTACCACCATGCTGAAAGGACCCAGGAGCAAGAAACTGAGCAAGGTCAGCAGGCTTTGCAGGTACTGCAGGCCACGATTCATTAGAGGGCATTTGAACCTAAACGCATTGGTCAATGCTGAGGTCATACAGATGTTCTGGCTCAATCGTACCATCTTACTCCATCTGTATGACCATGTCAAACTTGATCTAGACCCTGAGACAACACGTTCACGCTCTGTCTCAGGCTTGCATAAAGTCATAGGGATCTCACAATCCACCTTTTCACTGTACCCGACCCAGGTTTTGGCTGCATTGCAGCCTTTGATTGCTGACTTTGGGCCTGATTCAGAGCCGCTCGTAAGCGGCCGCTCGTTCACTCCAAGCGATGTTTGCCCAACTGCGCATGCGTACGGATCGTTATGTTCGCATGCGCGAACCAGTCAGTGCGGTCAAAATTCATGTGCTCGCAAAATAGCGAATGCCTGATAATTTGAGTGACAGAAAGAGGCGTATGTGGGTGGTAACAGGGGAAGGTGCTTGAAAACGGGGAGTGGAGATCCGAACGCAGGCATGCTTAAAAGTCAAAACGGGCGTTTTATGGGTGTGCATAATTAAAACAGCAGCGCCATTGACCACATCACTGGGTTATTTTATTGCCAGAACTGCTCGCAAAATTGTGGTAGCAAAAACCAACCACAAGAATAGCGAGCAGTTCATACCCTGGTCGATGTACTCGATTTATCTAATAAATAGCGGACATGACGTAGGATGCGAGCAGCCAGGGGGCGTAGTTTCCCAAAAAACGACCGCAAGTTTTGTTCGCTCATTCAGACCTAGAGGCGTGAACAGACCGCAAAGAGCGAACGGTTCATTTGAATAGCCACCCCTATTTTCTGGACGAGCGAGCGCTAATTGCGTCCGGCTCTGAATCAGGCCCTTTATCTGTTTCCCTAGCCAGGAGTCACAGTTGCATGCAGTCAGGGTAGCCTTTTATCGTATTGCAGGCATGCCAAATGTGATGGGTGCATTTGACTGCACACACATAGGACTAAGACCACTTAGTGTGCACATGTATATCTCAATTGGCACCACCAGTATTCTACTAATGTGCAGGTGGTTCGTGATGCAAGCATGAAAGCAATGAGTGTTGTGGTGGGTTACCCTGGGGCATGTCATCAGGGCCATCTCTAGGGTTGCTCGACCTGAGCGGTCGCACAGGGGCGCCACCCATAGAGGGCGCACCCCTCCCCAACATCCCGATTTCAGCGGGACATTACTGTTCCACCTGTGGGCCGAAGTGGCCCGCGGGTGGTTAAATCGGGAGGTAGGGGACCCCCACCGCCGCAGCTGTGTGGCGGTGACGGACTCCGGAGACTCTGAATGGATACTGTGTGCATGTGCCACATTAAAAATACTCTTTGTACATTTTGAGGTCATTTAAAGTACAGTGCAGCATCAAGGAGTAAAGAGCATTCGGTATGATTTACAGCCGGCAGCGGCAGCCCAACAGAGGAGGAAATCCCTATTGTCCTAAAGGTAAGTATAAACTGACCTAATTCTACCCCTAACCCTCCTTTAGGGTGTCTAACCCTAACCTCCCCCCCTGTGCCTAAACCTAACCCCCACTTCCCCGCCACCTAAACCTAAGTCCCCCGGGGAGGTGCCTAACCCTAACCTCCCCCCTGGGGGTGCCTAACCCAAACCCCCCATACCCCTAGCCTGACCCTAACCTCCCGGGGGGGTTCCTAACCCTAAGTCCCCCCCGGGAGCCCTAAACCTAACCCTCCCCCCCCCACGGCTGTCCCTTCGATCAGCATCGGTAAAATGACAGGCGTCTAGATTTAGATGCCTGTGATTTAACCCTCGCTGGGATTAAGCAGTCGGGAAGCCAGCCGTCGGCATTGCGTCTGCCGGCTTCCCAAACGTATACAGAGTAAAGATTGTACTGGGCAGCAATAGTCAGTTTGTAATCTGTTGATTGGTTTTTATGGGGACGATTCAATTGTTTTTTTTGGGGTGCCTGTTATTTCTGTTTCTTCACAGTGATCGCGGCTAGCCAGCCTGCTGGTTAGGTCGCATTCAAATGTGTCCTGTGGGCGTGTAAACTTGGTGGGCAGCGATGATCCTTTCTGCATGCCTTGTTAAATGAGCGCTCAGGCAGACCCAGCTTCCCGACGTTAAGGTAACTTGCTCCTTGTGTGTAGTGCACAGCGCACTACAAAGCAAAAGAATGGCAGCCCCCAGGTTAGGTTCCTCACTAATGGCCTTAGTAGTGCCCCCAGTATTATCCCCCCATATGTAACAGTGTCCCCAGAAGTGGTCCCCAATGCCTGTTACAAATACACAAACAAATTAAATTACTTACCTTGATCCCTGCACCCACCGCCGCCGATCGCAACTCTGTCCTCCACCGTCTATTCACCCACAATCACCCATGGGCGGAGCGGGGCTGAAGCTCACTCGTGAGCCAGCTTTCTGGCTCCCGCCGTGGGTGACAGATTTGCGGACGGTG
Organism: Taudactylus pleione; assembly: GCA_031769625.1. Classification (NCBI taxonomy): domain Eukaryota; kingdom Metazoa; phylum Chordata; class Amphibia; order Anura; family Myobatrachidae; genus Taudactylus; species Taudactylus pleione. Next base: position 1,162,155 of record JAUIMM010000264.1, on the reverse strand, counting down.
GTGGCGGCGGGTGCAGGAGCGGGGATCAAGGTAAGCCGGAAGGGTGAGCTCCAGCCCGTCTCCGCCTGTGGGTGCTTGGCTGCTAATACAAACTTGTTTTAGCAGCCAAACACCCACAGGCGGAGACGGGCAGGAGCTTACTCCATAGCTTGCCATCCTGCTCCCGCCGTGGGTGAAAGGACGTTGGAGGACAGAGTCACGGTCGGCGGGGATTAAATTAAGTATTGTCTTTGTTTGTGTATTACTAACTGGCCTGGGGGACCACTTCTGGGGGCACTCTAGCATGGGGGACTATTCTGAGGGCACTCTAATGGGACAATACATATGGGGGATCACTATTGGGGGCACTTCATAAGGAGGATAAGGGGCAGAAACACTACTGGGGGCACTCTGGCACTAATGGGGGCACTGCACAGGGAGTACCTAAACTGGGGACATTTATAACATAGGGGGGAACACTACTGGGACCACTAATGGGGGCACTCTATAAGGGGCACTGCATAGGGAGAACCTCTAATGGGGACACTCCATAAGGGGCATTGCATAGGGGGGACCTCTAATGGGGGCAATTTATAAGGGGGACCACTACTGGGGGCATAATGGGCACTGAATAGGGGAAACTACTACTGGGGCACTGCATATTGAGGACCTCTAATGGGGGCAATCTATAAGGGGCATTGCATAGGGGGAAGCCCTACTGGGGGCATAAGGGGCACTGCATAGGGTGAACACTACTGGGGGCACTCTATAAGAGCCACTACTGGGGGCACTGCATAGGGAGGACCTCTAATGGGAGCACTGTATAAGGGGAATTGCAAAGGGGTACCACTCTTGGGGACGTAATGGGCACTGAATAGGGGAAACCACTACTGGGGCACTGCATAGGGGTGATCACTACCTGGGTTCACTCTATAAGGGCCACTACTGGGGGCACTGCATAGGGGGACCACTACCTGGGGAAATGTATAAGGGGGCACTGCATAGGGTGAACACTACTGGGGGCACTCTATAAGAGCCACTACTGGGGGCACCGCATAGGGAGGACCTCTAATGGGGGCACTGTATAAACGGAATTGCATAGGGATGCCACTCAAAAGAAGGGGATAAAGGAGCCCAAACAAAGTAATTCTATTGAAATATTTGATTGAATCAATGATGTTCACCCTTTTAAATAGCATACCAGTTAATTATTATCAAAAATCTAACATTAAAATAGTTTTTTTTCAAAACTCACACCCTCTAGGGGTGATGAGAACTGACAGGTGATAAAGTGAAAAATAGGTCGACCAATCTTTTTATCACGCCTAATTTATAACAATTGAATAGCCCTGGCCATCTTACAGATAGGCTGAAGTTTAGGCGTGATAAATCACAATGATCATGACCAAAAAATGTACAATTGAATAGCGAATACATTTTATCACACCTAAACACATGTTTATCATGGGTAAAAACACTGTGATAAAACAACTGAATTCCCTTCTCTAAGGGGAATTCAGTTGTACTGCCGGCGGCTTTTTTTTACGACGCCCAACAGAGCAATTAAATTGTTGCTCTGTCTGGGCGCGATAGCTGCTGGCGGCAGCATTTCTGCACGCACACAGGAGGGTGCGAGCAGAAATGTGTCTGAAACACCCTGGCTAGGGTGCGCTAACCACCCTTTCTGGGGTTCCGGTTCCCCTGGCACTGCCTCCTGCTGCTACCACTCTTACTGTAGCATCTGTCATCTCTGCAGGGTGAGCTCTGTGGGTGAACTGCGGCTCTGCCCTCTTGCTTACCTGAGCAGCTGCCATGGTCCGCGGCTGGGGGTTCGGGTCTCCTAAGGCTCTGCACTTTGGTCTCCAGCTGTCATCTTCAAAAGCCCGTCGCATCATCGGGGGATCCTCTTCAGTACACTCATTGGAAGATCTGCGGTTGCTAAACTCCTGTGGCTGGGAGTTGGACTCATCTGCTGCGGCAGAGAGCTTGACTGTCTGGTCAGGATTGGCTGTTCGGGAGTTCCCTGCTCTTTCAGCCCGATCGCCCTACTGAGAGCTTCTGTAGTGAGGAGAGGAGAAGTTGCTGTCTGGCTGCTACATCTGAGAGGGTCCAGGTCTGCCCTTCCTATTATACAAGATGGCTTTCCTGGGAAAGAATTGGGTCTCTCCCCAGTCTGTCAACTTCTCCCCCTTCTAAATCTTCCCCTTCTTCCCTGGTGTTCCTCCCCTTACCATAATCTTTATCCAGCTTTTCCCTATCTAGTGTTCACCTTTTTTTCTTCCTATTTCTCACATCTTACCTACAAGACCTGCCCTCTCCTCTGGCACATACCATTAATTGGAGCGTGCCTTCACCATCACACTGCTCCTAATTGCATATTGGGGTCCCACATTTGCCATTCAGTATGTTCTGCAAACTCAGTGAAGAACTATTTCTGCGGACAGCTACACTATCACCTGTCTCAGTGAACTACTTATTGCAAGAAAGAAGCTCAGCTGTATTACCTGTGGATCTGGCTCTTCAATGTTTCAATAAGACTGGTATTTTAGTTGTTTTGTAAAGGTATAATCTAATTCTGAACATCGCTGTTGGCAGGTGTTGTTGATGTCCATGATTTTTGTATTTCATTGTTCTTTGATATACAGTATACAGCTGCTTTGAAATACAGCTATTTGCTGATCAGTGCTGACTGTGTAAATATCCAACTTTCTCTGCCACTGTTTGGACTTTACTTACTTCTGCTTAGCAATATCATAACTTGTGTATTGCAGTATCTTTTATTTTACATGCTAGGGGTTATAAGTTTTTTTGTTTTTTTTTTCATTCAGGGCAGTTTTTGTACTTCTCATTTACATTACTCTATAATATATACATCACATCGTTTTATTTGTGAGTTTCTAATGTTGTAATACTGCCACCTAGTGGTGCACATTAATATTATATCTAATATTTTAGTGTCAACATTATTGGATATTGTTGTTGCTATATTTTTCATTACTTGCTTAGTCTAAATCATTATATCAATGTTTGATACTACATCGATCGCTGAAACACTGGTAACAGTATTGCTAAAGCTGTTACCGCCCGAATTAGATAAACGATTTGACCGCTTAATATCCTCTCTAGACCTTGCTCTGACCCCTTTATCCGACCGTCAAGTCTGTTATGATACACAGGAACAAGGGGTAGATGATTCCAAGGTTTAATTTGTTCTTCAACCTGACCCAGACCTGCCTTTTGCTAGTTATGTAGCTGAAGGTACTGACAAAGGCACTGAACCCATGGACCTACAGTCACCGCTCACTTCCTCACCATGTTAATGTGGGATTTGTGGACGTTTCCATTTGTGTTCTGGGGCAGACTATGTTTAACCCATTCCTCTCAGCATTAACCCAAATCTCAGCCCTTACCTGGGGGTCAGAAACCTTGCAGGAGGACAAAGCCCATTTATTACCCACTAGGTGAGGTGGGACATGGAAGTACTGGTCTTGTCCAAGCCCAATTTTTGAAATACCCTGCTAACATTTTGACTATGTTTCTGCACAAATGTCAGTGGTACTTACTTAGTGCAGGACACAGGCTTCTTATTTCCTGAGTCATTTTAGTTATATACTCACCATTGCTTACTTAATTTCCACTTAACTTGACTATTGGATTGGATTTTGATTCTGTTAAACTAAGTTGAGCGTACTTACTGCTGATTTAGAAATGTCTGTGGTACTCACCTATCACCAGTGGAGTATCTATAATGGGTGCAGTGTGCAGGGCACATGGGCCCCTGGGTCCAGGGGAGCCCCACACCGCACACCCTGCAGCCATATTATTTTAAACTTACCTGTCCGTGGTCCCGCGTTGGGTGTCAGCGCTGCTCAGAACACCAGAAAATGGCCGCCAGAAGTCTACTAATGCTCCGGTGGCTGGCAAGCCGACATCAGTCGGCTGCCGGCCACCAGGGAGATAGGAGGGGGGCCCCGCACAGGGAGTGCACACGGGGCCCCCTCCTCTATTAAGACGCCCCTGCCTATCACATAACACTCTTTATCTCTTGAGTCTTTTTAGATACACACCCCCAATTGCTTTATTTAGTTTTATTTAGTTTCCACTTAATTTGACCCTTAACATGGAGTTGTTTCATGTTATGTGTACCTACTGTTGATTTACTTCAGTGTGTGGCTGCTCAGCACAGAAATATATAAAAAAATATATTTTCTCTTTTCGAACCTTTTTACTCACACTAGGGACCTATCCGAGCCTGCACATCCCTAACTCACACCCACCCACCCAAAGAATCCCAATGAAATTATTGTTTAGAATTTTAAGTCATTAAGCACATTAATTTCTTTGAGTCTATCTAACCATGTAGTCTGCCATAACACACAGGAATAGGGGATGGATGATTCTGAGGTTTCTTATGTTCCTCAGTCTGCCCCAGATCTGCTAGTTATGCATCTGACTGCACTGCCAAAACTTAGCGTTTGTTAAAGATTTGTCCGACCCTCTCTTGTCTTCACGCCAGAGACGGCCATGTTTATTTGGTTTATGTAAACTAGAAAAGTGGTTGGAACATGGACATTTTGTTACATTTAAGTTAATATTAGGATTGAGGATAGTTTTTGCGTTTTTCACGATTGTCACCTGCTTCAGTTATTGCCTCAACATGCATCACATTATATGTTGCATTTCTCATCTTTGTTACTTTACAAATCTATATTATGCAAAAAAAAAAATATATATATATATATATATATATATATATTCTCGTTTTGTCACTGTTTTACAATTGTACAATGATGTCCTGTTTCAATAAAAAAAAGTTTGTAAAAAAAAAAAAAAACACAAATCAATATCTCTTTGTGGAAATGTATCCAGACAATATTTGCAAACATAGAGCTTACTGGCTATTTGCACTCAGAGTTGTGTCATTTGACAATTACTTTGTTGTATAAGTTGATTTTCTAGAATGTTAAATGTTAATTCTGGTTCGTATTGGTAGTGTGTAAGCTACTGTAATAAATCATGAAACCGACTCACCAAGAGGCTGAGGGGAGTAGAGTGGCTCAGCCACTACATCATCTTGCACTGGCTGTCGGGCCCTTGCTGTTGATGTTGTTGCAGTACGTTGGTGTCTTGTTCACGAAGAAGAACCTGTATTTTGATTATAATTTTGTTTTTTGAGTTGATGCAATATGTATGTTAAACATGATATATTTCTAAAAATTCAATACTTACCAGGCCTCTCATCATCCAGCTCTTGTTCATGTGGCCATGCAGACCTCTGTGGTTTTTTTTGCTTTTGCTGTAATGACATATTTGGTTTTTTAAGTGACGTTATAAATTCATCATGCCAACTAATTTTTTTGTTTGTAGTTTTTGCCTACTATAATCCAAAATCTAAAAATTTAGTATGAAAGTACTCCTTCAGGTGGTAATAAAAACAAACACATATTACATACAGTAATGTGTATGCATGTTATATTTGTGGTCAAACATTTGTTATGTACTCTATTTTTTTAGAAAAATGTGGTTTGGAAACATTGGGGTGACATTGTATTATGTTCTAGATTTTTATCCCACAAATCTAGCGTTAGTGATTTTGGCCAGTATGTTTTTTTTGTTTTTTTGTTTTTTTTCCACCAAAATTATTTGAAAAAAAAAAGCCCTTAGGCAAAAGGACCACATACAAAATGGATGCTATAAAAGGGCTAGGGCAAAAACCGAACATGCTTTTACACCAAAATTAAAAACAATTTAGTTGCCTGTATTGAAACATATGTCTGTATTAGCATTTGGTCACTTTCTAAACAGTGCCTATTCAGCTGCTGAGGAACTACAAGTGCCAGCATGTAAGTAATTTACATACCAAAATAAAAATTTCAAAGCCCCCCAAAAAACTGTGTGTGTGACTGACGGACTGTTTGGTATAACACCAACACATTTCATACTTTTTAGCAGAATAGTACATGACACAATGTATATGGATGTGAAAGTGTGGCACAAATTAATCCCAAATAAAAAATGCTACCACAAAGGAAATTTGAATATTTCAGTCAACAAAACATACATGTTTGGCAGACATTAACTCCACATTCTAAAGTAGAAATCAGGGAACAAGTAAAATCAATGCATTTTAGAAATAAGAAGCTAATCTGGTTCATATTGTAGTCCCCATTTCCCATATTATGTTTTTTTGCTTGGTGAAGTATATAATTTTAGAACAGTTTACTGCGCAATCTGCAGCATTGTGCTTTTCAAACTGTAGTTAATTAGCTGCGAAAAGTGCTGTTTGGCGAAAAGTTTTGGACTTTTCTCCTGTTTACAAATTATCTCCGTATTCAATTCTAGGAGCTTCACCCAAGTGGAAAAAAAACAGGAGAAAAGTTTAGGCAGGTGAATTGGAAGTGCAAAATCACTATTTTGGGGTGCAAAATCACTATTTTGGGGTGCACATGTGGGGATTTGGTCCAGATCCCTTTGGACACCTCCCCTAATGACTAATCAGTAAAAACACTGTTAACAAATTTGGCGAAAATTACAAGTGTGTTTGACAATGGGTAAAAAGTGGGGGGCCTGGTACTTTGGGGGACTATATGGATGGGACAGGTGTTTTTTGGGATTCCACGAGGCTGCAGCAGGTGTATTTTTAAGATCTTTTACATCTTCACTTTATAGACTTCAAAATTTGCTAGTACCCATTTTCATGTACCCCAAATGTGACCTTTATTATAAAAAAAAATGATTACTAACAATTTTCAACACTTTTGCATATAACAGCCAATTCTGACACTTTAAGAACACAAAACACTTTTGTTAGGGCTATTAGGATACTTCTACATTGATTGCTAATGATAGTGCAGCTTTTTCTGGGGTACAGACTGATTTCCACAAAATCTTAGGGACTTTTCACCAGTTTTGCTTTTCGCCCATTTCGCCTGTTTGCCTTTTCGCGTCTTTGAATTGAATACGGAGATAAGCGGGAGCGCACAGGGAAAAGTATTGCCTGAAAACCGGCGAAGGCGGTTCAGGTTAATGTGTGCTATTTTCTATATATTCTGCAAAAAGCTTAGGGAGGGCACATACAATGGTGAGAAAAATATGTAGCCAACTTTAAGCAATAACAGCCCCTAACCACTGCTACACACAGGGGAGCCGCGAGGGGGGGGAGCGGGTACAAATTACCCGGGCTTGATGGAGGGGCCAGGCGGGGGCCCGAGTTCGGCACTGCTCCCCCCCTCTTACATCACAGCAGCCCTGCACACGCTGCTGTGTGCTGGGCTGCACTGGGTCTGGGAGACTGCTCACGGCTGCTAAGAAGCAGCCACAGCAGTCTCCTATGCCTGTGGGGGGAGCAATCAAGCTGATCTCGCCCCCACTGGTTATGCACCGGGCTGAGGGGGCTCACTGTGCCAGTGCTGCAAAACCCTTTTTTATACATAAGGGGGGCGTGGCCACGCCTCCCACAATTAGACCACGCCCCTTTTTTACCAGGGCCCGGCGCGGGTCTCGACAGGCCTGGCTCCACCACACCAGCTGAGGTTGAAATAAAAGATTGACCCAGAGAAAAACAATAATTCACCTTTACCAGCTAACAAAAGCCTATGTTAATTCAAACAATTGCAATAAATAGCAAGGGCTAGCAGTTTGCAATAATGATTAACATTTGCATGTAACACAGCATTGCATTAAATCACGGCTTTGTATGTAACATTAGTATATAAACACAGCATTGCATTAGATCACTCCTTTGCATGTAAACATTTGTATGTAACATTAGTATATAAACACAGCATTGCATTAAATCACTGCTTTGCATGTAAACGTTTGCATGTTTGAATGCAGTGACATTACATTACCAATAATTAGGGGTGAGCGGGTTCGGATTTCTGAAATCCGAGTCCCCCCGATCTGAGGCCGATCCGAGTCAGGCTCGACTTTTCCCGCCTGACTCGGATCTGAAATCGAGGCAAAACGTCATCATCCCGACTTCTGGGTCTCGCGGGTTTTGGATCCTATATAAGGTACCCGCGTCGGCGCTATTTTCTCACTCGGCTGTGGACAGTGAAGAGGGAGGGTGGGAGTTAGGGCTGGCTGGGCTGTGTAGTGTAGTGTTGTAGTGTAGTGCAGTGTAGTGTTGTGCTGTGCTGTGCTGCTGTTGTCCATAGGGGCTGTGTCCACTACTTCAAAGTCCATAGGGGCTGGCTGTGTTGTGCTGTGCTGCTGTTGTTAATAGGGGCTGTGTCCACTACTTCAAAGTCCATAGGGGCTGGCTGGACTGTGTTGTGCAGTCAGTTGTCCATAGGGGCTGTGTCCACTCCAAAGTCCTGTGCAGTGTCCCAGTCCTAAAGGGGTGCTGTAGTGTTGTCCAGGGGGTGCTCTGTCCGTCAGGGGTGCTCCCCCCAAGTGCTAAAAAAAAAAATATTTTTTTCTGTGTTTGTGAATTGTGTGCACTGTGGCTGCACGTGCATCAACAAAGGAGCAGCGCCAAGCGTGCGCCTGTGTCCCATAAGTAAAAGGCCGGCTGGCTTCTCCGTTAAAGGGTGCTGTAACCCCCAAAGGGCACTCCAAACAAAATAAAAATATATATTTTTTTGTGTTTGTGAATTGTGTGCGCAGTAGCCGCACGTGCATCAACAAAGTAGTGCCAAGCGTGTGCCTGTGTCCCATAAATAAAGGGCCGGCTGGATTGACCGCTAAAGGGTGCTGTAACCCCCAAAGGGCACTCCAAACAAAATTTAAAAAAAATTTCCGTGTTTGTGAATTGTGTGCACTGTGGCTGCACGTGCATCAACGAAGGAGCAGCGCCAAGCGTGCGCCTGTGTCCCATAAGTAAAAGGCCGGCTGGCTTGTCCGTTAAAGGGTGCTGTAACCCCCAAAGGGCACTCCAAACAAAATAAAAAAATATATTTTTTTGTGTTTGTGAATTGTGTGCGCAGTAGCCGCACGTGCATCAACAAAGTAGTGCCAAGCGTGCGCCTGTGTCATAAGTAAAGGGCCGGATGGCTTGACCATTAAAGAGTGCTGTAACCCCCAAAGTACACTCCAAACAAAATAAAAAAATATTTTCTGTGTTTGTGAATTGTGTGCGCAGTAGCCGCACATGCATCAACAAAGTAGTGCCAAGCGTGCGCCTGTGTCATAAGTAAAGGGCTGGCTGGCTTGTCCGTTAAAGGGTGCTGTAACCCCCAAAGTACACTCCAAACAAAATATAAAAATATTTTCTGTGTTTGTGAATTGTGTGCGCAGTAGCCACACGTGCATCAACAAAGTAGTGCCAAGCGTGCGCCTGTATCCCATAAATAAAGGGCCGGCTGGATTGACCGCTAAAGGGTGCTGTAACCCCCAAAGGGCACTCCAAACAAAATAAAAAAATATATTTTTTGTGTTTATGAATTGTGTGCGCAGTAGCCGCACGTGCATCAACAAAGTAGTGGCAAGCGTGCGCCTGTGTCATAAGTAAAGGGCCGGCTGGCTGACCGTTAAAGGGTGCTGTAACCCCCAAAGTACACTTCAAACAAAATAAAAAAAAAATTTCAGTGTTTGTGAATTGTGTGCACTGTGGCTGCACGTGCATCAACAAAGGAGCAGCGCCAAGCGTGCGCCTGTGTCCCATAAGTAAAGGGCTGGCTGGCTCATTTCTTAAAGGGTGGTGTAACCCACAAAGTGCCTAGTCTCCAACAAAAATAAAAAATTATTTTCTGTGTTTGTGTGCGTCTTAGCCGGACGTATATATCAATATAACATAAATGGAGGACCAAACTTTCTCTGATAAAAATAAAATAGGGAAAGATCAAGAACCACTTCCTCCTAGTGCTGAAGCTGCTGCCACTAGTCATGACATAGACGATAACATGCCATCAACGTTGTCTGCCAAGGCCGATGCCCATTGTCATAGTAGAGGGCACATACAATCCCAAATGGCAAAGTTCAGGAAAATGACCTTGAAAAAAACATTTAAATCATCTGAAGAAAAACGTAAACTTGCCAATATGCCATTTACGACACGGAGTGGCAAGGAATGGCTAAGGTCTTTCCCTATGTTCATGACTAGTGGTTCAGCTTCACATGACGATGGAAGCCCTCCTCCCACTAAAAAAATCAAAAGAGTTAAGCTGGCAAAAGCACAGCGAAGAACTGTGCGTTCTAAGAAGATATCACAAATCCCCAAGGAGAGTCCAAGTATGGTGGTGGTTGCAATGCCTGACCTTCCCAGCACTGGACGGGAAGAGGTGGCTCTTTCCACCATTTGCACGCCCCCTGCAAGTGCTGAAAGGAGCACCCACAGTCCACTTGCTGATATGCAAATTGAAGATGTCACTGTTGAAGTACTACAGGATGAGGATACTGGTGTAGCTGGCGCTGAGGAGGAAGTTGGCGAGGAGGATTCTGATGGTGATGTGGTTTGTTTAAATCAGGCTCCGGGGGAGACAGTTGTTGTCCGTGGGATGAAAAAGCCCATCACGGTCATGCCTGGGCAGAAGACCAAACATTCCACCTCTTTGGTCTGGCAATACTTCTATGCAAATCCGGACAACTGTCTTGCCATATGTACCATATGTAAATGTGAAATAAGTAGGGGTAGGGACGTTAACCACCTAGGAACATCCTCCCTTATACGGCACCTGCAGCGCGTTCATAAAAAGTTACTGTCAAGTTCAGAAACTTTGGCTAAGACCGTAAGCAGTCCAGGGACACCTAAATCCCGTTCTCCTGTTGTATCCAAGCGCCTGCAAACCACACCGTCAACTCCCTCCTCATCAATTTCCTCCTTAGTCAGGATCGGAAGTAGTCCTGCAGGCCATGTCACTGGCATGACTGACTCACCTATCCGGGATTCCTCCGGAGGATCCTGCATTGCTACGCCTCCTGCTGCCGCTGCTGCTGTTGCTGCTGCTGGGAGTCATTCATCATCCCAGAGAGGAAGTACCACTACCACTACTACCACTAAGTACCACTACTTTTACTAAACAATTGACCCTCCAACAGTCCTTAGCGAGGAGGATGAAGTACGACAGCAGTCATCCTGAAGCAAAACGTATAACTGAGGCCTTGACTGCTATATTGGTGTTAGACGTGCATCCAGTATCCGCCATTAGTGCAGTGGGATTTAGACAATTGATGGAGGTAGTGTGTCCCCGGTTCCAAATCCCGTCTAGATTCCACTTCACTAGGCAGGCGATACCGAGACTGTACAGAAACGTCAGAAAAAGTGTCCTCAGTGTCCTGAAAAATGCTGTTGTACCCAATGTCCACTTAACCACGGACATGTGGACAAGTGGAACAGGGCAGACTAAGGACTATATGACTGTGACAGCCCACTGGGTAGATGTATCACCTTACGCAGCAACAGCAGCAGCGTCACCAGTAGCAGCATCTCAAAAATGCCAGCTCGTTCCAAGGCAGGCTACGCTGTGTATCATTGGTTTCAGTAAGAGGCACACCGCCTACAACCTCTTAGAGAAACTGAGGGAAATCATCACCCAGTGGCTTACCCCACTTAGACTCTCCTGGGGATTTGTGATATCTGACAACGCCACCAATATTGTGCGGGCATTACATCTGGGCAAATTCCAGCACATCCCATGTTTTGCTCACACAATAGACTTGGTGGTGCAGAATTTTCTGAAAAGCGACAGGGGCGTGCAGGAGACGCTTTGGGTGGCCTGAAAAATTTCTGGCCACTTTCACCATTCAGCGACTGCGTGCCGAATACTGGAGCACCAGCAAACACTCTTGAACCTGCCCCGCCATCACCTGAAGCAAGAGGTTGTGACGCGGTGGAACTCAACCCTCTATATGCTTCAGAGGATGGAAGAGCAGCAAAAGGCCATTCAGGCCTATACATCCACCTATGACATAGGCAAAGGAGGGGGTATGCACCTGACTCAAGTGCAGTGGAGAATGATTTCCGTGTTGTGCAAGGTTCTCCAGCCCTTCAAACTTGCCACATGTGAAGTCAGTTCAGACACTGCCAGCTTGAGTCAGGTCATTCCCCTCATCAGGCTTTTGCAGAAGCAGCTGGAGAAAGTGAAGGAGGAGCTAAGACGGAGTGATTCCGCTCGGCATGTGGGACTTGTGGATGAAGCCCTTCATTCGCTTTGCCAGGATTCCAGGGTGGTCAATCTGTTGAAATCAGACCACTACATTTTGGCCACCGTGCTCGATCCTAGGTTTAAAGCCTATGTGGTGTCTCTCTTTCCGGCCGACACAAGCCTGCAGAGGTGCAAAGACCTGCTGGTGAAAACACTGTCAGCTGAAGCTGAACGTGACACGTCAACAGCTCCTTCTTCATTTTCTCCTGCAACTGGGGCTGCCAGGAAAAAACTTAGGTATCCTAAGCAACCCGCTGGCGGTGATGCAGGGCAGGCAGGACCAAGTTTGGACATCTGGTCCGGAATGAAGGACCTGGCAACAATTTCTGACATGTCTACTGTCACTACATATGATACTGTCACCATTGACAGAATGGTGGAGGATTACATCGGTGACAGCATCCAAGTAGGCATGTCAGACAGTCCATACCTGTACTGGCAGGAAAAAGAGGCAATTTGGAGGCCCCTGTACAAACTGGCTCTATTTTACCTGAGTTGCCCCTCCCTCCAGTGTGTACTCCAAAAGAGTGTTTAGTGCAGCCGGGAACCTTGTCAGCGAAAGGCGTAGGAGGTTGCTTCCACAAAATGAGGAGAAGATGATGTTCATAAAAATGAATTATCAACTCTTCCAGGGAGACCAGCCTCCAGAACGTACAGAGGGACCTGTGGTGGTGGATTCCAGTGGGGACGAGTTAATACTCTGTGAGGATGAGGATGTACACAACACTGAAGAGGGTGAGGAATCGGTGGATGAGGAGGATGAGGACGACATCTTGCCTCCGTAGAGCAAGTTTGTGCAGGGACAGATTAATTGCCAGCTTGTTTTGTGGGGGCCCAAACGAACCAATCATTTCAGCCACAGTTGTGTGGCAGACCCTGGCGCTGAAATGATTGGTTTGTTAAAGTGTGCATGTCCTGTTGATACAACATAAGGGTGGGTGGGAGGGCAATTCCATCTTGCACCTCTTTTTTTTTTCTTTGCATTATGTACTATTTGGGGCCTAGTTTTTCAAACTGCCATCCTGTCTGCCACTGCAGTGCCACTCCTAGATGGGCCACGTGTTTGTGCCGCCCACTCGTGTCGCTTAGCATAGCCTTTTGGACATAAAAACACTATTGTGAGGTGTGAGGTGTTCAGAATAGACTGGAAATGAGTGGAAAGTAAGGTTATTGAGGTTAATAATAGCATAGGAGCAGAAAAACCAACACATTCTGTGATTTTAGCTGTTTTTATTCTTTTCTTTTTTTTTTAAATACAGATCCAAAACACAAAACCCAGAACCCAAAACACGGAAGGGTGGTTTTGGCAAAACCAATCCAGATCCAAAACACGAAGAAGATCCAGATCCAAAACCAAAACACAAAACACGAAAAGTGGCCGGTGCACACCCCTACCAATAATGTAACTCCAATTAGCATAACACATCTGCAGGTAAGTATCATTGGCATAAAACATGCAGTGAGTGCCATAGCGGGCAAAGACATTGATTAATTGCATACCCATGACATTGATAACACATTAAATTTACAACAGGTAGCATGGAACATTACCATAACATTACCAGCACATTAACCTGACTGTAAATCTTCTTCTATAGCATACAGTGTAATGCTCTTAGGCCCAGATTCAGTACAGATAACAACTGCAATCGCGGCTGCGATTACGCACGCAGTCTCACTGCGATGATATGCTAATCCACTGCGATCGGTATGTCGTAGAAGCATAATACAAGAATGCCCACCACATCCGTAATACTTTGCAAGACTGCGAAACCATCGGTAACATCGAGTACCATCGCAGCCTCATGCACACTTGCACAAGCTCTGACCTTGCTCAGAAATTGCTAACCTCGTTGCACGCAGTGAAAGCCCAATCTGTGTATGGCCTCTAAGTGGATAATTTATGCACGCCACTGCAACGGCATTCAAACGCACTGGCATGCCCGCGTTTCTCCGACCACCCCCGGTCACCTCCCACAAACGGTACTTCCTGTCAATCACTCTGCGATGGGACTGCATAGTTTCTGCGATCGCAGTCCTGATTGCTGTGGCTGGTTCGTGCATATACATGTGCAGAATGCAATTGGCCGATTGTGTGATTAATCACAGTTGTGATCCTTGCTGAATGAAGCCCTTAATCAATTTAACCTGCAAGAAGGAGATACTCCCAGCAACACAAGCTAATGATTTTAATGCAGCATGATAACCACTAAAAGGAAACTACACTATTTGCTGCAAGGATTCCCTAACCACATCTATCAAGGGATTCTCCTAAAACGGGTTGGGTATGGATTGCCGACGACGATCGGGATTCCACTGGTCAGAATACTGACAGCAGCATCCCAACAGTCAGAATCCTGACATCCATCAGGAAACATTGTAAGTCAAACCGTAACCCCTACCCTGTCCCTCCCTCCCCGGTGTCTAAACCTAACCTCCCCCTTCCCGCATCTTAAACCTAACACTCCCTCCCCGGTGTCTAAACCATACCTATTCCCCCCTAGTGCCTAAACCAAACCTCCCCCTCCCTGCACCCTAATTCTAACCCTCCCCGGTGCCTAACCCTAACCCCCCCCCCCAGTGCCTAACCCTAATCCCGCACCCTAACCCTCCCTTAACTGGTGATACTTACTGATACTTCAGGATGCCGTCGGTCGCGATACTGGTGCTGGGATCCTGATGCTGTTGGAATTTTGGCGCTGGTATTTAGACCGTCAGCATCCTGCACCCCGGGATATTGACTACATCCCTCCTAAAACATGTCAGCAGAGCACTTAAAGCCACCCAACAAGGACAGGGTTAAATGCCCAAGGGCATTGAGTGCCGTGCCGGGCCCAGGGGCATGACCTAATTGCGGGACGTGTGGCCATGCCCCCTTCGGATAAAAGAAAATGGTAGTGCTGCATGCTGGGCAGGGGAGCGCAGTGTGATCACTCTCCCCACAGGCATAGGAGTAATTAGTACCAGCTCCCCCCCCCCTCTCAGCGCCCCTGACAGTGCCCATAAGGCCAACACACCTAAACTACTAGTGGGACTTAACCCTAAATAAGAGGTAATGGCTAGGTAAGCGTAATAAGGGGGGGCATAAACCAATTTTTCTCACTCTCTTGATGCAGCTCTTCTGCCCTCTGATAACCAGCACTGCCCAGGATGCAAGGCACCACACCAGGCTGTGATCAGCAAGATTTGGTCCACTGCTATTCTCTCTCCCCTCCTGTGCTGTCCCAGTCAGGCACACAGGGGAATTTCTATGCTCCGGGTACTCAGTCTTATCTTGTCACCAAGGGTCCATTCTGGCAAGGATCTGGCTGGGCTTACTTACAATTTGCTGGGGATGTCCAGGACCACAGGTCTTTTCCTCTGCGACAGGTGATCTGGTCTCCTCCACTTCCAGTCACTGTGTGAGTGAGTGTTCCTCCATTTTTTTTTGGTGGCGGTTCCCCCTCCTCAAAGTCCAGCAGCACTTCTCCAATCAGTGGATAGAGACCATCTCCTCTGTGGGGCAGCAGGTGCTCTGGGTGCTCCCTGCTTTAACCAGGCACCAGGAGGGACTGGTAGAGCTCTGGTCCAGGGGTCTTCTCCAGGGTCCTCATGCTCTCTTCTCATGACAAGTCCTCTTCACTCCAGGGGCAGTCCTCCTCCAGTCCCCACAACAATGCGCCTTCCTGTCAAGGATCTCGATCCAGGGCTCCTCCTGTACAGCAGACAGTGGCAGTAGTCCCTTCTTCAGCTGCAGCCCCAGCGGCAGCTTTCCTTGCAGTTGGGCCAGTTCTTTGTATTAAAAAATAAATACGGGTACCCCATGTGTGTACACATAAGGGGGTACCACATAAATGTTTAGCAAATTAAATAATTTGTATATTATTTACAGTAGTTTACCTAAAAAGTATTAGTTTCCACTTTCCAGTTTATGATACTGGCTTTTGTTCAAAAGGTAAGCCAGAACATTTGTTTTATTTGTTTGAGGTCTTTCAGACAGTAATATATATGTTTAAAAAGCTATCATAATTAACTTATGTCCCTTGAATGCTAAGGTGGGTGGCACTGCAGATATACCCAGTTACTACCAAGGGCAAGTCCCACTAATCCTTAGCAGTGCCGAATGTTCAAGGGAGAAAGAAAATACATTTATAAGAAAGGGTTGAGAATAGTGATGTCATATTATGAACAATGATACCAGAGTGTCAGCACACCTCAGTCCCTAGGGGAAAGAATCCACGGATGGATAGAGCTTCTCTTTCCCTCATATTGGGCCTGATTTAGAGATGAATGCTTTTGCAGCCGTAACTGCATCATTTGCTGCAGTGCAACTACGTCTTTATGCTAATGTGCCACAGTTGGTATTCGTGTAGACACCTGCCGGCTGCGGCACTAATCCGCCGCTGTGCGTATTAAGACACACCATTGGTTGCGCCATCGAACATTGCACCAGCCCTATGGAATCACAGATTATCCATCGGAACATGGCCAACTGTGTCAGCGCAACTGTGTATTTAGATGCAGTAGCTTACTGTGACATGCCCGCAACTCTCCTGAGTCTGGCTAGTCACCCTTCTCACCCTTTACATCCCACGAATGCACAATGAAATCTCCTGTTTTTGGGTCCAAATTCATTCTGCGGCTGCTGGCTGTAACCATCGGGACGCATGTGCAGACTGAAAACAGTGGTGACATCAACATTACGTGCACCTCTAAATCAGAGCCATAAGCACCGACCGACACCAGAGTACCCTCTGTTGAAAGAGTGGAATCCCTTTAGTACATATTGTCCTGTGATGCTGTATCTGCTGCATGAAATATATGCACACAAAAAAAGAAAAGAAAAATGTGGTACCTTTTGCATAAGATCTTAAGCTATTCACCAAGATACAGTATTATAATCCAAAGTACATTATGTAAATATTTCCAACTTTTATTTGGTAGATATATGAAAAAAAACAGAACAGAAAAGGATTGCTACATTGTCTCAGGAGTGAATAAAATCTGAGCAGTGAAAGGATTAAAGGTACTTCTACTCTCTATTTATTTTATTTATTAACTAGTGTGTGAGGGGCATATGTTTAAAAAGAGTACATACTGTACATACCAAATACGCTCCCAAAACATCCCGGCTTATACTTGCTGCGCCAAACCTGCAGTGGCGGATTTTACGTAGGAGCTGCAGGGCTACAGCCCCCCCAGTAAAATCCACCTCTTCAGTGTAGTCAGCACAGTCCGTGACTGCACTGGATACACTGTGACATGCAATGGCTTCCTATTGGAAGCACTATCTGCCAGTCAGATACACAACAGGCAGCCCCAGGGAGAAGAGACACCTCCCCCTGGGACTGCCAGTCCGGACTGCTAGAGAGCGGCTTCCAGTAGGATGCAGCCCTTTGGAAGCAGGTGAAACTGCACATTTGCGGCTCCTCACCACTAGTGTGCATGCGCCGGTCCCGACGCCTGTCACATCGATTTTGCAGTTGCCGGGACCCAGCCAGTAGTCTCTGGTGTGAGTTTTTCTTCAGTTCCCTCTTCTTCTTGGTGGCGGAAACCCCTCTCCTCTAAGAGGGTAGGAGCTGCCACTGCATGGTAGTTATTGTCTCTACTGTGCTACTATTACTCAGTTTGGAATATGCAGAACTCTTGGTGGCTTCATACTGCTATGCTATACCCCAATGCAAATGGAGTCCCATGACATGGTACAAGTCAGTAAAGCTTTCACAGGAAAGCAGCCGAGGGCGTGGAGGGTGGGCTGGCTCGGGGCCCTGCAGCACGGGAGGGGAGTAGGCCAGCCCGGGGCCCTGCAGCACTGAAAGAAGGGGGTGGAGGGTGCACCAGTGCGGGGTGTCACTGCAGCGCCGGGAGAAGAGGGTGGGCCAGCCCGGGGACACTGCAGCGCCAGGAGAAGGGTACCCAGCACCACCATGAGTAGATAAAGTGGCGCCGGCTGGCAGGTTGCCCGATCACTGCTGGCCACAGTGATCGGGATACATGGAAGGGCAGCCATGGGTGCAGAGGGACCAGCAGGTCCCTCTGATGTAGGCGGCTGCAGGAGGATTAGCTTCCCGCATCCGCCCAGTGGGCATTTCTGGCTGGTCATATCAGATACGACCATGTCAGGTAAAGACCAGTCTGGTATGGTCGTATCTGATACGACCATGTCAGGCAAGTGGTTAAAGAAAAATCACAACAATGGAGTTTAATTTAAGCCATGTATAGATTGATACGTATTATCCGGTTTCTCCAGAAAAATTTATGTAAGCCCTGTTTATTGATGCAAAATATCAATTTCCCTTTTTTTACTGTTACTATTTTATTTATGTGAAAAATGATTCTGTAATTTGAAATGAGTCCAATTCCCGGTCTGCTTTGGCATGAGAAATAAAGCAGACAGACACTTAACGTGGCTGGAGATGACCTACTGTAAGAGAGGCCCTTTTGCGTGTCACGTCAAAACTAAATCGTCTTGTGTTGATGTCAGGAGGGATAATGACTAGGTTAATAAAGACTATCACTGTAAATTCGAAATAGGTTGCTAGTTAATTATATTTGAATGTTAGTGCATTGAGTGTGACAGGGAGAGAAAAATGACTCTTTAGAACTGCTCAGACTCCAGGGAGAAGGTGCTCCCTGGCTGGAGGGAGTATTAGTCAATTCACAAACTTTGTTAAATGTGAGGTAGTCCAGTACAATTTAAACCAATTGCAGATAAAACCGGATCACAGTGCACCCCTGTATATAAAGTATAAACACGGTCTCGTATGCAGAAGCAATGACAGCCATCAGAATAATGGGGAGCAGGCAAGGACCATGCAAAATGTTCAAAAGATTAAGGGTCTGATTCAGCAAGGACTGCTATTGTGAACACAGCTGCGATTACGCATGCAGTTCAACTGCGATAGTATATTAATTCATTGCGATCGCTATGCCACTGCAGCACTACATAAGGACACGCACTTTACATACATCTGTAATGTTTAGCAAGACTGCGAAACCATCGGTACAATCGAGTATAATCGTAGCCTCACGCACACTTGCACAAGCTCTGACCTTACTCAGGAATTGCTAACTTCATTGCATTCTATGAGGCCTCAGGCTGCATACGGCATCACAGTGACTAATTTATGCTCGCCCATGCAACTGCATTGAAACGCACTGGCACGCCGGTGTTTCTCCGACCACCCCCCCATCACCACCCACAAATGGTACTTCCTGTCAATCACTCTGCAATGGGTCAGCATAGTCACTGCAATCACAGTCCTGATCACATTGGCCGATTCTGTGCATATTAGCAACTGCGATCCTTGCTGAATCAGGCCCAATGTTACTTGCGTTATTGGAAATGACAAATCCTAAGTAGAGTCCTAATGGGGTAAGCCATTTTGTTATGACATCTCTCTTTTCTAACAGGTTGAAATCGGTATGCCTCTTGGTGAAGCTGTTGACACAGAGAGTAGCCTGCCTGTGAATGAGCCAGTGGGCTATCAAAGTCATGTAATCTTTAGTTTGACCAGTACCACTTGCCCACATATCTGGTTAAGTGGATAGTGGTACAATGGCATTCTCTAGGCCAAGAACTATTTTTGTTTAACATCCTGGTATAGATGAGAATTATTGTTCTTGTAAAATGGAATCGAGAGGGAATTAGGTAGCGGGGATGCAGGACCGGTGCCGTGCCTAGGGTAGTGCGGCCTGTGTCATGGTACAGGTCACCGCAGGACAGGGGGCACTGGGCCTGATTCAGAGCCGAACGCTCTGACCAGAGCGCTCGCTCTGAATCAGGACCCTCCTCCTTAAAAATGGAGCGGCCTCTTGGACGCTCGCATAGCTGTGCTTATGCGAGCGTCCATGATGATGGTCGCGATGGTCAAGACCATCACGACCATTGGGCTTGCAACGAGACCCTGCGGTAGAGTCTCGCTGCCGCAAGCCCTGGAGTGGTTTTGGCTCTATCAGAGCCAAAATCACTCCCACTGACATCACTACTGATGTCAGTGGGGCCGGCCCCAGACGGTAGGCGTTCCCATGGGAACGCCTCCGTCTGGCAGCCACGCCCCCGACACGCCCACCAAAGGGGGCGTGCTGTCAGTCGCCTTTGGTGCGAGACGCAGAGCGACAAGGCTCGCCGGGTCTCGCGCATGCGCACGACGGAGCTCCCTCCGTCGTGTGCATTCGGGCACCATCGACCCGCTTGCGATCGTCCTTCGCTCGCGAGCGGGTCTGAATTAGGCCCACTGTTCAGACCCGCTTCCTGTTTATTATCTTCCTGTTTATTATCATTCTCACTTGTAGCTTCCTTTTCTTTTATCCCCAGCATCTGGCTGCCCCAGAAGTACCCCTATCTCTTCCCTGGCCCTTCCCTTTTTCAGGTGCACTATCTTATGTCCCTATTTAAAAAATGGGGGGTTGCCAATGCACTCTCTGGCACAGTGCACCGAAAAGTCTAGTTACGGTTCTGCACAGGACCACAGTTAACTGTCTAAAATCACATACATTGATGGTGGCTATTAAACGCATAACTAATGCTAGCATCAAGGCTTCAGTGATCCACTGTGCAACTGGATGGCTGCTTTCATACTTGCTTTCTCTTGCAAATGATTGTTTCACAGTCAGTTATTGTTTAAAACTAGTCTTCTTGCTCACCCTCTGGGATGAAGATTCACCCCCAGCCAGTGCCAGATTATTATCGACAAGGTCCTGGAGCTGAAATTTATGAAGAGTGCTGCTGCAAGGGGTGTGACCAGCGCTGTCGGATTTATCAAGCTCCAGAACATGAATCTTATAGTAGCCTACACTTTGCATGCAGATGCACCCGCAGTCCCACAGAGAATATAGGCATGCAGCATATCATTTTAATCAGCATAAGCTGTTTGTCCATTCTGTTTGCATTGCTTTGTGAATAAGATGCATTTTAAGGGGAAAAAGTTGTATGCAAAGATGCTCGGCGCTATCAAGGGCTGTTTAATGCTCAAAGAGGCTAGATGAATGTGGACATATCTTTAATACAGAAAGCATCTCAGTGACCGCTATATAATACAGAGAGCATTGTAGTGGCTGTCATAAAATACAGAAAGCTTCATAGTGACCGCCAGGATAATACAGGGAACTTTGCAGTGACCACCATATAATACACCAAGCATCCAAGTGACTGCTAATACACAGCTACACACCATGGCACCTGCATTGGAATAAATCAAACAACAAGCTGCTGGCAGTTCTATAAAAGTATACACAAGCAAATGCTAAATTTCTAAAGGGTTTCTACGTCACAACACAAAATTGGGCATGACCATCATGCAAGAGGGTGTGGTATATTTTTTGCTAATTCTAGGGCACAACCACATGAAATATGATGCCTTAAGCTAGGTACCCACTAAAGCAACTGTGCGGCCGAACGGCAGCCCGCTGACCAAGTGGCCAATTGGTAAGTGATACATACTTACCAAAGGGCCGCTCAATGTCTGAAAAAACATCACAACTTGGCGGGCATTAAAATTTGCCCGCCCAGTTGTGATGCAGGGGCGGATCTATACTTTTCTTTTAGGGGGGCAGTTTAAGAATGAATCATGACTCCTCCCCTCTATACTCATTCCTCCTCCCACTTCCAGTCCTGGTTCCTCCCATTTTCAGGCAATAACCTTACGTCATCGCTTTGTGTATCCATTCCTTTCTCCATCTACTTATCTTTTTGCTTCTTCTTTCCCTTTTTTTCCCCTTTCATTTTAAATTTTACACTTTTCTCCCTTATCATTATGTGACATGTATGCTGTGTGCATGGCTGCAGTAAGAAGGCCCCCCACATGAAAATACCAAACATTTGGACTTTGCATAAAAAAAAAAAACATATAGGGCCAAATGTAATAGGGTGAGAGTTTAGAAAAGTGAGAGTTTCTGACACTTTTTAAACTTTGCCAATGTAATAGAGTCCAAAAACAAAGTAACAGAGCGAACGTTGGTGGCTAGTGCAGACTCAGGGGGAGTAGTGACAGTCTGATTGGCTCCTTGAATGTAGTGCAGTGCATTCACTGCCACAGCGCAGCCTCCGCCTTCCTCCACTCCAGAAAGTGATATGCTGAAGCTCAATCTTGTGACAGTCAGAGCAGACTGTGTGTGGGCCGCGGCTGATGCCTGTGCCTGCATCCTTACTCCTCTCCTCCTCTGAACAGCCTCAGTGATGCAGGGGGGGGGTCGGGCAGCGGTAACCACGGGTGCCTCCACAGCTCACCCTGGCCATCTCCGTCTGCACTCTGCCCTGGACGGAACTGCACTGCTACCTGCAGGATCAGCAGGTGGGCGGGGCTGAGGCTGTGTGTTATGGGGGGCGATCACCCTTATCGCCCCCCCTTGATCCGCCACTATTGTGATGTCAGTATGGGTGGCTCCTACGGCTAGTGCATGGGTTGTCAGTATGTCACCTGTACACACAGGCAGAAATACCGATATATATGCAGGATATATCAGCATTGGCTGTGCTGCAGGGCTGACCTGATATGTCTGTGAACTTCGTCGTTCACGGACATATCGTCTGTACAGAGCCGCAAATGCACTTTGCTATATGTTATTTGCTGGCTGCACAAACGGCATATGGCATAGGGTGTACCCAGCATCATACTCACAAGGTACTTTAGGCAGGAATGAGGCTTAAATGAGCAGTACCTGTATTTTATTTTTATTTTTTAATGATATAGATAAAAGATACTCACTTGATTCTGCCCCAGTGCAGGTCTCACTTCTCCCTGCACCCCCAGCACTGGGCAAACCAGCAGGCACTGTTTCTGCTCACCTCTTCTCTTGGGTTTCCACTCCATGCATACACTGCTCCTACAGAGGGTCCCTGGAACTCTTCTTACAAGCCAGTTCATCTGCTTCTATCCCTCCTGCACTTCTCAATGCTCAACGACTCCTCCCTGTCCCATTCATTGCCTGGCTGTCACAGATGTGTCACCGAGTGACAGTACTATGTTTTGCTCCATTGATGACCTGGGGGCGGAGCTGCGGACATTCCGGGGACGGAGCTTAGGCCGGTCTGGGGGCGGAGCTTCAGGTGGCCCCGAGGATAGGTGAGGTTTCAGGTGGCCATGGGATGAATTCTTCAGTCTGGGTAGCCAGGACTCCAGGAGGTGAATGATCGGAGTAGTGACCGGAAGAAAAAAAATTGCCTGTCATCACTGCCTGCTCTGCAGAGGATGCTGAGTGGCTATTTTCATAGGGAGGCCTGGAGCTGTAGCTCCACCCACTCCATTGATAATCCGGCCCTGCCCCCAGCAGCAGTGCTTGGAATCAAGGATTGATCTGGGGAATCCTGGATAGGGGAGCAGTCAGTCAGCCCTGAGCCAGCCCTAGCCATAGGCATTATAAGCAAATGCCTAGAGGCGACTCAGCATGCTAGGGGTATTCCATGGCTGAGCTCTGCGCTGCATCTGCCTGTCTGTCCTCCTCCCCCGCTGCCGCCTGCAGCTAGCCGCTGCTTCCAATCCCACCTACCCAGAGCCCTGCTGGCGTAGCTACCCACTCTTTCCCCAGCGCGCTGCCGCGATTAGAGCTCTCCGTTCGGGCAGCGGAGTGGATGGCCAGGGCGGGCATGGGCCGTGGCCGGTCAAGGGCCCTGCCACTGCCACAACTCCCATGGGCCTTTGCGGAGCAGAGCCGTGAGTAACAACTTACGGCTCTGCCTCCTTGTCCCAGCTACAGCCAGCCATTGCGAATAATGCAGCTGCTGCCCACAGCGCAGGTAAGACTCTACCCTGAATAAGGATTGAGGAAAGTGTCTAATTTAATAACACCTGCACACAGGGCAAATCTTAAGCATGGATAAGTTCCATTAAAGCAGTGGCCCAATAGCTTGATAATTACTTTTTCAGAAGATGGTAAATTAGTGGCGACAAGGGCAATCCTTGAGTCATTTGCCTTTAGTAAAGACTCTTTACAGAATATCTGTAAAAAAATATGCAATATCTGAATGGAGGAGCATGTATTATATTATATAAAGTAATGTTTGCATGAAATTATAATCATATAGGATTCTTTATACAAAATACAAAAAAAGTGGATTTTAGGCCGTTTCATGTATTTTGGAGCAGTATGACTGAAACTTATTGGAATAATTCTTACTTCCACACTTGTTAGGTTGATAAGTAGTAGAGAATAACTTTATAAGAATACAGTCCTGTTGTATGAGTACTGCTGCCCATATGTACTCACAGCATGCCAATGGCACATATACACTTGTAAAATTGTAGTAATAATAACAACACATATATTATATTTTCCATAAGCCTGGTGCATTCTTGTCTGCAAATTATCTGCAGTTACTGTACTGTAGTCAGGGCCGCAACTGGGGGGGGCTGGAGGTGCACGTCCGATGCGATATTTACCCGGTAACTGTCGGCCGCATCGGGCAGTGTATGCCCAGCGCGGCCGACAGACAGACATTTCCTGTGTTCCTACGGAAGGAACAGGGAAATGTCTCCTCCCCCGGGGGCGGAGCGCAGATGTCGGGCTATACACTGTGAGATTTCTCTCACAGTGTATGCCGCGGACATTTGCGGCTGGCAGCCGGCCAGATAAAATGTCTGTCGGTCTGATAGACATTTTATCTTGCCGTGTATGCACAGCATTAGTAATAGGTGTAAATAACCATCTGCTCTTAGGAGCTACAAGTGTTGCAATTTATTTTCCAAACAACAAGTTTCTTAGCTATAGTTTGATACAATGTCAAATGTCATATCAAGTTTAAAATTGCTGATTTTCTATCCTGCAGTGTTTTCCTAATTGTCTCAGTCATATCACGTTCCCTAATACTGAGAGGGGTGCATATTAGACTGCCCTATCTTATGTTGGATTTATGTTGTACTACTTTGTATTCTGTGAGTTAGTAATGTAACTCTGTATGCAACTGAGGTGGGCATTTTTTTCAGACAAATTATAATAGAGTCTTATAAATATCATCTCTATAATTGATGTCATTCCATTTCTCAATTATCATAGGCGCACTTTCTATACTATTCTTATCCAACTGGGTTCAGGTTGGATAAGAATAGTCCATAGGGAGGCCTGGAGCTGTAGCTCCACCCACTCCATTGATAATCCGGCCCTGCCCCCAGCAGCAGTGCTTGGAATCACTAAACCACTAAACTAGAGGTGTGATACCGTGCGGATATTTAGTGCGTATAAATAGGAGGTGATTAATTACTTTGGAAATAATATACTGTCAAAACTTGAGTTACTGTTATTATTGCAACTTGCATATTGAATCTCTTCCTCACAGAAGTAATTCAAGTCTATGCGTACTGATTAGTACACTTTAGTGTTTGTATGTCATGTGTAGTGTGTTGTGTACCATTTATTTTACTATATTATGAATAAAAGTTACATTTTAAATAATTAATCATAGTACTTGATAAGAGTGCCCCCAACAAAGAGTGTTCTTTTCTCCGCTTACAAAATTGCTCTTTCCTAACCCTGTGGAGTACTATCAACCGTCATACTTTATTCACATTTTTTGTGCTATTATTTGACCCAATTGGCCTTTTCTCATTCTCTCATCATCCCATTTCTGGCAGTTTTTGACAATTTAGGTATGGTGTTTATTGTTATTTATTTTCTCTCTATCCTGTGCGAGCTCAAAAAAATTTATTTGTCTTATTACCAGATTTTACCAAACTCTTGCATGAACTCTCAGCATATAACGTAATAGGGAGGAGGATCCTACAGTAGATGGTTAACGTCACTACCTCCACTTACTTTGGCTTCACAAATGGTATAGATGGTTTGATAAATGTTTTCAGGATTTGGGTACAAATAATTCCACACAAAAGGGGTAGCTTTATTGGTCTGCATCAGATATACAAATATCCCCCTCATCCAGTTAACACTTCCACATTAGCATCCTCGATTTCTAAGTAACCATCTTTACTTGTGCTGCTCATCCCCATATTTACAGAGGGTGCAGAAATTGTGGCAGAATTGTCAGACTCAAACACAGCACTCGTGGACACACTTGGGGGTATATTTACTAATGTGCATGTTTTTATAAGTGGAGATGTTGCCCAACCAATCAGATTCTATGTTTATCTAGCACCTTCTAGAAGATAATAGCTATAACCTGATTGGTTGCTATGGAAAACATCTCTACTTCTAAAAACCTGCACTTTAGTAAATATACCCCTTAGACTCTCTTTAGGGATTTGTAAAGTCTGTGAACACACAGTTTGTTCTTCAGCCTCAGTTTTGTTTTGGAAATTGATTTTCCTGTTTTAAAGGTACACATGTAGACTTTGGGGTCAATTTACTAAGGTCAAATGACATCGAAAGGGACAAATTCGTCCGTTAAATGCAAATTCGTCCATTAAATGCCGACTTTGCTCCATTCGATGTTTCAAACTCTGCAGACAATACCTGTAACTCAGCTGGTAACATGTTTTCGGACACATAATAGACCATTGGAACAACTCAGCAGCACTTTGCCATAGAAAGCAATAGGACCTGGAAATTTACTAAGGATTCGTATTTGTTTTAACAGCTGAAATATAGTGCAACTCGGCCGCAAAAGGCACAAATAAGAACCCAAACAGAAAACTTAAATAGAACACTTTTTTCTATTTGAGTTTTACATCTGAACCTATACAGATGCATGCACGGATAAAGGAGATACGTGATACATGCATCTGTCTGTAAATAAATAAACACAAATGGAATCAGCGAGAACCGTCTATGCTTCTATGTTAAAAAATGAAAACCAGTGTAAATTTTTTATTAAAAAATGGCATGGCCCCCCTCCCCAAAAGAACAACCAGCACTGGTCTTTGGAGATCCAGTACTGGTTGTGACAAATACAGGGGAAAAAAGATGTAGGGGTCCCCTGTATTTAGCGCAACCAGCACAGGGCTCTGAGCCGGTCATGGTTCTAGAAATACAGGGGAAAAAATGTGTAGGGTTCCCCTGTAAATTCCAGAACCAGCATCAGACTGTTTCTAGCAGAGGAGGCAATGCCACAGCCATGGAAACCTATTCACTGGGTCCCCCAGTCAAAGTATTATCCCTGACCACTAGTCAGCCCAGCCTGGGGATCCCTGGGGAGCTGGGGACACCCCCAATAAAGAGGTTCCCCTCTCCTGGACATACATGAATATGGACGATGTCATCCAAGATTGATCTTGGATGACATCAAGTTGAAAATGGCACCTTAGTAAATTTACCCCTTAGAGTGAGAAGGTGTTGCATGTGAGGTTTCAGAAGATGCCTGACTATGTTTGGCTTCCGCAATAGGCATTTTAGTACACGAAACATCAATAGCAGGACCACCACTTGCAAAGGAAGGCATTAGCCTGAGCCTTTCATTGCCAGTGCATGTGGTGTATAGAATTTTAGTCATTTTTAATTTTTCTGCAGTAATTTTTCCCTTTCTTATTAAAGGTGATGTTTTCTTTAACATTGTGAAAGAGTGTTTAGATTTTAGGTGCCCTTTCTTAAACTTTATTTTCTCTGGACCCCCTTTAGTAGATGTTGAAGTACTACAGTACCATGACTGCTGGCAACAGTCGCAGCACTAGTACTGGGTTGTTGCACCTGCTCTTCTATCAACTGGTCCATAGCAACTCACAGTGCTCCTGGTATGAGGAGAACATCCTAATAACTTTATATATTTTAACACACAAGTTTTATATTATTAAAAAAATGTTAACAGTGCCTGAAGGCCCTGAACACACAACAAACTGCCTCACAGCACCCCAAGAATATGCTGGTTGGCACCCTAATAATGATGCATATTATTTAACCATGCCTGAAGGCCCTAAACACACAACAAGCTGCCTTATAGTACTCCTAATATAAGGCGGGTGGCACCCTAATAATGACATTATATTTAACACAAGTTTTCTATTAACATAACAAACTTCTGCTTCACAGTGCTCATAGACTATAGATGGCACTGTAAAAACATTATAATAATTTTTTTCTTTGTTTTACAAAAAAGTGCATAGTAGGATTTTTTTATTAACAAACACAGTGTTGCAGTCCACTCCTATGGCATTTTTTGTGCCTCACAGTGGTGTACAGTATATGAACACAGGGCCTGATTCAGAGCCGGACGCTCTGAAAACAGCGCTCGTTCTGAATCAGGGCGTTTTTTTAGTGCGGCCTCCTAGCCGCTCACGTAGCTGTGGATGACCACCCACAGCTATTGCGATCGGCAAGATGATGGTCACGATGGTCTCGACCATCGCGACCATTGGGGCTTGCGATGAGACCCTTGTGGTAGGGTCTCATCGCAACCACTCATGATGTCAGTGGAGCCGCCCCCAAACGGCAGGCGTTCCTTTGGGAATGCTTCAGTTTGGCCGGCCCGCCTCCAAAACGGGGAAAGCTGTCAATCAAAATCTACAGCTGCCCCCTTTTGGTGCGAGACCCGGAGCGACGGTCGCTAGCCGGGTCTCGCGCATGCGCACTTCAGCATGGCTCCAGCGTGTGCATGCGCAGTGGCCAAACATCAACCAGCTCAAGAGCACACAGCGCTTGCAAGCGGGTTGAATCAGGCCCACAGGCTCTGAATCTGGGCGGGCGTTTGGTTTTTTAGTTGCGGCCTCTTGGCCGCTCGCATAGCTGTGGGTTACCAACACCGCTTATGCGAGCAGCCAGGTGATGGTCAAGATGGTCAAAACCATCGGGCATGTGACGAGACCCTTGCGGTAGGGTCTCGTGGCCACAATCCCCAGTGGACTTCCTGCTCTAATAGAACAGGAAGTCCACCTACTGACATCACAAGTGATGTCAGTAGGGCCACCCACAAATGGCAGGCATTCCTGCAGGAACACCTCCATTTGCCCAGCGACTCCCCCTCCCCGCCTTCCAAACAGGGCGAGCTGTCGATCAACATCGACAGCCACCCCTTTTGGATGCGAGCACCTGAGCGAGTGCTTTTTGCGTTCGCTCCGGGGCTCGCACACGCACAGTGCGCACGCACAGCGTGCGCACTGGCACACCATCGACCTGCTTGTGAGCGCTATGCGCTTGTGAGCGGGTCTGAATCAGGCCCACAATACACAGTGTCCCTGCCTTAACAATGCTCCTAATTTATTTTTTTTTATTTAGAAAAAAGCGCCCCAGTAGGCTTTTTTTTAGTAACAAACCTAGTGCTGCAGTCCACTCCTATGGAGTTTTTTTTGTGCTTCACAGAGTGCTGCAGCCAGCTCACAGTACACAGTGCCCCTGCCTTTAACAGTGCATCTAATCATTGTTTTTTTTATTCATAGTGACCCTCTACCTCTGGTCTCCAGGGTGAAATGGCGCCCGATCACGAGGGAGCTTAGTTAATATGTAATCCAAAACACGCAAGATCCGATGCCGTTTTTTCTCGTTGTGAGATCCGAACATGGCGGGAAGATCCGAGCTCTGGCTCGGTTCAACTCTTAACTCTTAAGTTTGGGTGTGTTCATATTCCAGGAATCCGAACCCACACATCTCTTTGTTTCAAGTCTAACTACCAGCCTGTAGTTTTCTCCACTGGAGAGGATATACTAAATAAAGCAGATTAGGTCCTAGCTAGGACCCTGTTCTCAGGGCCGGATTAAGGTCTGTGGGGGCCCCTGGGCAACAAGCTTGTGGGTGCCCCCATGAAACTGCTGCTACATATATAGTCCAAATCCCAAATGGTGTGTGTATGTGTATATATATATATCCCCCTGCAGGAGCCGCTGGTTACGCTACTTACGTATCTTCACTAGTCAGTGAAGATACGTAAGTAGCGTAAATATCAGCCTGTGTCCAAAAGTCATTCCCTACCATCCAAGTGAGCATGGAGGGGGAATATATCCATGTGGCGAACGAAGCGAGCCTGCAAGGGGCCGAATGACACTGGCTGATATTTACGCTACTTACGTATCTTCACTGACTAGTGAAGATACGTAAATAGCGTAATCAGCGGTTCCTGCAGGGGGCCGCAAAGATACGGAAGTACCATACATACATATACATATATATATATATATATATATATATATATACATACACATATACACACACATACATATATATATAAGCTATATATACTGTATATATAGGTGTGGGTGTGTGTGTATATATATATATATATATATATATATACACGCACATACACACATATATTGTGTGTGTATGTATATATAAACACACAGTATATTTAAATGATATATATATATATATATACACTCACATATATAAAATATATATATATATACTAGGGATGTGCAGGCTCGGATAGGTTCGAGTTTGCACGTGGAGTTCGGATTTTTCCCTCCAAAAAAACGGAACTCAGAACGAGGCAAAACGTCATCTTACATGGACGAACATCATCATTCCTGGACAAAAGACCAGGAATGATGATGTTCGTCCATGTAAGATGACGTTTTGCCTCGTTCTGAGTTCCGTTTTTTTGGAGGGAAAAATCCGAACTCCACGTGCAAACTCGAACCTATCCGAGCCTGCACATCCCTAATATATACACACAATTTGACATTTTAAGGCAAATGTAATAAACACACACACAAATTATATATATATATATATAAATATATATATTATATATATATATATATATATATTTGTATGGGCTACCTGCCTGTCAGCTCTGTAGCTCAGCTCATGGTACCTGCACCAAAGAGCCTGAGCTGTATCACGGGGGAAGGCTTAGGACAAACGAGTCACTGGCACTGAGAATCTTCTCTACGCAGCAGCCTTGGCTTCTGACAGTCAAACTCTCTCGAGACTTGTCGTCATCTCGCGAGACTTTGACTGTCCGAACCGAGGCTGCAGCGCATAGAGAAGATTTTCAGTGACTCTGACTATTGAAGCTCCTCGGCGGCCGCTGTTTAGGGAACAGCTGAGCCGCCGGAGAGGATCAGAGCGGAGACAGCTAAATGCTGTTCTCCAATTTGTTTGTATAGTGGCGTGTGTGGGGACAGTGTGGGGGCCCCCTATGTGTGGGGGCCCCAGGACGACCGCCCCTAACGCCCCGCCTATAATCCGGCCCTGCCTGTTCTGGATGAGGAATGTAAGCTCTACTGGCATTTGAATATCAGTGTGCCACATTGAGAGGTTTTCAGAATCGCTAACAAGATGATGAACATGACTTATGACACCTTGGATGCGAGAGTATTTTACCTAACTGTTATTACAATTATCCCTTTTATGATATTTATTTATTACAAGTTATTTATATAGCACACACATATTCTGCAGTGCTTTTCAGGGCGTATTTGGCATTTACATCAGTCCCTGCCTCAGTGGAGCTTACAATATATATTCCCTACCACATGCTCACACACATGTACAGAGTTGATTTTTGTTGGTAGCCAAATAATCTACCAGATTCTGTGTCATAAATATCTGCTTTGCATAATTCTATAGTAAAAGTCAGCCAGGAGGCAGTGAGAGCGTTGCCTCCTCCTGACAATAGAAAAGTGGCTGAAGCGCAGGGCAGTGCCATGCCACGGGCTGTAAAAGCCTTTGAAAATATGGGGGAAAGCAGGCCCTATAGAAATGCCTTCAGCCCACATGAAAGCATGCCCCTGTCAGTCAGGCAGATGTGATTGAACAGCAGATCCAGTGATAGATCTGCTGTCTTCCCGGGTGAGTATGCAGCGGGGACACGGTGGAGGTGTGGGCGATAGCATTGGTGAGACCCGGTGGAGGAGCGTGCGTTAGCGGCGGGACCCGGCAGAGATAGCTGGCATGGCGGCAGGCCAGGATCCTAGAGGGTCCAGTCCCTGACGGCCATTCTGCAGAGGTGTCAATTTCAAAAAGGGTGCCTCAGCGTCATTATTGAAATTCAATATGGCCACCGCAAGCCAATCACGGCTCACGACATCATTGCCCCGCTCCCTCAGCTGGCTTATATAAGCCAGTGCGAGGCAGCGGCTGGCAGTCTGCCAGCGGGGAAGGAGCGTGCAAAAGCTCCCAAATACAAAAGACTTTGCAAGCCCTGGGGTGGCGGCGGCCATGCAAAAGAGCTTAAAGACCGCCGCTCCCCAGGTGAAGACGCTGGAAACCCTGGGGAGGCGGCGGCCATGGAAAATAACTTAAAGGGCACTGCCCCCCAAGAGAAGACGCCAGAAGCCCTGGGGAGGTGGCGGCCATGCAAAAGAGCTTAAAGGTCATCGCCCCCCCAGGTAAAAATGCTGTATAATTAATTGTTATGAAAACATTCATGTGTCTTGTATTTATTTGAATATTTTCTTTACAGATGGACAACAGGTGTCAGCGGGCATGTAGACATTTGTGGTTCTCCAAGTGCCGGCATGCTGGGGCGGGCTTGCTGGGACCTGTAGGCCACATGTAAAGAACAATGTTATCACACCATGAGCCCTGCACCCACCGCCACCAGGGGTGCAGGGCATAGCACTAGGCTTTCTGCCCAGTGCTAGTTGTTGCTCAGGAGGGGGGGCGCTATTTTATTTTTTTGGGATCCCCACTTTCCGAGTAATTCCAGCCCTGGGCTGGCTTAATGTGATGGCAGGGGGACCCCACTCTGAGTGTACCCCCTGCTATGGCATTATCCTCCTGGCCAGTTCAGCCTGGTGCTAGTTACTATTATATAAGGGGAGCCCTATGCTCCTTTTTTTAAGGGGGGTTGTTAATCAGCCAGTGCCTCCCCAGCCATTGACCTCACCGCAGGTCACTGGTGTATGTAGGCAAGTGCATCCTTTATCAGAAGTATCCTAAACTGTCTTTAAATAGGTGTTAATGTATATTTTTTTGTTTTGTTATGATGTCTAACAAAGCAAAAATTATTATGTACCCATAGGTAATGTATTTTTTAGATCTAGTTATTTGGCTTCAAATAAACTAACGCAATATAGTTTGTGCAAAGTTGTCTCAGTAGTATGGTCTGGCTATGCTGACATAACAACACTGGGTGAATACACTGTAATATGCATATAAGTAAGGTCAAAAGCTATATACTTATACATATATATATATTCAATACAAAATAGAGAAGGGTCACTCCATAGTGCAATAAATGCTATTTATTTGAAACACAAATATCTTTGGAACATTACACTATTATAGTGCCGCTTATACCTCTTAAAAAACGGTGTGGGATGGTTACCACTTGATTTTACAGGAGATACGCTGTAGAAAACTGCAATTCAGTTTAGTTACTCTGACTGGTTATCTATGCTCTTGGAAGCAACCAGCCTGGACAGAAAAAAATCTTTTTTGTGATACATTGTGTGTGTTTTGTATGTATTTGTTATGCAGGAAATATGTATTTTATTGGCTAATGACTAAATAGAGGTGGATTGTCAGCTCTATTAGCATTAAAACTGCCAGTATATGACGCCAGTCCAGGGAAGTGTATGACTCTAACCCTGTTAAGTATAAGTGGTGTCAGTAGGTTTTTTACCCTGTAATGAGGAGGTTAATATGGAAAACACACTGTAAGAAACTGATTGTGAGTTCAAATTTTTGAGCTATTCTGATTGGTCATCTATGTCTTTGTAAAGAAACCAGTCACGTCACAGAGGACAGCCCTCTGACGAAACACGTTAGGGCGGGGCCTTGTGACATGGCAATTGTGTGCTCCTGGCTACACCAACACCCGTTCGTGTGACTGACGTGGTCCGAGCGGCAGCAGCTCCAGATGGTGGCTAGCAGCAGGGGATGTGAGCCCAACAGGATCGAATGATGATGTCTAGAGATTGCCTGGAGGAGTATTTTAACAAAATCATGTGGTAACCAGCCCATACCGTTTATTAAGAGGTACGTGGCACTTTAATAGTGTATTGTTCCAAAGATATTTGGGTTTTAAATAAATAGCGTTTATTGCACTATGGAGTGCCCCGTGTCTATTTTGTATTGACAGATCTATGGACCTTGGACTTTGGTCTTTTTTAAGAGAGGGGTTGTGGTCCCAAATTCAAAATGTTGGGAGGCATTGTCTGAGATTACCTGTAACTATAGATAGATAGATAGATAGATAGATAGATAGATAGATAGATATAATATATATATATATATATATATATATATACATAGATATTAGTAAACAGACATTGTTCATAACGGTCCCTAACAGACACTTGAACATGACTGGTCACATTTATATTTGTATTTAACTTCAATGAGCAATGACCCATCCAGTAGTGACTCATTTGAAAAATTTGTTTCTTTTCCGTGTTCTCTAAGCTCAGTGTGATGCTAGCTAGAAGTAAAGTGTGAGTCTTGGGAGACAGCTTCCACAGCATGTCAGTGTTGAACACTCAATTTATAAGTGTCATAAACTTTAAATGTCTCTCTTGTTTTGGAATCATGAAAAGTAATAGGTCAAGGAAGTCTTTCTGAGTCCAGGCTGTTTCCCTGCTTTCCTGCAATGCCTAGCCTGCATCATAGCTATAATATGGATAATAATTGTGATATATTTGGAAATGCCAGTGTGTTCTGATGTTTGGTTAGTTTGTTCTATAGTCTAGGCTTTTTTTATTTACTAAAACATGCCTTGTCAATGAAAATGAGTAATAGTACTGCATAGAAACTATAATAAAACCATTGGAATGGTTTTATCACTGAGTCTAAAAGATTTATGTAGAATTACTCTGATCAGCTGGTTTAGCAGACAAATTAATGGGAACATGGTTAAGAATGTCTTGCTGGAAGCATTGTTCTGTACATGCTTTGATAACATCACACTTTAATAAATCTGAGTCAATTATGTAAAGCTTCCGTGTTCTGTCCTCAAAAAGTAATGATACACAAATATTTGTAACCTTAAATCTTTTCACTAATTTGTCAGTACACATTGGACTTTTAAACATACAAGTTAAATGGGTTATGTTGGCACAGGCAAATGCAGGGGGGGTTTCCGTCTGCCGGGAAACCCCCCTCCCCAGCCCACAACATGACCACAATAGAAATAGTAATATAATGGAATTTTACTAGCGCTGCATGTTCTTCTCCGTATCATAAATTAAATAAATAGCACCACCTGTGGATCTTTTAACATGTATCAGCAGTAATAAATAACCTGTACACCAAATAGGGGATTTGGAAAACATGCACTGTTAGGGATGCAATGCTATAGAGCCCAATATTTACATATATGTCCAGGGCAGTGCTAGGTTCTTCTGCTGCTCCCCCAGACTCCCGGACTTGCTCCCATGCCCTGGAATGGTGCTCACATCTAAAATAAAAACATTCAGCTCAGGCAGGATGGCCCTACTGCCACATATAATGGCTTATTGTGATCGCTGGTCCTGTATATGCTGGAATTATGACACACAATATACATTGTATGACACATATAATGGCTTACTGTGATCGCTGGTCCTCTATATGCTGGAATTATGACACACAATATACTTTGTATGACGCATATTAAAGCTGGATAAGTGCTAATTATGCCCTCTTCACAGATTGGCCACACTCACTCTAAAATCCAGCATTTGTAAACCCCCCTCTAGATATCCTGCGTTTGCCACTGGTTGGTACTGTAAGCCACAAACCGAAATGTTTTAGCCATGAGAATCTATAGTTTATACATTGTATTTTTCTACATAAAGCAATTAATGTTCAGGTACAGTCACTAGTTGCTGTTGCTTGTGGGCTGCAACATTGCATCTGTGTGTTGCCTTTGTCTGACTTTTATGTCTTTCTTGATCACATTCAAACAGATGTATTGCATTGCAACACATTATATCAGTCATCCAGTGTTTTTAATGCCCCATGGTGCCCCACACAGAGCGGCGTGCAAGAAGAACTAGCTGCCAATTGTGGTATTACATGTCAAACACCTAAAATCTTTGGTGGCCATTTAATGCAAACCCCCAAATTTATGGGACTTTACTAAACTGACCTCAGGTCTATGGTGGCTTAAATATATGGCTCCAGGAACTACAGTATGGTGTCTTTATAATGCAGACTGATTATAAAATTTACTGCAGATTTCTTATTGCAATTGAAATGAATTTCTTTTGCTCTATCTTGGCTCGCTGGAGGACAAGCTTGGCAATATTGGGTTACCATTATATTCAGCAGACACTTCTCAGTAGGGGTGTGTATGGACACTTCTCAGTAGGGGTGTGTATGGGATGCCGGCGCTTGGGATCCTGGCGGTCAAAATCCTGACAGGGTTAGGATACCGACACCAGTCGGTAAGTATTCTTACCCTATGCCTAACTAGAGATGTGTGCTGACCCTCGTGTTTTGGTTTGGGATCTGGATCTCCCCTGGTTTTGGATCTGGATTGGTTTAGCAAAACCTAACCTCCGTGTTTTGCTTTTCAGTTTTGGTGTTGGATCTGGATTTTTTCTGAAAAATCATAAAAACAGCTAAAATCACATAAAATGTGCCTGTTTTTGTTCCTACAGTATTATTAACCTCAATAACATTTATTTCCACTTGTTTCCAGTCAATTTTGACCACCTCACAGTTCACTATATTGTTTTCATCCAGTGTAGGCCCAACATTTGCACCAAGCTAGCTGGCTGACTAAGCTATGCGGCAGTAGTGGGTGGCAAAAATATGTGGCAGTTCAACTGCCAACATGGCACATCAGGAAACAAATGTTTTTATTATTCAAGAGAGGCCTGAGGGAGTTGGAGTATGTATGTAGTTGAAGGCAGGGAAAGGAAGGGTTTGGTAGTAAATTTAATTCAATTTTTTATTCTGAAGTAAATTTATGAGGGAGAAGGGGAGGGGGGGAGGAGTTTATAAAAAAAATTGTACTCCTTCACATCAGTCTTTGTCCCAGAAGAATCCTTGAGGGCCATGCCTGCTGCTGGGAGTGGATTTTCTCATCCCAGAAGGAGACCAGGAAGACTTCTAGTAGTGCTTTACACATGAAAAACCATTCCCCTTTAAAAACATAGTTAGTTAGCATTCCACATTAAAAAAAACATAGTTAGTTAGTGGCCTCCAAACTGCCACTTAACCAGCATAAAGATATTAAGGGGTTAATTTAATTTACCAAAGTGAGAGTTTTTAGAAGTGCATTTTAGAAGTGATGTTGCCCATAACAACTAATCAGATTCTATATAACATCACTAGTTTCTAGAAGATAATAGCTAGAATCTATCTATGAGCAAGAAACATCACTTCTAAAACTCACTTCTAAAAACTCTCACTTTAGTAGATTAAATTTACCCCTTAAGGTCCTATGGGTCTGATTCAGAGCCAGATGCTATATGCGCTCGCTCGTTCAGAAAAAGGGGCTGGCAATTTAAATTGACCGTTCGTTCTTTGCGTTCTGTTGACGCCTCTATGTCTGAACGAGCGAACAAAACATGCGGTCGTTATTTTGTATAAAACGCCCCCTGGCCGCTCGCATCATACATCATCTCCGCTATTTATTAGATTAATCTAGTACATCGAACGGCGTATGAACTGCTCGCTATTCTTGTGGTTGCATTTTCCTACCGCAATCATGCGAGCAGTTCTGGCTAAAAGACACCCAACTGACGTGGTCGATGACGCTGCTTTGTTAATTATGCACTCCCATTAAATGCCCGTTTTGAACGTTTGGCACACCTGCGTTCTGATCTCCACTCCCCGTTTTCAAGCACCTTCCCCTGTTACCACCCACAAATGCCTCATTCTGTCACTCAAATTAGCAGGCATTCGCTATTTTGCGAGCACACAAAATTTGACCGCACTGACTGGTTCGCGCATGCATACTAAAACCCATACGCATGCGCAGATGTGCAAACATCGCTCGGAACAAACGAGCGGCCGCTTACGAGCGGCTCTGAATGAGGTCCTATGTTGTGTCTTTCTTGAGAATCCTGCGCCAACTTCTGCAGCTAGGAGTGGATTTTCATCCCAGAAGGGGACCAGGAAGACTGCTTTCCAAAACAATTGACTGTAAAATAATCCTTTGTAAAGCTTCCACATTGAACATTTCACAACCTGTACAGGGACATTAAAAAAAAGCATAGTTAGTTAGTTGACTCAAAGTGCCACTTAACCAGCACAGATATGTGGATAAGTGTAAGATTTATGATTTAAGGCAGGGGTAGCCAACACGGGTCCTCGAGAGCTACCAACAGTGCATGTTTTCCAGGTCTCCTCACAGAATCACAACTGTAATAAATAATTAACTCCACCTGTGGATCTTTTCAAATGTGGTGCTGAGTAATGAATACACCTGTGCACCTTCTAGGTGGTCTGGAAAACGTGAACTGTTAGTAGCTCTCGAGGACCGAGGTTGGCTACCCCTGATTTAAGGCCTTACATTGTGACTTTCTTGAGAATCCTGTGCCTGCTTCTGCGGCTAGGAGTGGATTTTCATGAAAGAAGGGGACCAGGAAGAGTGCTTTCCAAAAACAATTGACTGTTAAATAATCCTTTGCAAACCTTCCAAAAAAGCATTTCCCAACCTGTACAGGGACATTAAAAAAAACATAGTTAGTTAGTGGCCTTCAGTTCAACTGACATTGTACCCACTGTCCACTTAACTGGAGCAGATATTGTGGACAAGCGGAACAGAGTAGCAAATGCAACATTTAAGATTTAAGGTTTAAGTCTTATGTTGTGTCTTGAGTGCCATGCCTGCTGCTGGGAGTGGATTGTTATCCCAGAAGGGATGAAGATATTGTTTTTTCTTCCCAATGGACACAGATCTAAAGAGATGTAAATAACTACTAACAGGAAAAAGAGGCAATTTGGAGGCCCTTACATAAAACTGCCTTTGCTTTACTAGAGCTGCCCACCTTCCAGTGTGTACTCAAAGAGTTTTCAGCACAGCCGGGAACCTTTTCGGCCTGAGACTACTTCCCCAAAATGTGGAAAAGATGATGCCCATCAAATTGATCTACAAATTCTACAAGAAAGACCTTTACCGTCAATTACGTACAAAAATTATAGAGGCACCTGTAATTGAAGATTCCAGCAGGGACAAATTAATATTGTGTGAGAGGATGACGTATACATCACCACAGATTATACCATCATCCAAGCCTATATTGTCATCCTATCCTGTGTTGTGTATAAATTACAGCTGCCTGTTAGATTGGGGATTCATTGACCACTTTAGTGGATGTGAGCTCCATTTTAGTCCATATCATCATCATCACCACACCCCCTACACATCTTCTGACCTGGGCTACAGGAGAAGCAGCTGCACTCTGGAATACGGTTGCATGGAGTTGCCCCTCTGCCTCGCTGAAATTCAGGTAGAGGGGCCATGGGTAGGGACTGAGAGTAGGAAC
This sequence comes from Taudactylus pleione, assembly GCA_031769625.1. Taxonomy (NCBI): domain Eukaryota; kingdom Metazoa; phylum Chordata; class Amphibia; order Anura; family Myobatrachidae; genus Taudactylus; species Taudactylus pleione. Next base: position 1,122,932 of record JAUIMM010000264.1, on the reverse strand, counting down.
ACTATAATCAGAGAATACAGTTTTAGCTGCTTTATTCCATTTTTTAAACCATATCCTATGAAAATGTTTAGGCACATCTCAGCAGAGGCGTTTTGTGAAGCCATGGCTAACGCGCACACACACACATACACACAAAAAAAACAGATTGATTGAATTGAGGGAGAGCACCCAAACGAGACAGCAGCCTCTTAATAAACGACATAGGCAGCGCCTCTGACACACACACAAAAAAAAGATTGATTGATTGATTGAATTTTGGCGGGGCACTTGGGAGGGAGAGCACCCAAACGAGGCAGCAGCCTCTTGATAAATGACACAGGCAGCACAGCACCCCTGCACACCTATGTTGCTGATAAATGTGTCTAACATGCACACACAAAAAAATTGTTTTTATTTTCACACTGGTGGTGTGGCAGGCTAACATGCACGCACATAAAATTGTTTTTATTTCACACTGGTGGTGTGGCAAGCTAACACGCATACACAAAAAAAATGTTTTTATTTCATGCTGGTGGTGTGGCTAACACGCACACAAAAAATAGTTTTTATTTTTTTCACTGGTGGTGTGGCTAACACGCACACAAAAAATTGTTTGTTTTTTCACACTGGGGGCAAACCCCTGAAAGAGGCAGCAGCCCCTTGACAGACAGAAGCACAGCGCCCCTGCGCACCTACATTGATGACAAGTGTGGCTAACACACAGACATTTTTTTTTATTATTTTGCACACTGGGGTGAACCCCTGAAAGAGGCAGCAGCCCCTTGACAGACAGCAGCACAGCACCCCTGTGCACCTACACCAATGACAAGTGTAAAGATCACCCCTTATGGACAGAGTACCCCCTGGAAAACAGCAGAACAGCCAGCCCCTATGGACTATAGCCAGCCCCTATGGACTACAGCCAACCATTCCCTATGGACAGGACAACAGCCAGCCCTATATATAGCCAACAGCCAGCCAGCCCCTATATAATGGACAACAGCCAGCCACTATATAATGGACCACAGACAGCCAGTCCCTCTGGATGGACAGGGCAACCTCAGTGACTCCATATAGGGATGTTGTCCCTATATGGACAACATCCAGCCCCTCTATGGACAACAACCAGCCCCAATATGGACAACAGCCAGCCCCTATGGACATTAAGCAAAGCAACAACTGCAGTATGCACAGCAGCACAGCTCCCAGCTCTCTCCCTCTTTACACTCCACAGCCAGAATGAAAAATGGTGGCGATCACGGGACCTTCACAGAATCCAAAACCCGTGAGAATCCAACAGCAGGATGATGACATCTTGCCTCGTTTTCAGATCAAAGTCAGGTGGGAAAACCTGAGCCAACTAGGATCCCCTAAGTTCGGGTGGGTTCGGATCTCTAAGATCCGAACCCGCTCATCTCTAATTTTATGAGATTTTAGCTGTTTTTATGATTTTTTTTAAGAAAAAATCCAGATCCAAAATCAAAACCGAAAAACAAAACACGGAGGTGAGGTTTTGGCAAAACCAATCCAGATCCAAAACCAGGGGAGATCCAGGTCCAAAACCAAAACTAATACATGGGGGTCAGCGCACATCTCTAATATATGTAATACATATATTTATATATATATAGATGAATGATGTTTTTGTAACAATGTCTGACTACTGTACGTGAGTTAGAATGAGTGACTGCTGTGTGTTAGGAGTCTATTTACTAAGCAGTGTTAGGAGACAAAGTAAAAGGAGATAAGTTGCCAGCCAATCAGCTCCTAACTGTCATTTTTCAAACACAGCCTGTGAGATAGCAGTTAGGGGCTGATTGGCTGGCACCTTATCTCATTTCACTTTGTCTCCTAACACTGCTTAGTAAATAGATCCCTTAGAGAGAATGGGTGCCTGCTGTGTGTGTGAGACAGAATGGGTGACTGCTGTGTGTGTGAGACAGAATGGGTGACTGCCAGGCTTGGGCTGAGCTATCAGGGATTCAGGGTATTCCCTGGTGGGCCACAGTGATTTCCTGCCACGTTCACTATTGTGGGAGGGCGTGGCTTAGCCGCTGCCATCGGCGCTGTATTTTTTTACTGTCTGTGTGTGTATTGGAAGGTGATCAGCGGGAGGTCAGCAGCGGCCGCAGCCCTCGGGTGATGTGCTGTGGCAGGGTGTGTGCAGCAGATGGCGGGTAGTACGACTGCAGGGCTTTTAACACCACTGATTCCTAATCCTCTTTCTTCTATTGGTAAAGATTTGCTCTCCAGCTCTTTCTATATAGGCACCCATGGGTGTAGTTATAGTGGATAGTGGATCCAGGGGGTTCCATTGCTATGGGGCCCAGTGGCTTAGGTGGCCCTGGATACAAGTCATATAGTTGTTAACCAAGTTTCTGGAATTGCCCTCTAAGTAATTGACTTGTTGCCCTGCCTGATAATAGGAACTCATCAGAGCTCATATAGGTGGCGATCGCTCTCTCCCTCTCAGTAAAGTGCCACACTGATATGATCCATCTCTCGTGTTCTCATTTTACCCTCACAGGCACAACTGAGCTAATCTGTGAGCTCAACATTGTTAGATTATAGGCTTCTCCTTGATTACTGCCTTTGTAGAGTGAGCTGGGGCTGTAGTGAGCAATGTGGTATATTATTAACTGGGGCAGTACATTGATAAACTGGGAGCACTTCAATGTGGCATAATGTGAACTGGGCAATACAATGTGGCATAACATAAACTGGGTGTACTTCAATATGCCATAACATGTACTGGGGACACTGGGCCTGATTCAGACCCACTCGCGAGCGCTCGCAAGCGGGTCGATGTTGGCCCAGTGCGCATGCGCATGACGGAGCCGGCTCTGCCGTCCACATGGGCGAGACCCGGATAGCGACCGGTCTCGTACCAAATGGGGCGTGCTGTCGATGGTGAGTGACAGCACGCCCCCTTTGGTGGGCGTGCTGGGGGCGTGGCTGCCCAGACGGAGGCGTTCCCATGGGAACGCCTACCGTCTGGGGCCGGCCCCACTGACATCACAAGTGATATCAGTGGGAGTGCCTTCAGCTCTGATAGAGCCGAAAGCACTCCAGGGTTTGCGGAAACGACACCCTACCACACGGGTCTCATCGCAAGCCCAATGGTCGCGATGGTCAAGACCATCGCGACCATCTTCCTGGCCGCTCGCTATACGAGCCGGTCACCCACAGCTATACGAGTGGTCAGGAGGCCGCTCTAATAGAAGGACGGCCCTGTCAGAGCGTCCGGCTCTGAATCAGGGCCACTGTTCCTGATTCAGACCCGCTCGCAAGCGCATATCGCTAGCAAGTGGGTCAATGGTGGGCCAGTGCGCATGTGCGGTGTGTGCACTGCGCGTGCGCGAGCTCCGGAGCGAGCGCAAAAAGCACTCGCTCCGGTGCTCGCAACAAACGGGGCGGCTGTCGATGTTGATCGACAGCTCGACCCGTTTGTAGGTGGGGAGGGGGTGTGGCTGGGCAAACGGAGGCGTTCCTGCAGGGAGGCCCAACTGACATCACCTACTGACGTGATGTCAGTAGGTGGACTTCCTGCTCTATTAGCCTCCACTGGGGCTTGCGGCCACGAGACCCTACAGTAAGGGTCTCGTCGCATGCACGATGGTCGCGATGGTCTTGACCATCGCGACCATCACCTGGCCGCTCGCATAAGCCATGGGTGGTCACCCACAGCTATGCGAGAGGCCAGGAGGCCGCAACTTAAAAAACAAGCGCCCACCCTGATTCAGAGTGAGCGCTCGCTTTTTGCGAGCAGCTCTGAATCAGGGCCACTGTGTCGATGTTGGCCCAGTGCGCATGCACACGACGGAGGCGGCTCCGTTGTGTGCATGCGCGAGACCCGGATAGCGACGGGCAAGCCGTTGCTATGGGTCTCACTACAAAGGGGGCGTGCTGTCGATGATGAGTGACAGCACACCCCCTTTGGTGGGCATGCCGGGGGCGTGGCTGGCCAGACGGAGGAGTTCCCATGGGAACGCCTACCATCTGGGGCTGGCCCCACTGACATCACAAGTGATGTAAGTGGGAGTGCTCTCGGCTCTTATAGAGCTGAAAGCACTCCAGGGCTTGCGGCAACATGACCCTACCACAAGGGTCTTGTCGCAAGCCCGATGGTCGCGATGGTCTTGACCATTGCGACCATCTTCCTGGCCGCTCGCTATAGCTGTGGGTGGTCACCCACAGCTATACGAGCGGCCAGGAGGCCGCTCTAAAAATTCAGAAGGACGGCCCTGATTCAGAGTGAGCGCTCTGTCAGAGCGTCCTGCTCTGAATCAGGGCCTGAGGGCACTATTTGACATAATATCTACTGGCAGCTCTACGATGAGGCATATTTTAAATGGTGACAGTACATTGTTGCATAAAATTAATTAAGGGCATTAATGTGAACTTGGGCACTACTATGGGGCATAAATTGAGCTAGGGCATTACTATTCATAATAATATACACTACGATGGGATATAAAATGTAATTATATAATAATAAGTTATCTAGGGCACTATGAGGCATAAAATGAACTTGGGCATTACTCTTGGGCATACAATGAACAACTGATGTAGAAAAAGGTGTTTCTGTTGGAGCATTGGGGCGGGAGCACCTTCAAAATGTTGCTATGGGGCCCTCAAAGTTTTGGCTACATCCATGGGCGTAACTACCATACAGATGTGCCCAGCTAGTTTGTTGCTCCATAAGCTATGTAGCGCGACATGCAAGGCATGCCACACACCACGCCATGAGTTGCGTCACACAGAAAGTTTCGTAATGTAGCGTAGCATAGCGCTGGAAAAAAGACATAACATGTAATACAACTTTTTGTCCACCAGTTGTCACTTTTCCTAAACTACACAGCGCAGGCATCTGATTTCCAATGAATGTTCTGTATCACCGCCCGATGATTGGCTGACAGAAGCAGTGATTCGGTACACTATACAGTAGTACAGCATTTTCCACATGGAATCAGGAATGTATAATAAAGCTGTAGAAGAAAATCTAATAAAGTTTGAAATCATTTAGCTCTGTATTACACACTGACTGTGCGGTTGAAATTGCACACTTTCGCCAATGTAAGTACTGTCGGCACTGTCCCAGACTTAGACATTGTAGTGATTTCATTACTTTAGGAACTACTGTAGTAATGGGATGAGGCTTCTCCCATCTTCTTGTCCCGTGGGTTCGAGACCTTGAAAATATCAGTTTTGGTTTTGTTTTGTTTTTTTAAACATTCACTTATTCAGTATTTAATACATCTATGCTACTTTATGCCACTAAGAAAAGGGTGTATGGCACTCCAATAGAGTACCCACGTACTATAGCACAAAGCTAGTCGCGCTACAGTATGGCGTTTCGAGTCTATTTCTACTGCGCATGCCCAGTGTGGGAGTCAAATGCAGTGAAAGTGGGATGTCTGTATTACAGTACATACTTTAGAGCGCAAACATGCGTCAATGTCGGCGCTGTCCCAGACTTGGACACTATAGTGATTTCTCATGACCAGCAACTGGTAGTGGGCTCTGTTTGAGAGAGAGCTCTCTGCATTACAAACTGACTGTGCATTTAAAGCGCAAACTTGCATCAATGTCAGTACGGTTGGCGCTGTGGTGCCTGTCAGCCAGCTCTGAAGGGTTACAAATTGGATCTCTGATGCATGCCCAGTGGAGGGGTTGCAATGGGATTTCTGGCGCATGCCCAGTGGAGCCAAGCCATACATTATGCCATGTAGCACTACAGTATGCCAGCCATGGCGTATGGAAGATCACAGCACTACATATGCCCATTGCTTTGGGAGCCCGGCGCTAAACAGGGGGGGTGTGATCAGCTCCCTCGAGCTGTGTGCTGAGCTGCTGTGAGGGAGGGGGGGCGACGCCGGACCCGGGCCCCGCCGGGCCCCTCTAGCAAGCCCGGGCCCGGGTAAACTGTACCCGCTCCCCCCCCTCCCGGCGCCCATGGGGATAGTGTCCCAAATACTCATGAGAACCTCCAGATGTAGTGATGTCCTCAGTGCTATTCTCTTGTCATCTCAGCAAAGCAAAAAAGATGTTTTCTCAATTTGGAAAAAAAAAAATCCTGTGTTCAAACAAGTTATTCCAAGGTGGAGATGATCTGCATATATAAGGAATCCAATCTGGTGACCTGTATACTAAGCGACCCCAATCTGGTGGCTAGCATATAAAGCAGATACTCAGTTATGTATCTGTTGTATAAAACAGTTCCATAATATGATGGCTAGTGTATAGCCATCATTAGTCTATAGTGGCTAGTATATAGCCATCATTAGTGTATAGCCATCATTAGTCTATAGTGGCTAGTGTATAGCCATCATTAGTGTATAGTGGCTAGTGTATAGCCATCATTAGTGTATATTTGCTAGTGTATAGCCATCATTAGTGTATAGTGGCTAGTGTATAGCCATCATTAGGTGTATAGTGGCTAATGTATAGCCATCATTGGTGTATAGTGGCTAGTGTAGGATTGGATGACAAATTAAAAATATTTCCTGTGGATTCCTTATACTGTATAACACAATCCCATTGGATTACAATTTAAGAGTTGGGCTAAAAAAATTCATTAATGATCTGAAACTTTAATTGAACTCCCTTTAGATCAAGACTGCAGCTCAATGTAGCACACGTTCTGTCATCCATCTGGAATGTGCCCCTTGAAGGTGATGAAAAGATCCGCTTGGGCCGAGGCTGTCACCTTGCTGCATTGTCCGCTAACACCATCGGCCACCTATTAAATAAACATCTTATCAATTTCATTTGTGATTTTACTGGGTTCAATTCATTACATTTGACAATTGAATTTTATTGTGTCCTTATTTTACTGTATTCTTTTCATAAGGTTTATGTTAGGTCAGTACCCATAGAGAAATGACAAGACCTTTAGAACTTGAGGTCTTCACCCTTAGCAAGATGCCTTTCCCTTAAAGCAAGATGTGCTTAAGCCCTGGGATCATACGGTCTACATTTCCCACATAACAAACACACTAATATATAGTAGGTTTTTGGACTGTGGGAGGAAGACGAGGCACCTGGAGGAAACTACACAAACATAGGGAGAACATATAAACCACACACACATATAGAGCTCTTGTCAAAGTATAACCAATGACCCCAGCTCTGTGAGGCAGTAGAGCTAACGCTGAGGGGACGGCACTGAGGCTACCAGCACAATAATAAGGATGCCTCTGCTGTCCTTATTTTAATGAACACTGGTGGCAGCCACAGTTTGCATAAGCCGTGGCCAGGGCCGGTTTTATAATTACGCATGGCACGCAGCTGAGTACAGCGCCGCACAGTGGAGGGTACCCTGGCCATGACCTTGCTAATTTATTTTTTAACACAAGGTAGCCAGCAGCCTAGATCGGGGCAGGCAGAGGGTAGACTGTGTCACTGTGACACAGCTGCACTGCGCTTGTAATGGGCATCCCCTTGCTTGTAAAGAGTGACGCAAGTGCAATCAGGGCTAGGGCTGGATGTGGTGGTGGGGGAGAGTGGGAGGGAGCCACGGTCCGAGTTTGGGTGAAGGATCGGTGACCACATCCCTGCTGTCATTCACGCAGGATGAGGCAACAGAACCACCCACCAGGACCGCCCGTGATGTTGAGGTGGGCGCTGTCAGAGGAGGAGCAGTGCACTCAATTCGACCCTTTAATTATGCCAAATGCACTGAGGAGGGGGCCGCCGAGAAGAAGAAATGCCCCCTGGCCAAGAATCTCCCTCGCACGCCCTGTCTCTCTGATCTGCTGCCGCCTGCTCTAACTGTTCGGATTTGGGCGGGGTGGAGGCTGGTGCAGTTTTGGAACTTTGGGTGGCAGAAGTAGCCGCAAGGCAAAGGAAGCCCTCTTCATGCCTGGACGACGGGAAACAGGTAAAGAATGCACCCCAACATCTCACATTATGTGCTTACTGCTTTGTTGTTCTCTCTGGCCGGTATGAGACAGGCTCCGCCTCCGATTCCTGTGTCATACACATTATTAACAGTTACTTGCATACTGATTGGTGAATGGCTCTGGCCATTTATTGTACCAATCACTGTGGTCTTTACATACTAATTAATTTATGGCTGTAGCTATCCACCAATCTAAGTGCAGCTAAATGCAAAAGGTGACAATTTGATCCAGAGACTGCAGGTTGCAGCACTGGATGGGTTAGTGTCTCTACCAATAACCCTGAGGTTTGGTGAGGTCATAAGGTGCATACACTCTGTCAGACTTTGTAGGACGATATGAACAATAACGATATCAATTATTGTTATATCGTTCATATCGTCCAGTTTTTGACCCCTTCCAACCCCCAAACAATGGACGATGCTCGGGCACAGATGGTCGATTATGATAACGACCATTGCCAGTGCATGCAGTCCAACCTGGTCGATCACAACCAGGTTACTATAGGGACCTGCGATCATTGATCGTGGGTCGTTATATCCATTTGGGAGTTGGTGGTGTGCTGGATGATCGATATCGATCATCCAGCACATGCAGGACAATCAGAGAACAATAACGTTATCACTGTCTGATCTGACCGTGTGTATGCACCATTATGCTGGGCATACACTAGCATGATTTCGGGCTGATTGCCCTATTTTTGACATGTCATACGATGAATCGTATAGAAATCGTGTGGTTGTAAGGTAGGATACGATGCGATGCGCACTGCCGTGGCTCCTAAAACATATTGTATGAACAGTTGTGCAGCCTATATTAATGGTATCAGTGAGAACCATCTGTGAAAAAAAAAAAAAAACTGCATGCCCACCCCTCCCAAACAGCAGCCAGCCCCAAACTTCAAGTGACCCAGAGCTGGTTGGGCAACATAAGGGGGACAAACAATGTAGGAGTCCCCCGTATGTAAGCACAACAAGCACCTGGCTAGTCAGAACCAGCCCTGGTTGCCAAAATACAGGGGACAAATGACATAGGGATCCCCCGTGTTCTGCGACACCAGCACGGGCCTCTGATCTGGTTCTGGAAATACAGGGGGAAACATGCATAGGGTCCCCCTGTATTTCCAGAACCAGCAATGGACTTTTTCTAGTGGGAGGCTAATGCCACAGCCAGGAGAACCCTTTCACCAGGCCCCCCAGCCAAAGCATTAACCCTGACCGCTAGTCAGCCCAGGCTGGGTATTCCTGGGGAGCGGAGCTGGGGACCACCCTAATAAAGGGTCCCCCCTCCAGGGCATACTAGAACCAGGCTGATAGCCCAGGGCTATCTCCGGCACCCCTGGAGCAGTGGGTGCTGGGTTGATTATGTGGTATAGTGTAAAAAAAGAATAGTAAACATTGTCCTTACGAGTAGAACTGCAGGTCCCAGACAGCCTCCCCTGCATACTGGTACTTGGAGAACCACTAGTACCAGCATGTGGGGCATTAAGGGCCTGCTGGTACCTGTAGTTCATGTGTAAAGAAATGTTTAAATAAACACAATACACACACCGTGAAAGTAAAGTTTTAATACATACATACATACACACTCACACATGCTCACCTACATTACCTGGACTGGTCTGCTTCTCCCCGTAGGCATCCATGGTCTTGGTAAAACAACAAAACAAATAAACACGAACCATGCCCTAGGTAAAGACCATGATTTTTGTTACCTCCCAAATGAAGAGCTCAGACATGGCTCTAGCCTTTGTAGAGCCGTATCTGAGTGTTCATTGGCTGAGAGAGGTCAGCCCCCGCCTCTCTCAGCCAATGAACGGTTCCCACCATTGACTAAAATGGTGGGAATTGTTCATTGGCTGCGAGGCGGAGGGCTTGCCTCTCTCAGCCAATGAATGCTTAGTGGCGGGGTTTCCATGGTGAAATCCTGCCGCTAAGCTCTCATTCGGGAAGTACTGTTCTTGTAGAACGTTACTTAAGAACGTGGCTCTGCGCTGATCGTTTCTTTTTTTTTTGCCAAGTCCCGGGATGCCTACTTTGGACCTTCGCATAGGAGAAGGTGAATATGGATTTTTTTTCACAGGTACTGTATGGATATTCTATTGGAGAAGGGGACAGATGGCTACAGGGATACATAGGAGAGTATGTGAACATGTGTGTGTACATGTATGTTTAGTAAACTTATACTGTGTATGGTGTGTGTCCTGTGTTTATTTTAATATTACTTTTGCTGTGGAACTACAGGTACCAGCGGGCCCATAATGCCCCTAATGCTGGTACTTGTGGTTCTCCAAGTACCAGCATGCGGGGGGAGGCTTGCTGGGAACTGCAGTTCCACAGCAAAAGACAATGGGCCTGATTCAGAGCCGCTCTTAAGCGGCCGCTCGTTTGCTCTGAGCGATGTTTGCCCAACTGCGCATGCGTACGGATCGTTATACGCATGCGCGAACCAGTCAGTGCGGTCGAAATTCATGTGCTCGCAAAATAGCGAATGCCTGAAAATTTGAGTGACAGAAAGAGGCGTATGTGGGTGGTAACAGGGGAAGGTGCTTGAAAACGGGGAGTGGAGATCCGAACGCAGGCGTGCTTAAAGGTCAAAATGGGCGTTTTATGGGTGTGCATAATTAAAACAGCAGCGTCATTGACCACGTCACTGGGTTATTCTAGAGCCAGAACTGCTCGCAAGATTGTGGTAGCAAAAACCAACCACAAGAATAGCGAGCAGTTCATACGCTGGTCGATGTACTCGATTAATCTAATAAATAGCAGACATGACATAGGATGCGAGCGGCCAGGGGGTGTAGTTTTCCAAAAAACGACCGCAAGTTTTGTACGCTCGTTCAGACCTAGAGGCGTGAAAAGACCGCAAAGAGCGAACGGTTCATTAGAATAGCCACCCCTATTTTCTGGACGAGCGAGCGCTAATTGCGTCCGGCTCTGAATCAGGCCCAATATTTTTCACTACTTGAAATGCACTACACTGCATATCAACCCAGCACCCACCGCCTCATGGGTGTCCCAGGGATAGCCCCGGGGCTATCAGCCTGGGCCTGGGGTGCCCTGGAGAAGGGGACCCCTTTATTAGGGATCCCTGGCCTGGGCTGACTAGCGTTCAGGGTTAATGTTTCAGCTGGGGTCCCGGTGAAAGTGCTCCCCTGGTTGTGGCATTAGCCCCCGCTAGAAAAAGTCCGGTGCTGGTTCTGGAAAATACAAGGGGACCCTATGCATTTTACCCCTGTATTTCCAGAACCAAGACCGGATCAGAGCCCAGTGCTGGTTTCACAGAATATGGGGGACCCCTATGCTGTTTGTCCCCCGTATTTTGGCAACCAGGGCTGGTTCTGACTAGCCCAGTGCTGGTTGTGCTTACATACGAGGGACCCCCTACATCATTTGTCCCCCGTATGTTGCCCAACCAGCACTGGGTCACTAAAAGCCCAGGGCTGGTTGCTCTTTGGGGAGGTACACCGTTTTATTCTTTAAAACTTTTTTTTTTTTACAGATGCATGGATGGTTCTCACTGAACCATCCCTGTATCTATGCTTATTTTATTAAAGACAGATGTATGCATTACGGATATCCCCGTTCGTGCATCAGTCTTTTTTGTTTTTTAACAAATGATGCCGCTTGGATGTCGACGCACGATGCATTGTATCGTCAGATCGTATGTACATCGCGTGTCAATCGTGTGGCCGGGACTGCCAGGGAGTTCAAGGGAAATTGTAAGATGAATCTTATCTTATGCTCTTCGTACTAGTGTATGGCCAGCATTATTCTTGCTACTTTTGAATATATGTGTATAATTTTTTTCCTAGTTTTGTCTTTTAATCAAAGCAAACACTAATTAATTGAAAATATAGGTATACATCTTTCTTACCAGTTAATATATTCTACAAAATATATTGGTAAAAAAATGCATGAGAAGCACATTAAAATTAGAGATGTGCGCCGACCCCCATGTCTTGGTTTTGGATTTGGATCTCCCCTGGTTTTGGATCTTTTTTCCTTGGTGTTTTGTTTTTTGGTTTTGGTTTTGGATCTGGATTTTTTCTTAAAATATCATACAAACAGCTAAAATCACATAAAATGGGCCTGTTTTTGTTCCTACAGTATTAGTAACCTCAATAACATTTATTTCCAGTCATTTCCAATCAATTTTGACCACCTCACAATATTATTTTTTTCATCTAGTTAAGGCCAAAAGGTTGCATCCAGCTAGCTGGCTGACTAAGCTAACTGACACAGTGGGCGGCACTAACATGTGGCAGTTCAGCTTCCAATTTCCAACACGGATACAGGGTCTCATTCAGACCCGCTCGCAAGCGCTGAGTGCTCGCAAGAGGGTCGATGTTGAGGCCCTGCACACGCGCAGCGTCCGCACTGCACGTGCGCAAGCTCCGGAGCGAGAGGGAAATTCTCTCACTCCGGGGCTCACTACAAAAGTGGTGGCTGTCAATGGTGATCGACAGCTCGCATCGTTTTGTAGGAGGGGTAGGGGGGTGGCTGACCAAATGGAGGCGTTCCCAAAGGAACGCCTGCCATTTGGGGGCAGCCCCACTGACATCATGAGTGATGGTGCGCTTTCGGCTCTATTAGAGCTGAAAGCTCACTTGTGGCTTGCGGCAGAAGAGACCCTACCACAAGGGTCTCGTCGCAAGACCCGATGGTCGCGATGGTCTTGACCATCAACCTGGCCACTCACTAAAGCAGTGGGTAGTCACCCACAGCTTAGCGAGTGGCCAGGAGGCCAGCTCATTACAGAGAAGTGGCCGCCCTCATTCAGAGCGAGCGCTCTGAATGAGGTCCACAGTGTGTTATACAGTGTGGGTTGGATACACCAATAGTGCACTTACTGTGACAGCAGTGTCGGCAGTGCGGGGTGCTGGCGGTGTCCTCAATGCGAGAGTGCCAGTGGTGTACTCAATGCGGAAGTGCCGTCAGTGTTGGCAGTGTGGTGGTGTTGGCAAAGTGGGGGCCCTGGCAGTGTTCTGAGTGCATAATGCCAGCAGTGTCCTCAGTGCAGGAGTGCTGACAGTGTCAGCTGTGCAGGCATGCCCTTGGTGCGGGAGTAGCAGCAGTGCAGGGTCGCTGATGGAGTCCTCAATACATGGGGCAGTAGTGTGGGTGTGCTGGCAGTGTCCTTAGTGCAGGGTGCCGGTGGTGTCGGCAAAGCAGGGGTACCAGCGGTGTCCTCAGTGCATGTGTGCTGACAGTGTCAGCAGTGCAGGGGTGCCGGTGGTGTCCTCAGTGTGGGAGTGTTGGCAGTGTTGTCAGTGTGGGGTCACTGACGGTGTCCTCAGTACATGGAATGGCAGTGCTGCGGTGCTGCCAGTGTCCTCAGTGAAGGGTACTGGTGGTGTCGGCAATGTGGGGGTGCCAGAGGTGTCTTTAGTGCAGGTTTGCTGGCTGTGTCAGCAGTGCAGGGGTTGCTAACGGTGTCCTCAGTACATGGAATGGCAGTGCTGCGGTGCTGGCAGTGTCACCCACCCACAGCTCCTGCATCTAGTAACCAGAGCTGTAACTAATCTTTGTACCAGAGAGAGCATTGGTGCCCCCCCCATCATTTTTAAAAAGGGACATAAGATAGTGGACCTGAGAAAGGGCCATGGCTTCATGGGGAAGGGCCAGGAAAGAGATAGGGGTACTCCTGGGGCAGCCAGAAGATGCTGGGGTTAAAAGAAGAGGCAGCATGATAATAAACAAGTAAGAATGATAATAAAAAGGAAAATTGACAGGTCCAAAGAGCTCCCCCTGCCATGCAGTGCCCTGTGCCATGGCACAGGTTGCACTACTCTAGTTAAAGCCCTGCCTGTAACGGCACCCCGGAGTATCCTGAGGATGCTCCGGGCATTACTGTAAGCACCTGCTCCCGATGCAGGGTGCAGGCTTGCCCCTCCATGTGACATCATTTGGAGGGGGCGTGGCATGCACCAGGCATCGGGAGCGCTAGTTACGGCACTGCCTAACCCTTAACCCTCCCCCTAACCCCACTACTTACCATCGGAATGCTGGTGCCAGGTGTCACGCTGGGAGGCAAGTTTTTGAAAGCCAAGGTCTGAGGCTGCGGGAGGAGGCAAAGGCGAGGGGCCTGGACGTATGATCTCCGTATCCACAAGTCTTGGTCGTCGGCTAGACCTAGTCAATGGTGCGGAGTCTAACTCACAAGGAGGTGTCCGCCAGTGACCCCTCCAAGCGGGATATGGGCTTGTGCGGCTCCCTGTAAGCAGGTCCTGGTCCTTTGACTTGGTGACCAAGGCCTGCAGGGAAAAGAGAATCAAAACACCCGTGGCCCAAGGGTAATGCCTGGAATAGGCACGTGGGGAGTGGTATAGAACTCCTGGCTGGAGAAAGGCACTTGAGGTGCTGGCTAGAGAGGTGTGGAGATTTATTGGTAGGTTGAGGTAACAGCTGGATGTCCCACGAAGTATATACTGGATTGCCAGCCGGAGATCATGCACTAGGGTGCAATGAGATGAAGGGTTAACCTGCACACAGGCTGTGATGGTAAAAGCTCTGCGATGAGATGAAGGGTTAACTTGCACACAGGCTGTGATGGTAAAAGCACTGCGGTGAGATGAAGGGTTAACTTGCACACAGGCTGTGATGGTAAAAGCACTGTGGTGAGATGGAGGGTTAACTTGCACACAGGCTGTTGATTAGTAAAGGCACTTTGGTGAGATGGAGGTTAAACTTGCACACAGGCTGTTGATTAGTAAAGGCACTGTGGAGAGATGGAGGTTAGCTTTCACACAGGCTGTTGATAGTAAAGGCACTGTGGTGAGATAGCTCAGAAGCTCTGGAAGAAACACACTGGAAGCACAGGAACCTGGAACGAGACTCCTCTAGTTACACTAGCGGCGACATTGTTCAGGCAACTACCTGGAGCACAGGAGCCGGATATATACCCCTGGAAGCCTGCTTATAGGCCCACAGCGTCAGCTGACCAGCCGGGCCACTCAGGGAAGGAAGTACTGACATAGGTAAAGTGTCATGGCGGCGCCCATGATGGAAACTGCGATCCCCACTCACCAGGTCGCCTGACACCACAGCTACAGGGTGAATGCTCAGCTCCTCCCACGTCGCCGCGCCAGCCATCCGACTTCCCGGGAAGTCAGAGGAAGCTGGCGGGACGGTAAGGGACGGCCAATCCCCGGCTGAACTCTGACAGTACCCCCCCTTTCAGGGTGGACACCGGACACCCACCAGGCTTACCAGGAAATTTGATGTGGAAGGCTCGAATTAATTGAGGTGCATGAACATCTGTGGCTCTGATCCAGGCCCTCTCCTCAGGACCATAACCCTTCCAATCAATGAGGTATTGGAGAATGTTGGATCTGAACCGAGAATCCAGAATCTTCCCAACTTCGAATTCTGTACCTTGAGAAGTTTGTACTTGAGGTAATTTAGGAGAGGTGGTTTGGAACCGATTTAACACCAAAGGTCGCAATAGAGAAACATGAAAGGTATTAGATACCTTCAATTGAGGTGGGAGTTCCAATTTATACGCAACAGGGTTGATCACTCTGTGAATGCGGTACGGACCAATGAAGCGTGGGGCCAGCTTCATGCTGGGAACTTTCAGTCGGATGTTCCTAGTAGATACCCAGACTTTATCTCCAACTCTCAGCAGAGGAACCGCGACCCGTTGTCTGTCAGCGAATCTTTTATAATTCTTGGATGATTGTTTCAACGAGGCATGTATCTTCTTCCAAATGGTTGAAAAAGATTCTACAACGTCAGTAACTGCAGGGACCTCCACCAAAGGTAAATGTTGGAAATCTGGAATCCGGGGATGTTTACCAAACACAGTATAAAAAGGTGTGGAATTGGAGGAAGTGTGGTACTTGAAGTTATGTGAAAACTCGGCCCAAGGTAGTAAGTCCACCCAATCATCCTGTGAAGAGGACACAAAAAGTCTTATAAAGGTCTCCAGTTCCTGATTAACCCTCTTGGTTTGCCCGTTAGTTTGTGGGTGGTAAGCTGATGAGAATTTTAATTTGGTTCCACAAGCGCTGCATAAGGCCCTCCAAAACTTGGCTACGAATTGGACTCCTCGGTCGGAAACAATCTCTCTAAGAAGACCATGTAACCTAAAAATCTCTTTAACAAAAATTTTTGCCAAATGGGGAGCAGATGGCAGGCCTACTAATGGTATAAAATGCGCCATTTTTGAAAAACGATCCACCACTACCCATATGTGTTATGTCCTTTGGAGCATGGAGGCTCAGAGATAAAATCCATGGATATATGGGTCCAAGGAATAGTAGGAACGGGTAACGGGCGTAGAAGACCTGCACTTTTTTTGCGAGAAACTTTATGCTGTGAGCATTTTACACATGACAAAATAAATTCTTGAACAACTTTTCTCATCGAGGGCCACCAATAAGAACGCTGAAGAAACTTGTATGTTTTGAAAATACCAAATAGAGATCTATGAGCCCAGGTTAACAACTTTTTCCGTAATTCGGGAGTCACAAAAATTTTCCCCGGAGGCGGAGTCAATATTTGAGTTGAAGCGAAGACCATAGGATCCAGGATTGGGCGAGATCTTAGATGATCTTCTTCCTGTGTGTCGAGTAGAAAAGACCGGGAGAGAGCATCTGCTGTTTTGTTCAAATTACCAGGGCGAAATTGAAGCTTAATGTTAAACCTTGAGAAGAACAAGGACCAGCGGGCCTGCCTGGCGTTTAAGCGATGAGCCGTCTGAAGATAAATTAAGTTTTTATGGTCAGTAATAATGGTAACTGGAAACTTGGCCCCTTCGAGAAGATGACGCCACTCCATTAACGCCAGACGCATAGCTAGGAGTTCTTGATCTCCAATCGCATAGTTTTTCTCTGCAGAGGAAAATTTACGAGAGAAGTATCCACATGGATGATTCTTCCCATCACTGGAAATTTGGGATAATACCGCCCCTACACCCACCGAAGAGGCATCCACTTCCAAAAAAAATGGTTTATCCAGTTGGGGTTGGCAAAGAATAGGGGCAGTAGAGAATGCCTCTTTCAATCTCTGGAAGGCCTGTATGGCTGAGTCCGGCCACTGGGCTGGGTTAGCGCCCTTCCGTGTGAGACTAGTAATGGGAGACACCAGAGTGGAAAAATTCGGTATGAATCGCCTATAATAGTTTGAAAATCCAAAAAAACATTGTGTAGCTTTTAAAGTTTTTATTAATGGCCATTCAGAGATCGCTTTCAGTTTCTCTGGATCCATCTGAATGGTTTCCCCAGAAATTATATGTCCTAGGAAAGGAACTGTGGTTTGTTCAAAGAGGCACTTGGATAACTTTCCATAAAGGTGGTGTTTTCAAAGGCGAGCTAGAACTTCTCGAACATGTTGGCGGTGAGTTTGGAGATCCTTAGAATATATTAGAATATCATCTAAATTGACGATGACAAAGCTGTAGAGAATGTCCCGAAAGATTTCATTTACATAGCCTTGGAATATAGCCGGCGCATTGCAGAGTCCAAAAGGCATCACCAGATATTCGAAATGACCATCTCTGGTATTGAAGGCGGTCTTCCACTCATCCCCTGCTTTGATTCGTATCAAATTGTATGCCCCACAAAGATCTAGTTTAGAGAACACTTTAGCTCCACGGACCTTGTCGAAAAGCTCAGGAATTAAAGGTAAAGGATACCGATTTTTTACAGTAATTTGGTTGAGGCCATGGTAGTCTATACAGGGCCGGAGGCCTCCATCCTTCTTGCTCACAAAATAGAACCCTGCCGCTGCAGGGGAGGTGGGAGTCCGTATGAACCCTTTGGCTAGAGTTTCCTTAATGTAAGTTGCCATGGCGGCTGTTTCTGGAACTGACAAAGGATAGGTCCGGCCCCGAGGGGGAATCTTCTTCGGGAGAGGTTCTATTCCACAATCCCACGACCGATGAGGAGGGAGTTGATCAGCAGCCTAAGACATCGGCAAAATCTTGATATGCTTGTGGTAGACTGGAGACAGAAGGATCTTTTGGCTTGTCAGTCGGGGGGGGACTTTGCACCTGTACTGGGGTGCACAGAGTGGGTACGTACAGGAAGTACTTGGGTTAGGTACCGATGGAAACAGTTTGGTCCCCATGATACAATTTGCATATTGGACCAATCAAAGGTAGGATTATGCTTCCTTAACTAAGGTAAACCCAGAACTAGCTCGTAAGCAGAGTTAGGAAGTATGAGGAATTCAATGGTCTCTTGGTGCAGGCAACCAACCCTGAGAGTCACGGGCTGGGATTTCAAGGATATGGATTCACCTAGCACGGTTTTTCCATCTACACCGGAGAGCAGTAATTTGTCAGGTAAAGGTACCACCGAAATACCAAGGGACTGGATTAAAGATTTGGAAATAAAATTTCCCGCAGCACCGGAATCTATAAGGGCTTTAACATCCCTTGTCCTGAACTGGTGGGAAAGAGATACAGGCAATAAACTGTCAGTTAATTGGGAGTGCTTAAAAATGACCCCTAATTGAATGCTCCCGACATCAACTAGGGTCTCGCATTTCCCGCCAGCAGGGGACAATTCTTTAACATGTGCTCAGGGGCAGCGCAATAAAGACACGATTTATTTTGAAAGCGCCGATTGCATTCGGCCGTGGTTAGCCTGGTTCTGTTGATCTGCATAGGTTCCTCACCCCTGGAGGTGGGGGAATAGGATTGACTTCCTGAGGCCGGACAATCTCGAGGGCGATCCCCATGACCTCTATTACCCCACCGCTCCCTATGGCATAAATCAATCCTTATGCAGAGGGAAATAGTCTCAGAAAAAGACGTAGGTAAATCCCTGGATGCTAATTCGTCTTTCATCCTTCCGGACAACCCATGGAGGAAGGCTGCTTTGAATGCTTCTTCGTTCCATCTAAGTTCCGATGCAAGGGTCTGAAACTGCACCACGTACTGTCCCACCGAGCGAGTACCTTGGCGGACACGGAGTAAGTCGGAGGAAGCAGAAACCGATCTGCCGGGCTCATCAAAAATCTGTTTGAAGGCTGTCACAAAGTCTTCGTATCTAGAAACTAACTGATCAGCCCGTTCCCAAAGAGGGGAAACCCAGTCCAATGCAGCCCCAGTCAGTAATGAAATTACATAGGCGACCTTGGACCGGGAGGTAGGGAAATTCTGGGGGAGGCACTCAAACTGGATTTCACATTGGTTTATGAAACCACGACAACGTTGTGGAGCACCGTCAAACCTTTCAGGGGTGGCCAAGTGGAGATGAGACTTCTGTGGCGTAGCCCCTTGAGGTAACCCTGGAGAACCAGCAGGAACGACAGGTGGCAAGGCCGTGGACATAGATGCCAGAGTATTTTGTATGGTCATTAACTGTCCGGACAATTCTTGCAGGTACTGAGCCACATGTCGCTGTGCCATCTCTTGGTTATCCATACGGCTTGTTAACTCTTGAAGAGTCCCAGTACCTTGGCACCAGCGGCTTCCATTTGGCCTGAACAAACTGTCACGCTGGGAGGCGGGTTTTGAAAGCCAAGGTCTGAGGCTGCGGGAGGAGGCAAAGGCGAGGGGCCTGGATGTATGATCTCTGCATCCACAAGTCTTGGTTGTTGGCTAGACCTAGTCAATGGTGCGGAGTCTAACTCACAAGGAGGTGTTCACCAGTGACCCCTCCAAGCGGGATATGGGCTTGTGTGGCTCCCTGTAAGCAGGTCGCGGTCCTGTGACTTGGTGACCAAGGCCTGCAGAGAAAAGAGAATCAAAACACCTGTGGCCCAAGGGTAATGCCTGGAATAGGCACGTGGGGAGTGGGATAGAACTCCTGGCTGGAGAAAGGCACTTGAGGTGCTGGCTAGAGAGGTGTGGAGATTTATTGGTAGGCTGAGGTAACAGCTGGATATCCCACGAAGTATATACCGGATTGCCGGCCGGAGATCATGCACTAGGGTGCAATGAGATGAAGGGTTAACCTGCACACAGGCTGTGATGGTGAAAGCACTGTGATGAGATGAAGGGTTAACTTGCACACAGGCTGTGATGGTAAAAGTTCTGCGATGAGATGAAGGGTTAACCTGCACACAAGCTGTGATAGTGAAAGCACTGCGGTGAGATGCAGGGTTAACTTGCACACAGGCTGTGATGGTAAAAGCACTGTGGTGAGAAGGAGGGTTAACTTGCACACAGGCTGTTGATTAGTAAAGGCACTTTGGTGAGATGGAGGTTAAACTTGCACACAGGCTATTGATAGTAAAGGCACTGTGGAGAGATGGAGGTTAGCTTTCACACAGGCTGTTGATAGTAAAGGCACTGTGGTGAGATAGCTCAGAAGCTCTGGAAGAAACACACTGGAAGCACAGGAACCTGGAACGAGACTCCTCTAGTTACACTAGCGGCGACATTGTTCAGGCAACTACCTGGAGCACAGGAGCCGGATATATACCCCTGGAAGCCTGCTGATAGGCCCACAGCGTCAGCTGACCAGCCGGGCCACTCAGGGAAGGAAGTAATGACATAGGGAAAGTGTCATGGCGGCGCCCATGATGGAAACTGCGATCCCCACTCACCAGGTCGCCTGACACCACAGCTACAGGGTGAATGCTCAGCTCCTCCCACGTCGCCGAGGAAGCCAGCGGGACGGTAAGGGATGGCCGATCCCCGGCTGAACTCTGACACCAGGGTTCTGACTGGTGTCAGTATTCCAGCACCGGTATACTGATAGCCAGCAATTTCAACTACATACCTTCTCAATACTATAGGGGAGATATGTAAAACCTTCTAAAGAGGACAAGAGACAGATTCTAACTATCATTTTATAGAATGTACTAGAATCTAATTGGTTGCTATTAATATAGGCAACTTCAACACTTATGACTGATAGAAAGTTTCAACCATTCACCAAGCAGTGTGTAAGGACCTCCCGACACAGTGACTGGTGAGTGGTCAGCATCATACATACAATCAGTGGTCTAGAAAAAATCTACTGGTTGTAAAAGTATACCCAGTAACTGTGCACCATACCGTTAATGGGCAAAACAGAAGATGCTCTTCGTTCATTCGGATTGTACTAATAATAGAAGTCTATCAGAACATTCAGTGGGGCACTGCCTCTCAGTTGCCAGGTGCAGCCACAGGTAGACTGGTGCAAAAATGTACAGTACTGGGGGTAGATCCTTCCTTGACAACCCTTCCAGCCAGCACATGGGGAGTGAGCAGGTATTTAAATAGAGAGGGATACAGTATGAAGTAATGGATGGGCAGAACTGGATTGAGCATTAGGTACAGTAGGCTTCTATATATGGGTAGCAGAGACTGAGGGGCAGCACATTTTCACTGTAGAATGTAAAACATTTATTTTTTTTACAATATGCATTTATATTTTATTATCTTTCATCATTAAGGAAAAAAAAATGTAATGATTGAGAAGAATTAAGTGAAATAAGCATAGAAATTGGTGAAGGAGAATGAACTGAATTATATGATTTTCTCTGGAATGAGAATAAATTGCGCAGTGCAGGGATACTTCAGTATATTTTATGCTTTGGCACATTGACAGTGTTCAGTGGATGGTATGGCACTTAGGTTGCCAAAATTTCTGTGTCTACAAGTTCCAATTAGGTAAATACAGCATGCAGATTTGTCATACTGTTAAAGAAGAGAAGATGAAACTGAAAACAAGGGAAAAGCACAATGTAGGAGATAATCAATAATGACATATAGCACAGAAAAGGTTATACACATAATTATGTGCCAAGGAAAGTTCCAAGTGAAAATGAACTTCAGCGTGATTCTTCAAGGTGTCTTCTTCTTCTCTGTTTCATTTCTGTCACCATCCTTAGAGATAGTGTGCAAATTACGGGACGTTAGGTCATATCTCTATTGTATTATTTCTTAAAGCAGGAAATTAAACAGCAATGCAGAAAAAAAATTAAAATAAATGTTGTAGATGAGAAAACATGAGACAGCTTAACTGACAAGGAACACAAGGTAGACATACAGGAAACTTGTGGAATTCGAAAGACACCATATAAAAGTCCTAATCATTATGATTGCATAATCTCTACAAAAGAAAGCTTAAGTCAATTTATGAATAGAACCAACAGCTTCAAAAGGGATCTATTATAAAAAGAAGTTTACAATGGTACAAGTGTACGTTTACAAAAATAAAAACAGATAATTGTCAGAGAAATTGTTCATGACACATTCCTGCAATTGGTTGAAAGATATCTATT
This sequence comes from Taudactylus pleione, assembly GCA_031769625.1. Taxonomy (NCBI): domain Eukaryota; kingdom Metazoa; phylum Chordata; class Amphibia; order Anura; family Myobatrachidae; genus Taudactylus; species Taudactylus pleione. Next base: position 1,100,884 of record JAUIMM010000264.1, on the reverse strand, counting down.
GTGGGCACTTAGATCTGCTGTTATTTACCACACCTCTGTATGCAAAATCACTGTAAGCGCCGTCGTGATACAGTTTATTTTTCTACACTTTTTAAAAGGGTTTAGTGCTGCAAAAGTGTTGTTTATTATTTTTTTAGCTCAAGGGGATGTGACCACGCCTCCCGTGATTATGCCATGCCCCCTCTTCACCTGGGCCCGGGAGGGCTCTCTACGCCCCTGCAGACCAGACACCAACATTTTAATCTATTCCTGCTTTAATGGGGATCAGCCTCCTGGTTCAGATCTCTGTCTATCATGCTGTAGAGCTTGGTGTACAGGCTGACAGGATACACTGCAGTCAGGGCAGGCAAGACAACTGATCTTTTTCTAATTCTTAAGGTGACTCCTCTGCTGTTGCCCAAAAGAAGCCACTGACATTTAGGAGAAGCATCTGTCAGATTTGTGCCTATGGAGCTGCCAGTTGTTGTTCTTATAATGTCAAAGCTAAATGCTACACTCCCACCCTGAGAAGCAAAAGACGCCACCCCACCTCATATCTGACAAAATAAGAAGCAGCAGAAGAGCAATGCTCAGTTTGTGGTACCAGTTGCAAGGAATTTGGTGATGCCACCTAGCACTGGCTCTAAGAGGGTAGCATTAGAATGGTTAATAAAGGTTATGATGCAGGTTACTAGGATGGCAGGTTATGGTCACGGCTCTTACCTGCACAGAGGCCCTGATTCAGAGCCGGACGCTCTGACAGAGCTCTGAATCAGGGCGTCTTTTTTTTTTTTTTATGGAGCGGCCTCCTGGCCGCTCGCATTTCTGTGGGTTGCCACCCACAGCTAATGCGAGCGGCCAGGATGATGGTCGCGATGGTCAAGACCATCGTGACCATCGTGCTTGCGACAAGACCCTTGTGGTAGGGTCTCATGGCCGCAAGCCCCCGAGAGCTTTCGGCTCAAACAGAGTCAAAAGCTCTCCCACTGACATCAATTGTGATGTCAGTGGGGCTGCCCCCAGACAGTAGGCATTCCCATTGGAAGTCCTCAGTCTGGCCAGCCACCCCCCGGGCCCACCCACCAAAGGGGGCTTGCTGTCACGCAACATCGACAGCTCGCCCCCTTCGTGCGAGACCCGGAGCGACGGATTGCCTGTCGCTATCCGGGTCTCGCGCATGCGCACAACGGAGCTGGCTCCGTCGTGCGCATGCGCTCTGGGCCACCATCGACCCGGTTGCGAGCGCTCAGTGCTTGCGACCGGGTCTGAATCAGGCCCAGAGTCAGCTATGGAGAGTGATAGCGTCTACTAATTTCAAACAGATACTCATTCAAAAAGCGCTCACACTTTAGAGACACAAATTGTTTGCAAGTCATTTTCATAATATTAAATCACAATGTTTTTATATATTTTTGGTTAACTTAAAATATCATTATCTAATTTATAATATTGCACCAAAAAATCTATATCAAAACTGAAGACAAATATAAAGTTTAATTTTGTAAACTAGGAAAAGAATATTAGTTTAGATTCCCTGAATTTGATTATTTTTCTTAAAAGTCAGCAAGTTATTAGTGTTAATTGCAAATAAAGACAATGAACATTTCCTTGATGCTATGAAGAGCAAATGCATCTACCCTTCATCAGATAGTGCCGATCACAGCACGCTTCATAAAATATTCATTCTCAGTTTCGCTTGATATGACCACAGAGTGATGGCTTGCATTTTGGAGTATCAAGTTAATTATCCTTTTCTTTTGTAACAAACAATGTAAATACAGCATGCTATGTACTGTAATTGTGTTCCTTCCAGCACATTACACTTGAATTAATTTAAAGACAAGAATTACAGTAAGGTGAAGATACGGATAATGTTGATGTTAAAATGATGAATGCAGTACTTACAGATTCAATAAAGGGACACAGGGCCTGATTTATAGTTGTACGCTAATACAAATGCATTAGAGAAATTGTGCGCTTATCAATTGCTAAAATATGTTAATGCATCAGCTGGCAGAATTTGCTCACAGGAGCCCTCGTAGCTGCCCACAACAGTGTACACAAACGCAGCACAGGATCGCAGATCTGGAAAATATCAACTCCTCGAGTGAGTCAATGGTTACTCAGAATCAGGGCCGTAGCTAGGATAGTGCGGCCGGTGCCATCGCACAGGGCACCACAGGGCAGGGGGTGCTGTTTGGGCCTGTCAAATTTCTGTTTATTATAATTTTTGCTTGTAGCTTCCTCTTATTTCATCCTCAGCATCTCCTGGCCTCTCCTATCTATTCCCTGGCCCTTCCCTATGAAGCCATGGCCCTTTTTTGGGTGCATTATGTCCCTTTGAAAAATGAGGGGGGCACCAATGCTCTTTCTGGCACAGGGCACCAAAAAGTCTAGTTATGGCTCTGCTCAGAATGGCTGCGGTAACTGAGAAGCTGGAGCTTGGTTCTCTGCACGCGTGATCACAGATGCTGGCTAGTAGGAAACTGCCTTGACACATCCACATTTGGCCAGAACTCCCCGTAACCAGCCACAAAACGGTCTCTTCCTTTCAATCAAGTGCAAGTGAATCCTCACAGTGAGCACAATCACAATTAGTTCACCACGTGTGCACAATGCAACTGTGATGCATGTACAGACAACCGATAATCGCTCAACTGCGTTAAAATCAGCATAGCGTTCAACTCTGCATCAGGCCCATTAATGTTAGATGCATGCAGCTCAAAATACTGTTGCCAAATTTTACATGAAGTGTAATATGAAGACACACCACTTGCATCCAGTGGTGGATCTACATTTTTGGGGCCTTAAAGCTTGAACTGTTATGGGGGACTTTTTGCAACCAGCAACAATAGGGCAACATCCAACAAGTTCCAAAGGAACTTGCAAGGTTCCCTTGAAAGGACCTTGAAGCCCAAATGGAGGAGATGTAGAAACCCCCCAGAGAGTGAGAGCCTGTAGATAGATAGATGTAGAAACCCCCTAGAGAGTGAGAGACTATAGATAGATGGATGTGGAAACACCCCATAGAGTGTGAGAGACTGTAGATAGATAGATGTAGAAACCCCTCATAGAGTGAGAGACCGCAGATAGATAGATAGATAGATAGATAGATAGATAGATAGATAGATAGATAGATAGATAGAGAGAACTAGACTGTAGATAGATGTAGAAACCCCCAGAGAGTGAGACACTGTAGGTAGATGGATGTGGAAACCCCCCAGAGATTGAGACATTGTAGATAGATGTAGAAGTCCCCCAGAGGGAGATAGATAGATGTGGAACCCACCTAGAGAGTGAGAGACTTTAGATAGATAGATAGATAGATAGATAGATAGATAGATAGATAGATAGATATATGTAGGAACACCCCAGAGAGTGAGACACTGTAGATAGATAGATAGATAGATAGATAGATAGATAGATAGATAGATAGATAGAGTATAGATGTAGAAACCCCCCAGAGAGAGAGGCTCTAGATAGATAGATAGATAGATAGATAGATACAGTATAGATGTAGAAACCCCCCAGAGAGAGAGAAAGAGACTGTAGATAGATCACATATAAAACCAATACTTATTCACTTCCTCTCTAGGATCCCAGCTATTAATCCTCTGAGTGGGATCTCTAGAAGCCCCCTGAGTCAGGTCTCTCCCCCAGGCTGCGTTCTCATGCCTCTGAGCTGCCTGCCACCCCTCAGTTATCTCAGCTTACAGTTTGTGGTCAGCACTGCAGGGCCGACTTCTGGCAGATGGGAGAGCACAAATTGAGATTGGAGTATCTAGTGGCACCTGGCAGTACTGCACTCAGCAGTGACACTGACAGCAGCTCTTTATTCTGCACCCGGCCGGCTCATAAGAGCCATCCTCTGGTCGGAGCTGTAGATAGAGTGCCTGCTGGCCAGTACTGATCATGGAGGGGTTATGGGTACTCAGAAACGCCCCCTACATGCACTACTAGATCATATTTTAAGATTAAAATTAAGTACTTCAACCCAATTGCTTATGATTCTATCACTAAAATAACCTTATTTTAATAACATACATTTAAAAAACTCCATTCATTTTGTTGAAAAATTCACTCATTATAAAAAAATTGTTTCAGGGCCCCTCTGGGGTTAGGGGCCCTGAAACTTAAGCTTACAGTAGATCTGCCTCTGCTTGCATCCAATTCTAAATCACCCCCATTAATGAAACACATTTCTGAAAGCATTTATACTGTATATTAAAACATTTACATCATACCAATATATGACTGATTATACTGCAAGCAATACAAAAAGTAAAACCTAATTGTTTGGAGTGCATAATCAGTTTCAACAGTGCTGTAAAATGTTAGACTTGTCCATATTTATTTTTATAATAAGCTAAATTTTTATTTTAGTGCTTGTAACTGATGTGACTACACATTAATGTCACTAGGAGAACAAATGTTTGCTACAGCAAGGCATCAGAAGCAGAATATCAGAGTACGATAACACAGCGCTACCTACTGAGCAGCTTTCAACAAAGAAATATTCAAATGAGGTCTAAGTCACTTTTGACTACCTGCTGGGTCAGAAAGTAGTTATTTCTCTACTTGTTTATTTTCAGGGCTCATTAAAAAAGATTGATATATTTCACCCCAGTGTCCTTTAGTGATGAAAAAAAAATAATCAGGTTAAATGTAATGTTCTCTAATTAAAGTTACAGCTTAATTGTTGCAAACAGTACTTACCAGAAACAAGCAGAGTGATTCAGAAAATCTTTATTTCGAATGAGTGAAAATAAGATCATTATCGAACTTTCAGCATAGTCCATGTGAAACAACCATAAAACCACAAATGCCTTAGCTGTTTGCTTTATTGGAGTCAATGGGATTCAGGGCTCATAGTGGATACTGGTAAAAAGTAATTATTTACTTGGGAAAGCAATCAAATTCTATATGACTACAATACCCCTCGTATTTAGTTCATAGCAAGTTATCACTTTAAGATCAAAAGCAAAACAGTATTATGAATATTATTTTATTGGTCTTTATTTTTTCTGTTTTCAAGTACCTAGCATGTTTAAAACATATTACAGCACCTGAAATAACTTGAGGTTAAAAAAAGATTTGCCATACAAAGTATATATTTATTTCCAAACACTCCAAATTATCCCGATTTTGGCAGCGTAATCCCATGGTCACAGGAGTCAATTATGTGCTGTGATCTCTTCACGCTGCACCCTGCTGACTGCACAGATAGTCATTCACCTGGAAAACACAGTCATGTCCTCCCGCACATGTGCCTAACTAAGCTACTGGCACCATTAATCTAACAACTGCAACAATAATACAAACTATGCAGAACTGATCATAAAAACAACTTCGTACAGTAGAGCTATACAGTGGGTGTTATGTGCTATGCTAGTAACAGGTACAATATACAGTATAACCAGGGGTTAAAGTGGGCAGGAACAGGGTGAAACTGAGTTCCGTCACCTCTAATGCTAGGTGGAACTAGTTCCACCTCCACCAAGTCCCTGCACAGAAGTCCCACAGACAGAGAGACATTTTTTAAGTGATCTAACATTGTAGTCTCAGCTGATGGGAGGAGTGCTAAAAAAGCATTTAAAATGTTTTTCACACTGTCATAGCCCCCAAAGCTTCTGGGGGCCAAGGCGGCGGGAGAGATGAATTCCACCACCTCTCCAGGACCACTTTAAGCCCTGAATATAACAATGCACAAATATTCAAGCAGTATAGTAGAAACAGTCAGATATATACTTTAAATGGGGCCTGGCTAGGGGATCTCTAAATGCAGGGTGGCAGGGAATATTTCTATAAGAATTTTGAAAATTTGGACCTAAGCGGGAACTCTCTGTTTCTCTTAAGTGGTTTTATTTTGAAGACTCACACCGTTTTGGTGGAAAAATCTCAACTGTTTTGGTAGGAAAACACTGCTGGATGAAGATCATGGAGTGAAGGCCTCTATTGGTCAGTGTCATACCTCCAGCAGATGTATATATTTCATGCTATGCATACTGTATTCATCTTAGTTCTGTTTACAGTCATTCATGTTATCGGCCCCATCTAGTGGCAAACACAGCAGTAGTGTAATTGTGAACTTCACAGGCCACCGTAGCTTAGTTCACAGGGTATTCTGGATAATTACTGGAGGCAGCCATTTAATTTTGGTTGAGCTTATTTCCCCTTCATGCTAGGGACCTGGATGTGACGTGAGTGAGGGCGGAAGTGCAGTTCCATGCCCATTAAGGCCACCTAAAGAAGAAAGTTGTCCCCTCGCGGGCTCGCTGCTCTTGCCACGCTTTGGCCTCGGTGGCTCGCTATGCTCGCCGTGAGGTCATATTCCCCCTAATGCCCACTTGGATGGTAGGGAATGACGTTGGACAGTAACTGATGATGTCAGGGTCCTCATGCCAAAAAAACTTTTGAGCGTGAAATGGCGCTGGATATAAAATAAAGAAACAACAGGTATATAAAGATGTATTTAATCCCCCTCTATTAAAATCAATTGATACCTTGTCAATGTTGTCTCAAAATACGGGGGCGTAAATGTGAATCAGTGCATACCATAACTCACTTAGGGAGTAATATAGTCATTCTCATCAAGGTTTCTTTATACTTTCAGGTAAATATGAAGGAATCACATATCTGACTCTGGATGCAGAAAGAGATAAGGAAGCAGCAGTTGCCATAGCTAAAGCACAATTCTTAAAGTCTGTAGAACTCCCGGATCTAAGGAGGATCAATGTACTTGACGCAGAGTTTGAATCTCAGAATCATTACAACACACATCAGAATATGTCAATCAAGCCTCCAAATGGGTAGCAAACCTCACTCAGTACAAAGCATGCATTCAGACTTCAGCAGCGAAACAGGTCAAACACGCTATGCAGTGCCACCACAAGTCAGCAGTGAACTGCAAACTTGCAAGCAAGAGAAATCTAGACACAGGGAACCCATGAGGGACAACTCTTTCCCACGCTGGCTGTTTGAATCTGCAAACCACAACAAAGGCACAACCACCTGCGCACAAAAGTGGTACAATAAAAACCAGCAGGAACCATACAATCCTAACAGGTATGACCACGCACTATTTACCCTCCATATTAATGCACAAACAGTGTCTCCTAGAGTCAATCAGGACACGTTAGACTTTGCCAAGTTTCTTGCACCCCGTGAGCAGGTCACGAAAGGACTCTCAAAGTTCAATGATCGCCCTGAGAGCTTCAGAGTCTGGCAATCCTCTTTCCAAAATTTAATCAGAGGGTTAGGCATTTCACATAGTGAAGAGATAGACCTTTCAATTAAATGGCTTGGGAATTAATCCACTGAACATGCTAGAAGGATAGGAGTGATCAAGATAAGCCACCCTGAGAATGGCCTTAAAATGATCTGGGACAGATTTAATGAGTGCTATGGCTCACCAGAGATAATAGAAATTACACTATTCAAAAGAACTGATGATTTCCCTTGGTTACCTATCAACGGCTATCAAAGACTTAGGGCCATATTCAATATGGAGCGAAAAGTCAGAGTTCTCCGTTTTTTGCAGGGATAAAGTATCGGGTGCTTCCCAGCTTATCCCTGCATTCAATTAGGATCCAGCGAAAACGGGACCCGGCGGAAAGATAAGTATTGAAAAATCCTGGGAATTTTCGGGAAATCATCCTGGCACCCCCCTAAAGATGGTCTGACATAGGGAATCACTATGGGTACCCCCTATTTGGCCTGCTGAAGGTAGTCTGGATTTTTAAATAGCCGCGGCAGATGCATAAATGCGGCTTTGGTAGAAGTGGTGAAGAAAAGCACTTAGGTTTTTTGGGGGGGAAAAAATAACAAGTCCCATCAAATTTGGGGTACATGAAAATGGGTGCAAGCATATTTTTAAGTCCCTAAAGTTAATTTTTAAAATTCTTAAAAAATGCACCTTCCGCATTCTAGAAAACACCTGCCGCATACTTGGTGACCCTCCGTGAATCAATTTAGCTAGTTTAAAACTTTGTTCCACAATATTTATTTTTTCACTCTCAAAATTAAATTTTTTTGACACAGATTACTTTTAGGGGACATTAAAAAGGCTGCAGGCTGTTTTATTTTATTCTACACCCCTAAACCCTAATTCTGCACTTTGGAAAACTTATCCCCATTTTTTAACAAAGACTTTTTGCACCTGCGAAAAGACTTTGAAATTGAATACGAGTATAAATAAAACAGGCGAAAATGACGTAATCTATCGCTGATAACGGCTTTTCGCAGCCTAATTTAATACCCCCATAGAGAGTTAAGTGACTTACTAATGGAGCTTCAAGTAGCCAAGTGTGAGGGAGACTTACCAGGACTTGCCTTCCGCTACACAGCCAGAGGCATTAACCTTATAGTGCAAAAGCTATCTTGCAATCTGCAGGAGCAATGTTCATCCATGGCTCCAAAGATAAGCAGCGGTACAACGTGTTATTTTCACCATTCTCTGTTTTTGTGGACTTTGGGCTTGATTCAGCAAGGATCGCAGTTGCAAAGATGCACACAATTGGTCGATTAATTCACATTGCGCATGCGTATGTACCGCAGTGCACGTGTGCGAACTAGCAATTGCAATGGGAAATGCATTTGCAGGAAGTGCCGTTTGTGGGTGGTGATGGGGGGGTGGTCAGGCGAACGCAGGCAAGCCAGTGCGTTGGGACGGCGTTGCATGGGCATGCATAAATGATCCACTGAAATACCATACGCAGCCTTAGGCCTCATAGCATGTGCTAAAGTTAGCAATCCCTGAGTGAGGTCTGACCTGCCTTATCTGTGCATATAGGTCCAATGTTACTCGAAGTTACCGATTATTTTGCTATGTTGGCCAAGTATACGGATGTGTGTAAGGGGAAGTGGGTGTCCTTATGGTAAGCTGTGATTGCAATGCAATTGCAAACATTTGATTTCACTGCTAATATTAACAACTGCGGTGCGTGCATTCTAGCAGAATAGTGATCTTTGCTGAATCAGGCCCTTTGTACACAACAAGCTAAGACCAGGAATGATCCTAGTTTTGCCTTTACACTGGCGAGTGCAATCCCTTTTCAACCTAACCCCTGCAAAATGTCAGTTGCAGGTCGCAAGACTAATGTGCATTATACAGATTCTACCCACAGCTCTACCCATTCTACTCGCCAAGAGACCAGAGATAAAGATCTTGCAAAGCAGTGTCCTCTGCATCACAAACCGCATCCTCTCCTGAAAAGCACTGCTTTCAGAGAAAAGTCCCTGGAGAACCGCAAAACCTTCTTAAGAGAATATGGCATCTGCTACAAGTGTTGCTCTTCCACATCCCACCTTGCCAAGGACAGTAAGGTTAGTGTTAACTGCATAGAATGTCATAGCACAGAACACAGCTCTACAACCTGGACCTCCCCCATGGACTTTACAATACAGTTATGGTGACACAGAGCATGGCGGGGAGCTCAGTGTGGAGCAAAGAGACACTACTGCAGTCACACCAGAGATAACTTCACAATGTACTGAAGTCTGCAAAGATTAGTGGCAGATATTGCTCCAAAATCTGTTTAGTCAGAGAATACACCAATGGCCAGCTAGAGAAAGCTGTCAAACTATATGCAATCCTAGATGACCAAAGTAACAAGTCTCTAGCCAGATCAACCTTCTTTGAGACCTTTACTATCAAAGAACCCAGCACTTGTGCAGGGAGTTTTGAGACAACAGGGAGGAGAGCAATTGGCTATCAAGTCGAGTCTATAGACGGAAAGACATGCCTTCCCTTACCCACTATCACTAAATGCCATGAGATCCCAGATAATAGGTTTGAAATTCCTACACCAGATGCAGCTGTACATCATGCACATTTGAAACCTGATACCAGAACTGGACCCACAAGGGTCCTACTCATCGGGAAAGATATCCTACGAGTTCACAAAGTCAGAAGTCAGATTAATGGTCCACACAATGCACCTTATGCTGAACCTCTAGATCTAGGATGGGTCATAATAGGCGAAGTATGTCTTGGAGATGTACACAGACCAGCTTCTGTCAACAGCATGCTTACATGTACAGTACTTTAGAAAATGGATGCCCTTCTCTATTCCAGCCATGTCACAATCACTTCCTCATAAAGGAACTACCACACTGCACTATCATAGACTCTCCTAGTGACAACCACATCTGTTACAACTATCAAGAACATTTGGGGTGGGCAGTTTTCCAAAAAACAGGAAAGGATGACCAAGTGGCAATGTCCATAGAGGACAAACTATTCTTGGAAATCATTTAAAAAGGACTAGTCAAAAATTAAGCCAACAGCTGGGTTGCACCTCTACTCTTTAAGACACACAGGCGGTGTCTACCTAACAACAAAGAACAAGTACTTAAACACTTCTCTTCACTTAAATACAACTTTCACAGGAAACCAGAAATAAAAGATCACTTCTTCTCTTACATACTGAGATAGCTCACATTCTTAAAGACACAGACGAATGCTGGTACCTACCAATGTTTGGAGTATACCACCCAAAGAAACCAGGTCAGATCAGAGTCGTATACAACACAGATAGGAGCACTATCTCTGAAGGCCTGATAATTACACTTATATAAAGGTTTTGAGGAATTGATAATTAGTATTCCATCAAAGGATCAAACAGAATCAAATTAATAAAAAATAAATAAAAATCAAATTAATAAAAAAATATTGAAAAACGTTATAGCCAATTAAGGAGACCCAAAAAAGCAAGAAAATTTAAAAAACCATATATGAAGCAATGTAATTTACATATGAAAAATAATAAAATATATATGGAATGTGTGTGATTAAAAATAGCAAAACACTTGATACATATGCATAAAAGATAAACCTGTGTACCCTTATTGTTAAATCTGCAGTAATGTGCAACTGTTGCCAGTTCGTGTCAATATTGTCCTGTAGTGGATATAGTATAAGAATGGAAATCCTCCAGTCTTGTATTTAAATATTGAACATCAGCGGCCGAACTGGTTAAATGTATGCATATGTAGTAGCAACCAGTGATAAAGGGGGTTTTAGCAGGTCTCAGTCCTTATGCACAGAATCTTTACTGATAGAAAACAAAGATTAAAACTGAGAAGTAAATAAAATTCCCAAAGGAACACCGCTAATTCCGTCTCCTCTCATAAAGGGATCACCTGCAGGGAAATAAAGTCCCGACTATGGTATACAGAAAATATGCACCGGATACAATAATTTTAGTGCAAACAAGCATTCGATCACATTGATGTGAAAGAGATTTTTAATACCACTGCCTATGTTGGTGTGGTACCTTCATAATCCGGTTTTTGGGTTCCACATTGCTGGGCCATCCAGGATTATTCCTTTCTGAGTGCACTCGTGGCCGCGACTGTGTGTCCATTGGGACTCCTTTAGTTTTTCAGTTGGAAATCCCTACAGTGTTGACTGGCAACGAGCAATGGTGTGCAGTGTAAAGGGAATTAACCCTCAGAGGGTTCAACTGTGCAGCATGTAACAGATGTGGCAGGCTTGACGCGTTTCTCAGCTCTTTTCTTCAAAAAGCACTCTTTGTGTTTTCTTTTGTTAGATCAGAGTCGTGTTTGATTCCAGTGCCAAGTTCGAAGGCATCTCCTCTAATGGTGTTCTTACAGAACCAGACCTTAACAACAAACTCTTTAGAGTACTCATACGTTTCCGAAAGGATACTATTGCCTTCACAGATGACATTCAACAAATGTTTCATTGCTTCCTCATGAGGGAAAGTGACAATTTCCTAAGATTCCTTTGGTTCAGAGACAATGACCCCTCTAAAGATATTGCAGAATAATGCATGAGGGTACACATCTTTGGTAACAGCCCTTCATCTGCAGTTGCCACCTACAGACTCAGACATTCAGTTCAAGAGAGCGAGCTAGAGTATGGTTCTGATGTTAGAAATCCTTTTTTACAAGTTGCCTATGTAAATGACTGTTTAAAATCTTTGCCAATGGATGAGACAGCAATCAGTCTCCACAAGAGAGCTCAGGAAATGCTTGCCTGCTCCAATCTCAGGCTTCACAAAATAGCTTCCAACAGCAAAAGAGTGATGGAAGCCTTCCCTTCTCAAGATCATGCCAGTGACTTAAGGGATTTGGATTTAGGAACTGATTCTCCACCAGCTCTACGTAGCCTTGGACTCTTATGGGACTTAATATCTGACTCCTTTACCTTCCAAGTGAACAGTGAGGAAAGACACCACTCGCAGAGGTGTCTTGTCTGCTATAACCAGCTTGTACTATCCCCTAGGATTTGATGCTCCCATCTCTATCTAAGGTAAAGCCTTGCTCAGAGACCTAGCCTGCGAGTCATCAGACTGGGACGCACCACTGTCTCCTCAGAAAAAAGATTTGCGGGAGGAGTTGAAAAGTTCTCTATCCACTTTTAACCAACCTTAATATTACAGGTCCATATACTCCTGTGCCTTATACAGAGGTACAAAACCAGAAATTATGGGGTCTATTTACTAAGCAGTGTTAGGAGACAGAGTGAAAAGTGATAAGAAAGTGATAAGGTGCCAGCCAATCAGCTCCCAACTGTCATCTCACAGGCTGTGTTTGAAAAATTACAGTTGGGAGCTGATTGGCTGGCACCTTATCACTTTCTTATCACTTTTCACTCTGTCTCCTAACACTGCTTAGTAAATAGACCGCTACCTGTATGTGTATTTTTCGATGCTTCAATCCAAGCAATTGCTGCTGTTGTATATCTTAAAACTGTGGACATCAAAGGACAGTGTCATATTGAATTTGTCATGCGCAAAGCAAAGTTAGTACCACATCCAGAGCACACCATACCCAGGCTAGAACTTTGTGCTGCAGTGAAAGTTGTAGAATTAGCTCATTTCATCTGAGTTGCCAATTGAACTCTCGGGAACAGAATTCTACACATACAGTAAAGTAGTGTTTATGTAAGCAATTGGGTGCTACATATCAGGAGATCAACCAAGCTAAAGCAGTAGCACTATGTATCTGCTGCTCATAATTCTACAGAAAATGCTACAAGAGCTGTCTCAGCCAGTTTTTTTAATGACATCTCATGGCTCAGAGGACCTGAGTTCCTGTACAAGGCAGATTGGGATGACCCAGAAGATTCACTTCTGCTTACTCCTGCCACTGTTCGTACTTAGAAGACTGGGACTATCTATGCTCCTTCTGGAGATTTCAACACCAAGGACTGATTCAAGCATCAATGGAGACAAGGTCAAAGCCTTGCAAACACCTTTTTGGACAGGTGGAAAGAACAGTATCTCTGTACTTTGCAGCCAAGGGCAAAGTGGCAAGTTGCAAAGCCCAACCTAAAACCTGGTGATGTTGTGCTTGTCAGAGATTGCCAATCACAACGTAACGAGTGGCCTTTAAGTCTTGTAACTAAGACGTTCCCAAGCAAGGATGGGAAGGGTCGAGGTCAAGATCTGTAAGCAAGTAGAGACTAAGTTGTTTCTCAGACCAGTGTTTGAACTGTTCTTACTGTTACCTGCTTAGAGTTTAAATTATGGTATCAGTGATACCAGATGGGGAGTGTCATGCCTCCAGCATATATATACCTCACGCTATGCATAATGTATACATCTTAGTTCTGTTTATAGTCATTCATGTTATCGGCCCCATCTAGTTGCAAACACAGCAGTAGTGTAATTGTGAACCTCACAGGCCACCTGTCACGCTGGGAGGCGGTTTTCTGGAAGCTGAGGCCTGAGGCTGCGGGAGGAAATGGAGGCGAGGTGCCTGAATGTACGACCTCCGCATCCACGGGTTTTGGTTGTTGGCGAGACCTAGTCAAAGGTGCGGAATCTAACCCATGAGATGGTGTTCGCCAGTGACCCCACCAATCGGGATATGGGCTTGAGCTGCACCTCGTAAGCAGGTCGCGGTCCTTTGACTAGGTGACCAAAGCCCGCAGGAAAAAGGAGAGACAAACACTCGTGGCCCAAAGGGTCTGTGCCAGTAAGGAGCACGTAGGGACACTGTACTTGAGGTAGAAGGAAGTGTGCACTGCGGACACACTCTACCGGGTTGCCGTTTAGAAAGAGTGCACCATGGTGCAATACTGTAACATGTAGGTAGGGACCACAGAGTCCAGTAACGAGGTGGGTAGTGGTACTGGAGCCAGCCAGAGATTATGACGCTGGAGAGGTGGGTACGTATAACTACACTCAGGCTGTGATGGTAAAGCACTGGTGAAATAGATAGTATACTGCACACAGGTGGCGGTGGTAGCGCACTGGTGGAATGGAGGTATACTGCACACAGGCGAGGTGGTAACGCACTGATGAGATGAATGATATAGCTGCACACAGGCTGAGGTGGTAAAGCACTGGTGAGATGAATGATATAGCTGTACACAGGCTGAGATGGTAAAGCACTGATGAGATGAATGATATAGCTGCTCACAGGCTGAGATGGTAAAGCACTGATGAGATGAATGGTATAGCTGCACACAGGCTGAGATGGTAAAGCACTGATGAGATGAATGATATAGCTGCACACAGGAATAGATCACTGGAAGCAAGGGAACCTGGAACGAGAGACCACTAGTAACACTAGCAGCAACAATGGTTGTTCAGGCAACTACCTGATACACAGGAGCCGGATATATACCCCTGGAAGCCCACTGATTGGTCCACAGCGTCAGCTGACCGGCCAGACTGTCAGGGAAGGAAGGATAGTCAGAGAAGGAAGTGTCATGGCGGCGCCCATGACAGGAACTCCGATCCCCGCGCACCAGGCCGCCCGAGACACCTGCATCAGGGAGAATGCTCAGCACCTCCAACGTCGCGGCACCAGCTGCCCAACTGCCTGGGAAGTCAGAGGAAGCCGGCGGGACGGTAAGGGACGGCTGAACTCTGACACTACCTTAGCCTAGTTCACAGGGTATTCTGGGTAATTATTGGAGGTAGCCATTTCATTTCTCACATGATCAGCCAGACATCCACACACATGTGCTCCCCTCAGCCAGCATTCAATGGTGAGTTTATTATCCCTGAATTTGCCATTATAGATCTGCTGATAGAGAGTATATACACCAGCATAAATCTTGGATATGTGACTCATTAATATTTGTATAATGTGTTCATGTTTCTGCACCCTTCATGTTTGCATGTTTGCATTGCAGTATCTCATCAGTGCATGTTGTGATTGTATTATATCATTTATTTTCACAGTTTTACCAATTTCCTCTATTGTACAATAAAAACACAACTTTTCAGATCATCACATCTGACTAGGATTATTGAAAAGTAGAGAGAGGTTATAATGTAAGTATGCTTTGAATTTATCAAGAGATTTAGTGAGAGGCAGAACAGTGAGATTACACTAACCATTGGCTTTGGGAGCACTTGGGCCTAATGCTCACTGCACAAACAAATGAGGTCCAACCTAGTAACATAAGCAATAAAGTGTACTCTAACTACAGTAGGGCAGCACAGCCCCTCACATACTCTAAACTCTGATGCATGGGCCAGCAAAAATATGGCCAGGACCAAAAGCCCAAAGTATGTCTCCAATGGGGCCTGGGGTGGTAGACCTAAGGTCTGAGTACAAGGGTGTCCCAAACCTCAGGTGGATACTGTGGATGCTGGACGTACACTTGGAATTAGTGCAGAGTCTAACATATTGGTGGGCTTACCATACGCAGTTCATGGCCCTCTGAGTTCCAAGGTATGGACTGGCAGTATAAAGGAACTGAGATAAGGTGGAGACAGGTCACTTTGGGGAAAACTGGAGTGTGGTCATCAGAACTGGCTCAGAACCGGGTGGATGAATGCAGTACCAGGGAGTGAGCCGAAATCAGGTCAAATATCAAGAATCAGAACAATGTGTTGTATTTGCCTTGTACTGACAGGAACAGGGCAGTCAACGAGGAGGGCAACTCAGTAGCCCTACCAGGTAGTATTGATAAGGAACATGTATCCCACTGGTCCTTACTGATTCAACCATACCTGATAGGCACAGAGGTTCATACCTTGGAGCTCTTTTGCATGGGGTGGACTTGTGCCAGCCCTTCCCAACTGAGGTCCACTATGGTCCTTCAGGACAATGACCTGCACCTGCTCCTTTCTTTATCCTGCAGCACTTCTTATGTAGCATATCCACCAGTCCTGCCTCTTCTTCCAAAACTTGTACTCCCTTGGCATACAGAAACCTTTGTCAGGACAGTCTTCAACTGCCTCACCTCTACATGGCGAGGGTCACTACTCCAGGCCAGTCTTTAGATGTGGCCAACATCTATTGCTCAGCTTTCACCTCTGTCTCCAGCAGGAGAGCATAGCGCTGGTGATAGTCATAAATTGACAGGATAAATATCTTCTCTTCAGCATACAACAAGCCCTTCCGCTTCTTTCTTTACATCTGTATAGAGGGATGGTCTTCTTCCTCAACATGTTTCCTCATTTACACTGGTATCTACAAGTGCCCAGGGCAATGTTGAGCCACTCATCCAGGATTTGGACTTTTCCAACACAAGGAAATCCTAGACCTATTCTATCATTGGGTCTTTGCTCTCTTCCTTAGTATGCAGCATCTTTGAGCCCCCTACAGCCATGTCTGCTTTCAGGGGGTAAAGATCCTTTCTCATCACAATCTCTTCTTTGGAACATGAAAGTGCCTCCACATCTTCCCGGGGACACTTATGGGCCAGGTGTCCCTGCCGCCAGCTTTTTCAACACTGGGGTACTTCAGCCATTTTCTGCAGGTAAGGATCTCTTTTTGTTATCCCTGACCAGACAAAATGGGGATCCTGCAACAGACTTTCCAGAATCAGCAAAGGTTTCCTGGCATTGCGAAGCCCCCATCTGGTGAAAGTGTCATGTGCAGGCTGGCCTATGAAGTACGTCACATGCCTGCGCTGGCTTGGTAGGTATATAATGTGTGTGATAGGCCATCTGCACACATATCATTTGTTGCTGTCATGGGTAAAAGGGGCAATTTATCTGAGTTGCAAAAAGGAATGATTATTGGCTTTCAGGCCAAAGGTTGCAGTATTTCTGAAACAGCGCAGTTTGTGAACTGTTCGCGTGCTGTTGTGGTGAAGGTGTAGCATGACTGGACAAATGGCACCATTGAAAATAACCGGAGTGGAAACTGCGGAGCACCACGTGCCATTGATGTGAGAGATGAACGTCAGCTACGAAGGTGCATGAGGGTCGACCAACATGCTACAGTGGAGCAGCTCACTATCAAAAGTAACCTGGGGGCCACCAGAAGTGTGTCTAAAATGACAGTTCAGCTAACCCTTCTGCGTATGGGGCTCCGAACCAAATGGTTGGTCGCTGCACCTATGCAGGATGGTCACTGCAGCTAGGTGCATCGACGGAAAAAGCTTTCAGTTTCACGCCTGTATCGGAATTGGACCTCCGCTGATTAGCAAAGGGTCACCTTCTCTGAAGAGTCATGTACTCTGCTTCATGGAACGGATGGTTGTTGGCGTGTCAGGGGAGAAACATTGGTGAACAAACAACCATTGCTGGAAGAACACAAGCTGGTAGTGGCAGCGTTATGGCCTGGGGAATGTTTTCATGACATTTTCTGGGCCCACTCATCCATGTGGAAAGTACCCTCAGCCAATTTGGTTATGAATCAATCCTTGCAGAGCACGTACACCCATACATGCTGATTCTCTTCCCTGAGGCGGATGGGATCTTCCAGCAAGACAATGCGACATGTCACACGGTTAAAAATATCTGACAGTGGTTGGACGAGCAAGACCAAGACTTCCAAGTACTTCCCTGGTCCCCTAATTCCCTGGACTTGAACCCAATTGAGCACCTGTGGAACCACCTCGATCGCTGTGTTCACTCTATGGATACTCCACCAAGCACCCTCCAGCAGCTGTGGGATGCACTGCAGCCAGCATGGCTCCAGATACTTGTGCCAACCTACCAGGACCATATTGAGTCACTCCCAGTCCGTCTAGCTGCTGTCCGTGCTACACACGACAGTTACTCTGGCTTTTAGGTCATAATAATGTGACTCAACTGTATATACTGTATATACTGTATATATATATATATATATATTTGCATAAATAAAACAACTGGAGGTGGCAGAACTACATTTCTAGTTTACACTGACCACTGGATTGTGCAACATTTGTACATTTATGTCTGAAACTGTATAAAATGGGCTCCAATGCGAGAGGCCACAGCTTTTCCTCATGCCAAGTTCTGTTGTGCTTTATCTGCGATTTTGTACATGTGTAAAACCAATTGCTGTGTGGTTAAAGTCCCCATCTAGTGTCTTTTTCTATGTGTCTGCGATGAGACTAATGCAGAATGTAAACAAAAATACAGTACGCTATTCTTCTCGGAGCTTCTCAGTCGCACTGGGCATCTTGCGCCGTATGGTGTAAAGAAACCCAGTTTATAAGGATACGTGTACTCTCCAGCATTAGCATTATTATACTCAGGGCAGAGATATATTGATATATCTCACAGTACTAGTCTTGAATTAAATTGTAACAGTTTTGCCTCACATGAAACCAAGAAGGCCAGGTTACAGCCTATACTGTAGTACTAGACTGCCACCAAATTTATATTCCTATGATCCAAAATACAATACAATGCAGCTTGGTACATCGCTCAGAAACACTTTTGAGAATGTGACAAATAGAGTTTTCAACTCTATATCTTACACAGTAAGCTTTTCATTCAGACATTCATATGGCTGATCCAAGCTGGGATCTTACCATTGTGCTCTAAATGGAGCACAAACAATATCTAATCCATAGAGGTCATAAGCAAACAACACACTAAAACATATACTGTAGCCTATAGAAAATAGGTGTGGTATGAAAGATTGACAGTAAAAAGGTTAACATTCAGAAGGTCGACACCACAAGGTCAACTGGTTCTGAATGTCGAAAGTCAATAGGTCGACAAGGCCATTATGTCAACTATCACTCTGTAGACATGCATTTAGGTTGACAGGGTTAAATGGTCAACTAACTACAAAAAATATAAGATCTGCACAGAATGGGTGATATATTACCAATCCCTGTTATTAATGAGTATATATTTCTCAAATTATTTAATGTATACTGTTTATTCTATCTATACATTAGGGATGTGGTGCTACCAAACTCAAACTATTTCAGCAAAAAGAAAAAAGAGAAAAGATGAGTTGTTCTGGTGCACTCTAGAGTGCACCAGAACAACTCATCTTTTCTCTTTTTTCTTTTTGCTGAAAGGGTTAAATGGTCGACACATTGAAAAGGTCGACATTTAACATGTCACCACTAAAATGTCAACATGGTTATTTCATAATTTTTAGAGTTAGGTTTAGGGTTAGGTTTAGGGTTAGGCTAAAATAACAAAATACTAAAATGTTGACATATGGTTATTTTTAGCCTAAACCTATGTCTAACCCTAAACCTGACCCTAACCCTAAATATCATGAAATAAACATGAAACATGTTGACATGTTAAATGTGACCTTTTCAATGTGATGACCATTTAACCCTGTCAACTGAAATATATGTCTACAGAAGGTAGGTCGGCCTAATGATCATGTCGATGTTTTGCTGGCAGAATGTGTCAACATGTGTCGACTTCCTGGTGTCGACCTTCTGAATGTCAACCTTATTCTTGTCGACCAATCGACTGGTATTCATTGAAAATGTATAGGATAAACTCAAATATGTCAGTAATTTCTTGTACCAGTATTCAAAAGCATTCTACAATTAGCGTTTCTAAACATTCAGTATTCCCACTGCTAACCTAGCATACATATTTACCTTCTGAAGTAACTGGAAGACAGCACAAGTTATTTTACATTGTGTCAATCAACAGTTGTTTTTCCGGAGACACTTAATCATATTCTATTCTTATGCAAAATGAACAACTGCTTTTTTTCTGCCTAATTGGCTACACATCACATGGTTGTCAGGTAATGACAAAGCTGTTTGCATAGGGATCTGAAAAATGTTAAGTTGAACTCTGTAGGCTGACAAGTAAGTTCTTCTGAGTTTACACAAATAATGAGTATTCTGAAATCTCTAAAGAATTACCAGGGCTGAATCTGCCACCCAACTGACAACACACAGCAGAATGTTGCCAGAACAAAGTGAAAAATATTTTTAAAATTTAAAAAAGTTTGTATATGTATATCTATATATATCTATATATATATATATATATATATATAATGTTAATACATACAAACATTCACAAAGCTTCCAT
Organism: Taudactylus pleione; assembly: GCA_031769625.1. Classification (NCBI taxonomy): domain Eukaryota; kingdom Metazoa; phylum Chordata; class Amphibia; order Anura; family Myobatrachidae; genus Taudactylus; species Taudactylus pleione. The sequence goes on along the minus strand of JAUIMM010000264.1, from coordinate 1,080,728 downwards.
TCTTAAAGGAAAAGTTCACCTTTTTTATTTTGAGGTCAAATAAGTCTTAAAAAGTGTATTTTGCAAACAAAACTCCTACTTAACATCTAATACCCCTTTTCCACCTAAATTCCGGGTCTGACCCAGAGTTGGAACAAAGTTCCTATCCGGATCAGACCCGGAATTTTGCCGGCGCTGACTTGGGATATTGACGAGTCAGCGCCGCTCACACCGCAGTCGGGTCTGCAAAGACCCGGCTTTTGCAGAGTGAAAGTGGACGCTTGGAGATGACGTCATCTCCAAACGCCACTGAAGCCGGACCAATCGGCCGGCTAGCAGCGCACTCCAGGTCATCGTGACCCGAAGTGCGCTGTTCCCATAGCAGGGTTTCACGGGCTACGCCCGTGTTAAACCCTGCTAGTTACCTGGGTTGGATTGCCGGGTCACTCGACCCGGCGATCCAACCCTCTGCCCTTTTACACCAGGGAGCTGCCCGGGTTAACCCTTCAAAAACCCGGGTTTTAGCTCAGGTGTAAAAGGGGTATTACAGAGAAGCACAGTTAAAATGCAGCTTAAAGCATATTAACAGTGCTGACTATATAACTGTAAATATGCTGCTTTACCTGCAGGGTTCACTTAGACTGGCAGTACCGTTAAAATGCTTTAAGCTGCATTTTATCTTTGTCTGCTTAGTGCTGCTGACACACTGCTGGCAATCCCCTGCCTGTTGATTCCGTATATTTATTATTGGATGATTTGTCAAAGCTGCAGCTATAAATGCTAAACCAGGCTGATGCCCATTCCCCCGTCACCCGCTCTGCTGCGCTTTGCATTGGAGGTGAGGGTTAATGACAGAAGGGGATCTATGACCCCTAGGGGGCAATCAATGGACACAGGGAAGAGATTCATTCCACTAACAAATCATTGCCATTGGGAGGGTTATTCTTCAATGGGGCGGTTGATGCCATTCAGGGATCTATTACAACTGGAGTGTGGGAAGTAATACCACTAGGAGATCAATCACCACTGGTGAATCTATTGCCACTGTACGGTGGGAAGTAATACCACTAGGAGATCAATCACCACTGGGGAATCTATCGCCACTGGAATGTGGGAAGTAATACCACTAGGAGATCAATCACCACTGGGGAATCTATTGCCACTGTACGGTGGGAAGTAATACCACTAGGAGATCAATCACCACTGGGGAATCTATCGCCACTGTGGAGGTGGGAAGTAATATTACAAAGGAGACCTATGAAAATGGGGGTGAGGAGTTAATGCCACTGAGGGATCTATTACCACTGGATGGTGGGAGGTAATGCCACTGGGGGATCAATCTACACTGGGAAATATATTGCCACTGTGTAGGTGGGTGGTAATATTACAATGGAGACCTATGGACACTAAGGGGGGAGGTTGCTAATGGTTACAGGGCCAGCTCCAGGTCTACTAGCACCCTGTGTGAAACATTTTGGAGCACACCCCCCCTCCCCTCTGCCCTGGGTAACAAAAAACACACATTGGTCCACACAGGAAAAATTAAGATAAATGAATTAGTGACATCAGATTTTCATGCAGCAACCTCCCCCCAGACTGACACAAGTGGGCCCAATACTGTATAACATAATTCCATAATGCTCTATCTGCACTAACCACCAGCTTCTAATTGACATATCAGCTTTTCTCTGATCAAGTGGGCGAACACATGTTGGAGGTACGGACAGGGGCTGGCTGGCAACTTTTAGCCTGGGGGGCAAATGCATGCAGGCGGCCCTGGCAGAGGAGTAGCGTGTAGCCAGGGTGTCCGAAGAACGTGCATGCTACGGCGCCGCCCCCACTCAAGTGTTTCAGGGAGGAGGCGGGTCCATATGGGATTGGGTAAAAATAAAGATTAGGGGCAGTCCCCTGTCGTAGTGCCCATATACAGTGCCCCCGTGTGCCACAGGAGAGAACACCCTTATGCAGGCCTCCAGTAGTGCCCCCAGTAGTGATCCCCCCTATGCAGTGCCCCTTATGCCCCAGTAGTAAGCCCCTTATATAGTGCCCCTAGTAGTGGTCCCCCCTGTGCAGTGCCCCTTGTGCCCCCAGTAGTAAGCCCTTTATATAGTGCCCCCAACAGTGGTACCCCCTATGCAGTGCCCCTTATATAGTGCCCCCAGTAGCAGTCCACCCCCCATGCAGTGCCCCCAGTAGTGGTAACCCTTATGCAATGCCCCTTAAATAGTGGCCCCAGTTGTAGTCTCCCCCCTATGCAGTACCCCCAGTATTGCCCTTTATATAGAGCCCCCAGCAGTGGTCCCTCGATGCAGTGCCCCCAGTGGTAGTCCCCTCCCCCTATGTAGTGCCCCTAGTACTAGTCCCCTCCCCCCTATGCAGTGCCCCTAGTAGTAGTACCCTCCCCTTGTAGTGCCCCTAGTAGTAGTCCCCCCCTTGCAGTGCCCCAGTAGTAGTCCCCCCCTTGTAGTGCCCCGAGTAGTAGTAGTCCCCCCCTTTGTAGTGCCCCCAGTAGTAGTATTCCCCCCCTTTGTAGGGCCCCCAGTAGTAGTAGCCCCCCCTTTGTAGTGCCCCTAGTAGTAGTATTCCCCCCCTTGTAGTGCCCCCAGTAGTAGTAGTCCCCCCCTTTGTAGTGCCACCAGTAGTAGTAGTCGACCACCGGTAGTAGTAGTCCCCCCCTTTGTAGTGCCCCCAGTAGTAGTAGCCCCCCTTTGTAGTGCTCCCAGTAGTAGTCCCCCCTTGTAGTGCCCCCAGTAGTAGTAGTCCCCCCTTTGTAGTGCCCCCAGTAGTAGCAGCCCCCCCTTTGTAGTGCCCCCAGTAGTAGTAGTCCCCCCCTTGTAGTGCCCCCAGTAGCAGTAGTTCCCCCCTTTGTAGTGCCCCCAGTAGTAGTAGTCCCCCCCTTTGTAGTGCCCCCAGTAGTAATAGCCCCCCCTTTGTAGTGCCCCCAGTAGTAGCCCCCCTTGGAGTGCCCCCAGTAGTAGTAGCCCCCTCCTTTGTAGTGCCCCAAGTAGTAGTAGTCCCCCCCTTGTAGTGCCCCTAGTAGTAGTAGTCCCCCCCTTTGTAGTGCCCCCAGTAGTAGTAGTCCCCCCTTTATAGTACCCCCAGTAGTAGTAGTCCCCCCCTTTGTAGTGCCCCCAGTAGTAGTAGTCCCCCCTTTGTAGTGCCCCCAGTAGTAATCCACCCCCCTAGTAGTGCCCCCCCTGGTAGTGCCCCCAGTAGTCCCCCCCCCAGTAGAGAGAGACTTAATAAACAAAAAAAAATCACTTACCTGAAACTCCCGCTCCTGGTCCCGACACTTCTACTGGCTCCTACGGCCGCTTTGCATTATGACGATGTCTCTCCCATTACCCACTGCGGGAGCCGGAAGATGGCTACGCAGTGGGAGCAGCAGCAGCCAATGAGTCTAACAGACTCTCAGCGGCTGCTGATTACAGCAAACACACAGCTGCCGGGTCCGGCGGCTGTGTGTTTGTGCTGTGTAGCGCTGACCGAACTCCGTCAGGTCAGCGCTACACACGCGGTGCAGTCTGTGTCACAGTGACACAGACTGCCCGCGGCCCGCATGACGCTGCGGCCCGGGGGCACATGGCACCCTGTCCCCCGGCCCAGCCCGCCACTGGGTATGGAAGAGGGTCACTAATGTGTCATGAGTTACACTTTGAGTAAATTCAGAACAGAAGCACGTGGGAAGGTGAGGGGTTAATGATGTAGGCAGTGATGTACAGGGTGGGTTACTGAAGAAGGCTTAATATTGATGTAGAATGAAGGGGTTTATTATGATGCAGGGAGGAAGGGTTAATTATAATGATGAAGGGGCAATGGATTGGAGAAAAGAAACAAATGGGCTGTGATAATGCTGAGGGGAGATGGGTGGGGGTTTCATGAGTTAGGTGTAACAGAGATTCAAGGGTGAAAAAAGAGGGGGTAAAAGGGAATAGTGTAGGGTGTGCTGTAAATTTTAACTTCAGTTCCTATATTTTTTTAATTATTGTATGACCTTACATTATTATTAATGTATTCTCAATTTTGCACAAATGAAGGCACAATAAGGCACATTTAGCTCACAGTGTTCACAGACCTGCATGAATCGCAACTCCATTTCCAGATGGATCTCCAGGCAGCACAGCGGTGCTAATAATGGTTAAGAACGCTTAGTGTGACATATATAAATGTACAGTGTGTTTAATTAGGGGAATGGAGTGGACTTAACATGTACATGCAAACGCACATAGCCAGACTTAGGGGTCTATGTACTAAGCCTTGGAAACGTAAAGTGTACGGAGATAAAGTACCAACCAATCAGCTCCTAACTGTAACTTTACAGGCTGTTTGAAAAATGTCAGTTAGAAACTGATTGGTTGGTACTTTATCTCCATCCACTTTATTTCTCTCCAAGTCTTAGTACTTAGAGACATAGACAAACACAAAGAACAAATGTTTACAGCTCTTCTACTGATATTGTCAGTAATTTCCCCAAAGTGATTTGAAATAGGTACTTTCCCTACCTTTCCCTCTGCTGTCCTATGATGTTGATGGATGGCAACTTCAGCTTACGCGCCTCTGATTCCTGCAGGTCCCTGGTGGCCGTTGTTAGTGCAGAGCTCTGGCAGGGTGAAGGTGAAGGAACTCACTTTTAAATAACCAATGCAGTCCTCAGAAGCAAAATGATGGAGATTGTGTTATTGGTAGTCCTGGGTTCACTCGGCTGGACATGGAGCACTTTAGGACCTCCTAGGAGGAATGTAAGGATCAGACCGGCCAGATCAGCACCTCAGGGAGAGGAAGACCCATCATGCAGCATGCTGGTATGATAGCCCGCCAGGGAGATCGGTTGTAAAACCAAGGAACACCCCCCATAATCAAATTACTGCAATGGTGAGACAAGAGCCCCTATCAAGGCAGCTGTAAAGGAGCATTGCATCATCAGTTGAACAGGGCATCAAAAGCCTGACTTCTCCTACACTGTCCGCCAACTGATTGGATGGGTTGACAGTGGCACAGACACTACAGCGCTGCGAGATCTGTTCATATCGCAAGACAGAGTCCCTCGCTGTCCAGATACTGCCCGTGGTAACCCTAGGCAGCGGCTGCACTTTGCCCTCTACTGGTGGTGCCCCTGTGTGGCTGCTCTACTTGAATGGCACTTGAAACAGCCCTGAATGGTTAAAGCACTTTAATACTTTAATGATGCTCCTAAAAATGCCTCTTTTGTCACTTGAATGGCATTCTGATAAATAAAATAAAAAAATAGAATACCCTTAATCACCAGGTAGAGGCATTGGGAATTAATGCTGCTAAATTTTCCATGCACTCGAGATGATGAAAAAAAAATGCATAAGGTACATCTGGATATAATATAAATTTATGTTACAGTAGATAGCTAACAGTCCCCCGTGAAAGACTTGTAACATTGTGGCAAAATAATGCTTCTTTCTGTATTTGACAATGTCCACTTATTGTGTAAATATTAGATATATTTAAAGTGTATAAGGAGTTCAGTGATCATATTTAAGCGTAAGAACTTTTAATACAGGGATTAAGGACCTCATTCAGAGTCGGCCGTTGCGGCCGCTCGGTCGTAAGGTAAAAGGGTCTGAATATGCAAATGAAGCGCTCGCAAGTTGTGTCGTTAAGATGGGATCGTTAGCTGTACGAGCGAGGGGAGCATGTGGCCGTAAGACTAAAAACACGGTACCTATTGCCATCTTCAGATGGAGATAGCTAATAGTAGCTACTGTACCACATTTATCACTGGAGAGGGATATGGAGTTGGTCCATACTGACACATGAACAGCCCGATGGTCGCGCAAGCGCATTACACTCACGGGTCATGGAAAAATATTCCTTTACACATTGCAAATTACGGTGTAATTAATAACATCAATTCTGCACTAAAAATGTGGATTGTGATCAATGGGCGGAATTCAATTATTTTCTCGGCCCGCATCTCCCGTCTAAAGTGACAGGAGATCGCGGGCCGCTATTCAATTGTGCCAGCTTTTCACGCTGATCGCACCCAAAGTGGTCGGGTTTAGCCACGTAAATCGGCTAACCCCGACCAAAGTGCCGGGCGCGATCGCGAAAAGTGATGTTTGGGCGCCCAAAAATGTGACTTTTCGTACATTTCAGCTCTCATCCCCCAGGGGCTGCGAGCTGAAATGTAGCGCTTGGCAGCTGATCGCGCCCGACATGAGCAAGAATAGAATAGCTCCGTCGGGCGCGATAGGGGATGAAAACAACTGAATTCTGCCCAATATGCTACTAGTGATTACATGCATCTAACAGCCATTTTAAGTGAAAAAAATCCTGTTAACATTTATTTCATATAAAAGAAGTAACAGAAATGAATGTTAAATCTTATTTCAATTTCATTATATTTTTAAAAATACAGTGGCTATAAAAGGTTTCCACCCCCTTGGAAACCTTTTATAGCTGTATTCACATATTGCTGTATTACAATATGGAACCATAATGAATTGAATTCAAAAAATAATTTCCACAAATCAACACAAAGTACTCAATAATATGGCAAAAAAATGTAATCCAACATTTGTCAGAATTAATTAGGAACAAGAAACTGAAAAGTGATTGCATTAGTATTCACCCCCTTACTATATTGGGATGTAGTCAATAGACCAGCGGACTAACTGCCGGCTGTCTATATCCCGACTGTGGAAGCCCGACATGGGATTTAAGATAGGCGTCAAAATACCGACGCCTATCTTAATACCGATGCCTGACTGCCGAAGGATGCTGGACCGAACTAGGTAAGTCCGGGTGTCCTTAGCACCTAGCCACGGGGGTTGGGGGGGTTAGGTATATTCACCCCCGGGTGACTTAAGGCTAGACACCCCCCAGGGGAAGGCTAGCATTAGGCTAGGGAATGGGGGGTTAGGCGCCACTGGGGGGAGATTAGGGTTAGGCACCCCCCTGGAGGGTTAGGATTAGGGTGCAGGGATGGGGGTTAGGTTTAGGCACACCTAGGGGGGCTTAGGGTTAGGCAACACCCCTGGAGTTTTAGGGTTAGGCACTCACAAGAGAGGGTTACGGTTATGGTTGGGGAGAAGGGTAGGGATAGGTGACTTACCTGCGCCGTCGGGATTCTCCTTCTGTCAGGCCCAACCCGCTATATTCATACTAGATTTCCTCTGAAGTAACTAACTTATTGCACAAGTCACATAAATAATTTGACTAGGTCCATCTGTGAGCAGTTTATGTTGCTATTGTCACAACCTGGGCTTGAAACTCCTGCTGCAGGGTCACTTACCACTCCTGTGGCCTTCCGGTTCGCTCCCTGAACTCAGTCCATGTGTCTCCTGTCTTCTCAGTGAGACGCAGGCTCTATCGTTTCCGGCCTGCTAAGCCGCAGCTCTCATCCAGCCAGCCCCGGAGTATTGATGTCCCAATCACCTGACCGATCCAGCCAATCTCTATCCAGTCTGAGTCAACCATGACCATCTGACGCTGCTTATCCAATCCTCGCTAATCCCGAGGTATATATTCCAGCTGCTGGCTCTCAGTCATTTCCAGTACAATGTCTAGCACAGTCCTTACTGAGTGAAGCACAACTGTACTCCAGTTACAGTCATACTGTTACCTGCTGGTGCAGTTCTGATGTTGTTTGCTGCACTAACTCTCCATGCTATTCTACTCCTATATAATCAGCATCTCAGGTTGCAGAGGTAATCCTATCTTGATCCAGTGTTCTGTATCTGTGCTACACCTGTGCAAAGAATCCACCTGTCTGTTCAGGTATATTGCCAGTCCTGCTTTCCTGGTTCCGTTCCAGACTAATCCACAGCAACTATCCATTCTGGTGTTCAATCTGTATCTGGTCCTGTCATCATTAGAGTGCTCCCAGACTACAGAGAAAACCCAGTCCAAGCCTGATAAATCCTTCTGCCAAGATCTGCCACTCAAGTGTCCTGGACTACAGAATCAAGTAAGAAGAGTGTCTTATTATTATCAAGTAACAACCCAATTCAGCCTGGTAAATCTACTACTACACTCTTCTCTGCTACACACATCATACCATCTACATCACCGACGTCCCTGGTGGTCTAGTGGGTACGATCTGGCATCTCTCTGCCGAGACCTGGGTTCAATTCCTGGTCAGGGAAGCATCTAATTACATGTCAAGTGGTTTCCCCAGGCCTGCCAGCTTTCCATACACACCTCCTGCTTCTAACACAGACATCTACCCAACTCTGGTTCCACAGACAAATTCAAGAGTAACAGCTATTCATCCATGAGGGTAAATATATTTTATGGGCCTGATAAAGGGTTTTGAACACACTACGCTAATGTACTTGACCAGTAGCTCCCCTGTAAAACTGCTAAACACAGAGCACAATACATATGTATGTACAGAAATTCGCTATTCATACTGTTCGGGTAATAAAGGTCATACATCTGACATGTTTGCTCATGACATCTAATGCTGTTTATGGAGTGTAAAGACATTTTTGGCTTCTGGAAATACATAGAAGAATCGCACTGTGCACAAAGCTTTTAGCAGTACATGGACACATAGGCACAGCCATCTGGTGGTAACTTTAAGAGCTTCCCTCAGGACAGCTGGATAGCTAACAAGTTTGTTTAATTAAGTTGTGCTGCAGCCAGAGGCAGATTAAGAAAGGAGGGGACCTTGTGCAGTCTCCAAGCGATCCCCTCATCTCTGACCAGCGTATGCATGGAGTAGACTCTGGTACTATGCCATAGTCTATGACGGACATGCTGATTTTGGGGAATATGCTGCCCACACAAGTTTTTCAGTGAATGATCTACAGCACTTGTATAGATCTTCAGGAAAATGGTGCCTGTGCCATTTCCCTGGTGATTTCTCTGGTGCCGGCAGACAGATAAGTATCGTCTATGGGTAAAGGGTGTGTCGTGTGGGCCCTCCTGGACCCCGGGGCTCAAGTGCCCAAATTCAATAACACATGTACATTGTAATAAAAGCATTTAAAACAAATAAAAGACTGTATGACTTTATCCAACCAATTTTAACTTTATCACTTATAAGCATCTTTTGACATCACTGTAATAATAGCTCACTGACAATATAGTCTATCTGTTACTTTGCAGGGGTCCTGTCAGCCTCTGTCTAATCAATGCTCATTTCTGCCATTAGCTGGATGTTACTTTGGTTGCTCATGAAATTATCACACTTGCACATTTGGGACTTAACGCCACCTAAGATTAAGTTGCTTTTGTGTTACTCATTTTTTTTCACATACTTATACTTACATATAATCCATAGATACCTGCTGTAAAAAAAAATTTCAGCACAAACAGTATGATATTGTCACTGCTGGAGAGGTGGCAGTGCTTCATTTTTCACTCACAACTGATGTCTGGTGATAGACAGCAGCACTTTGCATGATGAGGTCACATTGATTGTATTGGAAACCCTGCATTCTTTTCTTCCCTGTGCCGCCTCTCACTCTGCCGCCTCTCACTCCTCAGGTGTTGTGGAAGTGGGTTAAAGAATGGCTTACGTTCCTAAACTCATTTGCCTTTGTGAGTTTAAATAGCAGCTAGTATGTTACACCTACGGTGATGATAATTACTGCTTTGGTTTTGCTAAACCTGGTTTCTTGATGACTTGGTCTGTCTATTGGATTATGCTGTTCTCTTCTACTTCAATCTTGGCTTATCTCTGCTTTGAGTTTGTCTGTTGCCAGCCCTGACCCCAGAGTGTAGTACCATAACAGCTATGAAGTTGCTACCAATCATAAATGCTGTACAAGTTTGCAACTTAATGCTGACCCATTGAAATGAGTCAATGCAGTTTATTAGATATGGAACAGTAGCTGCATTGACAACCTTCCAAGGTGAAATTACATAATGACAACCTCACATGGCCAGGAACTCAGCAGTGCTGTTGATTCAGCAGCATAAACTCATTTTCCTAGCATTGTCCTTTAAATGCCATCACTATGCACTGTATATAGAAGTAAGATTTATATTTGCTGTATAACTATAGTACACATGTTAATGTGACTTCACTATTATGCATCCAGTAACTAGCTAGAAACATTTTGGTCTAATAATGGTGCACCATTCAAATTCTGGGCAGAAAATCCAGCACTAGAAAAGAGAAATTATATATATATATATATATATATATATATATATATATATACTGTGTGTATATATATATATATACATATAGAGAGAGAGAGAGAGAGAGAGAGAGAGAGAGAGAGAGAGAGAGAGAATCCAGCAGTGATCTGGCACTCACTAATGAATTGTAGAAATACTTGCAAGGGTGCCCTCCTTACAGGGAACAGCATCCCCACAATATACCAACGCAAGAGGCGGCACTGAAGGTCCAACCAAATGATGAAAAAAATGTGCTGGTTTTATTTGTACATCATAGTCTCATCAACGTTTCGGGGCCACATGCCCCTTCATCAGGATGACAAAGATACATAATGACAAAGAAAACAAACTTATATAACTCACCCACCGGACGTGTTGCCTGCTTCTCCATCCCCCGCGACGGCCCGAGTCCCGGAAATCCAGCATCGGCTCACAGACAGTCACATGTCACGTGGCCAGTGCGTCCATGACGTGGACCGGCGCACGGAATGATGAAACAGACAAAGATCCTAATACATTGCCAGGGAAACCTATACAACAAACACATGTGAAAACATGTTAAACTAACATATATTATAAACACTGACAACTACCTACCAAACCAACATTTCTTAGATATTAAAAACGCCCTAGATCAATACTGCATATGAATGGTGAAAGAATATATGTGTGAAAAAATAAAAATAGTGATAATGAACTAATAATGTGAAAAAATATATCTGTATACAAAAAAATATGTGAAAAAAACATTATTTAATGTGTGCAATCAAAAACAAAAGTGAATCTGTGTTATACTAATATAGAACAATGTGACTAATATTAATTAAAATAATGTGCCATGTCATAGAAAAAAACTTGCAATAAAAAATGATGTTAATTTCAAATATGTCAATATAAGAGATCATTAGGGTGTATCTTAATGAGTCATATAACCTACATAAAAACATTTAAAAAAAAAAAACTACATAGCCAATAAGACAGCTAAAGTGCAATATTTAGAAAATGATTGGTCATAATCAATATACATGCTGCCGTGGACATGAAAGACTCACTATTTGAATGTTACATATGTTCTGTCTTGCCCATGTGGTCTGCACTACGTGGGCAAGACGGAACGTCAGTTTAAGGAGAGAATGGCATAGGCAAACACGGGGGGGTTCCGTCTGCCTGGAAACCCCCCTCCCCAGCCCACACCATGACCACAATAGAAATAGTAATGTAACAGAATTTTACTAGTGCTGCATTTTATTCACAGTATCACAAATGAAATAATTAGCACCACCTGTGGATCTTTTAACATGCATAATTCAGTAATAAATAACCTGAGCACCAACTAGGAGATCTGGAAAACATTCACTGTTAGGGATGTGCTGCTATAGAGCCCAATATGTACATATACAGTATGTCCAGGGCAGTGCTAGGTTATTCTGCTGCTCCCCCAGACTCCTGGACTTGCTCTAATACTCTGGAATGGTGCCCACATCTAAAATAAATACATTCAGCTCAGGCAGGATGGCCCTACTGCCGCATATAATGGCATACTGTGCAGTGGTGTAAGTTCATAGAAGAACGCCCGGAGCCAAGTTATAATTTGGTGCCGCCCCCCGTCACAGCCGCTGACACTGTAATGTAGCAATGTGCATGCAGACAGGCTATAGATAGACAAAGGCAGCAGCTGATGGTCTGACATGGAGATCTCCCTAGTGTATGGTGGCTTCTCAGGTGCCGGGAAGAGGTGCCATGTATTGGGCGTCCGTGACGGTACACTCCGGGTACATAGTTATAGCCCTGAGTGGGGTGAATATATTGTGGACAATGGAGGAGGTGCCCCTTCAGTGCTGGAGCCCAGCTGCAGGCGCCTTCATTGTCTCCCATAGTTCTGCTCCTGATACTGTGATTGCTGGTCCTCTATATGCTGGAATTATGACACACAATACCATTTGTATGATGCATATTAAAGCTGGATAAGTGCTAATTCTACCCTCTTCATGGACTGGCCACACTCACTCTAAAATCAAGCATTTGGAAACCCCTCTCTTGAAGTCCTGCGTTTGCCACTGTATGGCACAACACCGGGCAGCTTTTAGAGCAGCCGTCTCCTCAGGCAGCAGCAGCCAACCGGTTGCTTGGCATTTTGCCCATTTTAAACATAGCATTGCTATGATCAGATATAGGGCCATTGATCATGTCCCCGTATCTTTGAGGGGAGGTAACAGGTCAAGAAAACTATTACAGTTGGAGACATCATGGAATTTTCGTTTGGACACCTTAGTCCCTCGTGGTCTTAACGAGTGTTTGGGTCTCCAGTGTCATTTGTAGGCTATTTGATCTGAGTATTCCCATCTGTGAGTGATAAATCTGTGGTATTTGTGGTCTATTAACAGTTATCCTCTACGTATGGTGGTGTTTTCGAAATATTTTTGCATTTTTTATGCAAATGTACCATAGCATTTTTATATGCATATGGTCATTTAAGTGTATTTTTCTGTGGTTTGTTGTTGTTTTCTGCATTTTTAGGTAGTCATATTTATTTGGATAATGTAAATTTATTTTTTTTAAAGCATAGGAATATGTTGTAACAAAAATCAACAATCATTTTGTTCTTAGTATTATTGTTATATCTTTGTCCTTCATTAACAGCAGTTAGGACATCGTTTGGGCCATTATTTTTGTCCGCAAAGTATTGTTAATATGTTGTTCCATATAGGATTGTTAATTAGTATTCATTGGTATCTCTAGACTCATTTTATGTGTAACATTCAAACAGTGAGTCTTCATGTCCACGGCAGCATGTATATTGATTATGACCAATCATTTTCTAAATATTGCACTTTAGCTGTCTTATTAGCTATGTCGTTTTTTGTTTTTTTTTATTAATGTTTTTATGTAGGTTATATGACTCATTAAGATACATCCTAATGATCTCTTATATTGACATATTTGAAATTAACATAATTTTTTATTGCAAGTTTTTCTCTATGACATGGCACATTATTTTCATTAATATTAGTCACATTGTTCTATATTAGTATAACACAGATTCACTTTTGTTTTTGATTGCACACATTAAGTAATGTTTTTTTCACATATTTTTTGTATACAGATATATTTTTTCACATTATTAGTTCATTATCACTATTTTTATTTATTCACACATATATTCTTTCACCGTTCATATGCACTATTGTTCTAGGGTGTTTTTAATGTCTAAGAAATGTTGGTTTGGTAGGTAGTTGTCAGTGTTTATAATATATGTTAGTTTAACATGTTTTCACATGTGTTTGTTGTATAGGTTTCCCTGGCAATGTATTAGGATTTTTGTCTGTTTCATCATTCCGTGCGCCGGTCCACGTCATGGACGCACCGGCCACGTGACATGTGACTGTCTGTGAGCCGATGCTGGATTTCCGGGACTCGGGCCGTAGCGGGGGATGGAGAAGCAGCCAACACGTCCGGTGGGTGCGTTATATAAGTTTGTTTTCTTTGTCATTATGTATCTTTGTCATCCTGATGAAGGGGCATGTGGCCCCGAAACGTTGATGAGACTATGATGTACGAATAAAACCAGCACATTTTTTTCATCATTTGCTTGGACCTTGAGTGCCGCCTCTTGCGTTGGTATATATATATATATATATATATATATATATATATATATATAAAAAGACTTTTGGTGTCCGCACTCAAGGAAAAAGATTTAGTCAACAATGTGGTGCTCCTCAAAGATCCAAAATAAGCATCCAAATACAGAACCAATATAAAGATAGGGCACTCACCAGGTATTATAGTAGAAAATTTAAATCACACCTCTATATGTGTGACCAGTGTACTGATTCTAGAATGAGGTGTGATATTTTGACATCAGCTGTGCTCACGCTGAAACATCAGCATTTTGTTTATGTTCCCCACCAGTTACATTTGTGTGCGCTCTGGTGGGGGGAGTGTTTCTGAGTTGACATGCATTAGGCGTTCTCTGTGAAACGCAGCGTGTCAGGCTCCATCTTGGATGTGGCATGATTGAGTTTACTATGTTGATTTTTCTTCACTCGCATATGCTACAGTGCTGTTATGTAAGGTTGATTTTGAGCACTATTGGATGAGTTCCTGTTTCTGGGTGGGCTGGATTGAGTCAATTAAAGGTTCAGAGGTATTCTGTGTGCTATTTAAGGTGGTTCCCATACACTGGTGATCAGTGGTTGTGGAGAGACCTATATGTTTATGTCCTGAAGACGGTCCCTAAGTGGATTGAGACGTTGAACTTTATGTCTTAGCAGACAAGTAATAAAGATGTGATTTTAATTTTCTACCATAATACCTGGTGAGTGCCCTCTTTTTCTATTGGGTCTATATATATATATATATATATATATATATATATACAGTATATATATATATATATATATATACACACAGTATATATATATATATATATATATATATATATATATATGTTTAAGAAAAATAAAATAAATATATATACAACAACAAATGTTACATATGTCAATGTTGACATCTTTAAAGCTTTTCTTTCCTAAGTACTTTCTTAAATATTTGTTTCACACTGAGATTAATGCTACGTGGTTATAAAATAACAGACAGTAACCATTTAAAGTAAAAGCTAATGTAAAAGTAACAAGTTGCAGGTGACATTTTTTATCTCTAAATGTTTTATCGAGGATATACTGTATAGTACTGTAACTTTGAGAACATTGCATCATTAGTATTTATACATCTTAAAAACATTGTAAAACTTAATGCGGGAGGAATTTAGACACATAACTTCACAGTGGAAATTACATTAGATGTCTGACTTTGTACTTATTTCTCTCCATTTGGTTAATATATGTCAGGAACTAGGAGAGCAATAGAAATCTAAAAATGTACACCAGAGGAATAAGCTATATCTATAAGAAAGCAACACATCAGTAATATGTAAATATAGTTACTTGCTTATAGGCAAATCATATTTACTGTTGATAAAATGACTCTTGCCGTAACATTATTAATTATGAAAAGATATAGAACTATTTTCTAGAAATATCGTGTTTAAAATGTAGTTTGATGAATTTTGCATTTTCTATTACAAAAACTGCATATTATATTACTGGTTTTAGATGCCTAGTTCATCTGACATTCTCATATTTTTCGTCCCACTGTTATGGAGACAAAATTACTTGCCCTAGGAATTAGCAATACACTAAGTACAAATCCGTAAATCTCTCAACATCATTGTTACATAGTCACTTAACCATCAGCTAGTCCTTTATGATAGTTGAATTTTATGCTGAAATACAATATACATGAATATTGAGTCAGTGATTACAGATTTTTTGTCACATAAGACAATTTGATTACCGTATTACATTTAAGTACAAGGAAGTATCTAAAATGTCACTGATTTTAGAAAAGGGCTCTCAATTTTCTGTTACTTGCTTAAAAATAGCTGGTGATGTTGTTCCAGGGACAATTTTCATCCACATGAATTCATCAGCTTACCTGATTTATATCATGCTGTCGTTTACTGTTTTTTTTTTCAGGGTCCTTTGCATTGAAGAATTTTTCCAGACAGGATAAGAGATTGGCTATATTACTAAATAACTATGAAATGCCGCACTACAAGGACATTTGGTCAAATCTCTTCCCCAGCAATATTTTATTACATATTTAATTCCCTAAAGAAATAGATTGTTATATCCCTACTATAAATTACCCTGATAAACATCCCTAAAGGTATATACCTAACATTGCAGGGGAAAATAGCTTTAGCAAATATTTATTTGTTCTGCTCTGTCTCTATCCTGACCAACCCGACTTCACCCCAATATGGCCAACTATACCCAATTTTGTAGAAGCCCCAACTCCATAGTAAAAATATTTGCACTGTTTGTGATAATTGGGACTCTTCTGCACAGTCCACTTTAATAATAATGATTTTGGGAGCAGACAATTTTACTTCACCTGGGTGTGTCCTTAAAAGAAATGTAATATCATACATGTTTAAACTGATCCTGTCAGCATTTTCATGCAGCATATACAGTAGATGTTAGTATAACATTAGTGGTTAAAGGTTAGACAAGCCCTTGATGGTATAATGGGCTCATACATTCACAGTGAATATTAGAATAACAACTCCAATCAATGACTAGCATAAGCAAGTTTTTCAAAACTCTTGTGATCCGCTGACATAGATATACCAGTAATTGGATGGTGACAAAACCAACAATGTTGCAGGAGTGTTTGTGTGTTAATTACTTAAATGTCATTCAGCAGTACAAACTGCAGTGCAAATTTCACTTATTATGGTACTCACGCAACCAATGTTGGTCTCAACTTTATATCAGCACTGCATTAAGTCTGATGTAAACATCCACTGTCGGATGCCAAGGTGGTGACATCAGCTTACTACTAAGTTGCATGATCAGTGCTCAATGGAAAACAAATGCCATTATTCCCAAGTCCGAGACAGGCAGGACCTAGGGAGAAGGATCCAAGTTAGGGATGCTATACATCCCGGACTTCCCGGGATCGTACCAGTTTTCGGCCTTCCATCCCGGCATTCCAATAACTGTCCTGGTTACTGTAAGGTGGAAGAGTCAGAAGCCAGTGGCACCGGAGGGTGGAAGACAAAGCCATGTAGGATGCTCCTGCGCAATCTGGTGATGCAGCCATGGGTCCCTGGTGGCCGCCATCATGTTATGACATCAATGAGGGCCCATTGTCAAGGCCTGCAGGCAGTCTGGATTTCGATGTTTTTCTAGAAGGATCATTCTTTCCCAGACCAGGTCTCACCATCCCAAGAGGAGTCCCAGGGTGAGATGCATCAATGCATATTTTGTGGTCAAACTGTGGCCACTTACCGCATATGGACAAAGCTCCGCAATGCAATACATATGGGCATATGATCTTCTATTCGCATTTCTCCCTGAGAGGGACCCAATTGGCCTGGGCATCACTCGACACATGCACAGAAGGACTCCCAGGACCTAAACCCAGAAATCCTTCTATTGCAAAGGACAGCTCTTACTGGGAGAGCTGTCCTTTGTGATTTTCTTCAAGCATAAAAACTTAGTAAACGCTGTTATGCTTGCAATAGGTGGTGGGGTGCATTGCATTCAAAAAGCAATGCGTTATACATCCTTCCCCCAAAGAGAGAATACAGTAGATAGAGAATATATAGAGAGTGAGACAGAGAGCATAGATAGGGGGAGATGTACAATACTAAGTCTTGGAGAGAGATAAAGTGGAAAGATATAAAGTACCAACCAACCAGCTCCTGTCATTTCACAGACTGTGTTTGAAAAAATAACAATTAGGAGCTGATTGGCTGGTACTTTGGGTGGAATACATGAAGCATCGCATTTTGGATGTGATCAAGAGATAAGAGCTGTCCTTTGCAGTATCTGGACTTCTGGGTTGATGACCTGGGAGTCCCTCTGTGCAAGCGCTGCTGTCAGCCAATGTGCAGGCCTCGGGGGAACCTGGGATGTAACCTATTGGATCCCTTTCGGGGAAGTTTCCCAATAAGAAGCCCATAGGTTTCTATTAGGCAACTCCATCCGAGATGATATTGTCTATCAGGTCCAAGAAAGCTTTCTGGAGCTTGGTGCATATGGAAAATGCAGTCAAACAGCCAAAAACTTAATTTTTTTGTGGTTCAACTACATTTTTAGCTTCGATGCATTCCGTCCTTTGTCTCTCTCCACTTTATCTCTCTCCAAGGCTTGCTATATATACCCTATACAGAGAGAGAGACAGAGAGTATAGATTGATAGAGACTGCTGCACTGCTGAGGCTGCTAACTGCTGACTTTGCACCAGCACCAGGTTGTGACAGTAACACACACAGTTACAATCACTGTAAAATTTCAAACAAACAGACAACACAAACTGTATACTCAGTGGCGCCACTAGGTGGGTGCGGGAGGTAAATGATTACACCAGGTGTCAACCTCCAAGGGGGTGGTATCAAAATGCTGACTCCTCAGTCAGCTTTGCCCTGCACTGTGATGTTATTGTGCAGTGCCCAGTTTCCAATCACAGAGGAGGAGCCTACTGGCTGCAAAGGGTGCCGCCAACTCCAGTGACACCGCTGTGTATACTTGTCTCGATCATCTTAACCTAAAACCAGCTCTTTCTTAAACTTTATATGCCCCAAAGTGCGCTGTCTTGGAGGTATCATGGACTTCTCCCTCTCCTTCAAACCACACATTTAGCACCTCTTGCAGTCCTGCCATTTCCATCTCAAATATATTTCCAAGATCAGACCCTTTCTCACCCAGGATGCTACTAAAACCCTCATGCACTCACTGGTCATCTCCAGATTGGACTACTGTAACCTCCTCCTATCTGGACTCCCCAACTCCCATCTCTCTCCACTCCAATCTGTCCTCAATGCCGCTGCTTGGCTCATCTTCCTCTCCAAACATTCTACATCTGCCTCCCCTCTCCTACAAGCCCTCCACTAGCTCCCCTTTCCCTTCAAAATCTAATTCAAGAATCTTATATTCACTTACAAAGCCCTCACCCATTCCCCTCCAATTTACATCTCTGACCTCATCTTCCATCCACCCTCTTCACTCAACACATGCACGCCACCACTCCTGCCAACTGATTACTTTCTCCCACTCCCACCTTGAAGATTTTGCCTATACTGCTGCCCACCTCTGGTACTTTCTCCCTCCCCCCCTTAGATTCTCCACCTCTCTACAGATCTTCAAACAGGCTCTCAAGACCCACTGCTTCATCAAATCCTTCCAGCTCTTACCCTAACCTGCTGCTACATGCTCCTTCCACCCTGTCACCCCGTTTATGTCACGCCTGTTTGTCTCCCCCTCCCCTTTATAATGTAAGCTCTCATGAGCAGAGCCCTCTGCCCTCTTGTGCTTCTCCTTACTTATACTTTCATCTAGTCCTCACTTCCCACTAGGATACCTAACATTTGGTTGTTTATACTGTTTCTTACTTTAGTGGTATGACTACTAATGCAGCAATGTGTAGAAATGTCCTTGTCCTGCATTGTATTGTACTGTAAATCACTGGTTTCTTGTTCACTTATTTGTTTATGTACTTTGTAAGGTGTTGAGGAACACTTGTGACACCATATAAATAAAGGATAATAATAATAATAATAATAATAATAATAATAATAATAATAATAATAATAATAATAATACTAAAAACATGGGGTTGTGCAACTGTATGCTGTATTCATTTTAGAGATGAGCGGGTTTGGATTTACTCGGATTTACTCGGATTTCAAAACGGCATTTTATTGGCTATCGGCTATCACGTGTTTTGGATAGCCAATAAAATAAATCCGAACTAATCCGAACTTGCTTTAAAATGGCGATAAGAACCAAGTAAATCCGAACCCGCACATCTCTAATTCATTTATATTCTGTATGGAAAATATGTCAAACTGTATGTTTGTTTCTATTATGTATGAACTGTTGCACATGTCAGCTTGACCACAGAATAAGGAGATTTGTGTTCCAGACCTCCTTATCTTCTCCTTTTTGAGCATAAAGAAATTGTGTCACTGTCCTACGAAGGTGACAAAACCTTTTGAAGCCAAAGGGTAATGAAATTGACCATGTTATATGACATTGTAGATCACTGAATTCCAAATATTTCCTGCTGGATGGAAAATGCAAGTCACATATCATTATGACAAGAGATATGTTGTAAATTCTGTGGGCTCTGCTAAATTGACAGATTTAATCTGTTTAAGAAGAAACAAACAGAGAGCTGTGTGTCCATAAAATAAATGTCACTCAGCATTCAATGTCCATTCATTGGGGAGCAGCCGAAGTGCTGTGGATGCACCAAATTCTTTATTTGTGAAACCCCTCACAACAGAAGTCCTAAGGTCTCCATCATAAGTGTCCCAGAACTCTGTGTTATTCCTTTTTTATTTCTGAAATTATTTGCATGGTAATCTGTATTGATAATTTTTAGATTTAAGCCTTAGAACATTTTTCAGGTTAAACACATTTAATCTAGCATATTCCCCATGATTCCTATTGAACCTGTTATTCCCTTTGGTGGTGGCAGTGTGAATTTGGTAAGTGACCGAGGTGTGCCATAGTCACGACCAGCTGTTCCAGATTGCTGTATTTGAAAGTCGGCCCGGGTTCATGACAATACTGAATACTATATTGTCTGTTTATTATCTCTCGGGTAGATATGCTAAGCCTTGGAGAGAAATAAAGTGAGAATAGATCAAGGGGATGCAGTTAAAATATGACGGAGGGAATTCTGGCGGTCAGAATCCCAGCGCCAGAATCCCGACACCTGTCAAAATCCCAGTGCCAGCATCCCAACCGCCATAATCCCAAAGGTAAGTAGCAGGGTTAAGGGGATGTTTAGTGTTAGTGTTAGGCAGTAGGGGGAGGGTTAGGGTTAGGCACTAAAGGGGGAGGGTTAGGTTTAGGGTGTGGGGAGGGGAAGGTTAGGTTAAGGCACTAGGAGGGAGGTTAGAGTTAGGCATCTGGGAGACAGGGTTAGGGTTATGGTAGGGACAGGGGCAGGGTTAGGATACTGACTGACAAAGTGTCATTATTCTAACCCTGTCGGGATGCCGGCATCCACATTCTGACTGCCATGATCCCGAACGCCGGCATCCCGTACCCATCCCAGATAAAGAGGCCTATTCACTAAGCCTTGGAGAGAGATAAAGTACCAATCAATCAGCTCCAGTCATTTTTCAAATAGCCTGTAAAGTGACAGGAGCTGATTGGTTGGTACTTTATCTCTCTCCGCTTTATCTCTCTCTAAGGGTTAGTGAATAGACTCAAAAGTACCAACCAATCAGCTCCTAATTGTCATTTTTCAAACACAGTACACTTCATCTCACTCCAAGGCCAAGTACATCTCCCCCATAGTCTGTTTGCTGGAAGCTGCCTCCAAGTCTGCTGACTGCTTAGCCTGGCCGGAACCATTTTTTTTTATTACTTGGACTTGATTTGACAAATCTTGCCCTGCAATATAAGGGAGAAAAATATATATTTTTGTATTTGCACTTGGACTTGTCTTGGACTCTAGGCCGTATTACTAAGACGTGCTGGATAAATTGTGAATGTTAAATGTGCCTTAAATGTCCAAACATGACCAAACTCTATGTGCAGCCAGTATTTTGTCTTCATGGTAATATAATTCCCATATTAAGGGGTTTATCTATTAGGGCTGTGGTACAGGCTGACTTTGCCGTCAGGATTCCTGTGAATGTGTTACGGGTTTTTAATTTTTGAACTATAGCAACCCTAATCCAAGTTGGGAGAGGTACATGCACTCCTTTTTGTTTTGACGTGTCTCATCTGTAGTGCAGTTCCATCAGAGGAAATCTCTAATTAACTGCTATAATCAAACAGATGAATATTTTTTGGAACTTACATAGTTTCTTTTGTAAATTGAGCAGACCCTATCCCTATCCACCATTGTGAGCCTGCTGATGTTAAACAAATTTCAAGAGAATGCATGTTACCTAAACTGATAGTTATGAATATCTTGCAAAATTACTGGGCTCTGCAAGAGATATTATTTTACAAAACTCCGGGTACTCATAGAGTTAAACATTTAGAAATGTAAGGTATTACTTGTTTTAATTTCACACACATTACAGTGTTTTTGATAAATATGTATAGACATTAAATTATAGTAAAGGTAAAGTTTACTCAATTGCGGTTTCACCGCGCATTTTGAAATCGATGGACATCATTGGTGGTTCGGAGAACCAAACCATTGGGTTTGTTATTCAGTGTTTTGCTGATATTTTCAAAACCATCATTGGTGTAGATGAAACCCATGGAAGCCATTGCTAAACCAGCTGCAAACCAATGAAATTCCACCAGAGACCATTACCCAATTTCTGGAACTTTACTGTTGGTTAGCTAAATCCATATGTACTTTTGACATGACAATAATCTTATAGAAATGTGGACAACTCCTTATTTTCTTAGCAAGGGTTGTGAGGTGGCCTGGAAGTTAAATTGTAGTGTTTACAGTGATATAAAAAGTGATTTTGTGTTGTCTTATTATTTTTTGGTCTGTATCTATTACATTCATGTGTGTGTTTGTGTGTGAGTGTTGTTGGCTTAAAGTAAGTGTTTTCTGTTTGTTTGTTTGTTTGTTTGTTTGTTTGTTTGTTTGTTTGTTTGTTTGTTCTGGTAAAACAAATATAAGTAAAACATTGGATTTTAAAATAAGTTCTTTAGTCTCCTCTATAGTACCATACTATGAGGTAATTTTGAGGAGTCAAGTGACGAAGACTTCACTAAGGCCTAAACGCCAGTTATAATCCACTATACAGACTTGATCAATGCAATGGGTCCATTAAAAATGGAAAATGAGACCACTGCTGAAAATGTTTCCCAGATATTAAAAGACAAGTTAAGCAGAAGATGGCAAAGGTGAGGAAGGCTGATGTGGCCAAAGTTGGTGGTGCCTCTATTACCATAGTATACATTTTTTAGGAAGAGGAGGTGCTGCTGCTGACTGGGTGATTAGACACCTCTGGCAGTTCATAGTGTTGTGTTTATATGTGTATGTTATGGGTCAGTGTTTCATTAGCTCTTATCAAAGGTGCGTGGACCGTAACAAAATGGCCGTCAGGCTGATATTGCCACAGGATGACCATCCTGACATCCAACATGTTAAGTGCTATGAAAACTTATTTGCACTGTAAGCTGTGCTGATATTTTAAAATTGTATGTACCTGCATTGTGGTGTTGATTTTCACTACAATCCAAGACTTACTGTATATTTCACTAGATACTATAAACAGTTTTCATATGGAATAAGATGAGCTGGTTTATATTTTGTCTTCATGAAACAGTTTTGTGCTACAAATTTACAGACATTGAAATTACCATGGAGATTTTGGCTGGGGATTTTGTAAAGGACATTTAGCTTGTCTGCTCTGATCTCTTTACAGCTAGTGGCAGAGTCTGGCTTTGAAAACTTATCTTGGCATCAGTCCAGGTAACCTCACAAAGTGAAACTCTTTGGCATGATGCATCACGACAAGATTTGTGACTTGATTCCTGAGAACTTGTTTATCAAGGTTGTTACATTTGATGTAGATCATTAGTCTGGAAGGTTTATACTGCCAGCCAGATGCTGGCTCAGGTTTGTGCTGAATCTATAAAGGAATGACATAAATGCCCAGAGAAGGATAATGTGGTACCCTGCCAAACCCCTCCCCTAATTTTTACTACAGTCGCTGTCCATATTAGAAGGATGTGTAAATGAATGCATAGGCTCATGTTATGTTCTTTAATATCTACATGTTATGTAGTGTGACTTATGTGTTTATGTTAACTACATTGCAAAGCATCTCTGACCATGATAACTATCCCAAAATTCCATTACAGATTAGCAAATGATAAAACATCTCTACATCTTTACAGGCTGCTATTTGTGTCTAGTTGAATATCATGTTTAAAGTTACAATAAAACTGAAATACCTTAAGACAGAAAAACAAATATTTATGGGTTTTATGTAACAGGGTCCAAGATTACAGAGCCAGAGTGATTTCCATGAGTTTTCCGCTTAATTTAAAGTGCCAAACAGTTATAAGGCTGGTATTACCTTGGAACTGATTGTTGCTTTAAATTAAGCAGCTTACTCGACAAAATCAAGCCAATTCCATAAACTCAGAACCTATTACATGACCCCCTAAATCACAGTTTCACTGTATATATGTTTATTTTTATAAACATATCTTTTTTTTTTTAATACATTTATTTTTCTTTTTTATAAAATATGTCTTTTGTATTCCATTCTTAGATATAAGCATTTGTATTTAGGAAATGTAGCAAGAAAGCAAGTGGGAATAAGGCATTTACACAGTAGGCGCCAGTGACGTGCAGTGAGGTCAATGTCTGGGGAGGCACACATGTATAAAAACTAGGGGTGTGCACAGGCCACTTTTCGTGTTTTGTGTTTTGGTTTTGGATCTGGATCTTTCTTCGTGTTTTGGATCTGGATTGGTTTTGCCAAAACCACCCTTCCGTGTTTTGGGTTCTGGGTTTTGTGTTTTGGATCTGTATTTTTTTGAAAAAAAGCATAAAAACAGCTAAAATCACAGAATTTGTAGGTTTTTCTGCTCCTATGCTATTATTAACCTCAATAACCTTAATTTCCACTCATTTCCAGTCTATTCTGAACACCTCACACCTCACAATAGTGTTTTTATGTCCAAAAGGTTGCACCGAGGTAGCTGGATTACTATGGTAAGCGACACGAGTGGGCGGCACAAACACATGACCCATCTAGGAGTGACACTGCAGTGGCAGACAGGATGGCAGTTAGAAAAACTAGGCCCCAAACTGTACATAATGCAAAGAAAAATAAGAGGTGCAAGATGGAATTGTCCTTGGGCCCTCCCACCCACCCTTATGTTGTATAAACAGGACATGCACACTTTAACAAACCAATCATTTCAGCGCCAGGGTCTGCCACACAACTGTGGCTGAAATGATTGGTTCGTTTGGGTCCCCACAAAACAAGCTGCCAATTAATGTGTCCCTGCACAAACTGGCTCTACGGAGGCAAGATGTCATCCTCATCCTCCTCATCCACCGATTCCTCACCCTCTTCAGTGTGTACATCCTCATCCTCACAAAGTATTAACTCGTCCCCACTTGAATCCACCACCACAGGTCCCTCTGTACCTTCTGGAGGCTGGTCTCCCTGGAAGAGCTGATAATTCATTTTGATGAACATCATCTTCTCCACATTCTGTGGAAGCAACCTCCTACGCCTTTCGCTGACAAGGTTCCCGGCTGCACTAAACACTCTTTCGGAGTACACACTGGAGGGGGGGCAACTCAGGTAAAATAGAGCCAGTTTGTACAGGGGCCTCCAAATTGCCTCTTTTTCCTGCCAGTACAGGTATGGACTGTCTGACATGCCTACTTGGATGCTGTCACCGATGTAATCCTCCACCATTCTGTCAATGGTGACAGTATCATATGCAATGACAGTAGACATGTCAGAAATTGTTGCCAGGTCCTTCAGTCCGGACCAGATGTCCAAACTTGGTCCTGCCTGCCCTGCATCACCGCCAGCGGGTTGCTTAGGATACCTATGTTTTTTCCTGGCAGCCCCAGTTGCGGGAGAAAATGAAGAAGGAGCCGTTGACGTGTCACGTTCCGCTTCAGCTGACAGTGTGTTCACCAGCAGGTCTTTGCACCTCTGCAGGCTTATGTCAGCCGGAAAGAGAGACACCACATAGGCTTTAAACCTAGGATCGAGCACGGTGGCCAAAATGTAGTGGTCTGATTTCAACAGATTGACCACCCTGGAATCCTGGCAAAGCGAATGAAGGGCTTCATCCACAAGTCCCACATGCCGAGCGGAATCGCTCCGTCTTAGCTCCTCCTTCACTTTCTCCAGCTGCTTCTGCAAAAGCCTGATGAGGGGAATGACCTGACTCAAGCTGGCAGTGTCTGAACTGACTTCACGTGTGGCAAGTTCGAAGGGCTGGAGAACCTTGCACAACACGGAAATCATTCTCCACTGCGCTTGAGTCAGGTGCATACCCCCTCCTTTGCCTATGTCATAGGTGGGTGTATAGGCTTGTATGGCCTTTTGCTGCTCCTCCATCCTCTGAAGCATATAGAGGGTTGAGTTCCACCGCGTCACAACCTCTTGCTTCAGGTGATGGCGGGGCAGGTTCAAGAGTGTTTGCTGGCGCTCCAGTCTTCGGCACGCAGTCGCTGAATGGCGAAAGTGGCCAGAAATTTTTCGGGCCACCCAAAGCGTCTCCTGCACGCCCCTGTCGCTTTTCAGAAAATTCTGCACCACCAAGTTTATTGTGTGAGCAAAACATGGGACGTGCTGGAATTTGCCCAGATGTAATGCCCACACAATATTGGTGGCGTTGTCAGATATCACAAATCCCCAGGAGAGTCTAAGTGGGGTAAGCCACTGGGCGATGATTTCCCTCAGTTTCTCTAAGAGGTTGTCGGCGGTGTGCCTCTTACTGAAACCGGTGATACACAGCGTAGCCTGCCTTGGAACGAGCTGGCGTTTCTGAGATGCTGCTACTGGTGACGCTGCTGCTGTTGCTGCGTAAGGTGATACATCTACCCAGTGGGCTGTCACAGTCATATAGTCCTTAGTCTGCCCTGTTCCACTTGTCCACATGTCCGTGGTTAAGTGGACATTGTGTACAACAGCATTTTTCAGGACACTGAGGACACTTTTTCTGACGTTTCTGTACAGTCTCGGTATCGCCTGCCTAGTGAAGTGGAATCTAGACGGGATTTGGAACCGGGGACACACTACCTCCATCAATTGTCTAAATCCCACTGCACTAATGGCGGATACCGGACGCACGTCTAACACCAACATAGCAGTCAAGGCCTCAGTTATACGTTTTGCTTCAGGATGACTGCTGTCGTACTTCATCCTCCTTGCTAAGGACTGTTGGAGGGTCAATTGTTTAGTAAAAGTAGTGGTGTTCCTACTTCCTCTCTGGGATGATGAATGACTCCCAGCAGCAGCAACAGCAGCAGCGGCAGCAGTAGGCGTAGCAATGCAGGATCCTCCGGAGGAATCCCGGATAGGAGAGTCAGTCATGCCAGTGACATGGCCTGCAGGACTACTTCCGATCCTGACTAAGGAGGAAATTGACGAGGAGGGAGTTGACAGTGTGGTTTGCAGGCGCTTGGATACAACAGGACAACGGGATTTAGGTGTCCCTGGACTGCTTACGGTCTTAGCCAAAGTTTCTGAACTTGACAGTAACTTTTTATGAACGTGCTGCAGGTGCCGTATAAGGGAGGATGTTCCTAGGTGGTTGACGTCCCTACCCCTACTTATTTCACCTTCACATATGGTACATATGGCAAGACAGTTGTTGTCCGGATTTGGATAGAAATATTGCCAGACCAAAGAGGTGGAATGTTTGGTCTTCTGCCCAGGCATGACCGTGATGGGCTTTTTCATCCCACGGACAACAACTGTCTCCCCCGGAGCCTGATTTAAACAAACCACATCACCATCAGAATCCTCCTCGCCAACTTCCTCCTCAGCACCAGCTACACCAGTATCCTCATCCTGTTGTACTTCAACAGTGACATCTTCAATTTGCATATCAGTAAGTGGACTGTGGGTGCTCCTTTCAGCACTTGCAGGGAGCGTGCAAATGGTGGAAAGAGCCACCTCTTCCCGTCCAGTGCTGGGAAGGTCAGGCATCGCAACCACCACCACACTTGGACTCTCCTTGGGGATTTGTGATATCTTCTTAGAAAGCACAGTTCTTCGCTGTGCTTTTGCCAGCTTAACTCTTTTGATTTTTTTAGTGGGAGGAGGGCTTCCATCGTCATGTGAAGCTGAACCACTAGTCATGAACATACTAGGGATCGACCTTAGCCGTTCCTTGCCACTCCGCGTCGTAAATGGCATATTGGCAAGTTTACGTTTCTCTTCAGCTGATTTAAATGTTTTTTTCAAGGTCATTTTCCTGAACTTTGTCATTTGGGATTGTATGTGCCCTCTACTATGACACTGGGCATCGGCCTTGGCAGACGACGTTGATGGCATGTTATCGTCTATGTCATGACTAGTGGCAGCAGCTTCAGCACTAGGAGGAAGTGGTTCTTGATCTTTCTCTATTTTATTTTTATCGGAGAAAGTTTGGTCCTCCATTTATGTTATATCGATTTGATATATACGTGCGGCTAAACACAGAAAATAATTTTTTTTTGGTTTGGACTGGAGTGTACTTTGGGGGTTACAGCACCCTTTAACGGTCAAGCCAGCCGGCCCTTTACTTATGACACAGGTGCACGCTTGGCACTACTTTGTTGATGCACGTGCGGCTACTGCACACACAATTCACAAACACAGAAAATATTTTTTTTTTTGGTTTGGACTGGAGTGTACTTTGGGGGTTACAGCACCCTTTAACGGTCAAGCCAGCCGGCCCTTTACTTATGACACAGGCGCACGCTTGGCACTACTTTGTTGATGCACGTGCGGCTACTGCGCACACAATTCACAAACACGGAAAATCATTTTTTGGGGGGTTTGGACTGGAGTGTACTTTCGGGGGTTACAGCACCCTTAACGGTCAAGCCAGCCGGCCCTTTACTTATGACACAGGCGCACGCTTGGCACTACTTTGTTGATGCACGTGCGGCTACTGCGCACACAATTCACAAACACAGAAAATAATTTTTTTTTGGTTTGGACTGGAGTGTACTTTGGGGGTTACAGCACCCTTTAACGGTCAAGCCAGCCGGCCCTTTACTTATGACACAGGCGCACGCTTGGCACTACTTTGTTGATGCACGTGCGGCTACTGCGCACACAATTCACAAACACAGAAAATAATTTTTTTTTTGGTTTGGACTGGAGTGTACTTTCGGGGGTTACAGCACCCTTTAACGGTCAAGCCAGCCGGCCCTTTACTTATGACACAGGCGCACGCTTGGCACTACTTTGTTGATGCACGTGCGGCTACTGCACACACAATTCACAAACACAGAAAATATTTTTTTTTTTGGTTTGGACTGGAGTGTACTTTGGGGGTTACAGCACCCTTTAACGGTCAAGCCAGCCGGCCCTTTACTTATGACACAGGCGCACGCTTGGCACTACTTTGTTGATGCACGTGCGGCTACTGCGCACACAATTCACAAACACGGAAAATCATTTTTTTGGGGGTTTGGACTGGAGTGTACTTTCGGGGGTTACAGCACCCTTAACGGTCAAGCCAGCCGGCCCTTTACTTATGACACAGGCGCACGCTTGGCACTACTTTGTTGATGCACGTGCGGCTACTGCGCACACAATTCACAAACACAGAAAATAATTTTTTTTTTGGTTTGGACTGGAGTGTACTTTGGGGGTTACAGCACCCTTTAACGGTCAAGCCAGCCGGCCCTTTACTTATGACACAGGCGCACGCTTGGCACTACTTTGTTGATGCACGTGCGGCTACTGCGCACACAATTCACAAACACAGAAAATATTTTTTTTTTTGGTTTGGACTGGAGTGTACTTTGGGGGTTACAGCACCCTTTAACGGTCAAGCCAGCCGGCCCTTTACTTATGACACAGGCGCACGCTTGGCACTACTTTGTTGATGCACGTGCGGCTACTGCGCACACAATTCACAAACACAGAAAATAATATTTTTTTTGGTTTGGACTGGAGTGTACTTTGGGGGTTACAGCACCCTTTAATGGTCAAGCCAGCCGGCCCTTTACTTATGACACAGGCGCACGCTTGGCACTACTTTGTTGATGCACGTGCGGCTACTGCGCACACAATTCACAAACACAGAAAATAATTTTTTTGGGGGTTTGGACTGGAGTGTACTTTCGGGGGTTACAGCACCCTTAACGGTCAAGCCAGCCGGCCCTTTACTTATGACACAGGCGCACGCTTGGCACTACTTTGTTGATGCACGTGCGGCTACTGCGCACACAATTCACAAACACAGAAAATAATTTTTTTTTTGGTTTCGACTGGAGTGTACTTTCGGGGGTTACAGCACCCTTTAACGGTCAAGCCAGCCGGCCCTTTACTTATGACACAGGCGCACGCTTGGCACTACTTTGTTGATGCACGTGCGGCTACTGCGCACACAATTCACAAACACAGAAAATAATATTTTTTTTGGTTTGGACTGGAGTGTACTTTGGGGGTTACAGCACCCTTTAACGGTCAAGCCAGCCGGCCCTTTACTTATGACACAGGCGCACGCTTGGCACTACTTTGTTGATGCACGTGCGGCTACTGCGCACACAATTCACAAACACAGAAAATATATTATTTTTTTAGCACTTGGGTGGAGCACCCCTGATGGACAGAGCACCCCCTGGACAACACTACAGCACCCCTTTAGGACTTGGACACTGCACAGGACTTTGGAGTGGACACAGCCCCTATGGAGAACTGACTGCACAACACACTGGACTTTGAAGTAGTGGACACAGCCCCTATTAACAACAGCAGCACAGCACAACACAGCCAGCCCCTATGGACTTTGAAGTAGTGGACAACAGCAGCACTACACTACACTACACTACACAGCCATAACTCCCACCCTCCCTCTTCACTGTCCACAGCCGAGTGAGAAAATGGCGCCGACGCGGGTACCTTATATAGGATCCAAAACCCGTGAGACTCGGAAGGCGGGATGATGACGTTTTGCCTCGATTTCAGATCCGAGTCAGGCGGGAAAAATCGAGCCTGACTCGGATCGGACTCAGATCGGGGGGGCTCGGGGGGGTTCGGATTTCAGAAATCCGAACCCGCTCACCCCTAATAAAAACACAGTTTTTATATCAATACTCTGGAGCATGACAGGGAGTATGATAGGGGAGGGAGTATGACAGTTGAGGCTCTGCATTCCCTGCCTACCCTGACTGCACGTCCCTGGTGAGCGCACTAGCTTGCATAGTATTTGTCAACAGTGAAAAAAATTGGAAATTAGAAATCAAGGAAGAAAGGGTAATTTTTAAGGGTGTTCCTTAGGATGCTTCAATCAGCTCTGCACTTACCGGTGCTGCTGACCCCTCCAAGTGACGTAATGATGCTATGCGCCATGATGTTAGGCACTAAGGGGCAGGCCAGCAAAGGGAGCTGTTTAGCCCTGTTATGGCACTGATCCCCATGTTCCCTAGTTCCATGATTCCATGTGTTGTGTGATTCAGATGAATGTGCAGATAAAAAAACATTGGCCATTTGCATGCGCCATTGACACTGCATCCACCAAATACCTTTATTGACAGGTGTGGTAATAAATTTTCCCTATATTGCAAGACTAAAATAATTGCACTAAGAATACATTATTTGTGCTCATATATTATACAAATACAATCGCGGCTCGCAGGCGGTGCCAGATGTAAAATGCTGTCCCTTCTTTTGATTGGCAGCCCAGCCATGAGCTAAGATTGGCTGGCAGCCGATACCAACTTTAATCTGCAATGCAGCCAGCACCTGATGCTCCCAGTACCGTCCCAGCACAGATAGAGAGAGGGGAGGGGGTGACAGAGGGAATCAGTTAGAGAGAGGGGCAGGAGGTTACAGAGGGAATCAGACAGAGGAAAGGGTGTGAGAGAGGGAATCCGCTACAGAGAGGAGCAGGGGGTAACAGAGGGGAAGGGGTGAGAGGGAAGCAGGCAGTGAGAAGTGTGGGGGGTGAGAGGTGCAGGGAGTGAAATGGAAACAGGGGCTTAAAGGGTAGCAAGGAGTGAGAGGGGTATGGGGTAAGTAAAGGAGAGAGATATGCAGGTGATCAGACACAAAGGAGAGTATATAGGGAGTAAGAGGGTTACCTAGGATGAAGATATTAATATACTGTATAAGGAGAGTGACAAAGAAAACAGATAAGAAAAAGCAGAAGGGACACATGGCAGTCATAAGAGAGGTGAACAAACTTTGTTCAACATAGTCCGAAACTAGGATTTTTGTAACCCAGGGCAAGGCAGTAATTTGGTGCCCTCCCCCCCCCCCCCCAGTGTCTCTGCAGCAGTCTGTGTCACTTCCCATATCACTGCAGCAGCCTGTGTCTCGCCCACCTATATCGCTGCAGCACCCTGTGTTTGTGTAACCTTACCTGTTACAGTGACTTAGAGCGTGGTACCGTGATAGGATGCCACTTATGCAATAAGATGGTTTGTGAAATTTCATCCCTGCTGTAAGTGATATTATTAGAAAGAGGAAGCGTTTAGGAACAACAGCAACTCAGCCACAAAGCAGAAGACCACGTAAAATCACAGAGCGGAGTCAATGACTGCTAATGCACATGGTGCTGGTTCCATAGATGAAGAGTTCCAAACTTCCACTGGCATTAATGTAAGTACAAAAACTGTGCGGCGGGAGCTTAGTGGAATGGGTTTCCATAGCCAAGCAGCTGCATGCAAGCCTCACATCACCAAGTCCAATGCCAAGCGTCAGATGGAGTGGTGTAAAGCACACAGACACTGGACTGTGGAGCAGTGGAAACGTACTCTGTGGAGTGATGAATCATGCGTCTCTGTTCAGCAGTCAGCAGTCAGCAGTCAGATGGGCGAGTCTGGGTTTGGAGGATGCTGGGAGAACGTTACCTTCCTGACTGCATTGTGCCATAGAGTGAAGTTTGGTGGAGGGGGGATAATGGTATGGAGCTGTTTTTCAGGGTTTGAGCAAGGCTCCTTATCTCCAGTGAAGGGCAATCTTAATGCTTCAGCATACCAAAACATTTTGGACAATGCTATGCTTCCAACTTTGTGGCAACAGTTTGGGGAAGGCCCTTTTCTATTCTAACATGACTGTGCCCCGGTGCAAAAAGCAAGGACTATAAAGACATGCTTTGATGAGTTTGGTGTGGAAAGACCTTGACTGGCCCACACAGAGCCCTGACCTCAACCCCATCGAGTACCTTTGGGATGAACTGGATCAGTGCCTGACTTTATAAATGCTCTACAGAATGAATGGGCACAAACTCCTACAGAAACACTCCAAAATCTTGTGGAAAACCTTACAAGAATAGTGGAAGCTGTTATAGTTTCAAAAGGGGACCAACTCCATATTAAAATATATGTATTTGCATTCAATGACATTACAGTCCCTGTTGGTGTAATGATCAGGCATCCAAATACTTTTGTCCATATAGTGTGTATATATATATATATATATATATATATATACTTACTTCTGTATAATAAGTAATAAGTGTCTGTCTGTCTGTCAGCTTCCAGAGTTTTGTACCTAGCACCACTAAATTTGGCATGATGGTGTAGTTTGACCAGGATTAGGTTTTTGCCTAGGTTTTGAACTTCGTCAGGGCCACGTACAATCCCATAAAACTGTGACACTCCTAATTTACACTGGTTCAGGGACTGAGGGGCTGGCTTCATACACACACTGTCACACTCTCATCTCTTCCAAAGTGCTGTGTCCTATCACTTTTCTATCACTTTTCGAACAGCCGCATACATGAAATACAGAGTTATTCAGCCCTCGTTGTTTGAAAGATAAACTTTGACATTAAACAGTGTGAGTTATTAGCATTTCACTCACTGTCTCATCTTACAGCAGCTTTAATGTATCACACTTGAGTTTTGATAGGTTTCAGTGGGGAGGCCCTTATTTGGGTATATTCTCTAATTGACTCTAGAAACCCTATATTACAGAATCTTTCTGTATTCCATTAAGCAGTGATGATGTGGTTAATATGGATAACTGAATGCAATATGGAAGCTGAATGATCAAGAATATAGTTGTAATGTACAGTAGCTTTAACGCTGAATTCTAAGTTTACTAAAAGTCTGTTTTTGATTGCTTTGTATAAATATATTTGGAAACAAACATCAGCTGTTAGTAAATCAAAGGCATATGATAGTTTGTGGTTAGGAAGCTTTCATAAGAAACAGGGAAATTTACACTAATGCCATGATGTACTGTATGTATATTATAAAATTTACAAATACATAGGGGGAGGGGCCCTAGATTGCACACCCTAAGCACAATGTGAGGTGCTACCTGCTGAGACTTGTAGTGCTGCAAGCATAAAGAGACAAATGCAAGTGTACACTCTAACCATGCTGAACCTAATAATATAACTGCTAAATAGCATCAAAGAGGTTCTTTGCATAATAATATTATAAACTTTGATTAGCAATGGTTTTCACAACCTGGTATATAAAACTGATGACCTGTATGATATTTAGCTTGTATATCTGATTTTTTTTGCTCTGTACAGATGTGCATAATAAATCGAAGAAGACTCCATTGTGTACTGTTATTCTTAGATAACATTTTCATGTGGGTCCCATAGAGATTAATCCACCATTAACACAAAATTAAGGAAAACCTAGAGTTGGCGTATTTGGATTAACTGTGGCCTCAAGGTAAGAACTTATTTTTCAAACTCTGCTCCATGAACTCTGTCTTTGGTTATCCGCCTTTGTGTATCATTGTGCCATGTCCTTGTTGAAGTATTCTTAACAACTGTGAGCATGGAACCAATTTACATTAAGTTATATTATTATTGATATTTTAACATTTTACATTTTTTAAATGAAAAAGTTTTCCTTTTTTTTATGTTTTGTCTGCCATATTTTGATATATTGAGAGTGTTTCTTTGAGAGCTTGCATTTGTGTTTGTTTAAGCCCTTGATGGTGGCTGATGTCTGGAGAGAGGCCAGTGTGAGGGGGAGACTACTATGAAATTCCCATATACTGGAATTTGTCAGGGATAACTCTAACTGTGACAAAGCACCTTATACACTATAAGGCCGAGTTAATAGAGAGTGGAAGACGTGTGTTTGTGAAGGGCCATTTAACCTGACAAGGTTACCCACAAGGGGGAATGATTTTTTTTAATAGGGAAGAGACCCTATTACCGATGTGTTGGATACTGAAGGATGGACTATAAAATAAGGGAAAGGAAAATCCTTAGTGTGGTAAAAATGTATAACTTTAGAGATCCTACATGAAGTCCAGCAAGTGTGATATATCAGAAGTATGGAATTGTGAATTTCTCAGGAGTTGGCATTCAAAATAGCCTGATATACCATTTGTAGGAACTTTTCATATAGATAAATGAAAAAGATTAAAAAATAAAATAGCAAAAAGTCTGATGGGTGGAAGGCATATGCATTATAGTTAGAAACATCTAGTTATGTTGCCCCTATGTAGAACATACAATGCCTGTTAAGACAATAATTCCAGAGAATCCAGAATCATTGGAAGCTATTCTTCCAGCAATAATGGCATTTGCTAATAAAATGAAACCAAGTGCTCATAGGGAAGAAAAATAGAGAAAACAGAATGACTATTTAATCCTAAAACACATTTTATTGATACATATCAGAAATATAATAACTGGATTTTACAATTATATCACATATCTCATAACTCTTTATTGTATGGCAAGGAGATATATTATAATGAAGGGACATTTACTTATTATACTCTTATCCACACTTTTGACACAACATATACTGATGATGATGGAAATTTAGTTCAACATCACTTAGAGAGAAATGAAGACAATAAATTTGTATCACATAAAGAGAAGAGTAGTACTAAAATGGGAACAAATTATGCCAAGATACACACAGACAACATCACTACAACTGCTACTACACAAAGTAGGGAAGCACAGCAACAAACATTTTTACAAGCTCCCCTGAGAGTGAAAACTACTGATGTACTGATGAAGGCAAATCATGGTCAATCTATATGCCTTGGAAAGGACCATAATTATAACAGATATGTACTAAATGTGCAGATTATAGAGTAAGACCAGAGGAAGTTAAAGTTAAACTACAATGCCTGTATAGGACACATTCTTCTACATATACTGACATGGTATATTTGTTTTTGGGTTTACTGACCACTGAGGAGTATAATACACTTATTATAGAGGCATGATGGAATGTCAGTGATTTCAACCACAAAACATATAGATAGACCAGTCTTAGATGAAGAATGAAAATGGTTGATGAAAACATTTGCAACAGAATTTCCATGCCAGCCAAACTGAGGGAAATAATGATTAAACAGGGACCCACAGAATCAATAAGTGAATACTGTGTCAGGTTTATAACAAAGGTGCAAAGCTATGGAGGTATTGAGAAGTTGTTTGAACACAAATCTCTCTTTCCAATACTGCTCAGTGCTTTTGTTGAAGGTCTATACCCTAATATAAAAACTAATTTGACAATTAATAATACCTTATGGTGTACAAAAAAAGCCAGAGAACCTAGCACCTTTGGCAGTACATCATGAGAATATATGGGTCACCAAACATTTTTAAACAGAAAAAAAACTCAAGAACCTACAGGTCAAAGCAGCTCAAGCCACTTGTGATATGGCTGGCCAAAAGAAAACTAAAAATGTTAGTACACATCGCCCAATATTTGATAAATCACAAATCATTTCTTACAAACCAATCTAGACAGTTAACAGTTACCAATTAGCTGCAGATGCCCCAGCTAATTTGTTAGGAGGACCTTAATTGTGTAAACTTAAGTATATAATATTCTGGACACTGGATGGGGCATATTTACAAGTGCCAGATTCAAGACAATATGTAGTCACTAATGCATTGCTTACTGATGCACCCAGCCCAGATGTTCTCTAAAAGAACTTCCTTCAGAAGTATCAAAATGGCAATAATACATAACACATTGTGGACATAAGGGTCTAATGATGTTGTCTCAAACACCATTAGACAGTGTTCTACATGTTACATGATATTGCTGGAAAGACAGCAGCATAAAGATAAATTGTAAAACAAATTATTTACTTGATTACTAAAGATATATGTATACAAAGTGAGCAAACATTAATTGAAATGCAAAAAGCTTGTGATATACAGGAGAAGGACTATGTAGGAAAATGCACAGTGTACATAAGACAATAAAAGCTTATGGTGAAGCTCTGAAGGTAAGACTTTCACCTCAAAATCTCTCTTATTGGCATTGGCACAGATATCCCTGGACTGACCCAAGCAGATTAGATGGCTATGATTAATCTGATTCAGACTTACTGGTATTATCATAGCTTTGTATCAGTTGCAGACAATAATGACCTCCTGTATTGTCTGCTTACACAGTCCAGTTAAAACAATACATTTGCATCTTTCCCAAACATCAGGTCCTTTCTAAATTCTACAAATTCAATATAATCAGCTTTTAAAAATTAGAATGCTTCAGTATGTGAAGACTTGTTTTTAGGGTTGGTCAAAGGGTATGCTGGGGCTAGTGCAACAGCATCAATTACTGCTAAGAAACTCATACAGGAATTTGTTTGTAGGTATGGTATACCTTATCATCTGATAAGGTACACATTTTACTGGACTAGTTTAAAAAAAGAAGTGTGAACCTCTCAGAATAAAGCAATAGCTACATACACCATATCATCCACATTTAATGGATACTTTGAATGTTATAATGGGACAATTAAGAGCAAACTATCTAAAATATGCAGAGAAACTAGGTTGCAGTGGTCAGACGTTTTGCCACAAGTACTGCATTCTATTAGATAAGAATGAAAGTGTAATTAAATGTTTCTCCCTGTGAGATACAGTACTGTTTGGAAAGTTACCCAGTGCTGTACTTGCATCTGCATATGAACTCAGTAAGAAAAATTGTTTCACTATGATTGATCTAATTTCACTAAGTGACTAGGTGAAGAGGATACACGCTGCTGTGTACACAACAAATACCTGTGGAAGGTGCTTGTCATGATCTACAATCAGGTGGTGAGGTGATGGACTGAAATATCCTCAGATTGGGCTTGCTGAGAGACCAGTGAGAAGACCCTATTAAGTAATGCTGACAACTGCAACTTGTTATGAATCCCAAGAAGAATCTCTTCAACAGGAGGTAATACTTCTGGGGATATTATAGCAATGGGATCAACCAAAGTATAGTGCAGTTGTAACCCAAGACTATAGATGCTAGACAAAGGTGGAGATCTGGTGGTCATATAGCAGCCTTGAGGGCTGGAGATGCTTGGCAAAGATGGTGACCTAATGGTCACAGAGCAGCCTTGAGGGCTGGAGATACTTGGCAAAGGTGGTGACCTGATAGTCATGGAGCAGCCTTGAAGGCTAAATATACTTGGCAAAGGTTGTGACTTGATGGTCATGGTGCAGCCTTGAGGGCTGGAGATAATTGGCAAAGGTGGTGAGCTAATGGTCACGGAGCAGCCTCAAGGGCTGAAGATGTTCTGAGATGCAGAGCAGCAGAGATAACCTTGGTGTACATTAAAGTCCACTCAGATGCAGCACTGTGGTTAATGCTGCTGGGAAGTGATGCAGCAACTGGGAGATGAGGTGTACACAAACTGCAGAAGTAGTTGCGGTGTAGGACTGGTGACCCACAGATGCAGTTGTGCACACTGTGCCACCAGAATATGACATGACACTTGGAATGCTGGAAGCACTCTGCAGCGGAGATAGCCACGATGTTATGCTGGAACCTCAGATGCTGCAACTTATAGATGATGCGTAGACACACTGTGGAGGTAGTTGCGATGTAAGGCTGGAGATTCTCAGATGCAGCAGTGTGCACTGTGCTGCCAGAATATGACACGGCACTAGGAAGGCTGGAGGCACTCTGCAGCAAAGATAGCCACGATGTTATTCTGGAACCTCAGATACTGCAGTGTGGTTAATGCCTCTGGGATGTTATACAACAGGAGACATGATAGACTCAGGACTGGAGATTCTGACAATCACAATGAGAGATACCAACTCTATGGAACCGGAAATACGGGTAAGACGTTATCACCGGCATCTGAGCAACGCACCTGCAGGACAGAAAAAAGGAGGAAGAATCAATCCAGTCCTGGAAGGGATGATGTACAGCCATATGGGAGGGCATGAGTTGACAGTGTGGCATCTCCATTTCCCGGCAACAGGCCTAAGAGAATGGCCAGGTGCACCGTTGTCCAACAAGATGTGGTGGTGGCTTGTGACACAACTGCTGTTAAAGTAAAGGAGAAGATTCCGTGGATTCACTCTACAAATTGTAAAAATTTTAAATCTTTTGAGGCAGCTCAGTTGAAGGACATTTTTAAACCACTTAACTGATGATTTTTTTTCTAAAAACAGCTCCAAAATTGTAGTTTTTTTATGAGTGAATTAGGTGAGGAACATCTATTTTAACTTATCCACTGCTGCCTATCAGCAGTGATCAGCAGCAGGAACAGGCAAGCAGAGGGACAGAAAGGTCCTTCTGAGAGCAGCAGCTGTGGGAAGATTCTCTTCCTGCAGCTACCCCCATGTTTATCTGACTGGTCAAAATTTAGCAAGAACTGCCTGGTGTGGTTGGAAAATTGTGACCATGCCAGGCAAGTGGTTAAGATACAGCTACTTCACTTCACCAGTAAAAGCATCAAGTGAATGGTTGAATCAGTCATAATAAAATTGAGCTATTTGCCAGTGCAGTACACTGAAGATAAACATAACTCTAAAGAGCACTGTGAAAATCATCATAAACAGTAATATGTTGTTGGGCCAAAAGCCAGATATGGAACTGTGGGGTTGCATTATTGGACTGCATTATTGAATATGTCAATGACTAAAGATGATATGACCAATGGTACAAATGAAAAATATAAGTTAAATGGTATACCAGGAAGAATACGTGTACATATGACTTAATCAGTGGAGATCATAAAGATTATTCAACAAGAAATTTAATGACAGAAATGCATAGTAGGTTTGCAAAAACAATTAATAAAAGTGAATGTTGGATTTGTGCTCACTTATGATTGTAGAGGCAGACATTCCTATACCAGCTCACTTTATCAACACCACAGATATGATACTGTACATAAAGAATTGTCTTGCCATAAGAAAACAGATAGTAATCACACCTGCTATAATAAGTAACCTAATGCAGTCTGTAGTGGATTACTTCTATCTTAATATATCAGCAGCTAGTTTAATTTATGCCCCAGCCTTGCATGTGGCAGTTGCTACAGGTTGGCCAGAGTTTTGCATGGATATAGATAAAAAACAACATATATGAGAGAAAATTAATAATAGGGAAAAAGAAGGTACAGTTAGCACATTAAATGTTAAGGGGCAAAAGTTGGGTTATATGAATGGTAGAGAAGAATTTTTTGTAACTAAGATGCTAGTTCATTTACTAAATTAAGCTCCTATTGGTATTAACTAGATTATTTGGGGTCTTTGGTTGTGAATAATATTTAGTTTCAACTACAAAAGGATAGTTGTACTTTTGACAATGCCACCATACGGATTTACGGCATATGTGGGATTCATATTTATGAAAGTAGAAGGCATTACATTACCTAAGGGTATGCATTAGGTATGTTGAAAAAGGGCCAAGTCATGGATTCTCTTGGGAGCTAGTGGACAATGGGCCTGATTCATCACGGTACGCAGATCAGTTGATGGTGCGTACTGTGCATGCGTATGCATCATATGCGTATGCATCGCAGTGCGCATGCATGAGTTAGCATTGCGATCGCCTTGCAATCACCCATGCAGAAAGAAAGCCATCACAGAGTGAGTGACGGGAGGTCACTGTTTGGGGGTGGTGATGTGGGGGTGGTCGGAGAAACACAGGCATGCCTATCCATTTGAACACCCTTGCATGGGTGTGCAAAAGTTAGCCACTGAGAAGGCATACACAGCTTGAGTACTCACTGTGTGCAATGAGGTTAGCAATTTCTATGTAAGATCAGACCTGCTGTAATTCTGCATGAGGGGCAAATGTTACTCGATGTTACCAATATATACGCAGGACTGCAAGGTATTATGGATGTGAGATATCAGCAGTGGGCGTAGTGGGCGTCTTTATGCTGGCTGTGTGATGGCTTTGTGAATGCATTCATTAGCATATTTTTGTGGCAGACCTCCGTGCATAATTGCAGCTGCGATCGCAATAGCAAATCATAATGAATCAGGCTCAATGTGTACTCTTCTATGTAGTTCCCTTTGTGAGAGTTACTGACCACTTAACTGAATACAAGAGAAACATTCCTGATGAACATAACCTGGTCCCCACTTGTCTGACATACCTGAAACATAATAGCAAGAGGTAAGTGACAAAAAGGGATATATACTTTAATTTCTCAGATGGTGAAAGCCTGCTGGAATACTTTTTCCATTTTCCACTATTTTCATGGAAGAAAAGATGATTTCAAAATATACTAATTATCTAATGGATCAGATGGTATGCAAATTGGTTGTTTCTAGTAATCGCAGTGAAAGAAGTTGCTGAAATTTGGAAAGTGGCTTTACAGAATAGAAGGGCACTAGACCAAATGTTGCTGTAGTAGGTCAAGAATGTTGTGCATACTGTATATAGATGATAATGAGTAATAAAATGTGGGACATTTAAATAAAGTTCAGAAATTACAGAAAAACTTGAGGGAAATAGGTACTGGTGAAGGGTGGGTCTGTTTTGGTTCATTAGGGTCAAGTGTCGCTAACCTTTTCCCTGGAATAATACAATATATTATGTTTGGCATCATTATTTGAGGTCTAGTATTCATAGGCTTCAAGTGTGAATCAACAATTAGTGTATAATATTTTAGGGATTCCGGAGGTTAAAGTGAAGAAATTAGTGTCTTAATTATAAAGCAGGAATCACAAGTTGTGTGTACTGACTTGGAAAAGACATGAAAATCTCACTGATGAGAGTCTATATGAGAGCCTAGTAAGAGTAGAGTAGGAAATAAAAGAGGATGGAAAATTAAACATGTTGGAGAATATTCAAGTAGCTGTATCATTACTCTCTTAGTCATACTGAAGGTTCATATAAAAAATTAGGGACACCCCAGTGGGATGCAGCGAGTATCAGCTTTTACTCCAGTCCCCCATGCATCTACAATTTTTCTTTGTTGTAGGTTATGCTAAACCAGTGGCGTCATGAAGGGGATGCAGGGGTGTGGACCCGGGTGTCACCTCAGAGGGGCTGACACCAAAATGCAGACTCCCCTGCAGTAACAGGAGCAGAGTGCTGCAGTGTGACATTCTCCTGCAGAACCTGGCTCCTGTCATAGACAACGAGCCAACAGGGTAGATTATCCAGTTTCCGGGGACAGCAGAGCATCCCCCAGAATGATGTTATTGAGATCCCTGCAAGGCCACGCCCCCTTTTGGCCTTGGGGGGTATCCAGAGTGTGCATCAGGTGTCACCAGACCTGGTGACGCCTCTGTGCTAAACCTCCTTAGTAATTCAGATAAGAACCTTTTCATTTGTGTAATAGGATGCTGATAAGAATCAACAGAGATAGAAATAATATGAATAATTGAATACAATATGGAAGCTGAACAATCAAGAATGTTATTCTGATATAGCTTTAACACTGAATTCTAAGTTTGCACAAAAGTTCTGTTTTTGATTGCCTTGTATAAATATATTTTGAAGAAACACCAACTGTTATTGAATCACAGGAAATGATAGTTTGTGGTTAGGGAACTTTCAGAAGAATAAGGGAAGTTTGCACTTATGTAATAGTTTTGATATTGTAGTCATAATCATGAGATTGGGGGACTGCCATGAGGGGTGTATATTTTAGACTTTTATAAGCATTTTTTAAACAAATCTGGTATAAGGCTGATGACCAGTACGATAATTAGCTTATATATATGTGATTTTGCTTGCTCTGTATTAGAGATGAGCGTTTTTCGAATTAGTTCAGATTTTTCCCGCCAAAAATTAGCTCTACGAAAGAGGCAAAACGTCATATTTCATGGACAAATCATCAATCCTGGACTTTTGTCCAGGAATGATGATGTTTGTCCATGAAAGATGATGTTT
This sequence comes from Taudactylus pleione, assembly GCA_031769625.1. Lineage (NCBI taxonomy): Eukaryota > Metazoa > Chordata > Amphibia > Anura > Myobatrachidae > Taudactylus > Taudactylus pleione. The sequence continues at coordinate 1,038,387 of JAUIMM010000264.1, read as the reverse complement.
TGCCTCTTTCTGAGACCCAATTTTTGGTGGGAAAAATCCAAACTTAGCTGGAAAATCAGAACTAATCCGAACCCGCTCATCTCTACATCTCTACTCTGTATGGACCTGCATTATAAATCTTAAAATACTCCATTGTGTCCCATTATTCTTCCATAAATAGGTTTACCCTGTCTCCAGTCCTTGCAACATTTAGCAGGAATTTATCAACCTTATCTAAAGTCCTTAACCAAAGACAGAAGTCTAATGAGCAGAAAAAGAATCAGGGGCTCTCATGATAGCACCTTAGAAGTGTTTGGAATCCATTTCTTTTAAGGGTAACAATGTTAGGACGGCAAATCATAACTCTGGTATTATGAGCTTGTATCGTGCAGTGTTCATGCCTACTTCACCACCAGTATCTATGCATTATTAATGCCTACTGTACCACCAGTATCCATGCATACCAGTACACAATGCCTAGTCAGCTAAAACATTCCCATCTAAACTGGAAAGTAGAGTGTGTTTATAGTATTCATTTAAAATGTGAATGTTGATTCTCATTATTAACATAGAATTTAAACAAATACTTTCCCCATATCCATTATTTTATAGTTCACAAATGCATTAGCAATCCTATTAACTAAAGTCTTTCAAATAAATTATAAATGCATAGATATGGCTGTAACTTAATATAGTTGAGACTAATAAATAAACCACTGACAGCTAAATGAGTCAATTTGCAGTCAGACAATGAGAAGCAAGTAGTTAGTGCTACTGATCTTCATCATTGCATTGCACCAGCTCTCGAGCAAGCACCAGAGACATATCTAGTGATTTATATTTGCACCTGTGTCCATATCTAATGCATTTACATGAACAAACACTTACTGTACTCAGCCTATGTGAATCTAGTAATTTTGACCCTTCCCCATCTTCAAAGGACCCTGATTTGCAGCATTATAGTGTGAGCAGGCAGGGCTTAATGATAAGAAGCATTAGCCATAACCTTATCAGCGATCAGCTTTATCTCCCTGCCAGGCACTCTCCAGGAGGGAAGAAATTAAATGTGGGCAAGGAGAAGAAGAGTACATATTAGACTCTACCCATTTACAAAGCATAGCAATAATCATGTTAAAATTCAGATTCATATTTAGTGTACCGCTGGCCAGATGAGGAAGATTTGGTCAGTTAGTCAGCTTAATGTGTATTGCAATAGATGGATCCTGCAGCGGATCCAAATTCTTTTAGTATTTCAATATTGTGTTCTAGACTGTCTTCAGTATAGTCGGCTCACATTTATTTAATATTCCTTAATATTTCAAAGACAAGTACTCTGAATCACTGGAAATCAGCACACTCAGGGCCTGATTCAGACCCGGATACTAAGCCGCGATCGCACGCTATGGGCGATTGTCGCCCATCTGTGCATGCGAATGCATCACAGTGTGCGTACCAATCATTGCGATTGGGAATCGTACCCTCTTAACACAAAGACTGAGTGCTACTTTGAGTGACAGACAGTGCCATTTGTGAGTGGTAACAAGGGAAGGTGCTTGTGAACAAGGGATTGGTGTTGCGAATGTAGGCATGTCTGGGCGTCAAAACGGAGTTTTATGGGTGAGCATAATTAGCATGGAAGCATCACTGTACACGTCACTTGGTTGTATATCAGCCTGCAGTGATCGCAGTGCTTGCGGCAGGGTAGGGACTACCTCAAGTGCTGCGTGCTGCTCCGATGGCTCTTGATGGTTCTGATTAATCATACACTTCCTGGAGATAACGTGTGCTGAGTAAGAAAAGTGGGCGTCTTCATACCGGTGTGCGCTCACTCTGCCGTCGCTCTCTAAGACATACAGGGTGTCCTTATACCAGACAGTGCGATTGCGGAATTTGCATACCCGGCCCCCTTTGGATGCGAGCGTTCGCGGCTTAGCGTCCGGGACTGAATCGCCCCCTCAGTGCCTTATAATTCTGAAGTGCCACATGAAAATAGGTTTATGTTGAAATAGGAAACAGGGATGTATTCCTATAATTAGTTAGATTATCACCAGTATGTATGTACATATACTATAAATCAGTTTATGAGAATTCTGAAAATATAATTCAATGCACAAAGTTTTGACAAAATCTTGTGGTTATTTTTTATACTATATATTTTTTTATTAGTATAAGGATATTTATGTTATGAATTGTTGTGTGGGGGCCTATTCATTATGTTAATTATTGGGGACCGAACAGCCTCCAATAATTACGTATACAACTCGCTGCTAGCAGTAACCGTGGATACAAAGTCACCAGAGTATTTCAACATTGCTCAGGTGCGGGGACAGCTGATCCGAAAATCAGTTGTCTTGGCAATCCCATTAATTGCCACTTCCACAGCAGTGAAACTTAGCACTGCCGAGTCTAACTCAGCAGTGCTAGTGAAATGGGGCTCACACAGGTGCACGAAATCCTGGCATCCGGTGGTAGGAGCCAAAAAAAGGGAGGAGGGATCCAAAAGGATCTCTCTTCGCAACCCGGGACATCTTCTTATAGGGAGGAGTGGGATAGCGGGTGCAAATGCCATCTGAAGATGGCAAATGTTTCCGCAGTCAAGCTCTGACAATATTGTATTTTTGGAGCTTGATGAATTTGGTCCTTATAATAATGTATGTGGACAGCAGGCCAGATCGTGACTTAAAGATAAGCAGCAGATACCAGTGATATCTCATGTGTTAACTTTATATTGAATAGCCCTGATACTTAATTTCTACAAAAGTAATATAAATTTTCACCTGCTTTTGTAGAAATTAAGTGATGATGAATAGGCCCTAAAACATGCAACTTAACTCTAAAAACAACTTTTCAAATGAATTCACAAATTACCTTAAACTCTAATATCAGAAATAAAGATATAAATTCTTAATATTCATTATGTGCAATAAATAACATCAAGTTATTAAAACAATTATAAGATTGCTAGTCTTGTCCAACCATATGTTATATTCTATAGATTGTAAGCTTGCAAGCAGGGCCCTCTTACCTCTACAGTATGTCAGTCTGTTATTACCCTGTTTTGTTCTATAAATGTTTCCAATTGTAAAGCGCAAGGGAATATGCTGCGCTATATAAGAAACTGTTAATAATAGAATAAAATATGCAGATAGTGCACTACAATGTTACATGGATGGATGAGAATATATAGCACTTGTTTGTTGGCACATTGATCACACAGCCCAACTTTAACAGTGCACTCCTACTACTATAGCACAAAGGAGTGGGCAGGGTTCTCATTTTGCAAGTGGTCAGATCACATATCTATAAATTACTATTATGAAATCTGTATGTGTGCCTCACACAAAATGGAGAATCAGAACATCCGTAATGTATTACTTTAATTAAAAAAATCACTTTAACAAAAAACTGATTGCCAAAATAGCCAGTAAACAACATTTTTGTCAGCCCTCGCCTCTCTCAGCCAATCAACGGCTCCCTCCATTGAGGTCAATGGTGGGAACCTCAGAATCACCTTTAATAACCCTGCAGCTCTCCATTGACTTGAGGCAAGGGCTTACCTCTCTCAGCCAATGAATGCTCAGATATGGCCCTACAAAGGGAAAAGCCGCATCTGCACACTTCATTCGGGAGGTAACAACCATCATGGTTGTTACCTGTTGCGTGGGTCGGCTTTTCTGAATTTTTATTTAACCAATACCATGGATGCCTGCAGAGAGAAGAGGACCAGTCCAGGTAATGTAGGTGAGTATGTGTGAGTGTGTATGTATTAAAACTATACTATACTATCATGGTGTGTGTATTGTGTTTATTTAAACATTTCTTTACAGGTGAACTACAGGTACCAGCGATCCCTTAATGCCCCACATGCTGGTACTTGTGGTTCTCCAAGTACCAGCATCCTGGTGAGGCTTGCTGGGACCTGCAGTTCTACACATAAAGGCAATGTTTACACTTATCTTTTGTAGACTACACTTGCACTATCAACCTGCCACCCACTGCTCAGGGGTGGCAGGGATAGCCCCGGGCTATCAGGTCCCCAACTCCCCAGGGATCCCTGGTCTGGGCTGACTAGCGGTTAGGAATAAAGTTTTGTCTGGGGAACTCGGGTTTTCCTGGCTGTGACATTACCCCTTCCCCCGCTAGAAAGGGTCCGGTGCTGGTTGGGGAATTTACAGGGGAACCTTAAGCATTTTTTCCCCTGTAATTCCAGAACCAGGACCAGGTCATGGCATGGTGCTGGTTGTGCTAAGTACAGGGGAAGCCTACACAATTTGTTCCCTGTACTTACACAACCAGGACTGGCTATGAAAAGTCCAGGGCTGGTTCTATATTTAGGGGGGGACCCCACATCATTATTTTTTTTTATAAAATTAACACTTAACAAGCATTTAACTGTAAGATACATGCATGCATCTCACTGTTGTATGCATGTGTCAAAACAAACTGCTCATGCTGAAAATCGAAAGCATAAGGCAGGTCTATTCATTTGGGGATTTGAAGTTCGATTTTGTGTTCAATTTTGTGTTCGATTTCAAATTGAATAATAGTAAATAAGGGATTTGTGTTTGTTTATGTAAAAGTACCAATGTTTTTCCAATGTTCGATTTTGAGTGGGATTTGATTGAAATTCGGTTTTATGTTCGATTTGACATTCGATTTTGCCTTTAGTAAATCTCCAAATGCAAAATCGAATGAAAATTGAATGAAAATCGAATGTGAAATCACACAAAATCAAAATTTAACCTTTGTAAATATACCCCTTAGTTACTGAAATTTTGGGACATTTGTAAATGTGCCTACTTTTGAATACTACTTCAGCTTGTTCCTTGACTCTGGGCCTGATTCTGACCCGGTCGCAAGCACTGTGCGCTCGCAACTGGGTCGATGGTGGGCCAGTGCGCATGCGCACGATGGAGCCAGCTCCATCGTGCGCATGTGCGAGACCCGGATAGCGATGGGCAATCTGTCGCTCCGGGTCTCGTACCAAAGAGGGCATGCTGTCAATGTTGAGTGACAGCACGCCCCCTTTGGTGGGCGGGCCAGGGGGGTGGCTGCCCAAACGGAGGCGTTCCCATGTGAACGCCTCTGTTTGGGGCCGGCCCCACTGACATCACGAGTGATGTCAGTGGGAGAGATTTTGGCTCTGTTAGAGCCGAAATCTCTATGGGGCTTGCGGCAATGAGACCCTACCACAAGGGTCTCGTCACAAGCCAGATGGTCGCGATGGTCTTGACCATTGCGACCATCTTCCTGGCCGCTCGCTATAGCTGTGGGTGGTCACCCACAGCTATGCGAGCGACCAGGAGGCCATTCTAAAAAAAAAAAAAAGGCCGGCCCTGATTCAGAGCGAGCGCTCTATCAGAGCGTCCGGCTCTGAATCAGGGCCTCTGTTCCTGTGCTGCCAGTGAATTTAGATAGTAATTGCTTCTATTAATATCCATTATTTCTATGGATATTTCAGTGGTCTTCACTGCTTGAGTGGTGGAATTTCCCTACCATAGTATGGCGATCATTCTTGTTTGTGTGAGACTGGGGAAGAACCTCTTTTAAGGGGTTTTTACTTTTATTCTTATTCACTATATTTATGGTGAAAATTATTATTGGTTGTTTGTATTTGTGTAAATATAAGATCTCATTTGTGGATCCCCTATAGCCTTTTATACTCACTGTTATGCATATTTGGCTTTAAGGAAAATGCAGATGTTATAGGTGAGGCAATTGGTTCTGGTTCTAGAGGCTTACCACAATGTTACCAGTGTGATTCATAACCCGACTCTTTAAATATTGAGGTTTCCCATGATACAAGGGGTCAGCCATTTTAGCAGGGCATAGGACATTGGCAAAGTGTTTTGGATGGTGCATGGTGCTGCCATGAGATGTAAGATCCTAGTATCATGAGAGTGAAGATATCACCCCCATAATAAGAGATCTTGTAAAGAATGTCTGCAGGGAACTACAGAGAGTCCCCTGCAGAAGACAAGAGGGGGCGTGCTGCTGGGATATATTATGCCTGTGGTGAAGTGGTGGTGAAGTTATGCCTGTGGTGTGTGCAGTGGAGAAAAACGCAAATACATGCTTAGACCGGGTCCTGTGCATGCGCAGATCCCCAAACATCAGATTTGTGCATAAACTATAAGGTTTGCATTCAAATGGGAATTAGGCCAGTACTGTATATGACCATGAACATATTGCACTGCTATTATTGGCTGAATGCTATATGCTATGAGTAGAACATTTACAGGTTATCAGGCCAGCGACATAATTCCCAATACTGTAGACACACATATGTGGCGATAATCACTATTTTAAAATATGGTTTCCTTTTAAGAGACACTATTTCCAGTTTGATAACCTATAAAATGGCTGTTGCCAGTGTGTCATTGGTCAGATCATGGGAACTGACCAATCAGCACATCTCCACATGACGGGTCAGAATGCTGACATCCTGAATACTGACAGCGGCATCCTGACAGTTAAAATCCAGCTGGAGTTTGATAGGTATTTTAACCCAAATCTTAACCCTAACCATCCCACCCTGCAACCTAACCCTATCCTTCCCTTCTGGCAGTATAGCCCTCCCTCTACTTCCTAACCCTAACCCTATTACTTACTACTGGAATCTATCAGGATTGTGACCGTCAGGATACCGCTGTTGATATTGTAACCATCTGCATTCTGACGGTCTAGATCCCGACTACATCCCCACGTGATGGGCTCTGACAGACACTTACAAATGCAGAGAGGGCTTTGCATAAAAAATAACTGTATTTCTTCTGCAAGCCACTATAAAGCATTTGTTACGGTGGATTGAAACAGATAGGTTCAAGTCATTTCAGTATTCAATCTATTAGCATATGAACATTTTAACATCAATCACAGTGCAATATAACTTTGGTTTTCATTTACTTATCAAGTTACTGACTAACCACTATAAACAAAATATGCAGACACTTTCTTCAACACATTATATTTCTAATAGCACTATCATATATTGATGATTATCAATCAGTATAACTCTCTAGTTCATTATGCCAAATGCTAATAGAAGTTGAACCTTCCTCAATGTCCCGCAGATACTACTAAAGTATGACAGATAATTTAGTTCACAGGCCTGGACCTATATTGGTACCCTGGGTTAGAAAAAGGATTGTGTGTTTTTACCATTGGCTAGCAAATATGAAGAAATGTTGCATAAAGATGTCCAGGTCCGGATTGCTGAAATCCGAACACACCTGAATTTAGGGAGTAGAACCAGGTCAAGGTTCGGATTCACTTTTGTCAGCCGGTTTGAACCGAGTGCCGGTTTGAATCTGTTGCCGGTTCAGAACTTGGATTTAAAAAACAAACTTGGGTTTTGAATTTGGACATTTTAGATGTTTTTATTGATTTTTAAATTATTTTTATCTGACCCCCAAAACCAAAACTCGAGGGTGGTTTTGCAAAATCAAAAAAACAAAGATGAATCCAGATACAAAACCAAAATATGGGGGTCCATGCACATCTCTAATGTTGCAACACTGATTAGGATCAGAACAAATCAGAACAAACCAGAGCAGAGATCGACACCCCAGGCAGGAAAGAGGAACTGAATGGGTTGTGACAGGTGCAGGGTGCCAGAATGAACACTAAACATGCTCACCCATACAGTACATGGATGTCCCCAGGTCTTCTTGCTCAGAGTAGTAGGGACTTATCTAGCACCAGCTTTGGAATATGAAGACTGATTTTGGAGTAAACCACAAATTTAGATAGACAAGAGTACAAATTTAGACAGACAAGCACACAGCACTCGTAAGCAGGTCAATATTCCCCCACTGTGCATGCGCCGCCTCCGGTGTGCGCATGCGTGAACCCCAGCGAGCGACGGCAGTGTGCTCCTCTGAATCAGGCCCTAAGTACATACGCGGTGGCTTCGGATGCAGAACTAGCACAGGAGAATGGCGCTAAGAATTTGTACTTGGATGATGTACTAAGGAGCTCATTCAGACCCGCTCGCTAAGATGCATACTTTCGCTGCTGCCGATGGTATGCAGTGTGTATGCATTGTGCGCATGTGCATACCTTAGCGAAAGTTCACAATGCATTCGCTCGCTGCACATAGACAGCCCAGCAGAGTGAGTGACAGGGGAAGCCATTTGTAGGTGGTAATAGGGTCTGGCCATTAAAAACGGGGGAGTGGAGGTGCAAACACAAACATGCCTAAGCATCTCAACGGCGTTTTAGAGGTGTGCATAATTAAGAGACAGCATCATAGTACACGTCACCTGGCTTGTTTTTACACTGAAGTGCTCGCAGTGCTTGCGGCAGGGTACGGTCAACCTCAAGCGCTGCGATAGCATCCGATGTACCGATGGTTGCATACACTTCCTGGTAATGATGTCCCTCCCATAGTGCTCTCTGCGGGAGCCGGAGTGAGCTCCGGATTTCGGCTGCCGCTGCAGGGAGGGAGCCGGGTGCCTGCTGATAACACATATCAGCGGGCGCCCGGCAAATGGAGCCTCCCTGCGGTGGCTAGTCGGGGGGGACCGGCGCTGTTTTTTTTTCTGGGATTTATTTATTTTTCTCTCCTTGGGACTCAGTGGCGCCCTCTAGGGGCCGGTGCTCTGGGTGACAGCCCTGTTAGCCCACCCCTAGAACCGCCACTGCCTATGCCACAACCTGACAATATTATAATAATAACAAAATAGATAGTTAATAGGCAAGGCAAGCAGCAGTAAAGGACAGACAAAGGGATATATGTCAGGGCTGGCATCAATCAATGACAGTCTGATAACAAAGTCAATAGGGTAGGTAGCAAGTAAGAGTAGTAAAAAAAAAAGCCAAGTTAAACTATATATTGTGGTGTCAAAATTATGAATGTCGACATGGTAACTGTCATGATAAACTGTCAAATGGGGTGCATGACCCAATTTTGTCAGCTACAGCATTACACTTTAATGTTGGTAATGTTGGGATGTATGCGATACATTTGCAGTGTGCTGATTTTTAACTTAAATTTAAATACTTTAAATAAACATAAAAGCCTGTTGCATTAATAAACATTTAATGTTTTATTCAATATTGCAGCATACATTTTTTTACAGTGCTGCTGTCAGTCAAGTTGAGTGATATTATAAGATGCATTCCTTACTAAATAAAAGATTTTTTGTTTTTTTTTAATGCCACTAAGGTTTCATATCATGACTTGCTGCTTGTCAATGTCACTATCCGCAGATCTCTATGGAAAATGGAATAAATGATTTATTTATTTATTGGCTATAGGCCCTCATTCAGAGCCACTCGCTAGCGGCAGTACGCTCGTTCTGAGCGATGTTCGCACATTTGCGCATGCGTACGGATCGTTATACGCATGCGCGAACCAGTCAGTGCGGCCGAAATTCATGTGCTCGCAATATAGCGAATGCCTGCTATTTTGAGTGACAGAATGAGGCGTATGTGGGTGGTAACAGGGGAAGGTGCTTGAAAATGGGGAGTGGAGATCAGAACGCAGGCGTGCTTAAAGGTCAAAACGGGCGTTTTATGGGTGTGCATAATTAATACAGCAGCGTCATTGACCACGTCACTGGGTTATTTTATAGCCAGAACTGCTCGCAAGATTGTGGTAGCAAAAACCAACCACAAGAATAGCGAGCAGTTCATACGCTGGTCGATGTACTCGATTAATCTAATAAATAGCGGACATGACGTATGGTGCGAGCGGCCAGGGGGCGTTTTTAACAAATAAACGAGCGTATGTTTTGCTCGCTCGTTCAGACTTAGAGGTGTGAACAGACTGCAATTTGCGAACGGATCATTTGAATAGCCACCCCTTGTTTTTGAACGAACGACCGCAAATAGCGAACGGCTCTGAATCAGGCCCATAGGCCCTCATTCAGAGCCACTCGCTAGCGGCAGTACGCTCGTTCCGAGCGATGTTCGCACATCTGCGCATGCGTACGGATCGTTATACGCATGCGCGAACCAGTCAGTGCGGCCGAAATTCATGTGCTCGCAATATAGCGAATGCCTGCTATTTTGAGTGACAGAATGAGGCGTATGTGGGTGGTAACAGGGGAAGGTGCTTGAAAATGGGGAGTGGAGATCAGAACGCAGGCGTGCTTAAAGGTCAAAACGGGCGTTTTATGGGTGTGCATAATTAATACAGCAGCGTCATTGACCACGTCACTGGGTTATTTTATAGCCAGAACTGCTCGCAAGATTGTGGTAGCAAAAACCAACCACAAGAATAGCGAGCAGTTCATACGCTGGTCGATGTACTCGATTAATCTAATAAATAGCGGACATGACGTATGGTGCGAGCGGCCAGGGGGCGTTTTTAACAAATAAACGAGCGTATGTTTTGCTCGCTCGTTCAGACTTAGAGGTGTGAACAGACTGCAATTTGCGAACGGATCATTTGAATAGCCACCCCTTGTTTTTGAACGAACGACCGCAAATAGCGAACGGCTCTGAATCAGGCCCATAGTCCTGTATGAGAGGATTGCTCACTCTACATGTACCAAAGGATAACTTAATATGAATTTGTTATTACCTGGTTACTGGTAAGGATTGTATATGCATTCATGGCCTATATCACAGCAAATTACATGATGTTGGTTTTATAAGGGGAGAAATCAGAGGGCGGAGGAACTATTCAGGAGAGGAAAAATTGTAGGTTTGGTGGAAAAAACTAAAATAAAACAATTAGAGACAAAGTGAGAAAACAAAGACAAGGCCGTCATTTCTGATCAATTTGTGTAGCGCCTCTGGATAGAAAATTAGCTTTTCATTGTTATGACATCTACACTTTATATGCTTCCACACACTGCAATTTGGCATCCATAGATAATGTACATATCAGAGCGCAAAAGGGTTTCCCTTACACATACTGGAACAATTTATTTGCAATTATGCACTACTACGTGTGTCTAATTTCTAAAAATGCTATTAAAACAAGATACAAGAAGAGAAGATGCTGACAGTGCAGACTGGAAGGAGCTTCACAGCCTTTTATTATGTGGATGTTTCTCATCTTAACCTATAAAGCTTTCAGCAATGTTGCTTTTCTTTGTACAGATGATTTAATTACTTTTTATGTTATAATGCCTTCCTTCTACTGTATTACTTTGTATAGCGATAGTTGTACTTTACAGTATATATGCTTCTTATGGAATATATAATAATACACACTAGAACTGTAACAGGGCAGCTATCCATCTTTGCAGCCCTCATCAGCCTAAAAAAAATGCCCACATAAAATCAAATGAGGATCAAATGAGGAAGTCCATCATACCTCAGTATTACAAACTATGGGCCTGATTTAGAGATGGACGCAGATCACACAGTCGCAGCGTCTGTATGCAGAGGTTGTGTAATAATATGCTAATGCATAATTGTGTGAATAGACGCCTCCTGCCGGCTTCTGTGATGCGAGGATGCATCCGAGGATGCAGCCCTTGGATCACTTGCGAGAGCATCGGTCATTTGAATAACCCTCTGGTCACTCAGGATGGGCGTGAAATTCACACTGCTGGAGCCAGTGAAGCTGCATTGGAAGACATAGACACTGGCCTTGGCATGCCAAGAAAACGCTGGTGGCAGGGTCGGACTGGCCCACAGGGGTACAGGGGAAACCCCTAGTGGGCCCCACTGCCTGAGGGCCCACCCCTCCTCTAGGGATCAGGTTACAGACTGTGCACTTGAATTATACATTATGCTATGCATATGTTACATTACACTGCACAGGACTATGGTGTATTTTCAACAATGCATTGCTGTTATTAATCTGGTATATTATCATGCATGATATAGCAGTATTTTATTTTAATTTTTTTTAAAGGGCCCCAGACCACGCACTCTCTAATGGTTAGCCAAGCCTCTGTGGAGGCTGGCCACACCCCCTCTGAAGGCTGGCCACACCCCTAAGTATGGGCCCCTATCACTGCATTTTCCCAGTAGGCCCTTCATGCCCCTGTCTGACACTGGCTGGCGGTCACTGCCCCTTTTACTGCCCCCAAACAAGTGCAGCATGTCAATCATGCTGAGGCTTAGGGGGCACTGCGACCGTCATCGCAGACACTGATCAGCATATGCGCAGTACAGATTCTACACATGCGCTAATCGGGAGCCACCGGAGTTGTACGCAAACCATCAGGTTTGTGAACAAATCTGAATCAGGCCCTACAGTATATCAAATTTCTCCTCATATTCCATCATTGAGGAAAGCAGTCCGATTTTATATCAATCTTTAAAAAAAACAGATCACACATCACATCACAGGACAGCTCTCCCATTTAGAGCTCTTCTTTTTGATAGAGGGACTTCCAGGTTTATGACTCAGAAGTCCCTCTGGCTTCCTTCTGCACATGCGCAGAATGAGCGCGCTCCCAGGCACACTGGGAGGGATCCGACTGAATTGCTCTCAATGAAGGACACGAAAGAACCCCATAGGCTTCTAAAGATGTCGTTACCACCATGTCAAAGTTCCGGAATCCCTTAGTACATATGAGAAAAGCGATCAAACCCCACAAACAGGCAATTTCAGAGGTTTGACCGCCTTTTTGCCCTTAGTACTATTTTCGCACAGCCGCTGCATACAAAGATGCAGTTCGGATGGCATTTGCATTCATCTTTGAATCAGGCCCAAAGGCACAGTGCTACATGCTAACTGCTTTTACACTAGGCAGGGAACAGCAAGCTGATTGCTACAGTAACTATTTTCTTATCAATATTCTCATCAGAAATGTTTTTGACCACCTTACAACTGTCAATATTTTCACCAATATTGACCAAAGCTGGCCACAAAAACAAGGCAGTTTAATAAAAAATAAATATAACACCTACTGTATAAAATATACTAGCAGAGCACTGGCTAACAGGATGTTTTATTTAGAATATGACAACCCAAGATTGGCCTGTAGTTAAGTGGATTGAGAAAATGCCATATTTCATTCTCAATGTTATATAGCATGTGTGACATGGAGATGGATAGCAGCAGCAGTAATAAATCATTATTTTACAAATGAAGATACCACAAAGTTGTCAAAATCTACAAAGTACTGTAAAGTAGTGGAAAATTAAATTTTTCTTGGACCCTGTCACCCACCCCATACTTAATGACTTTGTATAAGTGCTTTCTGGGACCAGCCCAGAGAGCTGCTGCTGCTGCATACTGGTTTGGGGGGATGGGGGCAGACTGTTGCCATAATTAGGTCCCACCCTTTCCCCATAAAAGTCCATGATTCGCAGGTCCGCAGGGAGGGGGCTGGTCTAAATGACGCAAATCGCATCAATTAGTTTTGACCTCTCCTCACAGACCTGCAAATTCCCCATTAAATCTCCCCATCCTGCCCGCTTCACTTCTGGGGGTGGGGGGGGCTACCCGAAAAATTGGGAGCCTCCCGCGCCTTCCAGGAGTGTAGGCAAGTATGACCCACCCTTAAAGATGTGCCCAGCTAGTTTGTTGTTCATGGAGCACCATTCAGGGCTCTGAGTTGCGCCATGGAACGTTACGTGATGGCTGGACTTGTGGCGTAACGTGGTATTCTTCAACGAAGGATACGCTATGGCATGTAATACAGCGCTTAACCGCTAGATGGTGAGTGCTCCACTGTTGTAATTTGTACTGAATACCATACTGTTAAATTGGATGGATATCACATTCATGCACTTGTACAGTATTTGCATGTTCGCACAACCAATATTTTTAATATCACATACAGTACATATTGATTATTGTGAAGATTTAAACCAAAATAAAAATAATAAAAAAAAAAAAATTGTAGCCTTCCAGACTTTGATCCCGGGATGCCCACACTGCTTTGCATTCTAACCACCACAGAAGCCTGCCATTACGAGTGATGCACCTGTGTGTAATGATTGAGTGTCGTGCGTCACACTGTACATGTGTATTGTGTCCCATGGGAACGCCTACCGTCTGGGTCCGGCCAAACTGACATCACTAGTGATGTCAGTGGGAGTGATTTTGGCTCTGATAGAGCCAAAATCACTCCAGGGCTTGCGGCAACGAGACCCTACTGCAGGGTCTCGTCACAAGCCCGATGGTCGCGATGGTCTTGACCATCGCGACCATCATCATGGACGCTCGCATAAGCTGTGGGTGGTAACCCACAGCTATGCGAGCGACCAAGAGGCCGCTCCAAGTTTAGGTAGGAGGGCCCTGATTCAGAGCGAGCGCTCTGGTCAGAGCGTCCGGCTCTGAATCAGGCCCTCACCCCACCCAGCCTGGGCCCAGCCACCTAGCCAGGCCGCATAAGTACAGTACAGTAGTGTACACTATATTGTTTTCTATCTCTATCCTTTTTTTCCTTTGTCAGTCTCTCTCTCTCCTGTACTCTCCAACCTCTTCTCCTTACACACTGGGCCGTATTCAATTAGTCGGAATCGGCGTTGACATAATTTTTGCCTATTTCAATTATCCCCGTATTCAATTACAGTACATTGACTTTTCGCCGATGCGAGAAGTCAATGTAAAAAAACGGGGATAAGTTTTCACCAGCCTTTTGCTGTAGAAAAACAGTGCTGAATTGGTGTTTAGGGGTGCAGGCTTAAAAAAAAAGCCTGCACCACTGGTAGTGTCCCCTATAAATTATCTGTATAAATCGGTAGAATATTGGTCCATCAGAGGTGTTTCTGAGTACTCAGAAACTTCCCCTGCATGCCCTACTGTACTGTACTGTATATTCATCTGGAAAGATAGACACATTTGAAATTTCTGCTTAGAAAAAGTGCCATGCTGATCTCCTGCTTCCAGCGACTAGTAATGTAAAGCATCATTTCACAAAGATAAGGGGGTATAAAAAAAATTTCTGAGAAAACAGACATGACATTCAAGCAGAGCCAAGTCAATGTTGTTTTCTTTCCTGACCAAATTGTCCATTTTTCATTGTTTTAAGCATTTTCCCCTTTAGGGCTCATCCACATGCACAGAGTAATCCAGCAGTGAATTAGCATACTGTAGCATAGAGTTCAGTTGATCACTAAACCATACCACCTTTGTATGGATAGCAGGTATACAGTACTGTATATACTGTAAGGTGGCTTCACATTTGCCCCAAGAAAATGGCATGTACTGTACTGTACATCATTTACTCAATTACTGTGCCCCCATGCAGTGTACAGTATTTCCTTGCTGTTCATTTAATAACAGATCATAATTAATTACTAATTATAAACCATTTAATAACCTACTTGCAAGTTTATCCAAGATTACTGTACAGTACAGTATATACCTTTAAATCATTTGGATAATTCATTCAAGAATGAGCACACACAAGTATTGTATTAAATAAAGTAAAGGAAAGTGTATTTCAATAACAATTGCTTATTCAATAATATTCACAATCCATACTGTACTACACTGTAGAGTACTGTATACAATTTTGCTTAAGGTTTAAATGATATGGCAACGTAACTACTGTATGAGGCAGAAATTTATTTTAAAATACTGTACAGCTATACCCTGCAGCTGGGCCCAGTGGTCTTGCCAGACTGCATAATTACAGTACTGTACACTACTGTACATTGTTTTCTCCAACCTCTTCTCCTTACACACTAATTCTTTCTATCCTTGTATTTTTTTTTCCACATTACAAGACATTGAAGGGCCTCAGCGCTCCCCAGCCAGGCCAAGTCACCTTAATAGGCTTCGTAAGTACAGTAGTGTACACTACAGTACATTGTCTTCTATCTCTCTACAGTATCTCCTTTTTTTTCTCTCTCTCTCTCTCTCTCTTGACCTCCCTCTCTCTCTCTCTCTCTCAATGCATCTCCAACCTCTTCTCCTTACACACTAATTATTTCTGTCCTTGTGGGGTTTTTTTCCACAGTACAAGACAATGAAGGGCCTCAGCCCTCCCCAGCCGGGCCCAGTCACTTTGCTAGGCCTTGTAAGTACAGTAGTGTACACTACAGTACATTGTCTTCTTCTTCTTCTCTCTACAGTATCTCCTTTTTATTCTCTCTCTCTCTTTCTCTCTCTCTCTCTCTCTCTTAATGCATCTCCAAACTCTTCTCCTCACACACTAATTCTTGTGGGGTTTTTTTTCCACAGTACGAGATATTGAAACCGAAGGGGTCCAGCCAGACTCCCCGGCCCAGGAGTCACAGGATAGTGGTAATGATTAGTACTTTTAGGGAGACAGTATAGCAGTTACAGTAATTTTTGGACTTGACAACATTTGTTATTCTTTGACACACAGACTGCATCCTAATTGGAAGCTGCCCTCCCCTGAGCCGAAAGTACAGTAGTGTACAGCACATTGTTCTACCACTGTGTACTTACAGTACTGTATGTTCCTTTTCAGTGTGTCTCTCTCCCTCCTATACATTATTGAAAGCCTTGATACAGCACTGTATAGAGTAGTTGATAGTTTCCATCATGTCCCCCCCTTCAGACTTTCACACCACAGTATCTTCAATGTACAGTAGAGCCAATGCAGTTTCTTTTTACCTTTAGGGGAGGAGAGAATGGACACGGAGGAGGAGGAGGAGGAGGAGGAGGACCCGGCGGCAAGGGCTATTACAGGTAAATACTGAACAGTAAATACAGTAATGCACTGTACATCACTGTATTACTGGAATGAAAATTGTTTTCCAAAATATGGTGTGAGATGCAGGCTGTACTGGAGTATTGGCAAGTACAGTACAGTACTGTACAGTCACATTTTTAAATCACCACTAATCTCAATTTATACAGAGGGATATTGGACCTCATTCAGAGTCAGTCGTATGCCTAACGATCGAGAATTGGAAAAAAAAACAATCGCACGGCCGGGCGATCGCAACCAAAGTGACGCCCATACATGAACTTGATGCACATGTCATGTTTCCATGCGCTATCGATCAGCTTGTTACTAGCTTGTTGACAATTATGTAATTAGTGTTCGAAAGTGTTTTTTTTTTTTTTTAAACTCCCTTTCAATTGGTTTTAAAACTTTATTGTTCAAAAGTCATTCCGTTCATGCTGATGTCTTTCTGCTAGTGCGTTTGTTTAAATAAAATTTTTAAAACCTGGTTTTGGATTACGAATGTTGTGTTGTTGCTAAATGCATGTTTATGATAACATTATGAATGTTAGTTTGTGTAATTTTGCATATTTTAATTTGCATTCGCACATAAAGGGCTTGAGCCAATCCGAGTTGCTATTATTGATGTTGAGTTTTGGTCACATGAATAATGCTTTGTCCAATAGAAATTCGTTTTTGAAAATGATACAGCACTGTATAGAGTAGTTGATAGTTTCCATCATGTTCCCCCCTTCAGACTTTCACACTTACAGTATCTTCAATGTACAGTAGAGCCAATGCAGTTTCTTTTTACCTTTAGGGGAAGAGAGAATGGACACGGAGGAGGAGGAGGAGGAGAAGGAGGACCCGGCGGCAAGGGCTATTGAAGGTAAATACTGAACAGTAAATACAGTAATGCACTGTACATCAGTGTATTACTGGAATGAAAATTGTTTTTCAAAAACAGAATATGGTGTGAGATGCAGGCTGTACTGGAGTATCGGCAAGTACAGTACAGTACTGTACAGTCACATTTTTAAATCACCACTAATCTCAACCTGGTTTTTGGATTACGAATGTTTTGTTGTTGTTAAATGCATGTTTATGATAACATTATGAATGTTAGTTTGTGTAATTTTGCATATTTTAATTTGCATTCGCATATAAAGGGCTTGAGCCAATCCGAGTTGCTATTATTAATTTTGAGTTTTGGTCACATGAATAATGCTTTGTCCAATAGAAATTCATTTTTGAAAATGATGGGGGGTTTTTAGCCAATCATTTTTCATGTTAGCCATTTATAATTGTGATTTACTGTAAAATCTACCATTGCCATCATGAGAGCTGCAGCATTCACAGATGCGGAACTGTTAGTGCTGGTTGAAGGGATGGACAGGCACCTGGGCCATCTTGTATCCCCTATCAGAAATTCAATAAAAAGGCAGGCTTACACAGTGGTCCGCCGCCGGCTGCGTGTGCTTGGATATCGGAGCAATATTGCTCAACTAGAGCACCGGTGGTCGGACCTCCGGCGGCGTTCGCCACATGTCTTGTTGAGTCTGCGGGCGCAAATACGCCGGAGTAAGTATGCATTTGCATTTTTTGGTTATTATATTTGTTCCATGTTTTTTTTAAAGTGTGTTTTAAAACAAGCTGTAGTGTATGTTTTACCTATTGTTCAGTTTGTGGTAACTACTTTCCATAAATGTTTTTTTTTGTGGTTTTCTTGGGTATTAACTGTTTTATTTTTTTTGTTATTGCTTAAATAAAATTTGGACTTGTCATTTTTCTATTCTTAGGACAGCAGCGTAGACGGAGATGAACACGGCGTAGCGGACGCAATGCTGCAGAAAATTCCCCTCCTAACCCCTCCCCTTCCCAACCCATCTCTCTCTTCCCGCCCCTATACTCCCCAAGTAACCCTCCCACCCCCTGGGCCAAAACTCGGAAAATGGCCCTCCCTCCCCTGCTCACTCATCCCAAAATTCCCCTCCTGACCAAGGCTCTTCGGGGCAAATCACTCCCCTCGAATATTTAAATGGCCACCTACCCCTGATGGAGTAGCAGCCATCTTTGCGTCGACATATTTATGGTAATTTAATTTTTTAATTAATTATATAGAATACAATTGTCTTCATATTTACAGGATGTTTGTGTGTACTTGTGCATGTTTTTTTTTTAAAAAATTCAACATTTTTTTTGGGGTGTTTTTTTTTTTTTTTAAAAGGCCTTGTTGCATTTCATGGGTTTTTTGTCTAATAAGTTTTTTTGGTGTCTATTCTAGGTAACATTTCTTGGTCAAAAATGTCTACATAGTTGGTTTTAAGGCCACTTAGCCATTAACCCTTATTTCCTTTTGTAAAAAATTGTTTTTATTTTTTATTTTCCAAAAAAAAAACATATGTTCAACATTACTCCCTGTGGTCGCCTCTAAATAGTAGTTTGTCCTTTATGCTGTTCAATGTTTATGGTCCATAAAATGCCATAAAATGTAATTTTTAGAAATTTACAACGCCAAAAATTTTTTTTTTTTTTCTAAAGTTTTGTCAAAGTGTATTTTTTTTAGGCCAAACAAATACAAATTAAATTTGGTTTATATATTTGTTGGTTGTCCAAAAAAAAACATTAATACATTATCACAAAATACATGAACTTATTTTTTGTATTTGCTAGGCTACAAATGTGCCTGCCTTTTTTTTCTATAAAAATTTTTCTTGTATACATCAACTTCATTGTGTCCCACACACTTTGTAGGGCATAAAATAAACTGAAATTTTTCAATGTTTGTGACTCATATTTTGACCAATAATTAATTTGTACAATTTTCTACTCTACAGATCCACAGATGCTTTTCACATTTCTGCGGGAGGATCTGGGTAATCTGATGGAAACATTAGCCAATGCTCAAAATAGCATTGGCGAAATATTATAGGCATTGGACCTTGCCAGACTTTATTATTTTTTTTTGTATGTGTGTTTTCTAATAAATTTTTGATAATTAACATATTTTGTTGTCCTTTTTTTAAGTCAAGACCTGTCTAATCCAGGCGTATAAATGGGTTTTGGCCTTAATTTTTGTAAAAAATGTAGTTATTAAATGTTTTTTTTTTAAATGGTAACATTGATTTGATATGTATGTTTGTTAACAAAATATTGATGGAGCATATCATACTTTAGCCAACATTGTAAGGCATACACAATAATAGTGCAAAGTAAAAACAAAAACATTTGGCCACAAAAATGCATCAGGCAAATATATGGTTACTCATTTTAAGAAAGCTTATTTAATGTGTTGTATTGTTTTTAAAATTTAAAATGAAGAAAAAAAACTGTATCAAAAAATACAATAGGGTCCAAAAAAAAAAAAATCTCATGGCACAGAGATGTTTCTGGAACATGCTGAATGTGTTATGGTTAATATTGGCTTATACAATTTTCAATCTTATTCCTTTATTTTTCCAAAACACAGCAAGAAACATGATAATGAGGTTACATTAAAAAACAAACACTTCGTGTACACAATGAAAAACTTTTGAGAAAACAAAATCAAGAACTGTACAAAAAGGAGAAACACATGGTTGTTCAAGCCAGCAAAAGGGTTGTCGTTTATCCAAGCATAGACAAGGGCATTCACAATGTGTTATTTTGGTTTGTTTGTTGTTGTAATTGTGGTAGGGTATAGGGAAATAAAAAGAAAAGTACAAAATTAATAACATGCAAAAGATATGGTAGTTGCTCAGATCAGCTTAATTGCATAACACAGGTGCTTGTAAAGGGCGGGGTTTTCTCTGAACACAGAAAAAAAAAAAAAGAGATTTGCCCCCCAGCACACTGCAGCAAAAACAATACTTAAATCCTACATGATAATAGCGATTCAGAGGTATTAGTTACATACATTTGCAAATATATCAATAAGCTCCAGGCCAATCGTCAAGGCTCCTCTATACTGGCGTCCCTAGCATTAAGGGGTTCACGTCCAAGAAGCAAGGCACCCCAAAAAAAATTCCACTCCCAAACGCTCACCCCAAAATAATTATTGCTACATAATAGTAGCACCCACTCTGAGTCATATAATTACAATTGATGTACTGCATGATAACAGTACATATAAAAGCTGAGAGCTAACTTACCTTGGAGGTACCCTAAAAAACCTCCACATGGCACTATAAGCATCAGCACATCCTCCTAATGCTGACTGCCTTCATGCCCCTCTTTTTTCTGTGTTCAAAATTAATAACATGTTGAAAGTTAAAAACTCCTTAAAGTCAAAACAGAGAAACAATGATGAATATGACAGTTAGTTAATATTTTAAACAAAATCATTTTGCAATACATACCTTAAAAAACGAGCAACAACATCATTGCGTCTGGCCCCCCCCGGAGAGTCTCACACCACCTACCTCCTGGGGGCCATCCTCAGGCAAGGCATCCTCTGGCGGCATGGGTACTAAACTCCTTTTGGCGATGTTATGAAAAATCCCACACAGGACCACGATACATGAAACCATAAACAGTGAATACATTAGGGTGCCACCAGAGTGGTGGAGACATCTGAACTGATCCTTCAATAGACCAATACAGTGCTCCACCACCTGCCTGGTAGCAGTAAATGCTGCATTATATTGGGTTTGTGGCCCTGGTGTGGGGGTCAGCAGCCATGGCATGCAAGGATATCCACTGTCACCTGTAGGGAAGGAGATTACTTTTAATAATATATGTGTTTTTAAATTAAAAAAAAATCATTTTTTGAAAAAAAAAAAAAAGAAGTTTAACTTACCCAGAAGCCACACGTCACCAGCTTGCAGTGTTGTTAATTTTGGCCAAATCCCTGAATGTTGGATCACATATGCATCATGAGAACTGCCAGGAATTTTGTGTTCAGGGAGAGGATCTGGAGGGAGGCATCACATAGGACCATCACATTCATGGAATGTTTACGGTTGCGATAGATGTGTTCCTTTCGTGCTGGAGGCTGAAGTGCTATGTGAGTGCCATCCACGACCCCTATGACATGTGGAAAGCCAGCAATCTCAAAAAACTGCTGCTTTACCACAACAAGGGCTTCCTGATCTAAAGGCATACTAATATATTGTGTAATATTTTTAAAAAAAGCATTCATCACACGCCTCAGGATCCTGGAGAATGATGGCTGTAATATGCCACCCACCAGACCCACAGTGGTCTGGAAGGACCCTGAGGTGAAGAAATGTAACACCGCCAGCAACTGTGTCAGTGGTGATATTGATGTAGGAATGTGTATTTGACTATTTAGATCATTCTTTATTATTGAAAGAGTGTTTAGGATAATGGTGGGTGGTAGCCGGTAAGTAGTTAACACCTCATCATCAGGCATTCCAAAAAGGGTGACCCATGTTCAAAATATCTGGGGCCTTGCACGCCTCCTATGCCTACGATGAGGATGACCAAGTCGGTTAGGTGGTTGAAGCATGGTGAGGATTAACTCACCCACGTCTCTCTGAAATGTGGGCTCATAGAAATTAGTAGGACTGATGAGACAAACAAACAAACACATAAATAACTTAACTTTGTCAGAATCAATCAGAATCTTACAGGGTTGGGTAGGGCCATTTTTCCTAAAACTTACATGTTTTTTTTGTTAGTTAAAAAAAAAAAAAGGATTTTCTGTAAATGCATTAAATGATGTCGGTGCACTAAACATTATTAAAATTTTAAGTTACAAATTTTCACTTTTTTAAAAACAAATTATTTTATGGCTTTAGAAACCAAAAAATTAAACAAAAAAATAATAATAATTTACCTCAGAACATAATAAAGTGGGCTGGAACAATCCTCAAAACGCCAAAAAACACACTCCAAAACTACATTAGGGAAATAAAGATTATAAATTTATTTAAAAAATAAATTAAAAATAAAAAAAAACACTAATGGCAGCAGGACTCTGATACACTTACCTCCGACCACACTAAAGTGGGCAGGAATATTCCTAAAAAATAAAAAAAATTAAAAAACAAGATAAAAAAACTTAAAAAAAAATAATAATAATTAAAAAATTTCAAGACTCGAATACACTTACCTGACTCGCAAGCCGACGATGTTTTGTACAAATAACCCAAGACACTCCAACAAACTCCAACAACCAGCAACCACCAACAATACACAAGTAATGGACCATTTAGGTGTCCCTTAAATAGAGACGTAACACAGCTGAAAATTGAACAATGTAGGTTAGGTGTGCAACTTGCACAGGGAAACAGGGATGTAGGCAACATGGTTGCACGCACAACCAATCCAATGATGCGCTCACATCTCATTAAAGCCCACAGTTAAGGTTAGGTGTGCAATTTGCGCAGGGAAACATAGATGGACACAACATGGATGCACGTTCAACCAATCCAATGATGCACTCACATCTCATTAAAGCCCACAATTAAGGTTAGGTGTGCAATTTGCGCAGGGAAACAGGGATGTAGGCAACATGGATGCACGCTCAACCAATCCAATGCTGCGCTCACATCTCATTAAAGCCCACAATTAAGGTTAGGTGTGCATATTGCGCAGGGAAACAGGGATGTAGGCAACATGGACGCACACACAACCAATCCAATGATGCGCTCACATCTCATTAAAGCCCACAATTAAGATTAGGTGTGCAATTTGCGCAGGGAAACAGGGATGTAGGCAACATGGATGCACGCTCAACCAATTCAATGATGTGCTCACATCTCATTAAAGCCCACAATTAAGGTTAGGTGTGCAATTTGTGCAGGAAAACATGGATGGACACAACATGGATGCACGCTCAATCAATCTAATGATGCACTCACATATCATTAAAGCCCACAATTAAGGTTAGGTGTGCAATTTGCACAGGGAAACAGGGATGTAGGCAACATGGATGCACACACAACCAATCCAATGATGCACTCACATCTCATTAAAACCCACAATTAAGGTTAGGTGTGCAATTTGCGTAGGGAAACATGGATGGACACAACATGGATGCACGCTCAACCAATCCAAAGTTGCGCTCACATGTATAAAAATGTCTCAAAATCACACTAGTACTCATGCTTTCTCAAAATTGACCATGGAGACAGAGGAGCATGGAAGCCAGAGTCAGCCATTAGAAAGTAAGTTTGTTGACCAATAATGACCAATTCCTTACAATTTGTATGTTAAAAAAGGCAAACATTTTTTTTTTTAAATAACATGTAGGTGGCCAAAAGCAAGAAAGGAGGAGTGAGGAGGAGCCAGGCCCAAGCAGGAGAAGGGCCAGAAACACTACCTTTTCAAGGGCAGAGTTGGAGGCCTTGGTGACTATGTGCATGGACAATATTGTCCATGCACCCAGAAATATGGGGGCTGGACAAAAAGACAGGATCTGGGAGGAGATAGCCAGGGCTGTTAATTGTGTTGGGACGACACACAGAACTAATATTGTTGTACGTAAAAGGTACATATTTGCTAGTGTGAATGCTGGTTTATAAATGTTTTTATAAACGTTGAAGGAAATACATGACTAAATTAACAGTAAACATTGACAAATGGAAAGACTTCAAATACTGGCTGAAGAGGAAGCTAGGAAGTAGGGCGGACCATGCCAGGGAGACAGGTGGTGGTCCCATCCCTGAGGAGCTGACCTTAACAGCCTTGGAGGATTAGGCTCAGGGGTGTATAAAGGAAGAGGAGTTAGTCGGCGTGTCCAATATGGACACTGACATGGCCGACTTTAACGCTCCACATGGCAGAGAAGGTAAATAAGTATGAAAAAAATAAAAATGTAAAAAAAAAACAATATCTCAGAAACTTTTGCCTAACAAATCTCTTTCTTTACAGACCCCGAGGAGGAAGTGCCTGCTCCTGAGTTGATGGATGGGCCCAGCACATATGAAGGCTCTGCAGGGGATGGTCCAATTTTTCCATCTGGGGACCCTGTGGAGCCCCCTCCAGCAGTGTCTCTCCTCACCGAGTTGGTCGACCAAACTCAAGAGAATAATTCAGTTCTCCTGAGGATGGAGACCACTCTGGTGAGGATAGATGGCAGATTGCTGAGGGTGGCAGAGGCACTGGAGACATGTGCTGGGGCCCTGGTTCGATCGGCAGATGCCCAGGAGTAGGCAAACTGAATTGCCATGATGGATCGAGGCTCCCTTCCTCCAAGTACCATTACCTCTGGCAGCCCAACAGCCCCCCCCCCCAAAGTATGGCGAGCCCTATGCCTAGGCCAGAGACAATTCCATCCGGCTCTTGCCAGGCCAGTCGGCGTGTTACAAGCCAGTCGGCTGTTCCAAAAAAGCCTCTTCAGCCGAGCCATCTTAAATGAAGAAAATAGCCCTGGCTATCTTATCCTTCCCCTGTTGATGTCCAGTCCCCATATTTCTAGTCACCAATGCCTCCATCTCCGTCCTTTTTTTTTTTGTTTCTTATTTTTTTATAAGTTTTCATTTTTTTGTATTTATTTAATATTCAAATTTTTTAAATTTGTGCATGCTGACAATTGCGTTTAAAAAAAAATTCTTGGTCAAAAAATAAAAATAAAATTAAAAAAAATTAATTCGTGTCTGTTTTAATTTGAAAAATATACATGTTTAATAAAGGTATTGACAAATCAGAGGATTTGCAAAGACTGGTGCAGGCTTAAAAATGCAAAAAAAACCTGAAAATTTTGGAAAAACAACATATAATAAGGCATCACCATGACATTAATTTAATCTCCTTATTCGCTAATGCAAACGCAACTAAATCAATTACAAGCCAATTAGCAGTGTTAATAGCAACAACAAACGATAAATAGCTGCTTGCATTGTGTTGCAGAAATTAGAAACATCAAACATAACATCAGACAAATTCGATAGTATCGATAGTACTCTGGGGCTTGAGAGAGCACATACCCAACCTCAAGCTGAACGATCAGCCAGGCCTCAAACCTGCTCGAAGAGTGATGTTTTACTACTTTCGGCCTTCTATGTCGGTCATAGAAGGTAATTTATGTACGCCCCTAAAACGCCCTGAAAACGGTTAGGAACGCATGCGTTTTTAGAACACCACCCCTGTCAACACCCACAAACGGCCTTTCATGTCAATCAACTCTCGGAAGCCACTTCTTGCTCGTAAGCCATACAATCGACAGCATTTTGGATCGCAAGGTCTCATACGCACATGCGCACAACTAACCGTACGCATGCATGGTTTGGAAACATCGGATGCGTATGACCGAGCGGCCGCTTACGACCGACTCTAAATGAGGTCCATTATTCAATACCAAGCTCCAGCACTTTTACATTACAATATCTCTTGTTCATGTTTAATTTTTTTTGGGAGGGGGTATCTTACTGTAGCAACCAATCTCCATAGTATAACTGCACAAGGTTAATGGTACAATTTTAGAAAATACAGCACTCTAAAGGTGCCCATCCACTTAAAGATATGAAAACCACTGCACGATTATGACATTGTAATCGTGCAGTCGTTTGTCAGTCTGTGATGAGTCTGCTCTGAACAAGCAGTTGCTCAGTGCAGGGTCATCAATCATCTGCAAACATGCTTTGCATGATGATAGATGTCTAAACGACCAGCAGGCACGCGCATCACTGATCATTTTAGACATGTTTGCAAACGATTTATGAACGATTACATTATCATTCAATCGCTCACATCAATCGTCTAGTGGATGGGCACCTTAAGCCTACACAGGAGGCACAAAATGGCCACTGCATTTTGGAAAAAAGTAGCTTAACAGTACTGTATAGTACATCAGTATTTTGGATGTACTATACATTAATTAAAGAGTTAAATACATACAGTACTGTATACAGGTATTATTACACTTTACAGTAAGTCTCCGACTTACTGTAGCTGATCATCTTCAAACATACAGTAATAGTCATTAAATTGTGGGAGGTTACTGTATACTCCGTACCTAAAGTAACCCTCTGTCTGCCAGCCTGATGCTTCATTCAGTGTAATGACCTTTGGTGTAGCAATGTTTAGACTGTACAGTATACAGTACAGTACTTTTCCTGCATTGTATTTTAGTGTACAGTACTGTAGCTATTTTATTGTTTTGTTCATTTATGTAGTTTGTTAGGAGCTAGCCAAACCATGTAGCACCATACCATACAGCACTGTAATGTGAATGTATTTTTTTCCAATACAGTCTTCCATGGGGAACCCCAAGGGAGCCAGCTACCCCGAGGGACAGGCCCCACCGCCATGCCTGACAAGAAGTAAAGTACTGTATTTACAGTAGTGTCAAGATTGTGCAATATTGTAGATTAGTGTTGTAATACTGTACCTTTTTATTCTCTCCGCAGACCAACTTCGGCAGCTTATAGACTAGTCTGGGACAGCGCCGACATTGACACCAGTTTGCACTCTAAAGTATGTACTGTAATACAGACATCCCACTTTCACTGCATTTGACTCCTGAAGCACTGGGCATGCGCAGTGCTGTGATCTTCCATACTTGGCATATTGTATGGCTTGGCTCCACTGGGGATGCA
This sequence comes from Taudactylus pleione, assembly GCA_031769625.1. Classification (NCBI taxonomy): domain Eukaryota; kingdom Metazoa; phylum Chordata; class Amphibia; order Anura; family Myobatrachidae; genus Taudactylus; species Taudactylus pleione. The sequence goes on along the minus strand of JAUIMM010000264.1, from coordinate 1,011,419 downwards.
CCAGAAATACCATTGCAACCCCTCCACTGGGCATGCACCAGAGATCCAATTTGTAACCCCTCAGAGCTGGCTGACAGCCACCACAGCGCCAACCCTGCAGACATTGATGCAAGTTTGCGCTTTAAACGCACAGTCAGTTTGTAAAGCAGAGAAGTCTCTCTCAAGCAGAACTCACTACCACTTACTGAAGTCATGAAATCACTATAGTGTCCAAGTCTAGGACAGCATTGACATTGATGCAAGTTTGCGCTTTAAATGCACAGTCAGTTTGTAATGCAGAGATCTCTCTCTCAAGCAGAGCCCACTACAAATACAGGTCACTATAGTGTCCTAGTCTGGGACAGCGCTGACAGTGACGCAAGTTTGCACTCTAAAGTATGTACTGTAATACAGACATCCCACTTTCACTGCGTTTGACTCCCGAAACACTGGGCATGTGCAGTGCTGTCATCTTCCATATGCCATGGCTGGCATACTGTAGCGCTACATGGTGTACTGTATGGCTGTGCTCCACTGGGCATGCTCCAGAAATCCCATTGCAACCCCTCCATTGGGCATACACCAGAGATCCAATTTGTAAACCCTCGGAGCTGGCTGACAGCCACCACAGCGCAAACTGTGCAGACATTGATGTAAGTTTGTGCTTTAAATGTACAGTCAGTTTGTAATGCAGAGACGTCTCTCTCAAACAGAACCCACTACCAGTCACTGAAGTCATGAAATCACTATAGTGCCCAAGTCTGCGACAGCATCGACATTGACGCAAGTTTGCGCTTTAAATGCACAGAGGAGAGACCTCTCTCTCAAACAGAGCCCACTAGCAGTTACTGATCACTATAGATGTCTTAGTATGGGACAGCGCCGACAGTGATGCAAGTTTGCGCTCTAAAATATGTACTGTAATACAGACATCCCACTTTCACTGCGTTTGACTCCCAAAGCACTGGGCATGTGCAGTGCTGTGATCTTCCATATGCCATGTGTCACAACCCTGGCTAGCTTTTCTCCTTTTGCCTTGAGACTTACCCCTGTCAGTTGTCCCGTGGATCTGTATGTGTGCTTTGACTGGGAGATCTCTCCTGATCATGCTGGCGGTAACACTTCTGTGTATGCATTTGGACTGAGCTCTCCTTTCCACATTGTTTATTCACCTGGATCCTTTACTGTCTGTGAACACTGCTAGCCTTGATTGGAATCACAGGTGTAGGTCTGACTCTCAGTCCTGCAGAGATGATTGTTCTCCCTGCATGTTGTGCCATCCACCACTCAGAGTGCTACTACCAGACCACCTGATCATATCCACCAATTCCTGCCAGACCCAGGGTATATACATCCTCCTCTGATAGCATTCTGGGCCTGAACAGCTCGTTACTTTTCATAGTGTATTGTTTGTGCTTCATCCATGTACAAGTGTATTCCAGGCTCCTGCTGATTGCTATACCTGGCGCATCCAGAAATCCTGCTGGTTCCTGATCAGTTAATTCGGCAATCCGGCTGATAGCTATACCTGGCACGTCTGGAAATCCTGCTGGTTCCCAGACTAGTTCTATCAGTAATCCTGCTACACGAATATACCTGGTATATCCAGCAACCCTGCTAACAGCAATACCTGGTATATCCAGCAATCCTGCTAACCGCAATACCTGGCATATTTGGAAATCCTGCTAACAGCAATACCAGGCATATCCAGAGGTCCTGCCTCAGCATGACCTGTGTTCCTAAGTTCCTAGTGTGAAACCCTTACCCAGTGCGGAGTCAGTTCCAAGTTCCAAGTTACCCATTTCACTCTACTCCAGTCCAGAGTCAGATCCAAGTTCCAAGTTATCCATTCCACTCTACTCCAGTCCGGAGTCAGATCCAACTCCAAGTTCCAAGTTCATTCCATATTGCTCCAGTCCGCAGCCATCTCCAAGTTCCAAGTGCATTCCATATTGCTCCAGTCTGGATCCAACTCCAAGTTCCAAGTTACCCATTCCATTTTGCTCCAGTCCGAAGCCAACTCCAAGTTCCAAGTTCATTCCATATTGCTCAAGTCTGGAGCCAACTCCAAGTTTCAAGTTCATTCCACGTTACTCCAGTCCGGAGTCAATTCCAAGTTCCAAGTTCATTCCACATTACTCCAGTCCGGAGTCAATTCCAAGTTCCAAGTTCAATCTACATGACTCCAGTCTGGAGCCAATTCCAAGTGCATTCTCCATACAGCTTCCCAGCTGCACCAAGTCTACCTACTGATATCCCATCCAGCTCAGCAAGCCTTCCTGCTGGTCCCAGTCCGGTTCCTCCAAGGTTCCCTCTGGTTCCACTCCAGCATTTCCTGTTCCTGTCATTTATCATCAAAGACAGTTCTCACTGCCATATAATTGTTATGCTTATCAGTCTCAGCCTGCCGGTCAGCAGTACAGGCTGGCTGTGCAAAGAAAGACCCTCTGCGGTATACATGAGCAGTATCACATAGTATAGGTTCAGAGGTAAGAGAACAATTAGCTGCAATATGGCCAAAGCCACCACATCGGAAACACTGAATCACATTATAATCTAGTCTTTTACGGGGAAGGAACCTTCCTGGCCTGGTTGGCCTGTCTCCAGGTTCCTCACCCTCAGTCTTAGGTACATTCCATTGCCCAGCACCCTTCTCCCCTGGAACAGTCTTACCAGTGCTGATGGGAGTTCGCCATTGTGCCATCGGGGCTCAGTGGGGCAGACTCAACAGCTCCTCAGCCACCATGTACCTCTCCACCAGTTCGACTAGCTGGTCTGCGGACTTGGGGTCTGCATGGCTCACACACTTGCGCAGAGATGCAGGTAGTGACCGCAGATACTGGTCCATCACGACTCTTTCCACGATCTGTGGTCATGTCAGCGTCTCAGGCTGTAGCCATTTTGTGGTTAGATGGATGAGGTCATGCATCTGTGAGCGTGGAGGTTTTTCCATTTGGAACTCCCAACGGTGGACTCGTTGGGCCCAAACAAATGAGGTGACTCCCAAGCGAGTTAGGATTTTCTGTTTTAACTTTGCCTAGACCTTGGCATCAGCCAGGATAAATCATAGTAGGCCTTTTGTGGTTCTCCAGACAGGAAGGGTGCCACAAGACTTGCCCACTGTTCCTTGGGCCAACTCTCCCTTTCTGCGGTTCTCCCAAAGGCCATAAGATATGCCTCCATGTCATCACTCTGGGTCATATTCTGCAAAAAATGACTGGCGCATATAGAGCGAGTGTGGGTTGGAGGGTCAGTGGAAGCATCTCCAGTCTGGGCTACTAGGTGTTGTACCATCTCTTTTATGGCTTGGCTGTTCTCCGCTAAGGCCTGGCGGGTTTCCTTGATGGTAACTTGTTGTTGCCTTAGGGCTCCCTCCTGAATTGTGTTGGTTTCCTGCTGGGCTGCTGTAGCCTGGAGCAAGGCCTTAACAATGTCCTCCATGTTGTCTTTAGAGGTCGGCTGAAAGAAGAACCTGGCCTCTCTGAGCATCTGCTGGTTTCCACAATCTCCGGTCTGTCTTTAAATTTTAAAGGACAAATTTTTTCTTGCTGCAACTTCAGTGTGTGCTTGCCCACATTCTCCACCAATTGTGATAAGGTTGGGGTAGCGGGTCCCTCTCCTGGGGTAGATGGACACCACCTTACACACAGCAGCCAGGAAACAGCACTCCAGCTGGACGGTGCCAGTTTTTATTGTGCAATTTCAACAATCAAATAAACAAAACATAAAATAAACCCTAGCCTGGCTGGGCACTAACTAGACAGTAAGTTCCCTATCTAACAGTACACTAAACAAAATCCCCATCCACAGTACCTTCTGGTTTACAGCCAATAGTGTCTCAGAGCAAGCTAACCTGCGGCCTGCTCTCCCAGGTATGAGACACTCAGCTATGAAAAAACCCAGCTTATCTGAGCCACTTTCAGGTGCAAGCCCTAATGAGCCTGCTACCAGGCTGAAAGGCCCAACACCTGCAGTGGCCTGTGGATGGAGCCCTCGCTCTCCTCACATCCACACCCCCAGGACCCATTCCAGCTTTTCACAGAAGCCAACATTTCTAGTCTGCTTATCCAACAGACTTCTCCTGGGGGTTTTAAAAGACATAAGACAGGAGTCTGGGACAGATATGGCAGCCATTCCACACTTCTCCAGTGCTTATATCACAATATATATACATATATATATATATATATATATATACACACATATATATTATTGTATAATCAGTCTGCATCATTAGGCTCCGCCCCTTTCCATAGACCTGTGAATTGTGGCATAATGCTGCAAGGGGGCGTGGCTACGATGTGTATTAAAAAAAACCATTTGGTTTTATAAGGGGTGTCTGAGTACTCGCGGGTGCGCTACTGGCAGCACCCGGGGTTCTGATACTAGGGGCAGGGCAGAAGGAGGAGCCGCTGTCATTCCGCTGCTCTTCTGACATTGCTGCTCCTCTGGCATTAGGAGTGCTGTGCTGTGCATTGTGCCAGGACACAGGAGGGGGAGGAGCAGAGCCCATCAGTCATTAGCACTGCCGCAGCTGTGATTGTACCTTGATGACGCTGCGCAGTGTTTGGGGGAGTTAACAGTTACTCCAGAGTCCCAGAGCAGACAGGCAAGGACGCTAGGGATCCACCACTGCAGTCATTAGGCATCTTGAGACACCCACCGGCCGTAAAACAAATCCGTTGCATCATCAATCGAACATCAAGTGCACCATCAGACATTAGAGCAACCTTATGGTTGCTCAGAATGTCTGCGATGGTGTGCCAGTGGAACTGCATCTTTTGACGCAGCACTGACACCAACACACCCATCGTCATTTAAGTCCCCACCCAGGAACACCTATTGAAATTGCATAGATCTCCGTGCAATTCCAATATGTGTCCCCCAGCGGTAACCATAGCTGCGCCCACCTCTGAATCAGGCTCACTATGTGGGGTATAGTAATACTATCTGGGAGCAGATAAGACAGAACATGTACCCACACACACACACATTATATTGTAGCAAAATACATATTTTATATATATATAGAGAGAGAGAGAAAGAGAGAGATATAGAGAGAGATAATTCATCTACCTACCTCTGTAATAGGGCCCCCCTGTCTGAAGTGCCCCAGGCCCCCCATAGCCTTAATCCGCCCTGCACATTGCACATGCTTGGCGATCGCACTGCGATTATGCAAACAGACAGAAATCCATCACAAAGTAAGTGACAGCCCATGAGCATTTGGGGGTGGTGACAGGGGAGTGGTTGGAGAAACGCATGCACGCATGTCCATTTGAAAGCCATTGCATGTGCATGTATACGCAGCTTGAGTACTTACTGTGTGCGACGAGACTGCAATTTCTGAGACGGTTCAGACCTGCAGTAATTGTGTGTGACGGGCCGATGTTCTCCGATGTATACGCAGGAGTGCTAGGTATTACAGACGTAAGAAAGCAGTAATGAGCATCTCTATGCTGGCTGAGTGGTGGCAGACATTAGCATATTTTTGCAGCAGCATTGCGTGCAATTACACAGCTGCGATCACAATTGCGATCCGTGCTGAATCAGGCCCTAAGTCCATTCATTATAACACCTTAGACATAAAGTGCCATTCCACCCTGCCAATGCTTTCTCTGTTTCTCTGTATCTGTGGACAGAAGCATCACAGGAGTAGAAGAACTGAAGACAAGGTGAATAAGGTTTATAACTTTGGTGGTGGACCCTTGCCTAGTGGCTGGTACAAATCCCACCTGGTACTGGTGGATTATGTCAGGTATGAGTGGTTTGAGATGACTGGCAATCATTTTCGCCAGCAGTTTCATATCAATATTTAACAGAGATATTGCCCGATAGCTGGAGCACTATGTTGGGTACATGTGCTTCAACAGCTTGTCAGGACCAGGGTCGAGTCATAAATTTGGTTCAAAGTCTGTAATAAGAGCAGGAGCAGTTTGTACTGAAATGTTTTATAGTATGCGATAGTAAAGCTATCTAGTCCATGACTCTCATCTGATAAGAAAGATGCAATATCAGCCTTCAACTCAGTCAAAATGAATAGGCTCTTTAGTGAAGTTCCCATCTCCTCTGGCAATCTGGGGAAATCTACAGATGTTAAGTAATCATATCTATTGTTGGCGAAGCATATGAGCCAATAATTTACCTGGTTTGTTAATCCATTTGAAGAATTTATGCTTACATTTGTGAATGGCCAGTGTGGTCTTATCTAGATGAAGGTTATTGAGTTTGATTTGTGTATCCAGAGACAGGCACCTCTTGTGTTGGGCTTTTAGCAAGGCCAATTTATCAAGAAGGGTCCGCGTTCATGCTATATTTCTAGCTTTTTTATATGTGACCCTAATTGGATACATTTCCCCCTAATGAAACATTTATGTGCCTCCTAAATTGGAACTCTAGAAATGTCAGGGATGTCATTAAATTCAATGTAGTCAGCCAATGTGGATTCTAAATGGGATTTAAAGATCTGGGGGTCTATTTACTAAGCAGTGTTACGAGACAAAGTGAAAAGTGATAAGGTGCCAGTCAATCAGCTCCTAACTGTCATTTTTCAAACACAGCCTGTGAGATGGCAGTTAGAAGCTGATTGGCTGGCACCTTATCACTTTTCACTCTGTCTCCTAACACTGCTTAGTAAATAGACCCCTAGATCTTGGAGGAGAGAATAATTTAACCACCATGTCCATTGTCTGAGTGTGGAATGGGGAAGAACAATATCCTAAAAAATAGGGCATGGTTTGACCAGGTAATTTGTGCAATACTTATGTAAAAGGTACAAGTTTCTGTGTCCAAGAAAAGATAATCAATGTGTTAGGAGACAGAGTGAAAAGTGCCAGTCAATCAGCTCCTAACTGCCATCTCACAGGCTGAGTTTGAAAAATGACAGTTGGGAGCTGATCGGCTGGCACCTTATCTCCTTTCACTTTGTCTGCTAACACTGCTTAGTAAATAGACCCCTAAATATGTTATGGGAGGAGGAAAAGAAGGTATAGTCGCGTTCTGAGTGGTGTTGTAAGCTCCACGTTTCAATCAGCTGGTGGAGGTGAAGATTCTGAAGAATGCCAACTGATACTGATTTGAGGCATAAAGATTAACAAATGTGAATTCTCGTTAATGTTTCCCCTTCACTAGAATGCCATGCCCAGCATCTAATGGGAGGTGACCTACGAAGAAAGGGAGTTTCCTAGAAAAAATAATTGCCACTCCCTTTGTCTTCTCTTCTGGATTACTGCTAGTGAATTGATAGGGGTATGAGAAGTTAGAAAATTTAGGGTCAGCACCTAAGTTAAAGTGGGTCTATTGTATGAACACCACATCGGCCTTTGCATTGATGGAAATCATTTTCAGCTTAACAACAAAGTGGAGGGAGAGCACAGTTAGACCACGAGGATCCTGCAAGAAGATAGTGCAATTCCAAATCTTACCAGGGGGGTAGGCAGCAACCATGGGACAAGGAGGATGGAGAAAGGAAAGGCACAGGCAAGGTGGGGTACACAGGACATATGACAATTGTTGATATGTAATAGAAAAAAAAGGTTAGAATATAAGGAAATACTAAGTGAAGGGAAGTTTGAGGATTCCCACAAAAAGGCTATCCTTAGCAATGTGGGTGGTTAAGCCATCCCATGGTCAGGTAAAACATTTGCATCAACTGGGAGTGGATGGTAACAATTAGGACCTCTTAAGGAAGTTAGAACTCCAAGCAGTGTAAAAAAGGAGAAAGTAGCATAACACAATGCCGTAACCTATATAAAAAATACAGACACTCTAAGCATAGAATAACAAACCCTAAATAGGTAAGATCTTTCAATAAACCTATATTAATAGATGACTGTAAATATACTAGGAACACGGTAAATTGTAACAAAATCAAAGGAAAAGTCACATCTAAGTTAGCAAACTAGGGAAAAAACAGTGACTCAATGAATGTTACCATTACTGGTAGAGACCAGTAGCTGGATAGAGACATCACAGTGGAGAATGCATCACAATATAAAGATGGGGAAAATTGGAGTAAAGACGAGGCATAGGAAATTTAAATTGAATGTTTGATGTCTACAGCAAACCAGCATAAGAATGATTCCAATATGGCCATATGATCTTTCAAGTCACAGCAGAACCTTGAGATGGTTGCAAGGCTGCGAAGACCCAAGAAGATTTATCAACTGTGTGCCAGCGTTCTCGTCAAAGACATAGGGGGCGTATTGGTATGGAGCTAGACTGCACCCAGCCCAAGAGGTTAGGTTTTCCAATTTCAATGGCCTCACAGAAGGTGCCTGGAGTGTTAGGTTCTTGGAGGGTGAGCTAATCCCATCCTGGAGGACTTGCAGACACACAGGGAAGCCCCAGTGATATTTGATATTTTTATTTCTCAACTCTTCAATCACTGGTTTCAAGAATCACTTTATTTTTTGACCTAATGGTACTGTAGGTCCACTTTGCTACTGCTCCACATGTCATCATTTCACTGAGCCAAGCAATTAGAGAACATGATCTACATTCTCTACTGGTCAACATGGTACATTAGTAATAGTGCCTATCTGGGGTCGAGCATATCTGGTGTACATGAGCCGTAGAGGCAATTTACTAGAAATACATCTGTACCTTGCCTTGTTTGTTTCGTCCTTGTCCTGGGCAGTATGGTTGGCATAGTGGTTAGCATTATTGCCTCACAGCACTGACGTTTTGGTTTAAATTCTATGAAGGCCCTATCTGTACAGAGTTTATATGTTCTAGCACCTGTATTTGCATGAGTTTACCCCAGGTGCTCTAATTTCCTCCCATGATCCAAAAACATACTGTTAATTGGATTCTTACAAAAAAAATAACCCTAGTTAATATGTGTGTGTACATGAGGTAGGGGAAATAGATTGTAAGCTCCATTGGAGAAGGGACCGATACGAATGACTAAAAATTTTCATAAAAGCGCTGGAGAATATGTGTGCTCTATATAAACAAATAAATAATTAGGAAGAGATATACTCTGTCTGAACAGTATGAATATATAGAGATGTGCACTAATATTTTATTTTACAGCATAAACTTATATTGGTAGCATCATCAGCTACTTCACTTTGCATCTTTCCATAGTGTTGTATAATTATCCTCAAATGCATATATACTTTAATACCAGTAACATTATTCAAAACTGTACACAGCTAATCAACATGTACTTATGACTTCCAATACAATTTAAGTCATGGGAACATTCCATTCAAACAGACTAATGCACATGATATATATTAGATAATGTTACATATTGTAACCAAGGAAACTTGTCCTTCATTACAGCTTCACAAGAGATAAGTACAAGGCAGTTATGCAGGGATGTTATATCTTGGAATGCTCATGCTATTTGAAAGTTTAGAGTACCACAGAAACATAGAATTTAGCACTGATAAAAAACAATTGTACCATGTAATGTAATATAGTGTCTTAAATTCTGAAGTGGAAAGCATTTTATGTCTTAAGTATCTTCTTCCAGCCAATAATGATAATTCTAATCCATGAAAAGGTATTGAACAGCCTTGAATGTAATTTAACTTTAACAAGTTACATCAAGAATGTAACATGCTCGAATGTAGAGGAATATATGTCAATCTAGATAATAAGGTAAAGAAAATAACCTCTGTATTAAATAGCTTCTATTGTAGAAAATCACATTGCTTGAACAATATACAGCAAGGAATTATATTCTCTTTGACTATTTTACGAACATATTCTTGCCTAAAATATGATTCTAATGTAAAATCATTGACATTCTCTAGAATTTTTATTTTTATTGTAATATATTTTCTACAGATCTGTGTATTTCTTGTATTTTTTTAACGAATAATCTATCACTCAAATTCTGAACTGTAATCTTCTGGTTTTACTATTCCATTTGATGCGATGAATATTATGAACGATAATAAAAAAAATAAGGTCCCATATCAAACACGAGGTTAGATATTTTAAGTGCAATAAATTATAATAAAAACAAAGTAATATTCATATTAATTGACTGCATTAAAAACAAAACCCGTGGACTTAATATTTTAATGCTTAATGAACAATGTTATTTGAACTGGAATTTACACAAGATAATGCAAAATAGTGAATAAAGATATTATTGAAGGCTAAATCAGGTTGTTTGCATATACCAGTTATTTATATAGTGCACACATATTACGCAGCGCTTTACAGAGAATATTTGTCCATTCACATCAGTCCCTGCCCCAGTGGAGTTTAAAATCTATATTCCCTACCACATGTACACACACATACTGTACTTACACACTAGGGTTGATTTTTGGTGGGACCCAATTAACCTACCAGTATATTTTTGGAGTGTGGGAGGAAACCGGAGAACCCGGAGAAAACCCTCACAAGCAAGCTCTTTTGTAATCCATCCAGTTTATGTATGAAGTGCTGATGACAAATGTAAAAATCTATACAGAAACTATACTGCTACAAAACAAATATCAAATACTTTAAAGAATAATTTTTCCTTCTAAATCAGAGGAAATTTACAAAGTGGTAAGTGAAAGCTAAACTGCTCCTAAATAGCCGCAGCACTGAAGATTGGCTGGCATGCGACAAAACACATAATTGTCACTCAGTGCCAGCATCCAAAGTTATCTATCTATTATTGCCTTTAAAAGATAGAAAAAATTCCCAATGGAGTATGAAGGGAATAAATAAGTGATGAATGCGTTTTAGGTGAGTTTTTATTTCGATTAAAAATAATTTTATAAGATTGCATCTTTTTTACATTAGTTAAACTGTCTTAGGGACCTCTAACCATTATAATGGGACCCAGAGGTGGCAAAGTCTTTTTCATTACCATGGCTTCCACAACCAAGGGGGTGTGAAATATCCTTAGCAACTTTCACAGCAGAGAGAGGTACCACAGTAATTGTTGTAGTGTTTTCATGTAGTGAGGGGCAACAGAGCACTAAGGTAAACAAAATTAAGGTGCACTCATATACAAATGTTTACAGTGCACTCATGTAGCACCGGTTACAGTGTACTCATGTAGCACGAGTTACAGTGTACACATGTAGCATGAGTTTCAGTGCACTCATGTGGAGAGGGTTACAGTATACTCATGTAGCAAGGGTTCAAGGGTTAAAGTTAACTCATGTAGCACGGGTTACAGTGTACTCATGTAGCACAGGTTACAGTGTACCCATGTAGCACAGGTTACAATGTACTCATGTAGCACAGGTTACAGTGTACTCATGTAGCACGGGTTACAGTGTACTCATGTAGCACGGGTTACAGTGTACTCATGTGGAGAAGGTTACAGTGTACTCATGTAGCAAAGGTTACAGTGCACTCATATAGCAACGGTTACAGTGTACTCATGTAGCATGGGTTACAGTGTATTCATGTTGAGAGGGTTACAGTGAACTCATGTAGAGAGAGTTACAGTGCACTCATGTGGAGAGGGGTACAGTGTTCTCATTTAGCTAGGGGTTACTGTATATTACTGTTTGCAAAAATATGGTGCACTCGTGTAGAGAGGGTCACAGTACACAAATGTAGAGAGGGTTACAGTGCACTCATGTGGAGAGGGCTACAGTGTTCTCATGTAGCACCGGTTACAGTGCACTCATGTAGCACGGGTTACAGTGTACTCATTTAGCACAGGTTACAGTGTACTCATGTGGAGAGGGTTACAGTGTACTCATGTAGCAAGGGTTACAGTGCACTCATGTAGCACAGGTTACAGTGTACTCATGTAGCAAGGGTTACAGTGTACTCATTTAGCACAGGTTACAGTGTACTCATGTGGAGAGGGCTACAGTGTTCTCATGTAGCACTGGTTATAGTGCACTCATGTAGCACGGGTTACAGTGTACTCATTTAGCACAGGTTACAGTGTACTCATGTGGAGAGGGTTACAGTGTACTCATGTAGCAAGGGTTACAGTGCACTCATGTAGCAAGGGTTACAGTGTACTCATGTAGCAAGGGCTACAGTGCACTCACGTAGCATGGGTTACAGTGTATTCATGTAGCACTCATATAGCACGGGTTACAGTGTACTCATGTAGCACTCATGTAGCACGGGTTACAGTGTACTCATGTACCAAGGGTTACAGTGTACTCATGTAGCACGGGTTACAGTGTACTCATGTAGCACGGGTTACAGCGTACTCATGTAGCACGGGTTATAGTGAAGTCATGTAGAGAGGGTTACAGTGAGCTCATGTAGAGAGGGTTACAGTGCACTAATGTGGAGAGGGTTACAGTGTTCTCATGTAGCACGGGTTACAGTGCACTCATGTAGAACGGGTTACAGTGTGCTCATGTAGCACAGGTTACAGTGTACTCATGTGGAGAGGGTTACAGTGTACTCATGTAGCAAGGGTTACAGTGCACTCATGTAGCATGGGTTCCAGTGTACTCATGTAGCACGGGTTACAATGTACTCATGCAGCATGGGTTACAGTGTACTCATGTGGAAAGGGTTACAGTGTACTCATGTAGCAAGGGTTACAGTGCACTCATGTAGCACGGGTTACAGTGTACTCATGTAGCATGGGTTACAGTGTATTCATGTAGCATGGGTTACAGTGTATTCATGTTGAGAGGGTTGCAGTGAACTCATGTAGAGAGGGTTACAGTGAACACATGTAGAGAGGGTTACAGTGCACTCATGTGGAGAGGGGTACAGTGTTCTCATTTAGCTAGGGTTTACTGTATATTATTGTTTGCAAAAATATGGTGCACTCGTGTAGAGAGGGTCACAGTACTCAAATGTAGAGAGGGTTACAGTGCACTCATGTGGAGAGGGTTACAGTGTTCTCATGTAGCAAGGGTTACAGTGCACTCATGTAGCACGGGTTACAGTGTACACATGTAGCATGAGTTTCAGTGCACTCATGTGGAGAGGGTTACAGTATACTCATGTAGCAAGGGTTCAAGGGTTAAAGTTAACTCATGTAGCACGGGTTACAGTGTACTCATGTAGCACAGGTTACAGTGTACCCTTGTAGCACAGGTTACAATGTACTCATGTAGCACAGGTTACAGTGTACTCATGTAGCACGGGTTACAGTGTACTCATGTAGCACGGGTTACAGTGTACTCATGTGGAGAAGGTTACAGTGTACTCATGTAGCAAAGGTTACAGTGCACTCATGTGGAGAGGGCTACAGTGTTCTCATGTAGCACCGGTTACAGTGCACTCATGTAGCACGGGTTACAGTGTACTCATTTAGCACAGGTTACAGTGTACTCATGTGGAGAGGGTTACAGTGTACTCATGTAGCAAGGGTTACAGTGCACTCATGTAGCACAGGTTACAGTGTACTCATGTAGCAAGGGTTACAGTGTTCTCATTTAGCACAGGTTACAGTGTACTCATGTGGAGAGGGCTACAGTGTTCTCATGTAGCACCGGTTACAGTGCACTCATGTAGCACGGGCTACAGTGTACTCATTTAGCACAAGTTACAGTGTACTCATGTGGAGAGGGTTACAGTGTACTCATGTAGCAAGGGTTACAGTGCACTCATGTAGCACAGGTTACAGTGTACTCATATAGCAAGGGTTACAGTGTACTCATGTAGCAAGGGCTACAGTGCACTCATGTAGCATGGGTTACAGTGTACTCATGTAGTACTCATATAGCATGGGTTACAGTGTACTTATGTAGCACTCATGTAGCACGGGTTACAGTGTACTCATGTTCCAAGGGTTACAGTGTACTCATGTAGCACGGGTTACAATGTACTCATGTAGCATGGGTTACAGCGTACTCATGTAGCACGGGTTATAGTGTAGTCATGTAGAGAGGGTTACAGTGAGCTCATGTAGAGAGGGTTACAGTGCACTAATGTGGAGAGGGTTACACTGTTCTCATGTAGCACGGGTTACAGTGCACTCATGTAGCACGGGTTACAGTGTGCTCATGTAGCACAGGTTACAGTGTACTCATGTGGAGAGGGTTACAGTGTACTCATGTAGCAAGGGTTACAGTGCACTCATGTAGCATGGGTTACAGTGTACTCATGTAGCACGGGTTACAATATACTCATGCAGCATGGGTTACAGTGTACTCATGTGGAGAGGGTTACAGTGTACTCATGTAGCAAGGGTTACAGTGCACTCATGTAGCACGGGTTACAGTGTACTCATGTAGCATGGGTTACAGTGTATCCATGTAGCATGGGTTACAGTGTATTCATGTTGAGAGGGTGGCAGTAAACTCATGTAGAGCGGGTTACAGTGAACACATGTAGAGAGGGTTACAGTGCACTCATGTGGAGAGGGGTACAGTGTTCTCATTTAGCTAGGGTTTACTGTATATTATTGTTTGCAAAAATATGGTGCACTCGTGAAGAGACGGTCACAGTACTCAAATGTAGAGAGGGTTACAGTGCACTCATGTGGAGAGGGTTACAGTGCTCTCATGTAGCAAGGGTTACAGTGCACTCATGTAGCACGGGTTACAGTGTACTCATGTGGAGAGGGTTACAGTGTACTCATGTAGCAAGGGTTACAGTGTACTCATTTAGCAAGGGTTACAGTGCACTCATGTAGCACGGGTTACAGTGTACTCATGTAGAATGGGTTACAGTGTACTCATGTAGCATGGGTTACAGTGTATTCATGTTGAGTGGGTTACAGTGAACTCATGTAGAGAGGGTTACAGTGAACACATGTAGACGGGGTTACAGTGCACTCATGTGGAGAGGATTACAGTGCACTCATGTGGAGAGGGGTACAGTGTTCTCATTTAGCTAGGGGGTTACTGTATATTATTGTTTGTAAGAATATGGTGCACTCATGTAGAGAGGGTCACAGTACACAAATTTAGAGAGGGTTACAGTGCACTCATGTGGAGAGGGTTACAGTGTTCTCAGGTAGCACGGGTTACAGTGCACTCATGTAGCACGGGTTACAGTGTGCTCAAGTAGCACAGGTTACAGTGTACTCATGTGGAGAGGGTTACAGTGTACTCATGTAGCAAGGGTTACAGTGCACTCATGTAGCACAGGTTAAAGTGCACTCATGCAGCACGGGTTACAGTGCACTCATGTAGCACGGGTTACAGTGCACTCATGTAGCACGGGTTACAGTGTACTCATGTAGCACGGGTTACAGTGCACTCATGTAGCACAGGTTACAGTGTACTCATGTAACACGGGTTACAGTGTACTCATGTAACACTCATGTAGCACGGGTTACAGTGTACTCATGTAGCACGGGTTATAGTGTACTCATGTGGAGAGGGTTACAGTGAGCTCATGTAGAGAGGGTTACAGTGCACTCATGTGGAGAGGGTTACAGTGTTCTCATGTAGCACGGGTTACAGTGCATTCATGTAGCACGGGTTACAGTGTGCTCATGTAGCACAGGTTACAGTGTACTCATGTGGAGAGGTTTACAGTGTTCTCATGTAGCAAGGGTTACAGTGTACTCATGTAGCAAGGGCTACAGTGCACTCATGTAGCATGGGTTACAGTGTACTCATGTAGCACTCATATAGCACGGGTTACAGTGTACTCATGTAGCACTCATGTAGCACGGGTTACAGTGTACTCATGTACCAAGGGTTACAGTGTACTCATGTAGCACGGGTTACAGTGTACTCATTTAGCACGGGTTACAGTGTACTCATGTAGCACGGGTTATAGTGTAGTCATGTGGAGAGGGTTACAGTGAGCTCATGTAGAGAGGGTTACAGTGCACTAATGTGGAGAGGGTTACAGTGTTCTCATGTAGCAAGGGTTACAGTGTGCTCATGTAGCACAGGTTACAGTGTACTCATGTGGAGAGGGTTACAGTGTATTCATGTAGCAAGGGTTACAGTGCACTCATGTAGCATGGGTTACAGTGTACTCATGTAGCATGGGTTACAATGTACTCATGTAGCATGGGTTACAGTGTACTCATGTGGAGAGGGTTACAGTGTACTCATGTAGCAAGGGTTACAGTGCAATCATGTAGCATGGGTTACAGTGTACTCATGTAGCATGGGTTACAGTGTATTCATGTAGCATGGGTTACAGTGTATTCATGTTGAGAGGGTTGCAGTGAACCCATGTAGAGAGGGTTACAGTGAACACATGTAGAGAGGGTTACAGTGCACTCATGTGGAGAGGGGTACAGTGTTCTCATTTAGCTAGGGTTTACTGTATATTATTGTTTGCAAAAATATGATGCACTTGTGTAGAGAGGGTCACAGTACTCAAATGTATAGAGGGTTACAGTGCACTCATGTGGAGAGGGTTACAGTGTTCTCATGTAGCAAGGGTTACAGTGCACTCATGTAGCACGGGTTACAGTGTACTCATGTGGAGAGGGTTACAGTGTACTCATGTAGCAAGGGTTACAATGTACTCATGTAGCAAGGGTTACAGTGCACTCATGTAGCACGGGTTACAGTGTACTCATGTAGCATGGGTTACAGTGTACTCATGTAGCATGGGTTACAGTGTATTCATGTTGAGAGGGTTACAGTGAACTCATGTATAGAGGGTTACAGTGAACACATGTAGATGGGGTTACAGTGCACTCATGTGGAGAAGATTACAGTGCACTCATGTGGAGAGGGGTACAGTGTTCTCATTTAGCTAGGGTTTACTGTAAATTATTGTTTGCAAAAATATGGTGCACTCGTGTAGAGAGGGTCACAGTACTCAAATGTAGAGTGGGTTACAGTGTACTCATGTGGAGAGGGTTACAGTGTTCTCATGTAGCAAGGGTTACAGTGCACAAATGTAGCATGAGTTTCAGTGCACTCATGTGGAGAGGGTTACAGTATACTCATGTAGCAAGGGTTCAAGGGTTAAAGTTAACTCATGTAGCACGGGTTACAGTGTACTCATGTAGCACAGGTTACAGTGTACCCATGTAGCACAGGTTACAATGTACTCATGTAGCACAGGTTACAGTGTACTCATGTAGCACGGGTTACAGTGTACTCATGTAGCACAGGTTACAGTGCACTCTTGTGGAGAAGGTTACAGTGTACTCATGTAGCAAAGGTTACAGTGCACTCATGTGGAGAGGGCTACAGTGTTCTCATGTAGCACCGGTTACAGTGCACTCATGTAGCACAGGTTACAGTGTACTCATTAAGCACAGGTTACAGTGTACTCATGTGGAGAGGGTTACAGTGTACTCATGTAGCAAGGGTTACAGTGCACTCATGTAGCACAGGTTACAGTGTACTCATGTAGCAAGGGTTACAGTGAACTCATTTAGCACAGGTTACAGTGTTCTCATGTGGAGAGGGCTACAGTGTTCTCATGTAGCACCGGTCACAGTGCACTCATGTAGCACGGGTTACAGTGTACTCATTTAGCACAGGTTACAGTGTACTCATGTGGAGAGGGTTACAGTGTACTCATGTAGCAAGGGTTACAGTGCACTCATGTAGCACAGGTTACAGTGTACTCATATAGCAAGGGCTACAGTGCACTCATGTAGCATGGGTTACAGTGTACTCATGTAGCACTCATATAGCACGGGTTACAGTGTACTTATGTAGCACTCATGTACCACGGGTTACAGTGTACTCATGTACCAAGGGTTACAGTGTACTCATGTAGCACGGGTTACAATGTACTCATGTAGCATGGGTTACAGCGTACTCATGTAGCACGGGTTATAGTGTAGTCATGTAGAGAGGGTTACAGTGAGCTCATGTAGAGAGGGTTACAGTGCACTAATGTGGAGAGGGTTACAGTGTTCTCATGTAGCACGGGTTACAGTGCACTCATGTAGCACGGGTTACAGTGTGCTCATGTAGCACAGGTTACAGTGTACTCATGTGGAGAGGGTTACAGTGTACTCATGTAGCAAGGGTTACAGTGCACTCATGTAGCATGGGTTACAGTGTACTCATGTAGCACGGGTTACAATATACTCATGCAGCATGGGTTACAGTGTACTCATGTGGAGAGGGTTACAGTGTACTCATGTAGCAAGGGTTACAGTGCACTCATGTAGCACGGGTTACAGTGTACTCATGTAGCATGGGTTACAGTATATTCATGTAGCTTGGGTTACAGTGTATTCATGTTGAGAGGGTTGCAGTGAACTCATGTAGAGCGGGTTGCAGTGAACACATGTAGAGAGGGTTACAGTGCACTCATGTGGAGAGGGGTACAGTGTTCTCATTTAGCTAGGGTTTACTGTATATTATTGTTTGCAAAAATATGGTGCACTCGTGTAGAGAGGGTCACAGTACTCAAATGTAGAGAGGGTTACAGTGCACTCATGTGGAGAGGGTTACAGTGCACTCATGTGGAGAGGGTTACAGTGCTCTCATGTAGCAAGGGTTACAGTGCACTCATGTAGCACGGGTTACAGTGTACTCATGTGGAGAGGGTTACAGTGTACTCATGTAGCAAGGGTTACAGTGTACTCATGTAGCAAGGGTTACAGTGCACTCATGTAGCACGGGTTACAGTGTACTCATGTAGCATGGGTTACAGTGTACTCATGTAGCATGGGTTACAGTGTATTCATGTTGAGAGGGTTACAGTGAACTCATGTAGAGAGGGTTACAGTGTACACATGTAGACGGGGTTACAGTGCACTCATGTGGAGAGGATTACAGTGCACTTATGTGGAGAGGGGTACAGTGTTCTCATTTAGCTAGGGGGTTACTGTATATTATTGTTTGTAAGAATATGGTGCACTCATGTAGAGAGGGTCACAGTACACAAATTTAGAGAGGGTTACAGTGCACTCATGTGGAGAGGGTTACAGTGTTCTCAGTTGGCACGGGTTACAGTGCACTCATGTAGCACGGGTTACAGTGTGCTCATGTAGCACAGGTTACAGTGTACTCATGTGGAGAGGGGTACAGTGTACTCATGTAGCAAGGGTTACAGTGCACTCATGTAGCACAGGTTAAAGTGCACTCACGCAGCACGGGTTACAGTGCACTCATGTAGCACGGGTTACAGTGCACTCATGTAGCACGGGTTACAGTGTACTCATGTAGCACGGGTTACAGTGCACTCAAGTAGCACAGGTTACAGTGTACTCATGTAGCACGGGTTACAGTGTACTCATGTAACACTCATGTAGCACGGGTTACAGTGTACTCATGTAGCAGGGGTTATAGTGTACTCATGTGGAGAGGGTTACAGTGAGCTCATGTAGAGAGGGTTACAGTGCACTCATGTGGAGAGGGTTACAGTGTTCTCATGTAGCACGGGTTACAGTGCATTCATGTAGCACGGGTTACAGTGTGCTCATGTAGCACAGGTTACAGTGTACTCATGTGGAGAGGTTTACAGTGTTCTCATGTAGCAAGGGTTACAGTGTACTCATGTAGCAAGGGCTACAGTGCACTCATGTAGCATGGGTTACAGTGTACTCATGTAGCACTCATATAGCACGGGTTACAGTGTACTCATGTAGCACTCATGTAGCACGGGTTACAGCGTACTCATGTACCAAGGGTTACAGTGTACTCATGTAGCACGGGTTACAGTGTACTCATGTAGCACGGGTTACAGTGTACTCATGTAGCACGGGTTATAGTGTAGTCATGTGGAGAGGGTTACAGTGAGCTCATGTAGAGAGGGTTACAGTGCACTAATGTGGAGAGGGTTACAGTGTTCTCATGTAGCACGGGTTACAGTGCACTCATGTAGCACGGGTTACAGTGTGCTCATGTAGCACAGGTTACAGTGTACTCATCTGGAGAGGGTTACAGTGTACTCATGTAGCAAGGGTTACAGTGCACTCATGTAGCATGGGTTACAGTGTACTCATGTAGCACGGGTTACAATGTACTCATGCAGCTTGGGTTACAGTGTACTCATGTGGAGAGGGTTACAGTGTACTCATGTAGCAAGGGTTACAGTGCAATCATTTAGCACGGGTTACAGTGTTCTCATGTAGCATGGGTTACAGTGTATTCATGTAGCATGGGTTACAGTGTATTCATGTTGAGAGGGTTGCAGTGAACCCATGTAGAGAGGGTTACAGTGAACACATGTAGAGAGGGTTACAGTGCACTCATGTGGAGAGGGGTACAGTGTTCTCCTTTAGCTAGGGTTTACTGTATATTATTGTTTGCAAAAATATGATGCACTTGTGTAGAGAGGGTCACAGTACTCAAATGTAGAGAGGGTTACAGTGCACTCATGTGGAGAGGGTTACAGTGTTCTCATGTAGCAAGGGTTACAGTGCACTCATGTAGCACGGGTTATGGTGTACTCATGTGGAGAGGGTTACAGTGTACTCATGTAGCAAGGGTTAGAGTGTACTCATGTAGCAAGGGTTACAGTGCACTCATGTAGCACGGGTTACAGTGTACTCATGTAGCATGGGTTACAGTGTACTCATGTAGCATGGGTTACAGTGTATTCATGTTGAGAGGGTTACAGTGAACTCATGTAGAGAGGGTTACAGTGAACACATGTAGATGGGGTTACAGTGCACTCATGTGGAGAAGATTACAGTGCACTCATGTGGAGAGGGGTACAGTGTTCTCATTTAGCTAGGGTTTACTGTAAATTATTGTTTGCAAAAATATGGTGCACTCGTGTAGAGAGGGTCACAGTACTCAAATGTAGAGAGGGTTACAGTGTACTCATGTGGAGAGGGTTACAGTGTTCTCATGTAGCAAGGGTTACAGTGCACAAATGTAGCATGAGTTTCAGTGCACTCATGTGGAGAGGGTTACAGTATACTCATGTAGCAAGGGTTCAAGGGTTAAAGTTAACTCATGTAGCACGGGTTACAGTGTACTCATGTAGCACAGGTTACAGTGTACCCATGTAGCACAGGTTACAATGTACTCATGTAGCACAGGTTACAGTGTACTCATGTAGCACGGGTTACAGTGTACTCATGTAGCACAGGTTACAGTGCACTCTTGTGGAGAAGGTTACAGTGTACTCATGTAGCAAAGGTTACAGTGCACTCATGTGGAGAGGGCTACAGTGTTCTCATGTAGCACCGGTTACAGTGCACTCATGTAGCACAGGTTACAGTGTACTCATTAAGCACAGGTTACAGTGTACTCATGTGGAGAGGGTTACAGTGTACTCATGTAGCAAGGGTTACAGTGCACTCATGTAGCACAGGTTACAGTGTACTCATGTAGCAAGGGTTACAGTGAACTCATTTAGCACAGGTTACAGTGTACTCATGTGGAGAGGGCTACAGTGTTCTCATGTAGCAACGTTCACAGTGCACTCATGTAGCACTGGTTACAGTGTACTCATTTAGCACAGGTTACAGTGTACTCATGTGGAGAGGGTTACAGTGTACTCATGTAGCAAGGGTTACAGTGCACTCATGTAGCACAGGTTACAGTGTACTCATATAGCAAGGGCTACAGTGCACTCATGTAGCATGGGTTACAGTGTACTCATGTAGCACTCATATAGCACGGGTTACAGTGTACTTATGTAGCACTCATGTACCACGGGTTACAGTGTACTCATGTACCAAGGGTTACAGTGTACTCATGTAGCACGGGTTACAATGTACTCATGTAGCATGGGTTACAGCGTACTCATGTAGCACGGGTTATAGTGTAGTCATGTAGAGAGGGTTACAGTGAGCTCATGTAGAGAGGGTTACAGTGCACTAATGTGGAGAGGGTTACAGTGTTCTCATGTAGCACGGGTTACAGTGCACTCATGTAGCACGGGTTACAGTGTGCTCATGTAGCACAGGTTACAGTGTACTCATGTGGAGAGGGTTACAGTGTACTCATGTAGCAAGGGTTACAGTGCACTCATGTAGCATGGGTTACAGTGTACTCATGTAGCACGGGTTACAATATACTCATGCAGCATGGGTTACAGTGTACTCATGTGGAGAGGGTTACAGTGTACTCATGTAGCAAGGGTTACAGTGCACTCATGTAGCACGGGTTACAGTGTACTCATGTAGCATGGGTTACAGTATATTCATGTAGCTTGGGTTACAGTGTATTCATGTTGAGAGGGTTGCAGTGAACTCATGTAGAGCGGGTTGCAGTGAACACATGTAGAGAGGGTTACAGTGCACTCATGTGGAGAGGGGTACAGTGTTCTCATTTAGCTAGGGTTTACTGTATATTATTGTTTGCAAAAATATGGTGCACTCGTGTAGAGAGGGTCACAGTACTCAAATGTAGAGAGGGTTACAGTGCACTCATGTGGAGAGGGTTACAGTGCTCTCATGTAGCAAGGGTTACAGTGCACTCATGTAGCACGGGTTACAGTGTACTCATGTGGAGAGGGTTACAGTGTACTCATGTAGCAAGGGTTACAGTGTACTCATGTAGCAAGGGTTACAGTGCACTCATGTAGCACGGGTTACAGTGTACTCATGTAGCATGGGTTACAGTGCACTCATGTAGCATGGGTTACAGTGTATTCATGTTGAGAGGGTTACAGTGAACTCATGTAGAGAGGGTTACAGTGAACACATGTAGACGGGGTTACAGTGCACTCATGTGGAGAGGATTACAGTGCACTTATGTGGAGAGGGGTACAGTGTTCTCATTTAGCTAGGGGGTTACTGTATATTATTGTTTGTAAGAATATGGTGCACTCATGTAGAGAGGGTCACAGTACACAAATTTAGAGAGGGTTACAGTGCACTCATGTGGAGAGGGTTACAGTGTTCTCAGTTGGCACGGGTTACAGTGCACTCATGTAGCACGGGTTACAGTGTGCTCATGTAGCACAGGTTACAGTGTACTCATGTGGAGAGGGGTACAGTGTACTCATGTAGAAAGGGTTACAGTGCACTCATGTAGCACAGGTTAAAGTGCACTCACGCAGCACGGGTTACAGTGCACTCATGTAGCACGGGTTACAGTGCACTCATGTAGCACGGGTTACAGTGTACTCATGTAGCACGGGTTACAGTGCACTCAAGTAGCACAGGTTACAGTGTACTCATGTAGCACGGGTTACAGTGTACTCATGTAACACTCATGTAGCACGGGTTACAGTGTACTCATGTAGCAGGGGTTATAGTGTACTCATGTGGAGAGGGTTACAGTGAGCTCATGTAGAGAGGGTTACAGTGCACTCATGTGGAGAGGGTTACAGTGTTCTCATGTAGCACGGGTTACAGTGCATTCATGTAGCACGGGTTACAGTGTGCTCATGTAGCACAGGTTACAGTGTACTCATGTGGAGAGGTTTACAGTGTTCTCATGTAGCAAGGGTTACAGTGTACTCATGTAGCAAGGGCTACAGTGCACTCATGTAGCATGGGTTACAGTGTACTCATGTAGCACTCATATAGCACGGGTTACAGTGTACTCATGTAGCACTCATGTAGCACGGGTTACAGTGTACTCATGTACCAAGGGTTACAGTGTACTCATGTAGCACGGGTTACAGTGTACTCATGTAGCACGGGTTACAGTGTACTCATGTAGCACGGGTTATAGTGTAGTCATGTGGAGAGTGTTACAGTGAGCTCATGTAGAGAGGGTTACAGTGCACTAATGTGGAGAGGGTTACAGTGTTCTCATGTAGCACGGGTTACAGTGCACTCATGTAGCACGGGTTACAGTGTGCTCATGTAGCACAGGTTACAGTGTACTCATGTGGAGAGGGTTACAGTGTACTCATGTAGCAAGGGTTACAGTGCACTCATGTAGCAATGGTTACAGTGTACTCATGTAGCACGGGTTACAATGTACTCATGCAGCTTGGGTTACAGTGTACTCATGTGGAGAGGGTTACAGTGTACTCATGTAGCAAGGGTTACAGTGCAATCATGTAGCACGGGTTACAGTGTTCTCATGTAGCATGGGTTACAGTGTATTCATGTAGCATGGGTTACAGTGTATTCATGTTGAGAGGGTTGCAGTGAACCCATGTAGAGAGGGTTACAGTGAACACATGTAGAGAGGGTTACAGTGCACTCATGTGGAGAGGGGTACAGTGTTCTCCTTTAGCTAGGGTTTACTGTATATTATTGTTTGCAAAAATATGATGCACTTGTGTAGAGAGGGTCACAGTACTCAAATGTAGAGAGGGTTACAGTGCACTCATGTGGAGAGGGTTACAGTGTTCTCATGTAGCAAGGGTTACAGTGCACTCATGTAGCACGGGTTATGGTGTACTCATGTGGAGAGGGTTACAGTGTACTCATGTAGCAAGGGTTAGAGTGTACTCATGTAGCAAGGGTTACAGTGCACTCATGTAGCACGGGTTACAGTGTACTCATGTAGCATGGGTTACAGTGTACTCATGTAGCATGGGTTACAGTGTATTCATGTTGAGAGGGTTACAGTGAACTCATGTAGAGAGGGTTACAGTGAACACATGTAGACGGGGTTACAGTGCACTCATGTGGAGAAGATTACAGTGCACTCATGTGGAGAGGGGTACAGTGTTCTCATTTAGCTAGGGGGTTACTGTATATTATTGTTTGTATGAATATGGTGCACTCGTGTAGAGAGGGTCACAGTACACAAATTTAGAGAGGGTTACAGTGCACTCATGTGAAGAGGGTTACAGTGTTCTCATGTAGCACGGGTTACAGTGCACTCATGTAGCACGGGTTACAGTGTGCTCATGTAGCACAGGTTACAGTGTACTCATGTGGAGAGGGTTACAGTGTACTCATGTAGCAAGGGTTACAGTGCACTCATGTAGCACGGGTTAAAGTGCACTCATGTAGCATGGGTTACATTGTACTCATGCAGCACAGGTTACAGTGCACTCATGTACCACGGGTTACAGTGCACTCATGTAGCACGGGTTACAGTGTACTCATGTAGCACGGGTTACAGTGCACTCATGTAGCACAGGTTACAGTGTACTCATGTAGCACGGGTTACAGTGTACTCATGTAACACTCATGTAGCACGGGTTACAGTGTACTCATGTAGCACGGGTTATAGTGTACTCATGTGGAGAGGGTTACAGTGAGCTCATGTAGAGAGGGTTACAGTGCACTCATGTAGCAAGGGTTACAGTGTACTCATGTAGCACGCGTTATAGTGCACTCATGTAGCACGGGCTACAGTGTACTCATGTAGCACAGGTTACAGTGTTCTCATGTAGCACGGGTTACAGTGTACTCATGTAGCACGGGTTTCAGTGCACTCATGTGGAGAGGGTTACAGTGAACTCATGTAGCACGGGTTACAGTGCACTCATGTAGCACGGGTTACAGTGTACCCATGTAGCACGGGTTACAGTGTACCCATGTAGCACGGGTTACAGTGCACTCATGTAGCACAGGTTACAGTGCACTCATGTAGCACGGGTTACAGTGTACTCATGTAGCATGGGTTACAGTGTACTCATGTAGCATGGGTTAGATTGTATTCATGTTGAGAGGGTCACTGTGAACTCATGTAGAGAGGGTTACAGTGAACACATGTAGAGGGGGTTACAGTGCACTCATGTGGAGAGGATTACAGTGCACTCATGCGGAGAGGGGTACAGCGTTCTCATTTAGCTAGGGGTTACTGTATATTATTGTTTGTAAGAATATGGTGCACTCGTGTAGAGAGGGTCACAGTACACAAATGTAGAGAGGGTTACAGTGCACTCATGTGGAGAGGGTTACAGTGTTCTCATGTAGCACGGTTACAGTGCACTCATGTAGCACGGGTTACAGTGTGCTCATGTAGCACAGGTTACAGTGTACTCATGTGGAGAGGATTACAGTGTACTCATGTAGCAAGGGTTACAGTGCACTCATGTAGCATGGGTTAAAGTGCACTCATGTAGCACAGTCTACAGTGCACTCATGTAGCACGGGTTACAGTGTACTCATGTAGTACGGGTTACAGTGTACTCATGTAGCATGGGTTACAGTGCACTCATGTAGCACAGGTTACAGTGTACTCATGTAGCATGGGTTACAGTGTACTCATGTAACACTCATGTAGCACGGGTTACAGTGTACTCATGTAGCACGGGTTACTGTGTACTCATGTAGCACGGGTTATTGTGTACTCATGTGGAGAGGGTTAAAGTGAGCTCATGTAGAGAGGGTTACAGTGCACTCATGTGGAGAGCGTTACAGTGTTCTCATGTAGCACGGGTTACAGTGCACTCATGTAGCACGGGTTACAGTGTGCTCATGTAGCACAGGTTACAGTGTACTCATGTGGAGAAGGTTACAGTGTACTCATGTAGCAAGGGTTACAGTGCACTCATGTAGCACGTGTTATAGTGCACTCATGTAGCACGGGCTACAGTGTACTCATGTAGCACAGGTTACAGTGTACTCATGTAGCACGGGTTTCAGTGCACTCATGTGGAGAGGGTTACAGTGAACTCATGTAGCATGGGTTACAGTGCACTCATGTAGCACGGGTTACAGTGTACTCATGTAGCACGGGTTACAGTGTACCCATGTAGCACGGGTTACAGTGCACTCATGTAGCACAGGTTACAGTGCACTAATGTAGCAAGGGTTACAGTGTACTTTTGTAGCACTGGTTACAGTGTACTCATGTAGCACGGGTTACAGTGTACTCATGTAGCACGGGTTTCAGTGCACTCATGTGGAGAGTGTTACAGTGAACTCATGTAGCACGGGTTACAGTGCACTCATGTAGCATGGGTTACAGTGTACTCATGTAGCACGGGTTACAGTGTACCCATGTAGCACGGGTTACAGTGCACTCATGTAGCACGGGTTACAGTGCACTCATGTAGCATGGGTTACAGTGTGCTCATGTAGCACAGGTTACAGTGTACTCATGTGGAGAGGGTTACAGTGTACTCATGTAGCAAGGGTTACAGTGCACTCATGTAGCACGTGTTATAGTGCACTCATGTAGCACAGGCTACAGTGTACTCATGTAGCACAGGTTACAGTGTACTCATGTAGCACGGGTTTCAGTGCACTCATGTGGAGAGGGTTACAGTGAACTCATGTAGCATGGGTTACAGTGCACTCATGTAGCATGGGTTACAGTGTACTCATGTAGCACGGGTTATAGTGTACCCATGTAGCACGGGTTACAGTGCACTCATGTAGCACAGGTTACAGTGCACTCATGTAGCAAGGGTTACAGTCTACTCATGCAGCACGGGTTACAGTCTACTCATGCAGCACGGGTTACAGTCTACTCATGCAGCACGGGTTACAGTGTACTCATGCAGCATGGGTTACAGTGAACTCATGTAGAGAGGGTTACAGTGCACTCATGTAGTATGGGTTACAGTGTACTCATGTGGAGAGGGTTAGAGTTATTTCACCCACTCTGGTTCTGGCGGGCCAGGCGAGAACCGGGCGGTAGCTGGCCGGGGTTTTTCAGGCACTCTGTGCCTTTCCCAAGCAGCAGCTTTGAGCCGCTTTTATTTATTTATTTATTTTTTTACCCTATTGGGCATGCGCAGCAGCTGCTGCACAAGCCCGGCCGGCAGAAGCCAGTGTGTGTGAAAGGAAACATTGTTTCCTTCACACTACTGGCATGCTGGGACGGCATGGCCACGGCACGGCACCGTCCTGCATAGTATTTTTTTCCGGCTATAACACGGCGACTGTGCCGTGGCCGTGTCAAAGAACCTTCTGAATTCCTGTATGTACTAGATTTTACACAAGGCTGAAAAACAGGCGGCTTTTTGCCGCCCAGTCAAAACCGGAGTGTGTGAAATAGCTCTCACAGTGAGCTCCTGTAGAGAGGGTTACAGTGCACTCATGTGGAGAGGGGTACAGTTTTCTCATTTAGCTAGTGGTTACTGTATATTATTGCTTGCAAAAATAAGGTGCACTCGTGTAGAGAGGGTCACAGTACACAAATGTAAAGAGGGTTGCAGAGCACTTATGTAGAAAGGGTTACAGCGCACTCATGAAATGTAGAGAGGGTTACAGCGCACTCATGTAGAGAGAGAGATACAGTGCACTCATGTAGATATAGTTACAGCATGCTTGCTGACTTTTGATTTCTTATCTCCAGGAGAAGCCCCAGAGAGGAGATGCAGATAACCACTTAGGGAGCAGGGCTGGGTTCTTGACGTCATTAGGTCCTTTCTGTTGTGGTAAAATGTTGCAGATCACAGGTCCACGGGGCAGCGATAAAATTATATTTTCGAGAACTGCATCATATTGGCCCCACCTCCTCCCTATGGAACCGGAATTCCTGGTTTATCTTCCACTCCACCCACTCTCCTAGAGGTCAGGGAGACTACTCCAAAAGTTGTGAGTCTCCCAGACACTCCGGGAGATTAGCTAAGTATGAGTTACAGTACAGTTGCATTCTGGAGATAACCACCTTGCTGCATAGTAAAGAGGCAGCAGTGATATTTGTGATGGCATAGAGTACTGACAGTTTTTTGTCTAGAAACAGGAAGTTCTTCTACCATTGTTATAACCTGTATCACCAGAATAATCCATTCCGGTTCCTTAATAAACTAGGAAAACGCTAACCTGGCCTCATCATTTTCAGCAGTTTAGGTGAGTACTGAAACCTATTTCCTAAAAAAAAAAAAAGCATTGGAATGAAGTACTGAAAATGCTAAAGGTCGGATGGATACACTGACAACACTTGAATACATGAAATAAGATTATCAATGTAAGAAAAATCTTCACCAAAAGAGCAGTCTAGTACATAACAAAACAACAGGGATTTGTATTGTGCCGATGGTCAAAATTAAAATATAGGGATAGTTTCAGGGACAAATCTTTATAACCTAGGAATATCCATAAAAATTAAGGACAAATGGCAACCATGAATTCACAGTATTTGTTTCATACTGCTATGGATTATGCAATAGAGGGGGAAGTAAATTAGGAGATACTTCTGTAGATACAGTATGTGCATAGAGCGTGCTTGGTGTGCCCAGAAACTCCCTAAAGCCAGACCCCACCTTCCTTTTTCTTTAAACAACCTGATAGGTGGAACAGAGAGATCTTAATGAGCCCCCGACTTTGAACAAGGAGGGTACTGGCGTCTTATTGATATCCCAGAATGCTGGGAGGACTAGAGGCCATGGAAGACTTTCTTTGACTCATTCAGGTTTTCATCTGCACCAGATCTGACACAGCTGTCACTCATTTGTTTTCTCTATCCTATGATCAGACAGTTCCTGAAGTCTATCCTGTAAAAGATGAAACAAATGCCATTTCTCAATACATTACATTTCTCAATCAGAGATTTGAGCTCTAAAGAAGAAATGAGCTTCAAATATAAAATATGTATGCGCCAGGCTGATGGTAGGAAAAAACAATAGTACATGAGCCTAGTTTATACCAGAAGATGTGGCTTGACAATGGTAGTATTAAATGCTAAAGTTTCAGTAGACAAGTTGTAAACAATATAGTACTTTAATGAAGTATCATATATATAAAACAGTCTATCTGTGCCTGGCACTGTTATTTATAAATAATAGGATCACAGTGGCCACAATGATAGTAATAATAGTATCAGTGGGAGGGATAAGGTGCACTCAGCCAATCAGATTGTCATCTTCATCGTCAGGGAGTATGCTGCACCAGAGGTTGAGCACCTACAAGTGATGTGCCTCCTGGCAGGTGCAGACGGTATGCATCTTTGTTGTAGTCTAGATGAGACGCCTATAATGTACATGACTATTGCTTGCATGCACCTCCATCTGTAAGGTGTAAGCATAAAAAATATTTTTTGTGCACAGGTGCTGTAAAAAAACTGCACAGTATGGGCTAAAACACAGGACCCTCAACAGTGCTTGTTTTCCAGGTCTCCTCACAGAGGGCCTGATTCAGTAAGGAACACAATTCTGCGTATATGCACGCACCACAGTTGCTATATTTAAATGTGTGCATTCACATTCCGTACGCAGCCTGACATAAGGACGCCCACATCCCCTTGCTCGCATCCGTATGCTAGGTCAACATAGCGAAACAATTGGTACCATCGAGTAACGTCGGACCCATGTGCACAGTTAAAGAAGCCCAGACCTCACTCAGGAATTGCTAACTTCTGCGTACGCTATGAGCCCTAGGCTGCGTCTGGTAGCACAGTGGCTAATTTATGCATGCCCCTGCAATGGCGATGAGACGCATTGGCACGCCTGCATTCGCCCTACCACCCCACCGTTACCACCCACAAACGGCACTTCCTGTCAATCACTCTGTAAAGAGTCTGCGTAGCCTTTGCGTATGCAATTCTGACCACAGCATCTGGCTCGCACATGCGCTGCGAATTAATCAACTGATTGCATGTGTTTACGCAACTGCGTTCCTTACTGAATGAGGCCCAGAATCAGAAGTGATAAGATTTACTCCACCGGTGGATATTTTAAAATGTGTCAGTGAGCAATGAATACACCTGTGCACCTGTGGGTGACCTGGAAAATGTGAACTGTTTGGGGTCCTGAGGACCATTGGACTAAAAAAATTAACTTGCGTACATTTACACACATTTTTCCACCATCCCAATAATGCATTTGCTAGTTAAATAAAGTACTTATACATCAAAAGCCAAGCATTAGATATATTGTAATGCTTAGCTCTCAGATAATACACAACTGACCTGACTACTAGTAAAGCTAAAATACTGCATTATTTTGAAACACACTAGAGCTGGGCATGCTTCTATTCTCTAGACAGCACAGTAATTACGTTTACCTTACATAATCTTAGACTGACATCTAGTGTTTAAAAAATATAATTTCAGTTTGAAAATTAGTATTGCCTTAGCAAAATTTGTATAGTGTCTGTGTTTCTACTGTACATAAAACACTCCTATTCATACTGCGCAGGCACATAAAAAGTGTTTAGCTTTCATTTACTGATTCAATCACAGTTTACTTCCGCTTAGAGTGGCAGAAGTTTTTACATAAATCCAACTCATACTAACATATGGCTTTTTTTCCATTTTTTGGTATACATCTTTGTGCAGGAAAAAAAATGTTCCCTTCAGATAAGTGTTCATTTACAGTACACCATGATGTTTTACATGGATAAAGCACTGGTTGGTATAAGCCTTTACCAAGATGTGGTGCAATTTTATTAGGTATACCTAGCATGATATCAACAAGGTGCTGTAAACATGGATAGCATCATGCCACATTTGTTTTAGATTGGTCAGATGCACAGTGATGTTGCATGTCATGTTCCACTGTATCCCAAAAGAGCTCTATTGCTGAGATTCTCAAAGCATGCCATCACAGGGAAAGTTTTAAGGATATCCATGCTTGAGCACAGGTGACTTAATTTGATTTATTCATATGGACTGAAGCATGGATATCCTAAAAACCTGGACTGTGAGGGTGGAGTTTATGAAACTGTGCTCTATTGAATTGAGATTTGGTGACTGTGGAGGCCGTGTGTACACTGTGATCATTGTCATGTTCATGGAACCAGCTTCAGATGACATCAGGGACAGATTGGGATGGAAAACCAGCCCAGGAAATTTCTGGAAACAGCCCTAATGGAGGCGGAGTCTGTTGAGGGGGTGGTGTTTGTCGAGGGGGGCGAAGTAAAAACAAACACATTGGCCCCGGTAGGAAAAAAATAACACACACCTTGGCCCCAATAGGAAATAAATTAAACTCATTGGCCCCAATAGGAAAAACAAAAAAACACATAGGCCCCCACAGGAAAGCAATAAAGCACATAAGCTTTGCATGAAAAGAGAATAAAAATACTTGTAACTTGAAACATTTTCATATTTTTTTCCTCATGATTCAACTCTTTAATGTTCTACTATTCTATTGAAATAAATGAAGGTGGCTATTCTTATTATATCTTTGTGATTACTCTGTTGTAGTGTATGATGCTTCCCACTTTCCATACTTTTGTCAATATGTCTGGGAAAGGGAATGCTCTGGAGACCAACCCGGAGAAGGTGATGGCTAATTGCCAAGCTAAATTTCCAACAATAAAATCTGATCCAGGCACTGTTTGTGCGTCTAGTGAGATTTAGGTCCAGACTCCTTGGTCCCCAGTCTTGTCTCCCATTGATCATCCAGGGATAAAGAATTGTCAGACTATGTGGATTCTAAAAAATCCCTGGTGATGCTTCCTTTTCAGTTGAAATGCCTTTTGGGCCATAGTTGGATCCATTTATTTCTATGGACACTGAAGAGAAGAGATCTCCTTTTTGCCTCCATCTGCTCCTAAATCTAGAGGGAAAATGTTTTGAAAAATGTTCATTTTTATTTAAGGAGCTGACACAAGTTCTGACTTCAGACAGGACATATAAAGGGGATTATATAGAGCTCCAAATATGTGACAAAGACTGGGCTAGTGGGCTTGCAATCTTTTATATTAAATAGTGAAGATGAGAAGCAGCCCAATTACCCTCTGGATGGTACTGGGAAGGGAGGGGGGCTATAAGGACACTTACCGGGCAGGGTATGTCAGCCAGGGTCTTGCAGTGGTACTTCCCTATGGAGATCACACAAACAGCCCCGGGTGCCAAGATTGTTCAGCTTCCTGCAGGTGTTGATGCTGTAGTCCTCCTCTCTCCCCTTAACAGCGGCAGGCTGTCAGAGGTAGAGTGAGAGAGGAATTAGTGTCAGCAGTGGGCCACAGCTGTGTCACATCGTGCTGAGACGGCGCCCTCCTCAGTATTATACAGCCGATCCTGTGAGTGGCTCCCAGGTGGCCCATCTCTCCCAGCTAACGGCAACCAGAAGTGCCCACTAGCCAGAGCAGATGACAGCTTCTGATTTGCATTCCACAGTGAAATGCAAATTGCGAAAGTGCAGCAGTCGGGTCAGCATCAGTGGATTGTGAGCCGGCCTGGCAGGCAATGTCAGTCATCCTGGCAGAGGGGAATATGGAACTGGTCCAGCGGGAACTTTCATGCTGTCCCGGTGTCACAATCTGCCCCTGGATGATGTGCTTTGTGACCTGGTGCTTAATCATGCTTGAAATAACAATTAGAATAAGGGTAGACTGTGGCCATATAGGATGCACATGGTCAGCAATGACATTCAGCTCAGTGGTGTACGTATACAGGGCCTGATTCAGAGTTGGAAATAGAGTGAGATATCTCTCTCAACTGTGAACCTGAACAAACCATATTGCAATGTAAGGAGTGTAAATACATACATTTTTTTACATGTAGGGTAAATACTGGCTGGTTTTGCGTGTAACCCACAAATACTGCACAGCATTATTATTACTCTACAATTTAGATGTCAGTTTGGAAACACTCCTCCCAAATCTAATCCTCTCTGCACATTTTAAATCTGCCCCACCTGCAGTGCAGCATGGTTTCACCAAGATGATCAGTTGAGAGAGATATATCTCTATATTCCCAAGTCTGAATCAGGCCCACAAGCCCATATTTCAAAGGGTCTCATGCTGCAGAGTTGTGCCATATTTGCAGGGGCGCCAAAAGGGGGGGGGGTGGGTACAGATTACCCGGGCCCGAGCCTCCTGTTGGGGGGAGCGATCACACTGATCGCGCACCCCCTGGCTTTGAGCAGGGCTGAGAGAGTTCAGAGTGCCCCCCCCCTTTTTTTACTTTTTTTCCGGGAAGGGGGCTTGGCCACGCCTCCCGCGATTAGGTTACCTGGGCCCGCCGCGTGAATAACTGGGAGAGACTGAGGGGGCAATTCAATTGTTTTTAAGGCGACTATTTGCTTTGGGCACCTGATGGAGTAATTCCATTGTTGCTTCGTTTTGGCACAATAGCCATTCGTGCACTGTACTGCTTGTGTTCAATGACCCCTGGAGTGACAGAGGTGCTCCTACCCGCTTGGTGCGTGTAGCCTAAGGGAACTTTGGATGTGGAGCCCCTGTAATCTGCTCTTCGTCTGCTGCTAGTGCGACATTTCATGGTCCAGCGGCTTCTTACCTGAGGTGGTTTAGTACTCCTAACAGCCTTGCTAAGCACCTTCTGCAACAGCGGTCTTAGACAGTGCCTTCCCTCCTGCTGTGTTTGTGTGGAATGGGTATGTAATAATGCTGGATGTAAGCCCGGCGGATGAAATACTGAGGTCAGAAGATGAAGATCCTGACTAGGGTAGGTAAGTACCCTAACCCTGCCTTAGTGGTGCCTAACCCTAACCTCCCACCAGGGGTACCTAAACCTAACCCTCCCCTCCCTGCACCCTAAACCTAACCCTCCCGTGGGTGCCTAACCCTAACACCCCCTTCCCCTAGCCTAACCCTCCCAGGGGGATGCCTAACCAAAAGTACCCCCGGGAGTCCCTAAACCTAACCCTCCTCCCCCCCCCGTGGCTAAGAGCTCCCGACGCCCGGCTTACCTACGTTCGGTATGCCGGGCGTCAGGATTTTGGCGTGGGGCTAATGATAGGCGTCGGTATTAGACGCCTATCTTTAGTCTCATGCCAGGCTTTCAGTGTCAGGATTTTGTGGTCAGCATTTTGACTGCCGGCATCCTGACTACGTTCCGTTTGTGCAAACTAAACTTGCCTTTTTCAACTATCGCTGGAAACTCTTCCATTTGGTTATCTGGCTGGCCCTGGTTGAGGAGTGTTGCACTTTAGTGCCCTACAGCTGTGGATTCTCCTGCTGCTTTTCCATGGGGTCTACATCAGCCTCTTCACCGCTACTCGTTCTGGCCCCCGTGAATGGCTCTCTAGTGACTGTCTCCCCCCAATCTGTCATTTGTTCCACTCCTGTGCCCATCTTTTTGTCCTTGTGTTTTTTCGATTACCCCAATCTTAGGTCCCACTTTTTCCTATACTGTGTCCACTTTTTCCCTTTCATGTTCTCTCAAATTTTAGCCTGATCTCCCCTCTGGACGACTGTTTCAATGGGGGGGATGTATTCTATTTACCGCCAAACCGCCCGATCATACATCGGGGAGAAGCGGTATCAGCGCACATTGCGTGCGCTGATACTGCTTCGGCGGTTCATACATCTCTCCCTATGTCTCTAAAGTGAACTTTTAAATAACATCAAAAACCACCCTCATACATGCACCTGCAATCCCAAAAACACTTGGTCCCTCCTAACAGCACCCCAAGAAGTCTATTTCGCTAGTCTTTATAGTTGTCCCCCCACTTTTTCACCCCCAAAACGAAAGTACTTTTTTGGGGTGTTCTGAGGTAATTTTTTTATTTTATTTTTTGATTGACTTTTCCTCTGGGGGGCTGTCCCAAGGGTTCTGGGTAGTATCCCCAACATTTGCACCCCAAAATAATGATTTTGCACTTTTTTCTCCTGCTATTCAAAGGATATACTTTTCTGCCTATTACATTGCATTGAGTTTCCGCTTATGCAAAATCGTCCTGGAATTGAATATGGAGATACTTTGAAAACAGGCGGAAAGTCCGAATCCGCGGGAAACTTTTCGCCAAACTGCACTTTTCGCCTCTAATTGAATACAGCCCTATGTTGGTTGTACTTCTTGGTTTAATTGTGTTGACATTGTGTCCACATTATTCTTTTGTGTTCTCTAATTCTCTTTTCTTGCAGTATAATTCTATTTTTTTTTCTCTTTTTTAATGCAAGTATAATTTTGCAATATGCCAACAAATGGGATTTCCCAAATTGAAGGTGTTCTCCCTCACTCCTTTCTGCTTCACCAGTTTTGGAGGTACTGTGTGTAGTGTCTGATGCTGAAGCATCATCAAGAGGATGAAGTCCAACTTAAGGTAAAAGGATGAAACACTTTGAGGACAATCTTGGTGATTGGAAAATTGAACACTGGAACGGTTCTCCACCAGATAAGCTTCATTTGTTTTTATAGGCATTTTATGTGTTTTTTATGTAAATAAATGGAGTATATTGTGTTACACTATCGTGTTTGGTCTTTTTCACCTCTATGTATGTGTTATATACTTCTTTAAACTGAGGTTGAACAGTAGGGAGATCCCCTAAAAGAGAATATCTCAGACTGGTACTACAATGGAATTTGGAACCACTAATTGAGAGGGTCTCACCTGGGCATTCAAAGTGTTTGGGAACCACTGGATTGAGTACACCTTTATTTCTAGGGTGATATTACTTGGCAATCGGAAAGACTAATTATCAGACCACACTACACTAGGAGGCACTATTTCACATCTTTTTTTCAGAATTACTTGCGACCGACCGAACCACGGTCGTCTGGAGAACAGCACCCTTCCTATATACAGTGGAGGGTTATTTGACTGTATAATTGGATTATGGTCTTGCAATATTTGAAGAACCACAACTCTGGTATAAAGACTACTAATCTAATTCTCTTATCAAAGGTGAAGCGTCCTATACCACTATATATATATATATATATATATATATATATAGTCAGGTGCATAAATATTGGCCCCTTAAAATGTGGGAGGCACATATAGAAACCGTTGTAATTCCTACACCGTTCACCTGATTTGGATGTAATTACCCTCAAATTAAATTTGAAAGTCTGCAGTTAAAGCACATCTTGTTTGTTTCATTTCAAAGCCATTGTGGTGGTGAATAGAGGCCAAAATATGAAAATTCTGTCAATGTCCCAATATTTATGCACCTGACTGTATATATATACACACACAGTGGAGTAGCGAGGGTGGTTCCGGTGGAGTATGAGCTCCGGGTGCCAAAATGGACAGAGGGAGCCATCCATGGTACCAGAATTCATGGGGCGCTGCAAAGTATGACGGCCCCTGTTAGTTTTATCTCTTTTGTTTGCTTTATATCCTAAATAAGTTACAGATCTGAGATCCGTTTCTACATTTCATGCTCCCTCAAGCTGCCCAGATTGCCTCTCCTCCGGCCCTCCCTCATTGGTGATCGTTTCTGTCACCTCCCCATACCTGTCAGATTGATTACATTCACTTCTCACCTCTTTAATTCCCTCCCCTCTACCCTGTGATCGTCTCTTTGCCCCTGTCCTCTCCTTTCTTATTGGCTTCTGTCACCTCCCCTCACTGATCGTCACTTTCCTCTCCCCTTCCCGTTTGATCCCCTCCCTCCTTTTCTCCTCATTCATTCATTGTGCTCCAATGGACTTGAAAGTGACACATCTGAGGTAAAGTCCTGAACATCAATTATAAGGTATGAGATTAAAAAAAGTCACTGCTTTAAAGTAATAGAGGTGTTCCCAGGCATGACCAAAAAGTGTTATTTGAAAAATATTAGGAGACCTGAAATAATAATAATGGTGGTAGACAGAACATGATTAGTAGTACTCTCATTAATATAGTTGCAATCAGGTGCATTTCTAGAGAGGAAGGGGCCCGTGTGCAGTCTCTGTTACAGGTCCCCTCCTCTCCATCCGGTGGCTGGCAGCGCACTGAGAACCTGATTCAGACCCACTTGCAAATGGCCGCTCATTCGTTCGCGGCCGATATTTCCAATATGCGCATGTGTATACATCCCAATGCACTTGCGTGGACCACTGTGAGTGGTCTGAAAGGGCTCGCTCACCCAGCATAGATAGCCCATCTGAATAAGTGACAGGAGAGGCCGTTTGTGGGTGGTAACAGGGGCAGGGCACTACTAACGGGG
Source organism: Taudactylus pleione (assembly GCA_031769625.1). Lineage (NCBI taxonomy): Eukaryota > Metazoa > Chordata > Amphibia > Anura > Myobatrachidae > Taudactylus > Taudactylus pleione. Next base: position 974,158 of record JAUIMM010000264.1, on the reverse strand, counting down.
GAGTGGAGGTGCGAACGCAGGTGTGCCTGAGTGTTGCAATGCTGTTTCAGAGGCGTGCATAATTAAAAGGCAGCGTCATAGTTCATGTCACTTTGTGGAATTTCACACTGAAGTGCTCGCAGTGCTTGCGGCAGGGTATAGTCAACCTTAAGTGCTGCGAACGCATTAGATGGTGCTCGATGTACCAGTATTTTTAGGCATTTCCAGGAGATGACGTACGCAAGTGGGCGTCTTAAGAATGGATGGTGAGCATCTACATACACAAAGTGATCGCACGCCAAGACATAGTGGACGTGCTTATGTCTTGCCTTGCGATTGCTTGCCTTGCTGGGTATGTGCCAGATTTGCATAAGCTGGAAGTGAGTGATCGCATCTAGCGAGTGGGTCTGATTCAGACCCTGAGTGTATAGTGCACTAAAGTATATAGCGCATACACAGGTGACCGGCAAAATGGCCGTGGCTGCCATTTTCCAGCCATTTTTACAATGCAGATACACCGGCGTCCCCGGAGTCCGGGGAGGTAAGTATAATATGGGTGCAGGGTGTACGGTGCGGGCCCCCCCTGAACCCAGGGGCCCGTGTGCACCGCACACCCTGCACCCATTATAAATACGTCCCTGGGTGCAATGTATATTTGTGAAGTAGGAGCATAGCTGAGAATGGAGTTTCCCATAGGTGTTCCCACTCCAGTGAAAGTTGCTCGGGGCAGTAATTGTAGTAATAAGTTGTGCACCGTGTGGAATCTCGCTCTAGCACATGTAGTCTGTCAATTTAGGTTAAAGGATCAGAATATATAATACAATCTCCTCTATTGACTAATAACAATGATTAAAATGAGATAAAAGTCAGATCCTAGGTTCTATACAAAAATAAAGCAGTGCCAAAGCAGCTACCCCTTAATGTCAGATTCTATTCTCCCAAAGGGACCTCAATACCCAGCGTGATACTGCCACTGTTTGCTGTTTATCTCTTCACTTCAGTATTCCCCCACAGGCTGGCCATACCCCACTGGCACAGTTCAGTACATGGAGGGGGGGCACTGTGACCTGCACTTTCTCCGTGTGCTATGGTTCCGTGCTACTCCTCTGCACACACACACATTTATTTTCAATATGCCATTTTGGTGAAAGATGGAGAATTTCAGACTCTGCCTGAACACTTTACTTCATATAACATTTACGTCCATGTTTCTATCTGAAACAAAAATGTATTCGGGTTAATCACAATTACACCTTGTTACAATACCTATTTTCCTAACATCTATTTGTTTTAAATTCTTGACTTCATTTAGTATCTTATACAGCTTATGTTAATGGAAGACTATGAGTATTGTTTCTAAAGTCTCAATAAACATCAGCTGTATTGCTGCTCAGGGTTGATGTATCTTCGCTTAAACACTTTATGGGATAAGGCTATTGCACAAAAAGAGTAAATTACTGTTCTGATTAGAATAAAGATTCCCCAGGCAGTAGTTTTATTTGTCACAACTGCAGATGTAAAATTGTCAGACTGAATGAAATCTCCATCCATCTCTATTAATAGATGCCTTGTGTGTATATACATACCGGATAATTGTGGTGTCATTTCATCTTGCTTTGTGGTGCATTTATGGCACAAGGAAGAAGTTGGGCAGAGCTACTGTAGATTAAGGGGGCATACCTTTTATTTAACTTTTTTTATTTTAGTTAATTATAATGGTTATTCTCATCACTTGGTGCTAAAAAAACACAGATTAATTAATTCTCAATAGATCATGCTGCCGCCTTATTTGTATAATCTATATTTGTATGAAATTAATAATATTTTTGTTAATATTGAGATCAATAAATTTTGTTAAGTTTGAGATAAATAATTTCCAATATATAATTCTGTCCCAAAAGGATAGAAGGGTTTATTTAAATCTTTAAGACTTAATAGATTTAGGTGTCTATTCATGTAGCAGTGAAAAACCATTTATCAGTGATAACAGGGTTTTTCACTGCTTCTCCTTATTCATAGAAGCAAGGGCGCCGAGAGGGGGGGGGAAATACAGATTACCCGGGCCAGGGCTTCCTGAGGGGCCCGGTGGGAGTCTGGGTCCGACACCGCCCCCCATCCCTCACAGCAGCCCAGCACACAGCGTGTGCTGAGCTTCAGTGGGAGACTGCTCGTGGCTGCTGAGCCGGGCTGATGGGGCTCAGAGCGCCCCCGTGGCCCAGAAAATCTTTTTTTTTTTTTCGCAGGGGGCGTGGCCATGCCTCCCACGATTAGGCCATGCCCCCTGTTACCCAGGCCCGTTGCGGCTCTTGGCGGGCCTGCATAGAAGGTGTTACATGGAGAAATCTCAGATTTCTCCAGTGGTGCCCCTGATTAGTATAGACATCGCTTCCCCATACAGTAGTGTTTGAAGAGCAATTCACAGAACCCCGGAAAGCTCAGCTTTCCATTTTGCTTCTAAAAATGTTTCTCCATTTTAGGATGGCATAGAGAGCCTCCTGAGGGGAGGCATAGAGAGCCTCCTGAGTGGAGAAGAGCAGGGAAGACAGCTGTCTCCACGCCTTCTTCCCACCCTCTTCCCTGACATCGGCCAGTCGGCTGTGCCCAGGGAGAAAATTGGAGGGAGAAAATCTCAACTGCTCCCTGAGTGTTACAGGGACATTCTTGGAGAGTATAATAGTGAAGTGACCCAGCCGGGTCACCTCACTCTGCCTGACTGGTCTGCCCGGTGCCTCCGGTGCTGGCTCCCTCTGCCTCCACCCTCGCGCTGGTTTGTATATAGCTGAAGAGACCCGTCACCTTCAGACTGCTGCCACCACAGCTGGATACTCTGCCCCACCCTGCCACAGTGCTGTCCTTTGTATTGCTGAATGAAGTAACCAGTGTCACTTCAGACTATACTCCCGGGTGCCCTCGTTTCCATCAGCCCCCCCCCCCCTATCGGCCAGTGCAATTCCTTTGCTTGGCTCCCCCCATCCCTGTTCTTCTGTCACTGTGCTTCTGGCACACATGCACTAGAAATCCTGGATTCAACATTGCGGTCTCCAAGGACTGCAGCTGTCAAGCCTGGATCACCGGTGCCAGTGGCAGAACTAGAGCGTGGTGGGCCCAGGTGCAACAATATGCTTTGGGCTTCCCTAAGCAGTGCCCCCAGTAGTGTTCCCAGTAGTGTTCCCCCTATACAGTGCCCCCGGTAGTGGTCCCCCCTATGCAGTGCTCCCAGTAGTGCCCCTTATACAGTGCCCCCAGAAGTGGTTCCCCTATGCAGTGCCCCAGTAGTAGTCCCCCCTATGCAATGCCCGCTGTAGTATTCCCCCCTATGTAGTGCCCCCAGTAGTGCTCCCCCCTATGCAGGGCCCCAGTAGTGCACCCCCCTATGCAGGGCCCCAGTAGTGCCCCATATACAGTGAGCCCAGTAGTGGTCCCCCTCCCCAGTAGTGCCCCTTATACAGTGACCCCAGCAGTGGCTCCCCTATGCAGTGCCCCCAGTAATGCCCCCCCATGCAGTGCTCCCAGTAGTGCCCCTTACACAATGCCCCCAGTAGTGGTCTCCCTATGCAGTGCCCCTTATACAGTGCTCCCAGTAGAGGCCCCCCCTACATATATAAGACAAACATACACAAAAAAAACAATAACACACTTACCTGAATCCCCGCTCCTGCGCCTGCCGCCGTGAGCTCCTCTGTCTTCCCGCCATCATCCATTGCGGGAGCCGGAAGGCGGAGCTCATGAGTGAGCTCCAGCCTGGATCCCACCGTTGACAAAACAGCCAATGCTGTGTGTTTGTTACTGTGTAGTGAGGACCGATCTCACTGTGGTCCGCACTACACTTAAATACTGTGGGGCCCAGGGGACACTGGCGGCAGGTACAGCGGTGCTGTTGGACGCAGGCGGCTATGCAAGGCACCGGCTGCACCGCCGCTAGTTCCACCACTGGCCGGTGCCCTGAATTTCGCATCGATTTGCCGGAAAGGCTTAACTCAGCTATATATCACACTGCAAACTGATGCGATATATAGTGAAAAGTATCAATTCATACTGCAAGATTTACATGAATAGACCTCTATATTTTTAAAATCAACTAAGTGAAGTTACATCTTAATTTTCAAAATCTTGAGGAGGATTTAATTATAGAATAATAGATTTTGTGGAAAACCACCTTACAAAAATATTTGAACATAAAAAGGGTTAAGAAAAAAAAACCTCCACCTAAAAAAATAAAAATTCCTTAAGGAGCTAAATCAACAATTCGAAAACTATTTCTGTAATCCCATAAAATTGGTAGAGATGTGCGGGTTCATTTTAACTCGGATATGTTTGGATCTCAAAAATGGCATTTTATTGGCTATCGGCTATCACGTGTTTTGGATAGCCATTAAAAAAATTGCGAACTAATTCGAACTTGCTAAAATTTTGGCAAAAAGAACTGAGTAAATCCGAGTAAAATCGAACCCGCACATCTCTAAAAATTAGGAAACTCCCATAAAAAATGGATTTTAATTAGAGATGTGTGCAGACCCCCATATTTTGGCTTTAAATCAATGTTGTGTTTTGGTTTTGGCTAAACCACCCTCAAGTGTTTTGGCTCGGTTTTCTTTCAAAATTGATAAACTAAAATCATGTAACCTGGATCTGTATATCTTCCTATAGTATTATTAGCATCAATAACATTACTTTCCAGTCATTTACAGTCAATTTCAAAATCACAAGGGAGGGACTTAAAAGTAATCCAAAACTAGAGATGAGCGTGGACTCCCGTGTTTTGATTTTGGATCTATATTCATCTTCGTGTTTTGGTTTTGGTTTTCCAAAACCACCCTCAAGTGTTTTGGTTTTAGATTAAAAATCGATAAAGACAACTGAAATGTCCGAATCCAAAACCCGAGTTTGTTTTTTAAAACAGAGTTCCGAACCGGCAACAGATCCGAACCGGGACACAAAAGTGAATCAAAACTTCATCCGGTTCTACTCAGAACCTCTAAACAAGTATATTTCTGTACAAGTATACTACTCAAAAATTCCAATTTGAACACCCTCTGTTACAAATGGAGAGAATGTAGTGGAATTCCACCTTCAAAAGGGTACACCTTCAACTACTTAAGTGGATTGGGAACAAATTCAGTGCTGCTAGTAATATCACAAAATTATTTTATAACTATTTGAAAGTGTTGATGGTAATTGTGTACAGTACATGTTTCACAGAATCTTGATGGCGAATGCAGCATTTACATATCATGTGCTGTCACCTTGGAGTTGCTCCCTACTTACTACCATATGGTATCCTGCCAATAATATCATTCCCCAGAAAATGAAAGGGTAAATCTATACAAAAGGAAAGCAAGGGTTTCTCTCTCTCTCTTTCACTTTATGGGTGGTATCCAATTAGCCCCGAACATTATTCAGGCGCTAATGGATCTCCCAAAAGCTGGCCCAATGACGGCACTTATCGTGGAATTTTTTAATCCGTGAATAGTGTCATGTTTTCGCCACTGCACATATACATAGCATACATACATACATACATATACATAGATTGAATATACATATATATTACAACGGTTGTGCCCTTGTATTAAGGCTGAATCGAATAAACAGAATTCTCCCATAGGGAATTCCTGAGATGGGGCATGGTGTTTGAGGGGCTACATCTCAAAAGCTATTGGACGTACTGAGCTGAACTTTAGCATGGATGGCTAGAACTATCGCTCGGTGCTGCATGCCAAATTTCAGGGGGAAAAGAGATTTTGGGAGCAAGCTAAAGTTTAAATTGTCAGTTTTTTTCTTCCACTTCCTGTTTGGTCAAAACTGACACTATTTTTGTCTATGAGGGATTTTTGGGAAGGCATAACTCAAGGCAGAGGAAAAATTAGGACTTGGGGTTTGTTTTGTTAGGCAACTCTTGTTCCAATTTAGGGCATTTTGGGATTCACGTAATTGAGAAAGTTACAGTTTTTTAACAATTGTCCAAAATATGCCCATTTTAAAGATAGAAATGTCAACTTGCTATGCATGCTCAGTAGGTGGCCTCTGCAGGGGGTGTACAGAGGCTTCATTTGGGTGCACAAACATGGCTGCCTTTTAGACCGCATCTCATTGCGGGCGTTAGCGGTACCTGGCTGAGGTGCAAGCTTTAGCGGCAGCGGGACCTGGCGGGGGTGCGGGCGTTAGCAGCAACAGGACCCGGCCGAGATCGCGGTGGCGGGACCTTGCGGAGTTGTGGGCGTTAGCGGCAGCAGGACCCAGCGGAGGTGCAGGCATTAGCGATGGCAGGACCCAACGGAGGTAGCGGGCCTTAGCAGCAGCGGGACCCGGCAGAGATAATTGGCATGGTGGCAAAAGCTAACAGACAGCTAAGGAACATAGATTTCTATAGGACCCTACAGAATGATCCAACACAGGCATTTATCTTAGAATTGCATAATCTTCTTGACCAAGCATTAGGTGATGGAATCATTTCCAAGGAGGAAATTTTCTTTATTCTTCTCATCTCACAATCCCTATTTACTATCACCTCTGTAAAATTCACAAATCCCTCATGTCACCCCCCCTGGTCATCCTATCATTTCTGGCATTAAATCATTAACTTCTAATCTTTCCTTTTATGTTGATTCCTTTTTACAACCCTGTGTTTCTTCATTGAGGTCTCACATCAAGGAAACTACATCTTTTTTTAATAAAATCAAGGATGTGTTGTGGAAAGAGTCCTATGCTTTTCTAACGTTAGATGTACAGAACCTGTACACTTACATACCACATGAATAGGCTTACAGGCCATTTCTAAAAGGTTAGATAATGATGGAGACCTCATAAAGAAACACAGGCAGTTTATTCTGGATTCTATTTGTTTTATTTTAAAGCATAATTATTTTCTATTTCGGGACACTTTCTTTTTACAGATGATGGATATGGCCATGGGAACCCGGTTCATGCCGAATTATGCCAACCTCTACATGGGTGAGGTAGAGGACCGACTCATGTGGGGGGGGGGCAACTTTGGCATGCACCTGTTCTCTATGGCCGCTACATAGATTCATAGATTATCTATTTTTTATTTGTGATGGGGACCTCATATTAGCTGACTCTTTTGTCATTCGAGGAAGTAAAAAATTCAGATAGAGATACTTTAATGAAACAGAATACTATTAAGAGCGACAGAAATGATGAAAGAGATATTGCATTCATTTCAATGTATAATAATCGTTGTTCAGAAATTAAGAGAATTGTCCACAATAATTATAATATTCTCAAATAGGATAATATCTTACAGAATATTCTTCCACAAAAACCTAATTTTATCTTTCGAAAAAATAAATCTCTGAAAAACCTCCTAGCTCTAAGCTATTTAAAATGTTTAACAGAAACTCAAATAAAACCATGCAAAGAAATAAATTGGCTACAGCAGAAGCCACAAGGGTTCTATAAGTGTGGGAAGAATCGGTGCACTACTTGTGAATACACACAAAACAGAACCCTTATGATTACCATAAAGGGAGAAGATAGGCCATATATCATTAGGAATTTCATTAATTGCGAGACATCATATGTTATATATATGTTAACTTGCGGATGTAATTTGGAGTATATTGGCAGAACAACTCGCCCATTAAAAGCACACTTCTTAGAACACTGCAGAAACATATTGAATAAGGTTCATACTCATAGTGTGTCAAAACACTATGGAGACCCTACATGCCTTAGGATTCTAGGACTACAACACATTAGAATAACTCAACGTGGGGGAGATAGGTTCAAAAATCTCTGCAGACAGGATGTTCAAAATGAAATCCATCTATCCAAAATGTCTAAATGAATCAGTAGAATTGAACACAATATTATGATTCTGGACTCTGTGGATAATATGTATGTTAAAGAATTCTTGTTTTTGGAATATCATTTTTCTGCTCATTTTGTGAGCTTTCTATGAATTAAATATGTATCCCTTATTTGTTCTGTTTCTCTACAATTGCCTTGGTGAGATGTTATTAAGACAAATTATGTACTAGAATGAGAGAAATAAAATACTGAAACATACTGCTGAGATATCCTCCCACCCAGGGCCGGTTCTACGCCTACGCATGGTACACAGCTGAGTAGGGCGCCACATAGTGGAGGGTGCTTCAGCTGCGACCATGCGGGTCGCGGGCAGACTGTGTCTCTGTGACACAGCAGCACCATGCGTGTAATGCTGACCGGACGGAGTGGGGCTTATACAACATGACCTAACTACCATCTAGACCAGCGGAAGCCATACCGCTTAATTATGAAGCGATGCCACAGGCAAATTTGTTATACACTATTAGATATTATAATAGAATTATACATAGTAGGTCTGTCTCAAAAAAAATAGACACATGTATTTGTTGATTGGGTTTTACATTTATCTGTACTTGATTATGTAGGTGTTCTGTACCTGACAGGAATTAGTTGCTCATCAAAGAGGGTATATATACCTGGTTAAGTCATACAGCCAGTTACCTTTGACAAAGCTGCACAGGACAGCAGCGAAACACGTTAAGTGGGCTTCACCATACAAGCAAGAACTTACTGCTGACCACTGTGGAACACTTGGACCAGGACTGAACTAGTGGCAATATTTAACTTGGACTCCATCCTGGATGCAGATATCCTCCTATTTACTGTTGCTCCACCATAACACACCATATACCTGGTGAGGATTTACTCCTGTGGATTTTTTTTCCAATTATCAACATATAGGACTTTCCCTCCAACGGTAATATACCATTTGTGTGGACTAAGCCCTTGTATTGAATGGAGGTTCGCAAGTATTGACTACCTAGCCTTTTTCTAGTTTATTCCATTTTAACAGGAACAAGCTATAACACATTTAGTGGCATATGCACTATGTTTACTAGACATGATGGTCCATTATGTTGCAGTTGATGTGATTAATTGTTTTTAGATAGGATTTTATGCAATTGTACTTGACTATGTCTATACAGATATTTTATCTATGGTTTATTAAATTTACTGAATTAATTTTACACCTGTAATTATTGTTATGATTTTTATGTGTTGATTTAGCGCTGCAATTTCCTTGGTATTGTAATCTTAGCTTTATTGTAGACTACTTTTTAGCAGCAGCTTTTAGAACAACATCCCACATTTGTGCCTAATTTTTTACCTTGGTAATATTTTCCTTGGCATGGCGGCAGACATGGATCCAAGAGGATCCAGTCCCTGCCAGCCATTCTGCCGAGTTCAGCAGCGGTGCCAATTTAAAAAATGAAATTTTGAAATTCAAGATGGCCATCACGAGCCAATCACGGCTTGCGACGTCATCGCTCAGCCCTCTTGGCTGACTTACATAAGTTAGCATGAGGCAGTGGCTGGCAGTCCGTCGGCGGGGGAAGGAGCATGAAGAGCTCCTGAATAAAGAAGATGCCGGAAGACCTGGGAAGCCGGTGGCAATGCAAAAGAGCTTAAAGGCCACCGCTCCCAGGTGAAGACACCGGAAGCCCTGGGGAGGTGAGGGTCCCCCAGGTGAAGACACTGGGAGCCGTGGTTGGGTGGCGGCCATGCAAAAGAGCTTAAAGGCCACCGCCACCGCCCCCTGTGAAGATGCTGTATAATAAACTTTTTTTGAAATATTAAAGTGTATTGTATTTATTTTAATATTTATTTTGCAGGAGAACTACAGGTGCCAGCGGGCCTATAAATGCCCCCCATGTTGGTATTTGTGGTTCTCCAAGTACCAGCATGTGGGGGAGGCTTGCTGGGACCTGTAGTTCTACTGCAAAAGACAAAATTTCTCTATTTTTACACTACACAATCAACCTGGCACCCACTGCTCAGGGGTGCTGGGGATAGCCCCAGGCTATCAGCCTGGTGTGCCCTGGAGAGGAAGACCCCTTTATTGGGTGGGTCCCGACCTCCCCAGTCTGGGCTGACTAGCAGTCAGGGGTAATGCTTTGGCCGGGGGACCCGGTGAAAGGGTTCCCCTGGCTGTGGCATTACTTTCCTGCTAGAAAGGGTCCGGTGCTGGTTATGGATAATACAGGGGACCTCTATGCTTTTTGTCCCCTGCATTTCTAACACCAGGACCAGTTCAGCTGAGCCCAATGCTGGTTGTGCTAAATACATGGGACCCTTACGTCTTTTGTCCTCTGTATTTTACAACCAGGACTGGCTCTGCAAAATCCGGTGTTGGTTGCACTAAATACGGGGGACCCCTATGTTATTTGTCCACTGTATTTTAAAAACCAGGATAGGCTGTGAAAAGCCTGGGGCGGTTGTGCTTTAGGAGGGGGGACACCATATTTTTTGTACATTTCTCACTTGTTTTCATTTTTTTTAACACAGATGCATGGACGGATCTCACTGATCCGTCCATGCATCTGTGTCTTATTGATTTTTTTTTTCCTCAGATGCATGCTGCACTGATCCGTGCGTGCATCTCTGAATCTTTTTTTTTTTTACACAAATGCCTGCATCACGGATCTCACTGATCCATGCATGCAGTCAGCTACCTTTAGATCTTGCACGACAGTTCTTATGTCAAAATGTGCTGTTTAAGCACCATACTGTGTCCTGGAGTAACGGGCAGAGTTCAAGGGAAATCGTTCACAATTTCGCATCATGAGCACATAAATCCATGTGTAGGGGCCTTAGGAAGCAGTTCATGGCTGGGACCATCAGCGCCAGTGAGCCCCTCTGTCCCCCGCTGCTGCCCTTGTGCACTGCCTCACTGCTGCCACTGCTCCACACCTCCGCTGCTGCCCCTGTTCCCTGCCCCCGCAGCTGTCTCTCCCACTGCACACCCAAAACACCTCCTGTGTGCTGTCCCCTCCACCACCAGCACTAGTGTACCATTTTGTTGCTCTTCTCCCCTGCGGTTTGCTGCTCCCATCCCTGATGGTTAATTATAAAAAAGCTATGAAATTCCATAGACAAAAAACCTTATGGTTTCACATGTCCCATTAAGGCTTCTTAGACATGATCTGAAATTTCACAAAACCTACTACATTTCTTCCACTCAAACTCCAAAAAGCAATGACATTATGATCATAAAGGCTGATGCTTTGTGTGACAATTGTTGTCTGGATTTGGCTAGAAATAATTCCACACATAAGTGGATTGTTTTGTCTTATGCCCAGGCATGACAATGGATTTTTCCTTATCATGGGCAACAAAGGTTTCCACTGGTGCCTGATTTATGCAAACATCCTCATCAACAACATCCTTATTAGCGTCAGCTACACAAATATACTCCTCATCCTGGTGCACTTCCACAGCAGCATCCCCAATTTCTATGTCAGCATGTTGACTTGTGCTACTCATCCCTACATTTGCAGAGGGCACAAATGGTTGAAGGAGGCTCCTCTTTGAGAACAGTATTGGAAAGGTCAGGCTCACACATGGTACACTCGGACACACTAAGACTCTCCTCAGGAATTTGTGACATTTCTTAGCACACAGTTGGTTCCTGTGCCTTAACGATGCTCATTTTTTTAAAACCTCTGCAGGGAGAAGGGCTTACATCATCATAAGAGGCTCTGCTGATTCCATAGCTGAAGAGTTCCAAACTTCCACTGACATTAATGTAAGCATTAATGTAAGCATAAAAACTGTGGCTGAGCTTAAAGTAATGGGTTTCCCTGGCAGATCAGCTGCATGCAAGACTCATATCAGCAAGTCCAATGCCAAGCGTTGGATGGAGAGGTGTAAAGCACACTGACACTGGACTGTGGAGCAGTGGAAACTTGTTTTGTGGAGTGACAAATCACGCTTCTCTGTTTGGCAGTCAGATGGGCGAGTCTGGGTTTGGCGGATGCCAGGAGAATGTTACCTGCCTGACTGCAGTTTGGTGGAGGAAGTTTGGTGGAGGAAGAATAATGGTATGGGGCTGTTTTTCAGGGTTTGGGCTAGGGGCCTGATTCACTACTGTATGCAACTGCAAATATGCACGCAATCTGCCGATTGTTTCATACTGTTCAAGCATACATGTCACAGTGTGCGAACTGGCCAATGCAATGGGAACTTCGATCGCAGTGACCATGCAGACCCATCGCAGAGTGACAGGAAGTGCTGTTTATGGGTGGTGCAAGTGCGTTCGCACACTATTGCAGGGGCATGCATAAATTAGCTGCTGCGATTCCATATGCTGTTTGAGGTCTCATAGCATGCATGGTTAGCAATTTCTGAGTAAGGTCAGAGCTTGCTTGTGCAAGTGTGCGTGAGGCTGCGATGTTACTCGATTGTACCGATGGTTTTGCTATTCTGCTAAATATTACGCATGTGTGCAATGTAAAGTGGGCATCCTTATGTAGTGCTGTGTTTGCATTGTGCATATTATCGCAGTTGAACTGGGTGCATTAGCAATAGTGCATTCCATAGTGAATCAGGCCCTAGGCCCCTTATCTCCAGTGAAGGGCAATCTTAATGCTTCATCATACCAAGACATTTTGGACAAAGCTATGCTTCCAACTTTGTGGCAACAGTTTGGGGAAGGCCCTTTTCTATTCCAACATGACTGTGCCCCAGTGCACAAAGTATTTGAATACAATGTTATTACTCCCAGTAATAGATGCAGACAAATAGGTGCCCTCCAAAAAGGTCTGATAATGCTCAGCCCCAATATCCATCCAGCAAGGCGGCACTCTGGTAAAGACACAGCTAGACACAGGAATGAACTGTCCACACTACGATATATGATCATTGATCACATTCCTCCTCTCCCTTGTGGAGGTGATAGATTGTGCATACTATTGGGAGCTGCTGATACTGGAATCGGGCATCCATTCTAAGCTTGCACTATTTACTATATACCACCTCAATAATCTACCCCTACTGGAGTAGGGTATCTGGGCCGTGGCATCATGGCTGAAGGTATTGATGAGGATAGTGACGGTACATATCAGGCCATTAACATGGCGTTATTGACACAAGGGAACACACGTATGTTTTCTGACTCGGAGGCAGAAGCAATCCTATTCAAGGAGCAATTCTGTGAGGATGAGGTCGTTACAACATTTATACTGCGACTGGCTCAAACGTAAACAAAAGGAACTAGATTTCCATTATCATGGACTGACATTCAGTGACTACTTCAAGCAGAAGCGTATCCCCAGGGGATTCCATGACAGAAATTGTCTCCCACCATTGGTCGACATAATACCAACTTTTGTAAAAGGTGGATAGCGATACTGAACAAATGTAGCTATGACCTTATACTTCTTGTCATTGAAGAAGCTACACGAGAGCTTGCAGTAGTGAGAGAGAAGCTATCCACTTTTGAAAAGGAACATAAACCAGCATTCAAATTAAATACAAGTGTGGCATGGCTTGAAAAACTAAATACCCAAGTAACAGCTTATAAGCATGAGCTGATCCACTTTAAGAAAAACAAAATGGCCAAGGTAGCACTAGATTACGAACAGAATCGTGTCTATAATTGCATAAATAATGGTTGGAGTGAACAGACGCGTCCTGAGAGATGCGGGTTCCGATACATGCAGGAGAATTCTGGCTCATCCCAGCAAACCACCAGTGATTTGGATGCTTGTATGAGCAGTGTACCAAACCATCTGGGCCCTTTAGGGAGAGGTATTCATCATTTATTACCCCCAAGAGGTGGCGGAAATGTACGCGGAGAGGTAGACAATGGGCGCGGATGCGAGCGAGGGAAAGTGGGGAGACCACCGCTTCAGCGGAATCGTCGATAATTAACATCTCATCACGGACACTCACTGAGCTAGAGAACAGGGTTCTTAGCCGTGGTCTTACTTATGTTCCAACTATCACATTTGATCCCATGCAATGGGAAATTGAAAGATATCGTCTGAACAGACAGTTGAAGTTACACGAGTTTTATAATGGGGCTAAAGCAACACCATTTAATATAGATGAAGTTAATGTGAATTATTTGGATGTACATTTAAGACTAGAAGGTGGTAAACTGATCACTAAGCTCTTTAGTAAAAGCACTGACATCAATACCATTTTGCATCATGGTAGCTGTCACCCTAGACCATTGAAGTATGGATTACCCTACTCGCAATTTTTGCGAGCCCTCGGGATATGTAGCGATGAGGAAACTGCTCTGAAACATATTGAATTGATGTTCAGTAAATTCCGTGAACGTGGGTATCCCAATGACATATTACTTCAGGCTAAAACTAAGGGCCTGATTCAGAGCCGCTCGTAAGCGGACACTCGTTCGCTCCGAGCGATGTTCGCACAACTGCGCATGCGTATGGGTTGTAATACGCATGCGCGAACCAGTCATTGCAGTCGGAAATTGTGTGCTCGCAAAATAGCGAATGCCTGCTAATTTGAGTGACAGAATGAGGCGTTTGTGGGTGGTAACAGGAGAAGGTGCTTGAAAACAGGGAGTGGAGATCCGAACGCAGGCGTGCCAAAAGGTCAAAACGGGCGTTTTAAGGGTGTGCATAATTAACAAAGCAGCGTCATCGACCACGTCACTTGGTTGTTTCTTAGCCTGAACTGGTTGCATGATTGCGGTAGGAAAATCCAACCACAAGCACTGCGAGCAGTTCAGATGCCTTTCGATGTACTCGATTAATCAAATAAATAGCGGAGATGACGTAGGATGCGAGCGGCCAGGGGGCGTCTTTACAAAATAGCGAGTGCATGTTTCGTTCGCTCGCTCAGACATAGAGACGTCAACAGACCGCAAAGAGCGAGCACTCAATTTAAATAGCCGGCCCCTTTTTCTGAACGACCATTCGCAAATAGCGTCATGCTCTGAATCAGGCCCTAAGGCTCTAGCATTACCCCAAATAGAGTTATTGAAAACTAAAGATCCCGTTACTAACTCTGACTGTAAATTTTCCTGGGTCAATCATTATCATCCCTTTAGTAATGAAATCAGTGGTACAGCTAAGAAACTATGGACCTGATTCAGACCCGCTCGCTAAGGCGCGATCGCTCACTCTGAGCAATTTTCTCCCAACTGCGCATGCGTATAATTCGCAGTGCGCGTAAGCAAGCCATTCGTTGCGATGTGATTTTGGTAGCTCAGGTTGCTACTTTGAGTGACAGATAGTGCAGTTTGTGGGTGGTAACAGGGGAAGGTGCTTGTAAATGGGGGAGTGGATTTGCGAACGCAGGCGTGTCTGGCTGCCAAAACGGCGTTTACAGGGCGTGCATAATTAGCAAAGTAGCGTCGTTGTACACGTCACCTACATGTATTTCAGCCAGCGCTGATCGCTGTGCTTGCGGCAGGCTAAGGCAACCCCAAGGGCTGCGAGCAGCTCCGATGGCTCACGATGGTCTCGATTAATCCTTTATTTCCCGGAGATGACGTGTGTTGCGAGTGGCAAGGGGGCGTCTTCAGACATTAGCAAGCACACTTTTCCGTAGCTCGCTAAAACATAGTGGGCGTCCTTACGTGACGCAGTGCGAGCGCTGCATTTAAATATCCGGCCCCGTTTTGCCAGCGAGCGATCGCATCTTGCTAGCGGGTCTGAATGAGCTCCTATGGCCCATTGTGGGTTACTGACCCTGATTTAAATCTACAGAACTTGCGCATTATGCCATGCTACACCAGAGGTCGCAATTTGCGGAACTGGGTGTTTAAGACGGATGTCAGTAAATTAGGATCTGACAGACTGGAGGGCTTTTTATGTCCCAAATTGGGCTGCTTTAAATGTTTGAATTGCCTGACATGCCGCTCCCTTACTACAGCACAGTTTTTCCACAGCATAGTGGAAAGAGATTCAGTATACGTCATCGGGTGACCTGTACCACAAGATATATAGTGTATATGATTACATGTCCCTGTGGGTTGATATATGTGGGGAAGACCGACAGGACCCTGCATGACCGTATGGCATTACATCGGTCAGCCATACGTGCTGCCATTGCATCGGGACAAAGTGAGCAGCCGGTGGCTCGCCACTACGCTATAAAGGGACATAATCTGTCCACACTACGATATATAATCATTGATCACATTCCTCCTCTCCCTCGTGGAGGTGATAGATCGTGCATACTATTGCCAGGCGAATCAAACTGGATCTTTAGATTAGATGCATTGGCACCTAGGGGACTCAGGGCCTGATTCAGAGCCGCTTGTAAGCGGCTGCTCTTTCGCTCCGAGCGATGTTCGCACATCTGCGCATGGGTCATAATGCGCATGCGCCAACCAGTCATTGCGGTCGGAAATCGAGCGCTCGCAAAATAGCGAGTGCCTGCTAATTTGAGTGACAGGATGAGGCATTTGTGGGTGGTAACAGGGGAAGGTGCTTGAAAACGGGGAGTGGTGATCCGAACGCAGGCGTGCCAAACGGTCAAAACAGGCGTTTTAAGGGTGTGCATAATTAACAAAGCAGCGTCATCGACCACGTCACTTGGTTGTTTCTTAGCCTGAACTGTTCGCATGATTGCGGTAGGAAAATCCAACCACAAGCACTGCGAGCAGTTCAGACGCCTTTCGATGTACTCGATTAATCAAATAAATAGCGGAGATGACGTAGGATGCGAGCGGCCAGGGGGCGTCTTTACAAAATAGCGAGCGAATGTTTCGTTCGCTCACTCAGACATAGAGGCGTCAACAGACCGCAAAGAGCGAGCGCTCAATTTAAATAGCCGGCCTCTATTTCTGAACGAGCGAGCGCAAATAGCATCCGCCTCTGAATCAGGCCCTCAATGAGAACCTTGGTTTACACTGTTTCTTGTAACTTCTTTTGGATTATATCAGTGTACTATTAGTTTTACTATTTAGATTTGGGCTAATAAAACTAAGATTTGATATACGTGTAGATATTGTGTGGTGTCTCCAAACTGTCAAGTTGTCTTGTTTGCTGTAAACAGGATGCTTTTCTATAGGATGTGATATATCACCTCTTAGTGATACAGTATAATGTTATAGGATTCTCGGTTTCAGGAAACTAAATAGAATGTGTTCTAAATCTTGTTGTCATTGTGGATATTCGTATGTTGAGGTGTCGTACACATGGCTGTCACACTACTTAACAATAGGCTACACAATAATTTGTTATTGATGTTAGTTGTATGGTTTATGTAATTGTATATGTCTGATGTCCGTTATATTATGTTCTGTGTTTCAGTATCTGGGCTGCACGTTGCCCGGGTGACCGGGACGCGATCTGTAGGCGTCTCCCCCTCCCTGCAGCTGGCGCGTCATTGGCATGCGCTGGCTCTGTGGACAGGTGGTTTGATGTCATCAGAGGATGCTCTGGGGACGGATGGCACAGAACACACATGGTGATATGTAAGTATATTTATATGCTCAGTTTGTTCTATATTTGTACCTTGAGGACAGAGTATCAAAGAGCTCCGAAACGTTGGAAGTTCATTCCTGTGTCTAGCTGTGTCTTTACTAGAGTGCTGCCTTGCTGGATTGATGTATATATATATATATATATATATATATATATGTACAGTCAGGTCCATAAATATTGGGACATTGACAGAATTTTCATATTTTGGCCTCTATTCACCACCACAATGGCTTTGAAATGAAACAAACAAGATGTGCTTTAACTGCAGACTTTCAGATTTAATTTGAGGGTAATTATATCCAAATCAGATGAACGGTGTAGGAATTACAACGGTTTCTATATGTGCCTCCCACTTTTTAAGGGGCCAAAAGTAATGGGACAAGCTAAACAAAACTAAATCTAACTTTCACTTTTTAATACTTTGTTGCAAATCCTTTGCAGGCAATTACAACCTGAAGTCTGTAACGCATATACATCACCAGACGCTGGGTTTTATCCCTGGTGATGCTCTGCCAGGCCTCTACTGCAAATGTCTTCAGTTCCTGCTTGTTCTTGGGGCATTTTCCCTTCAGTTTTGTCTTCATCAAGTGAAATGCATGCTCAATCGGATTCAGGTCAGGGGATTGACTTGGCCATTGCATAACATTCCACTTTTTAGCCTTAAAAAACTCTTTGGTTGCTTTTGCAGTATGCTTCAGGTCATTGTCCATCTGCACTGTGAAGCGCCGTCCAATGAGTTCTGAAGCATTGGACTGAATATGAGCATATAATATTGCCCGAAACACTTCAGAATTCATTCTGCTGCTTTTGCCAGCAGTCACATAATCAATAAATACTAGGGAACCAGTTCCATTGGCAGCCATAAATGCCCACACCATGACACTACCACCACCATGCTTCACTGATGAGGTGGTATGTTTTGGATCATGAGCAGTTCCTTTCCTTCTCCGTACTCTTCTCTTCCCATCACTCTGGTACAAGTTGATCTTTGTCTCATCTGTCCATAGGATGTTGTTCCAGAACTGTAATGGCTTTTTAGATGTTGTTTGGCAAACTCTAATCTGGTCTTCCTGTTTTTGTGGCTCACCAATGGTTTGCATCTTGTGATGAATCCTCTATATTCACTCTTTTGAAGTCTTCTCTTGATTGTTGACTTTGACACATATACATCTACCTCCTGGAGAGTGTTCTTGATTTGACCAACTGTTGTGAAGGGGTTTTTCTTCACCAGGGAAATAATTCTTCTGTCATCCATCACAGTTGTTTTCCGTGGTCTTCCGGGTCTTTTGGTGTTGCTGAGCTCTCCGGTGCATTCTTTCTTTTTAAGAATGTTCCAAACAGTTGATTTGGCCACACCTAATGTTTTTGCTATCTCTCTGATGGGTTTGTTTTGATTTTTCAGCCTAATGATGGCTTGCTTCACTGATAGTGACAGCTCTTTGGATCTCATATCGAGAGTCAACATCAACTGATTCCAAATGCAAATGTCACACCTAGAATCAACTCCAGACCTTTTACCTGCTTAATTGATAATGAAATAACGAGGGAATAGCCCACACCTGTCCATGAAATATCTTCTGAGTTGATAGTCCCATTACTTTTGGCCCCTTAAAAAGTGGGAGGCACATATTGAAAGCATTGTAATTCCTACAACGTTCACCCGATTTGGATGTAATTACCCTCAAATTAAATATGAAAGTCTGCAGTTAAAGCACATATTGTTTGTTTCATTTCAAAACCATTGTGGTGGTGAATAGAGGCCAAAATCTGAAAATTTTGTCAATGTCCCAATATTTATGGACCTGACTGTATATATCACCACACAGTCAGATGTGTTCCCCCTCCAGGGATGAAGAGCACTGCACAGCACTACAGGTCTTTGAAGAAAATATTTATTGCCACAACGTTTCGAGGTCCGTAACCTCGTCCTCAGGTGAATATACAAACAGTAAAAAACAAATAATTCCTACCTTATATCCCCTACCTTCCATGTGTGATTTGCTCCAACTCACCGACCAGGTTCCGGACTACAACGTGCTTCCGGCAGGCGGCGACTGGTGATGACGTCACCCGTCCTCGGAAGGTGTGTTGCCAAGCAACAAAAAGCTTGATACCGGAACCCGGCGGCTGTGGGCTAAATGTACAAAACTAATTAAAAACAATGTAGTCCCAGAAGTAAAGCCCTTAGTAACCTGTTTAGAATGCTATTAAATATTAGCACTGTATCATATGAATCCATATATTTTTAAAATCCATAATCAACATAATCTATGCAAATTCTAAGTGGGCTAAACAAGGAATACCGGGAAAAATGGCTATGTATAAAAAACACAACAAAGGAAGGTCAAACTGTATAAAAATAAAGAATACTATTAATCATAATAAAGTGTTCCAGGAAATGCGTTCATTGAGCTCTCTAGGGGCAAGTGTATAAAGTTTATGAATCCAAGATGCCTCTCTCCTCAATAGTGCTTTCGATCAATCTCCTCCCCTGATGGATTCCGGGATGTGATCTATAATTTTGTATCTTAATGATGTGAGTTGATGGCCATGCTCCTTAAAGTGTACTGCTACTGGCTGCTCCATATTTTTCCCCGCTAATGCTGCTAACACGTACTTACGTGTGACACTCGTTTTGTCATTTATATTATCATTTGTCCCTGTGGGAAATATTATGTGGGTATGACTACCCGTAAATTCAAAGAAAGAATGGCACTCCACAGGTTTGCCTTAAAAGCAGCGGTATTGGGCAAAAATATGGAGCAGCCAGTAGC
Organism: Taudactylus pleione; assembly: GCA_031769625.1. Classification (NCBI taxonomy): domain Eukaryota; kingdom Metazoa; phylum Chordata; class Amphibia; order Anura; family Myobatrachidae; genus Taudactylus; species Taudactylus pleione. The sequence continues at coordinate 954,183 of JAUIMM010000264.1, read as the reverse complement.
AGTACACTTTAAGGAGCATGGCCATCAACTCACATCATTAAGATACAAAATTATAGATCACATCCCGGAATCCATCAGGGGAGGAGATTAATCGAAAGCACTACTGAGGAGAGAGGCATCTTGGATTCATAAACTTTATACACTTGCCCCTAGAGAGCTCAATGAACGCATTTCCTGGAACACTTTATTATGATTAATAGTATTCGTTATTATTATACAGTTTGACCTTCCTTAGCTGTGTTTTTTTATACATAGCCATTTTTTCCGGTATTCCTTGTTTAGCCCACTTAGAATTTGCATAGATTATCTTGATTATGGATTTTAAAAATATATGGTTTCATATGATACAGTGCTAATATTTAATAGCATTCTAAACAGGTTACTAAGGGCTTTACTTCTGGGACTACATTGTTTTTAATTAGTTTTGTACATTTAGCCCACAGCCGCCGGGTTCCGGTATCAAGCTTTTTGTTGCTTGGCAACACACCTTCCGAGGACGGGTAATGTCATCACCACTCGCCGCCTGCCGGAAGCACGTTGGAGTCCGGAACCTGGTCAGTGAGTTAGAGCAAATCACACATGGAAGGTAGGGGATATAAGGTAGGAATTATTTGTTTTTTACTGTTTGTATATTCACCTGAGGACGAGGTTACGGACCTCGAAATGTTGTGGCAATAAATATTTTCTTCAAAGACCTGTAGTGCCGTGCAGTGCTCTTCATCCCTGGAGGGAGAACACATCTGACTGTATATAATTTTGAACAAAGGCACACAGGCAACGCGACACGGGCATTGGAGTGTGGAGTGCAGGTCCAACAGCATCATATATATATATATATATATATATATATATATATATATATATATATAGGGCCAAATGTAATAGAGTGTCAGTTTTGGTAAATTGCGAGTTTGGTGCTAAACTTGCAATTTTCACAACTCTCGAATGTAGTAGGGTGTCTGTTCACTAAAACTCGCCTTTTTCAGAGTTACTAAAACTCTCCATTCTCAAACTCGAATCCAGATGTTTTCACATTGAAAACAATCAAGTCGCCCAATGTAATAGGGTGTCTGTTTTAGACTCGCAAAAAAAAGATTACCAAAAGTCCCCAAATATTAGACCTGCTTCAGGATAACGAGTATATCCTGAGCAGGTCAGATTAACACAGAAACATGCACATATCCATGAGATACGTGCATCTGTGTATACTTATGTTAAAGGTTGTAAATGTAAAAAAAAATGACATGCACCCCCTCCCCAAAAGCATAACCAGCCCCGGGCTTTATAAAGCCTTTTCTGGTTCTAAAAATACATTGGCCAAAATGCGTAGGGGGCCCCTGTATATTAAGAACCAGCATAGGGCTTTGTTGAGCTGGTCCTGGTTCTGGAAAATCAGGGGACAAAACGGGTAGGGGTCCCCTGAAAATTCCAGAACCAGCACCGAACTGTTTCTAGCGGAGGGATAATGCCACAGCCAGGGAAAACCTTTCACCGGTTTCCCCGGCCAAAGCATTATCCCTGACCGCTAGTCAGCCCAGGCCGGGGATCCCTGGGGAGTTGGGGACCCCCCCAATAAAGGGGCCCCCCTCTCCAGGGCACCCTAGGCCTAGACTGATAGCCCAGGGCTATCCCCGGCACCCTAGGGCGGTGGGTGCCGGGTTGTTAGTGTTGTGTGTTAAATTAAGGGTTTAATATTGTCTTTAGTTGTAGAACCACAAGTACCAGCAAGCCAAATCCACACCTCTAGTGTTCAACATAATCACTGTCACCGCTAGTTAGTATTCCTAAGATTCTTAGGTATAAACCCCCAATGATGCACATACATCACATTACCAACATATATTACAATGTATTGCCTCTATGTCTGAGCGAGCGAACAAAACATGCGCTCGCTATTTTGTAAAGACGCCCCCTGGCCATTCGCATCATACGACATCTCCGCTATTTATTAGATTAATCAAGTACATCGAAAGGCGTCTGAACTACTCGCAGTGCTTGTGGTAGGTCTTACCTCCCGCAATCACTGCGAGCAGTTCAGGCTAAAAGACAACCAAGTGACGTGATCGATGACACTCCCTTACTAATTATGCACTCCCATTAAACGCCCGTTTTGACTGTTTGGCACGCCTGCGTTCGGATCTCCACTCCCCGTTTTCAAGCACCTTCCCCTGTTACCACCCACAAATTGCCTCATTCTGTCACTCAAATTAGCAGGCACTCGCTGTTTTGCGAGCGCACGATTTCCGACCGCAATGACTGGTTGGCGCATGCGCATTACGACCCATACGCATGCGCAGATGTGCAAACATCGCTCGGAGCGAACGAGTGGCTCTGAATCAGGCCCTATGTCTATGGATTAAAATTGGAATTTTTTTGGATATGCTTCTGGTGGAAATTTGTGAAGTCTGGTGAGTGCTCTCCCATGTATCTACAATATATATATATATATATATATATATATATATATCTATGCTATATTTGCACCTAAATAAACCACTTTCCAGAATTGACTATATATTGGTGGCAGACTCTTTGATGTGTAGGATGGAGGAAGCAGAGCTTTTCAAAATAATAATCTCTGATCATGCCCCAGTGTCAATAGTCATACAAGTACAGGCCCCTAGATTGGGGACACCTATGTGGCGTTTCCCTTCTTATCTAAAAAAAAGTCAGAGAACTTTAAAAAATATCTAACTTTGAAAGGGGAGGAGTATGTAAGGAATAATATGGAATATATTAACAACCATGTAATATTCTGGGAAGCAGCCAAGGCTGTTTACGTGGGCATATTGTATGTTATAGAATACAACAAAAAAAGCAATTCAATGCTAAATATTATGAGCTCCACTTAAAGCTTTCTCAAGCCTTCCAAAATTATACATCCTCACCCACTGAGTCAAACTTGCTGTTATACACAGCATCATGACAAATACTGGAATACTTTCTTCTTAAAAAAAAAGCTGAAAACCAAATGGACTACACTAAAAATAAATTTTATAAATGGGGGGGGGCGGTCTGGGAGAATATTAGCTAACATGACTGCAATTTATAATAAAACAAACACCGTTTAGTAGCTATTAGAGATCCAGGGCCACAAAAGAGCTTGTTTTTAGAAGTGGAGATGTTGCCCATAGCAACCAATCAGATTCCGCTTAACATTTATCTAGCAGCTTCTAGAAGATAATACAATCTGATTGGTTGCTATGGGCAACATCTCCACTTCTAAAACCCTGCACTTTAGTAAATATAACTCAGTCCAGAGTCAAGAGTAGTATTTACATAGGCAACGAAGATTGTATTAGCTTTTTATAAATACTATGAACAACTGTATAAAGACATCGCTTCACATCAATCTCTACACAATTGGTTTATACTAGGGGTGAGCGGGTTCAGATTTCTGAAATCCGAACCCCCCCCCCGAGCACCCCCGATCCGAGGCCGATCCGAGTCAGGCTCGACTTTTCCCGCCTGACTCGGATCTGAAATCGAGGCAAAACGTCAACATCCCGCCTTCCGAGTCTCGCGGGTTTTGGATCCTATATAAGGTACCCGCGTCAGCGCCATTTTCTCACTCGGCAGTGGACAGTGAAGAGGGAGGGTGGGAGTTAGGGCTGGCTGGGCTGTGTAGTGTAGAGTTGTGCTGTGCTTCGCTGTGCTGCTGTTGTCCATAGGGGCTGTGTCCACTCCTTCAAAGTCCATAGGGGCTAGCTGGACTGTGTTGTGCAGTCAGTTGTCCATAGGGGCTGTGTCCACTCCAAAGTCCTGTGCAGTGTCCCAGTCCTAAAGGGGTGCTGTAGTGTTGTCCAGGGGGTGCTCTGTCCATCAGGGGTGCTCCCCCCAAGTGCAAAAAAAAAATTTTCTTTTTCTGTGTTTGTGAATTGTGTGCACTGTGGCTGCACGTGCATCAACAAAGGAGTAGCGCCAAGCGTGCGCCTGTGTCATAAATAAAGGGCCGGCTGGCTTGACCGTTAAAGGGTGCTGTAACCCCCAAAGTACACTCCAAACAAAATAAAAAAATATTTTCTGTGTTTGTGAATTGTGTGCACTTTGGCTGCACGTGCATCAACAAAGGAGCAGCGCCAAGCGTGCGCCTGTGTCCCATAAGTAAAAAGCCAGCTGGCTTGTCCGTTAAAGGGTGCTGTAACCCCCAAAGTACACTCCAAACAAAATAAAAAAATATTTTCTGTGTTTGTGAATTGTGTGCAATGCGGCTGCACGTGCATCAACAAAGGAGCAGTGCCAAGCGTGTGCCTGTGTCCCATAAGTAAAGGGCCGGCTGGCTTGTCCGTTAAAGGGTGCTGTAACCCCCAAAGTACACTCCAAACAAAATAAAAATATATTTTCTGTGTTTGTGAATTGTGTGCGCAGTAGCCGCATGTGCATCAACAAAGTAGTGCCAAGCGTGCGCCTGTGTCATAAGGGCCGGTTGGCTTGACCGTTAAAGGGTGCTGTAACCCCCAAAGTACACTCCAAACAAAATAAAAAAATATTTTCTGTGTTTGTGAATTGTGTGCACTGTGGCTGCACGTGCATCAACAAAGGAGCAGCGCCAAGAGTGCGCCTGTGTCCCATAAGTAAAGGGCCAGCTGGCTCATTTCTTAAAGGGTGGTGTAACCCACAAAGTGCACTACTCTCCAGCAAAAATAAAAAAATATTTTCTGTGTTTGTGTGCACCTTAGCCGCACGTATATATCAATATAACATAAATGGAGGACCAAACTTTCTCCGATAAAAATAAAATAGGGAAAGATCAAGAACCACTTCCTCTAGTGCTGTTGCTGCTGCTGGGAGTTGTTCATCATCCCAGACAGGAAGTAGGAACACCACTACTTTTACTAACAATTGACCCTCCAACAGTCCCTAGCGAGGAGGATGAAGTACGACAGCAGTCATCCTGAAGCAAAACGTATAACTGAGGCCTTGACTGCTATGTTGGTGTTAGACATGCGTCCGGTATCCGCCATTAGTGCAGTGGGATTTAGACAATTGATGGAGGTAGTGTGTCCCCGGTTCCAAATCCCGTCTAGATTCCACCTGCATCCTCAAAGCAGCAGCGACAAGCGTGCGTCTGTCTGTTAAAGGGTGGTGTAACCCTCAAAGTGCTCCAAAAAATAAAAAACTATTTTTTTGATGTGTTTGTGACTTGTGTGCGATGTAGCCGCACATGCATCAACACAGTAGCAGCGCCAAGCGTGCGCCTGTGTCATAAGTCAAGGGCCAGTTTGGACATCTGGTCCAAACTGAAGGACGTGCCAACAATTTCTGACAAGTCTACTGTCACTGCATATGATACTGTCCTCAAAGCAGCAGCGACAAGCGTGCGTCTGTCTGTTAAAGGGTGGTGTAACTCTCAAAGTGCGCTCCACAAACAATAAAAAAAATTCTTTTTTTTTCTCTTTGTGAAATGTGTGGGCTGTAGCCGCACCTGCATCCTTAAAGCAGCAGTGACAAGCGTGCGTCTGTCTGTTAAAGGGTGGTGTAACCCTCAAAGTGTGCTCCACAAACAATAAAAAAATTCTTTTTTTTTCTGTCTTTGTGAAATGTGTTGGCTGTAGCCGCACCTGCAAAAAATCAGCAGCGACAAGCGTGCATCTGTCTGTTAAAGGGTGGTGTAACCCTCAAAGTGCGCTCCACAAACAATAAAAAAATTCTTCTTTTTTTTTCTCTTTGTGAAATGTGTGGGCTGTAGCCGCACCTGCATCCTTAAAGCAGCAGCGACAAGCATGCGTCTGTCTGTTAAAGGGTGGTGTAACCCTCAAAGTGCACTCCACAAACAATAAAAAAATTCTTCTTTTTTTTCTGTCTTTGTGAATTGTGTGGGCTGTAGCCGCACCTGCATCCTCAAAGCAGCAGCGACAAGCGTGCGTCTGTCTGTCAAAGGGTGGAGTAACCCCCAAAGTGCGCTCCACAAAAAATAAAATAATCTTCTTTTTTTCTGTTTGTGTGTGAAATGTATGCACAGTAGCCGCACCTGCATCCTCAAAGCAGCAGCGACAAGCGTGCGTCTGTCTGTTAAAGGGTGGTGTAACCCTCAAAGTGCGCTCCACAAAAAATAAAAAATTCTTTTTTTTCCTGTCTTTGTGAATTGTGTGGGCTGTAGCCGCACCTGCATCCTCAAAGCAGCAGCGTCAAGCGTGCGTCTGTCTGTTAAAGGATTACATCGGTGACAGCATCCAAGTAGGCTTATCAGACAGTCTGTACATGTACTGGCAGGAAAAAGAGGCAATTTGGAGGCCCCTGTACAAACTGGCTCTATTTTATCCAGTGTGCACTCCGAAAGAGTGTTTAGTGCAGCCGGGAACCTTGTCAGCAAAAGGCGTAGGAGGTTGCTTCCACAAAATGTGGAGAAGATGATGTTCATAAAAATGAATTATCAATTCTTCCAGGGAGACCAGCCTCCAGAACGTACAGAGGGACCTGTGGTGGTGGATTCCAGTGGGGACGAATTAATACTCTGTGAGGATGAGGATGTACACAACACTGAAGAGGGTGCGGAATCAGTGAATGAGGAGGATGAGGACGATATCTTGCCTCCATAGAGCCAGTTTGTCCAGGGCCAGATTAATTGCCAGCTTGTTTTGTGGGGGCCCAAATGAACCAATCATTTCAGCCACAGTCGTGTGACAGACCCTGGCGCTGAAATGATTGGTTTGTTAAAGTGTGCATGTCCTGTTTATACAACATAAGGGTGGGTGGGAGGGCCCGGAGGGCCCAAGGACAATTCCATTTGCACCTCTTTTTTTTCTTTGCATTATGTACTGTTTGGGGCCTAGTTTTTCAAACTGCCATCCTGTCTGCCACTGCAGTGTCACTCCTAAATGGGCCACGTGTTTGTGCCGCCCACTCGTGTCGCTTAGCATAGTCATCCATCTACCTCGGTGCAACCTTTTGGACATAAAAACACTATTGTGAGGTGTGAGGTGTTTAGAATATACTGGAAATGAGTGGAAATTAAGGTTTTTGAGGTTAATAATAGCATAGGAGCAGAAAAACCCACAAATTCTGTGATTTTAGCTGTTTTTATGCTTTTTTTAAAAAAAAATACAGATCCAAAACACAAAACCCAGAACCCAAAACACCGAAGGGTGGTTTTGGCAAAACCAATCCAGATCCAAAACACGAAGAAAGATCCAGATCCAAAACCAAAACACGAAAAGTGGCCGGTGCACACCCCTAGTTTATATACATAAGGCACAACTATTTAGTCATTACTTACTATGAGTAATGTGAGTAGGATGCTAATTATATTTAAAGAACTGATGAGCAATTTTCAAGAGAGGAAACAATTACCTTCTGTTGCATGCACAAATGTGACTTCTTAAAAATATTTGTATCTTAGTTTATGAGAATACTGATGTCACAATGCTTTGTAAGACTATTACAATCCTACTTTTCCAGTTTATAAAAACCTACCGTTTGTCAACATAGTAAATGACATAGAATTTCAGTTTTTCATTTACAAAAAATGCAGCTTGTCAAACTATAATGATGAGGCTGTGTTCTAAGAAGTGAGAACTTTTTATAAAATATAAATTTCTGCTCATTGATGGAAAACTACCAATTACATGGCTGCAACCCTTCGCTGCTGAGGCTTTTTTTCAACATTTGCGCTCGTCGCATCCAACTTCAAATATAACTGATTGTTTATATCCAGTACACACACAAATTATACTTTTTTTTTTTTTTTTTTTTTTTAACTATTTTAACAAAATGCCATTAGTGTTTTTGCACATTCTAACATGTGAAATAAAACGTAACCAAACTGGAAAAAAAAAAGTTTTTTTTTTATGGAAACTTCAAGAGAGTCAGCTAATAGCAATATTTTTATTTGTTCATAAACACCACAAATAAATACTTTGTGATTAATTCACTGCTCAAAAATGGCAAACAACAGGATTCCATGGGGTTTATTTACAAAGTCTCGGGTTGTAAAACCCGACATCACTGCTTGTGTTTATGCCCGATATTTATTTACTAGCCATGTCTTGTCTAGTAAAAGCACTGCCCTTTTAAATATCGGGCATAAATAATAACAGAAGTGTCAAGTTTTACAAGCTGACACTATGTAAATAAACCCCTATGTGTAATGGTGCATACACACGGTCAGATTTTTCTTCAGATCTGAACGATAACGATTTAAAAAATCGTTCAATCGTTCATATCTGAAGGAAAATCTGACATATCTGTCAGATGAACGATTTGAACGATGCGCGTTCCTGATGGTCAGATAACGATATCTGACATCTGATGTGTTTGCAGTCAGACTTGGATGATTCCATTAATTTTAATGCAGTCAAAAATCGTTCAAATCTTTGGTAAAATCGTTCATCTGAAAGATCTGACAGTGTGTAAGCTCCATAAGTTTTCACACACTAAAAAAAAAATAAAAAATCTGAATTTTGTTAGGCAAATTTTCGCCACCTCTATGTAAACGATAACCATGTGTAGGAAAGTCATTGTGATGACCAGAGCCAGAATGGCCTTGGACTCCCTCTTAGATCAGAAGGCAGTGCACATGTTTTTTTGCTGAAGAGCACAAACCTCTTGAATCATTATTAGCAGGTGAGTGATGATTTAGAACTGTCGGCAGAAAATAACTTTGCAGTGCTCGGGCTGCATAAATTATTGTATGCCATAGGAAAACGCTTCTTTCAGTAATAAAAAAATCTCTCCAGCGCGTGAAACTACCAATGTGCTGAAACAACCTGCTGCAGTTAATGAAGGAGAAAAATTGGCAACTCCACAAAGATACACTTTAAAATGAAAAAAACTGCGCTGGATAGAAACAGCCACCCGGGTCAAGCAACTCGGGATTTCAACCTGGGTAATGAGCAGGGTTCAACCCAGCTCTTGGTGCAGTGTGAACAGGTAACCCGGGTCAATGCGACCTGGGTTCCGTTCATAGCATAGGAAAGGAGGAGCTTGGGGATGATCTCATCTCCAAACACTGGCTTGGCACGTGATGGCAGTGACGTCATCGGCCCAGCAATAAGCCGGGTCAGGCCGCCAGTCTGAAAGGGGTCTAAGGCTTTCCTCAGTGTGGTATCAGATTTTCCTGGGTCTTGTTGTGATGCCTAAATTGTGCACCAAGTCAGCTCTGTGGAAAAAAATGAAACAGTGAAGAGATATAGAGACATGATCTCATTTGATATTGCCAAAATATTATTCACATATATTAAATGCAACATGCTGTTACTAATGTCAACATTGTTTTTCTCTCTCATGTAAGGTAATTCAGGATATAGGTGTCAATTCACCAGAGCCATAACTAGACATTTTGGTGTACTGTGCCAGAAAGAGCATTGGTTTCCCACCACCCAATATTTAAAATAGGGACATCAAGCCCCCAAAAAAGGGACATGGTCTTGTGGGGAAGTACGATAGTACCCCCAATTCAATTTACGCCATACAGTAGTGCAACCTTATTTACATTACATTGCACCATAGTACCCCTTATTCACATTAAACTGCACAGTAGTGTCCCTTATTCATGTTACAACACACAATAGATCCCTTTACACATTACACCGCACAGTACAGCCCCTTATACACATTATGCCACACAGCAGTGCTCCTTATACATTATGCCACACAGCAATGCCCCTTACAGTTTATTCTACACAATAGTGCCCTTTACACATTATTCCACACAGTAATGGTCCATACACATTATGCCACACAGTAATGACCGTTCCATAGGACGAGTCACAGTGAAAGTACTCACCTGGCCGCCAATCTCTCACTGTCAGTCAATGACTGCTTGTCATGGTCGTCTGCCTTCCTTGCCTGTGAAACCAGATGCAGCCCTGCTGCGCTCGACACTAAACAGCTCCTTTGCGCTCTAGGCACTATGGGACAGAATGTTGTGAATGGGAGAGGGAGTTTGGTGCTGTGAGGGAAGAGAGAGCAAGAAAGGGAAACCTGTGTGGAGGTGTGAGGTGCCAGGAATGGGGCAGGGGTGTAAGGAGCTGTGTGAGGGGATTGAGAGCAGGAGAGGGGAACAGGTGTTCAGGAGGTATGGGGGATCAGGGGTGCCATGAATGGGGGAAAGTTTGGAGCTGTGTGAGGGGAGAGAGCAGCAAAGGGTAACCTGTGTGGTGTAGGAAGGGGGGATTGGGGGTGCTCCAAATGTAGGGGGGGAGAGTGTGAAGCTGTGTGATTTGAGAGAGAGTAGGAGAAGGGAACAAGTGTGGCTGGGTCTGGGGTGCCGTGAATGGGGAGAGGTTTGTGTGAGGGGAGAGAGAGCAGCAAAAGGTAACCTGTATGTTGCAGGGGGTGCTGCTAATGGGGGAAGAGTTTGGAACTGTGTGAAGAGAGAGAGAGCAGGAGAGGGGAACAGGTGTGGAAGTGTCATGAATGGGGGGGTTGGAGATGTGTGAGGAGAGAGAGCAGCAAAGGGGAACCAGTGTGTGTGTGTGGTGGTAAGGGGTGCCACGAATGGGGGTAGGAGTTTGGAGCTATGTGATGGGATAAAGACCAGGTGAGGAAGGAGCCGGGCGCACTGCTAGGAACAATAACGCAGCAGGCACCTAGCAAATGTAGATTGTACTGAGGCTGGTTCCTCCCCTAGGGCATCCATATGATATTTCAAGAAATAAAAGTTTGGATGCCACTGATGTAGAGGAAGTATGGGTGTAGGGGATGCCATTGTTGTTGGGCCCAGAAGCTTGGGGGTTGCACTTCTAGAAACCACACCCCCTCCATTCAGCATCAGTGCCAAAATAAGCTGCTCCATTTATCTTTCCACTGGCATGATAACAGTAGTATCAGTGAGGAGAAATATTGTGGAGCCATAACCTGAAGATGCCCTATAAAGGTAAATGGATAGGGGCTGCATGGCTTTAGAGATAACAAGGGTGGGAGAATGCCTACTATAACTGGGATACTATGGGGCTTTTTTATGTGGGACCAGGGACTACTACAAAGAATACCACTCACAGTGGACTTTGGGCCCGAATCAGAGCCGCTCGCAAGCGGCTCGATGTTATAGCCCTGTGCATGCGCTGCATCTGCTGTGCGCGAGCCCCGCAGAGCAACTGAAGTTCAGTTGCTCCGGAACTCGCAACAAGACGGGGCAGCTGTCGATGTTGATTGACAGCACGCCCCGTTTTGTGAGCGGGTAGGGGGGGTGGGCGGACAAAGGCAGGCTTTGCGAGCGGCCTGGAGATAAAAAAAAAAAAAACGCTCACAGACCCATCGAGCGGCCAGCGGCCGCGAGTGGGTCTGAATCAGGGTCATTATGTGGCTGTTAAAAATTCTAAAGCAGTAGTTTGCAATTTATAAAATTGTAAAGCTCCGCAGTTAATTGAATTCACTCCTTAAACTTGATGAACATATTACTTTTTTTAACGTAAACTATATTAGGAGAGTTATGGTAGATTTACCTTTGTTAACTCTCTTTCTTCGAAGTCCATAGGGTCCACTGGGAGACAATGGGGTGTAGGTGGAGCACAGGAGGACCGGACACCAACAGTTAAAGCTTTTGTTATCCCAGGATGCTCCGGTCCTCCCCCCCCCTTCTGAGGTAGCCGCCGAGCATAGACGGAGGCGGAGAAACGCGTAAAGGGTCTGCTTATCCAAACCAGCTAGCGTTATGACGAGTGTTATATCACCCGGGTGAACTGTGAGTACGGGAGCAATAAACTGACTTAGTTACGCTCCTGAGTTCCTGAAAGGAGTTAATTTGTCTAATACTCCAGCTTGCATGAATGAGGCATCTGAAAACTGTCTTCATTGCCTGCTCTGAATGTCCTCTTGCCTATTAACCTTTTTGGCACAAGTGTTTACTAACAACTGAGGCATAACTACTAACATTCATAGAGCTGAAAACTTGGATGCATGCATGTACTAATTATAAAATAAATGAGTGCACGGAATCATCTGCAATGAATATTGACTAACATCTTTATCCTTGGAATAAATCAATCTGTTTCTTTAAGCAGACAAAGTATCATGCTACTGATCTTTTTCATGCTTGCACAAATATGGTCTCCATATAACACCAATTAAGGTGTATTCTTAATACCATATGATATATTTTATGGTCTTATTAACTGATTGATGAGTGTATACACCGGCCGTTTTTTTGTAAGATAATACTTTTTGTCTATTGTAATGTAATGTCTTAGTATTTGTATGTAAGGTTATTATTATGTAATAAATCTTTTGTCAATTAGCGCTGTCTTTATAAATCACATTTTCCTCGGGATCTTCTTTGTGGGTAGTGGCATCTACCTATTTTTTTGACGGCAGCTGAACAAAGATTTAATTAATTTTAATAATTGTGTTTTAATTGGCTGGTAAGAGAGCGCCTGGTTTTCTTTTCTTCTTTCCCCCTATACCCCGCCCACAGGCAATCAGTTTTGTCAACAAGCCCAAGGCAGGAGCAAGATAGGGGAGAAGACTGGTACACGTAAGAATCACACTCTAACACAACAGAGATTGAAACCGATGACCAGGAGAAGAAGCCCATAGAAGCCAGGAGCATCAGGGCGGGTGCCCTGTGGACCCTATGAACTTCGAAGAAAGAGAGTTAACAAAAGGTAAGTCTACCATAACTCTCGTTTTCTTCTTCAGGGTCCATAGGGCTCCACAGGGAGACAATGGGGATGTCCCAAAGCAGTTGTTGACTGGCGGTGACGCTCCTGAGCTGAGAGGAGAATCCGGCGTCCAAAGGAAGCATCCTGAGAGGCAAAGGTATCAAAGACATAGAACCTAAGAAAGGTGTGGACAGAAGACCACGTGGCCTCCCTGCATAGTTGTTCAGCAGACGCGCCACAGCGGCGTGCCCACGAGGGACCCACAGAGCGAGTAGGATGAACAGAGACAGTATCCAGCACAGGAAGGCCAGCCTGTGTAAGCATGTGAGATAGTCATGCAAAGCCATCTGGCCAGAGTCTGTTTGTTAGCTGGCCAGCCCTTCTTGTGGAATCCATTTAAGACAAAGAGTGAATCAGTTTTCCTGATGGAACCAGTACGGTCCACGTAGATCCTCAGAGCACGGACCAAATCCAAGGAGGCCTCACCTGCCAAGAGGTCTGGTGATTAGAAGGCCAGAACTACACCTTGGGAAGGAAGACAGGGCGTATTCGAAAAACAGCCCTGTCCTGATTAAAGATCAGAAATGGGGAGCGATGGGAGAGCGCCCCGAAATCTGACACCCTACAGGCAGATGCGATAGCCAGAAGAAAAAGAGTCATTGCAGTGAGCCATTTAATGTCTTCTGAACCCAGGGCTTCAAACAGAGGCCCCAGAAGTGCATGGAGAACCATGGATATATCCCACAGAGCAACAGGAGGGACAAAGGGAGGTTGTATACGGAGGGCACCCTGAAGGAAGGTGTGAACATTCAGCAGTGGAGCAATTCTGCACTGGAACCAGATGGACAGAGCAGAGACTTGCACCTTCAGAGAGGCCAGGTGGAGTCTAAGATCCAATCCAGCTTGAAGGAAGGCAAGGATCCGAGAAACCCGGAAAACCTGAGGGTCATAGCTTTTGTTAGTACACCACTGGAAGTATGTATGCCACACCCAGTGATCGATCTGGACGGAGGCCGGCTTACATGCTCTGAGCATGGTCTGGACCATGGAGCGAGAAATCCCTTTAGACCTTCAGAGGGAGTCATGTTGTCAAAGACAGACGGGCCAGGTCCGGATGTAGACAGGGACCCTGAGACAACAGGTCTAGCCGTGAGGAAGTTGGAGAGGTGAGTCTATGGAGAGACTTTGAAGATCGGAGTATCAATGGCGTCTGGGCCAAGCTGGAGCTACCAACAGAACCGTGACCCCTTTTTGCTTGAAATTCTGAAGGACCCGAGGAAGAAGGAAGACTAAAGGGAAGAGGTACACCAAATGGAAAGTCCACTTACTGACAAGGCATCCATGAAGGCTGCTTTGGGGTCTCTTGTCCTGGACCCATTCATTAGAAGCTTGTGGTTGTGTTGTAGGCCATGAGGTCCACGTCCAGTAGACTCCATTTGTCCACCAGGAGCTGAAAGACCTCTGGGTGTAAAGACCACTTCCCAACATGCACATCGTGATGGCTGAGGAAATCCGCTTCCCAATTGAGAATCCCCAGGATGAACAAGGATCCCCTTGAAGAAGTCCATTAGGAGACGAAATGCGTTGGAAGCCTGTACATCATTGATATACTCCTCCTTGAAATAAGATAAGACATTTATTGTTTTTTTAGCACTCATTCATGATTGTTTTTATGTTCTTATCCATGTTTTTATTATATTACTGTCTGATTTTATTTCTTATTATGCTGTCTGTATGTCATTCATGTTCCTACTCTATTTTAGTACAATAAACTGTATTGTTTTTTATCCTCACAAACGTGTCTGTGCAACACAGTTCTTTAAAAATAGTTCATTCGTCATAAATGCACTAATAGCACTTGCACTTTATATTTGTATGCAATCCTTATTATGTGGCACTTTTAGGCGCTCTGATCCAGTTTTATTGTCTTTATATTTTTCTTAAGGGGCTTACCACCTCTTATTCTCTATTGGATTGAGCTGACACCCCATCTATTCTCGGGGGGTGCCCCTTTCTATCTTTAATCTGTGTGTAATATTTTGTATTTATAAGCTACTCCTACATGTAATTTGCCCTTCTTGGTAAGGACAAGGATGAACTATTGATAACCTTTAGGATACATTGATTTATGCCCTCACGGTAAATCACATTTACTGGCGCCCTAAGAATCTACTAGATATATATATATATATGTTCAGGGTGTGCAGTTTGAGGCCCATTTTCTATATATAAATCTAGAAGGGCTCCCTGATGTACCATCCTTTGAGAAGGGGTCAGGGAAGACTTTTTCCAGCTTATCAACCAACAGTGTTTAAAGAAAAGCAATAGTTATCTGAAGATGGCGGTGAAGGACCTATGGAGTGCATGCTATGAGCAAGAGGTCGTCCAAGTATGGCAGTAGTCCGATACCTTGACGACAAAGGTGGGCCGCCATAACTGCCATGATCTTGGTAAAGACCCGCAGAGCTGTAGAAAGACCAAAGGGCAGTGCCTGAAATTGGAAATGTTGCTGTAGGACAGCAAACCGAAGATACCGCTGATGGGAGGGCGCGATAGGTACATGTAGGTAAGCATCCTGAATGTCCAGAGACACCATAAAATCCCCAGGTTCCATAGCTAGGATAACAGAGCGGAGGCTTACCATACGAAACCTGGGCACGATAGGCCATAGAGACCCATTGGGCTTCTGAACCAAGAAAATGGTGGATTAATAACACTTCCCACGCTGCGACGATGGGACTGGAATTAATACCCTCGAGTTCAGCAAGGACTGTGTAAAAGAACCGCTGTGGGGCCCGTCTCAGGAATGAGAGGCCGTACCCGTGAGACCACTTCTTGTACTACGGCTTCTGTTGTGGTCTGACGCCAGAACTGGGTGAACTGAAGTTGGCCTCCTACCATGGGTTACCCCAAGGGAAGGTCCGCCCCATCAGGCTGAAGGTTTGTCGTCATATTTAGCAGCTGGATGTCTAGTAGCCCAGGCCAACTTGGTTCTGGGCTAGGAGGCCTTTGTGGATTCCGACTGCCGAGGAAAGGACTGACCTTTAGCTTTTCCCTGGGGACGAAAGGACTTAAAGGATGACATCTGAGACCGTGGTGTAGTTGCTGAGGGCAGAAAAGCCGTCTTGGAAGCTGATAAGGTAGCCACAATCTTGTCCAAGTCTGGGCCAAACAGGATCTCCCCAGTGTAAGGCAGTGATTCCAAGGCTTTCTTAGAGTCTGTTCCATGAACGAAGCCAAATGATACAGTGGGCTACCACCGAAGTAGCAAATGGCCTGGAGGTTAGGACCAATTTGCAATATGTAGCACCTATCCTTGTGTATCAACACCTATTTCCCTATAGATTGTAAGCTTGCGAGCAGGGCCCTCTTACCTTTATATATGTCTTTTATGTGTCTTGTATGTATGTACTCTATGTCTTTTACAACCCAGTAAAATGTTAATGTTGATTCAAATTTAAAGCACAACGGAATTTGCTGCGCTATATAAGAAACTGTTAATAAATAAATAGACCAGTAATCAAAACCGCTGTTTCTAAATAGGAGGCTGCATCCCTGATGTGGGAGATGTAGGACAGCTGTTCCCGGGAGGCATCAGAGGGAAATGTATCTTCTAGAGCATCTGCCCAGCTCTCAATGGCTTTTGCCACCCAGGCAGTGACCAGTGCTGGACGAGTAATAGCTCCTTTAAGAGAATACACAGATTTCAGGCAAGCTTCAATCTTTCTATCCGTCGTGTCCTTTAGGGAAGATCACGTAGGGATAGGTAAAGCTTTTAACTAGATGTGTCACATGGGAATCTACTGCTGGGGAAGCTTCCCATTTAGCGCAATCAGCTGCTGGAATAGGGTAAAAATAAACCAGGCATTTTGGGGGCTGAAACTTTTTGGCGTATTCCATGCTTCGCTCATGAGTTCAGAAAGTTGATCAGAGTGAGGAAATTCTGCTAAACCCAATTTCTGTCTCTTAAAAAGTGGCTCCTTTGCTTAAGGAGCGGGCTCAGCCTCTTCTATTTGAAGAATTGATTTGACAGCCCTCACTAGTGCAGGTATATTCAATTTGGACTGACACTGTTTCTCCACCCGAGGGGAACTCAGTGAGAGAGAGATCTGCGTCTTCTGCCTCACCAGATGACACCTCAGAAACTGAGACCTGTGTAGACTGTGAGGATAGCACAGCACGCTTAGTAGTTTTACTGGGCGAGTTTCTCACTCTGCAACAGTTGTTGAAAGGCTGTAGAAGTAGCCACTAGACTCTGCACTGAGGTAGAGAGCATGTCTACCCATGGATGAGGCATAGAGGGTACTGGTAGTGCTTGTACATATTGTGGCAATCCCATAGGGGGAACTACTGCAGGGACTGCTAGGCGGTCTGCAACTGTAGCCAACACCTGTGAAAAGGAAGCCCAGGGGGGTTCCTGAGCAGGGGCTGACTGGCCTGGTGTAGTATAACAAAATGTACCTAGACCATCTTGAATTAAATCCCTGCAAGAGAGCAGTATAGGAGCAGCAGTTTGCTTGCTAACGTTGTCTTTGCTAGACATAGCTGCAGGATAGTACAGCACACAATATGGCACTGAGCAGCGTGCAACCACAGTATGTGACAGCCTTCACAAATACAAGTATATGTGAAGTACAGTGAACCCCCTACACACCGGTATTCCAGGATTATTGTGAAAGAAAGGGGAAAGGCATAAGCTGACAGTAGAGTGAGAAATACACAGACAGCAGCGCTAGCATAAGTCATATACAATGCAGAAAATAAATATAACTGCAATGGGCACTAAATTCAACTACACAGACCGCAGTGGCTGGTAGGAAATAGCACTACATAACCTAGCTCCTAGGAGAGGTATGTGAGGAGCCTGGACCCAGCGTACCCGGAGACCTCCAGCTATTGAAGAAAATGGCAGCCGCAGGTCTCTGAGGGGGCGGGGAGTGGAGGAGGAGCAGCTCAGGACAGCAAGATCACAGTGGAATGGCACTCTGAGCTGGGGGAGGGGACACAGGGAGAGAATTGACCTCCCCTAAGCTGACATTAACCACCGGTTCCCTGGCCTCTCTTGCCAGTAAAGTTAGCCCTGGTGGTCTAGTGGAGTCCCGGATGGACGGACCGGTGTCCACATCAGCACCTCCATTCTGTCTCCAGAAACCGGAGGCAAGACTGTACAATGAGGCGAACGGGAACCCGCCTTACCAGTCCCCTGAAGTCCCGGCTGAAGTCTGTGGTCCGCCCGCTAGCAAGGCCCTACGGTGCCCCGCTGAAATTACCAAGCCTATGGCTGGAGTTGCGGTACCACGGAGGGATGATGGAGGAGGACTGTCTAGTAGTGCTTCGTTTGTTTTGAGTAAAAAGAAATAAAACATAAAATAAAGCTTGGGCTAATTAAAGCAGCCCCACTGTTCTAACGGTGACCCAGCTCCTGCCGGACAAACTGACTGCCTCAGGCTGTGGGCAGGGTAAAGGAGGGGGAAGGATTGGAGCATTCTGGGATAGCAAAAGCTTTAAATGTTGGTGTCCGGTCTTCCTATCCACCACCTGCACCCCATTGTCTCCCTGTGGATCCCTATGGACCCTGAAAAAACTGTAACTATCAAATAGTCTGCAGTGGTGTCATCAAGGATTGCGTCTAGTTGGCATTTTAGAAAGCTGTGTGTTATAGCAAGGAAAGCATACTACTGTATAACATTCTGAGGCCATAGTCGTGATATGGAAAATTGAAGAGGCCACATGTATTTTACTGAGTTTAGTTGTCAGAACTTTGCATGGCACACAATAGGTGAGAAAATGTAGCCTTATTGAGATTATTCTGAAAAATATTATTAGATTTTTAATACACACATAATTGAGAACAGAGATATTGTTATGAATCCCACTGCCTGCTCCATGTGAGACCCCTAGAACCCGGCTAGCGTGATCTTCACCAATAACAACCACCCGTTGTTCCCTTAGAACTATGATACGTTCACCGGTAGGCGACTGCCTGGACTTACACTCAAGGTAGTAGAGGCTCACACGGAGGTACAAAGGAATTCAAGAGATGAAGTGTACAGTTATGTTATAACACAGCTGATACAGGTAATGGTTCTGATGAGTTGGCAATTGCATCGATGATATAGCAATGATACCGATGGTGTGGCAATTGTGCCGATGTTGTGGCGATGGTGCCGATGTTGCGGCAAAAGCCATAGATAAAGTCTAGAGTATGAAAATTGCTTTGAGAGCCAATGGTGCGGCAACTATGCCAATGTTGCGGCGATGGTGCAGCAATAGCCGTAGATAAACAGTCTAGGGTTAGCAAATGGCTTTGAGAGCCGATGGTGCCGCAAGTGTGCCAAAGTTGCAGCGATGGTGCTGATGTTGCAGCAATTGCCGTAGATAAACAGTCTAGGGTATGATAAAGGCTTTGAGAGTCGATGGTGCAAGTGTGCTGATGTTGCGGCGATGGTGCCAATGATGCGGCACGGGAGCTGCTTGGAGTAGCTAAGAAGCCGAATGAAGAATGGTGGTAGCACAAGAGCTACTTGGTGCGGCTAGGAAGCCGTATGGTGAACATTGGCAGCACAGGAGCTGCTAGGAAGCCATTTGGAGATTGGTGGTAGCGCGAGAGCTACTTGATGCGACTAGGAAGCCGTATGGTGAACGTTGGCAGCATGGGAGCTGCTAGATGTGGCTAGAAAGCCGTTTGGAGATTGGTGAAAGCATGGGACCTACTTGGTGCAGCTAGGAAGCCGTATGGTGAACGTTGGCAGCATTGGAGCTGCTAGATGCAGCTAGGAAGCCGTTTGGAGGATGATGGCAGGCCGGGAGCTGCTTGGTGTCGGCTGGTAAGCCGAATGGAAGCAATATCATGGAGAGAACAAAAGCTGCCCATGCAGCGAAGCTGATGAAATCCAAAGACACGCTATAGTCGGCACAGGTGCAATATTTCAGTGAGTATAAATAGGCTGCAGCACTTAATCAAGCTGCACCTGTGGATGAGACATCACTTCCTGAGGCGTGCCGATCGCCTAGCAACAGGAGTAACCCCATCCTGCCTGGGAAAGCTGTCAGAAAGGGTCAAGTCATGACCGCGACTTGTAACAGATATGTAAACAGCACAATATATAGAAAACTCATTTAGCATTTCACCTTTAATGAAAATCAAAAGCTGAACTTTTTCACACATTTCTGCTCGCTACCTCAGGAGGGTGTGAGCAGCAATAATGGGCGCACGCGACATTCACACTCAATTGACATAACAATTGAATAGCTCCGTCGTGCGCAGGGCACCCGAACAACAATTGAATTCTCCCTTGGGCCATATTCAGAGTTAGTATACTTGCCTACATTACCGATTTTCTCGGTAGCCCCCCGCACCCCACGGTGAGTGGCCGAATTTCCTAGTGAAGTAAGCAGAATGGAGGAGATAAAAATGGGAATCACCAGTCCATAAGGAGGGGGTGGGGCTAAATTACACTTGGCGCACCAGGTCCCGAGCGACTCTGCTAGCATCAGGCGTCTTTTTCAGCCGAAAATGTATGATGTAATGAGACTAGGTAACACTAGGAGACTGTGCTAATTAATTTGATATGCGACACTTGTAAATCTGTGTGCGACTCTGAATCTGTATAAGAAATTCTGTGATGCAGCGGCAATGGCTTTTTCCATGCCAAATTCCGTTGTTTTTCATATACAGACCCAGTCATACACAGATATACAAGTGTCGCATATGAAATTAATTAGCACAGTCACATCAGATTGCAATGTATTTGCAGATGAAAAACACGTGAAAAAAGACACCCAACGCTAGCATAGGCAGAAGGAACCTGGGGGCTCACTTGTGAACATTATACTAACTGAGCTAACACATTCTGTACGGAACCTAGCAGTGAACCCACACACAAAACCAAAATGGACAACCACACATTCTCATTTATAGCCAGGACACAATACAATAATTCAGATATGAAAATATTGAGATCTAAAGCACACCAGATATTTATATTGTAGTACTTTAAAAGTGGTTTCCAAACTGGGTGCCGTGGAACACTTGCATGCGTACCACAGGTTGATGATCAAGAACCAAATAAAATTATTTATGGTCAATGAGATAGACAAAACCATTGCTGGTCTCTGCCAATTATAAAATATGTGGACAAACAGAGACACAAGCCTATTCACAATCATTTCACTGAATCTAAGGATCACAGGTAAGCACAATTTACTTAATTTAATAATTTTTCTGTATAACAAACATTTGACCAAGGGGAGCCACAAAATTTTTTTTTGATACTTTAGGGTACATGTATTGTAGGAATTAAAAAGTTTCAGTTGCACTAGGGGGAAAATTTACGTTTGGGTAAACCACAGGCTTTTAGTGGTTTTCCTGGTGGTTTAGTAATCCGCTGATTTACGAAGTTCAATACCTCTGTGATCATCGCAAAGCATTTGATTTTTACAATCCGTCAGAGAATATTTGGCCATTCACATCAGTCCCTGCCCCAGTGGAGCTTACAATCTATATTCCCTATCACATGCACATACACACTAGGGTTAATTTGTGTTGGGAGTCAATTAACCTACCAGTATGTTTTTGGAGTGTGGGAGGAAACTGGAGTACCTGGAGGAAACCCACGCAAGCACAAGGAGAATATACAAACTCCGCACAGGTAGGGCCATGGCGAGAATCGAACCCACGACCTCAGTGCTGTGAGGCAGTAACGCTAATCATTACACCGTCTGTGCTATCATGCACAGCCTCTGACTGTCCATGGTGGCTGCATCACTGGTGCCTCTCAAATGTCAAGACTGGCTCCCCTGAAATGTTGTTTTTTTGTGTGGGGAGGTGAGCCATCCCCGTTACTACCAACCCCAACCCCTACACATGTATGTCATTTTGACCCACTGGCCTAATCAGTTTTATAAAGGGAAGGAAATAGCTATCAGACCCAGGAGGATGCATTTGGAAGATGCTGGAGAGGAGTCACCGTATAGTAGGTGAAAGATCAGGCTCAGCATCATTGCAAGTTTGTCCTTGCACCCCATAGCGTTGCACAGTAAAACTTGTGATGTTGCAGCTACTGTAAACAGCCACTATAGTGCAAAGCCGTGCATCACATAGCCCAGAGGTTCCCAACCGTGGTCCTCAAGGCTCCCCAACAGTTCAGGTTTTAGAGATATCCATGGTTGAGCACAGGTGACTTAATTAATACCTCAGTCAATTTGATATAATCACCTGTGCTCAACCATGGATATCTCTAAAACCTGAAATGTTGGGGAGCCTTGAGGACCGCATTTGGGAACCTCTGCCTGTATATGGTTTGCCACCTAAATTACACTGTATTGAAAAAATAAACCTGTGCACATTGCAGAATTATCGTGTGCACCTGCTTGGGGTACAAAGACACATCAGATGTTGACTAGAACGCCTGCACCTCGCACCTCCAAGCTAATTACCCCCATACTGCTATATGTGACATACTTTTCACACCGTGGTTATTTCTGTTGTTTTACTTTATGTTTCCTCTTCTGGTTCCCTCCTCCCTGCCTTATAGCCCTCTCCTGCCTACTTCCACACACCCTCCGTCCTAGTCTCCACTAATTTGCCTCATGCGTTTCTGTATTCTAATTGCAATAGGGATTTCCCAGTCACACATGACATTCCGCATCGTAGAGAGCTGATGTGGGGAGTCACGAAATGGAGGACCGCCGTGTAGCCATAGCGCATGTGCCGCGGGCAGCTCGGACAGCTCCCGCAGCGCAGCAGCTGAGTCTCGGGTCCCCCCTGCTGATAACGAGACATGCGCCGGCAACTCTCGCGTTACCGGGGACGAGTGGAGACGCGAGAGTGGCCGGCGCATGCGCGCTGAGCACGGTGAGTCCCGGAGAGGTGCTGGTACTCAGTCCCGGCGTTGAGTACCGGCTGAGGAGAAGCGCTGCCCTCCTGTCAGTAGTTGTGGAGGGAATGAGTGGGGACGCGGCCCCGGGATGCTCCTCCTGCCTGCACGTCTCATGCTAAAGCAAATATCCATTGTTTGTTCTCAGCGCAGACTTTCTGATGATGTGTTTTAGTTACTTTGGCTGGGCCGCTATGATGGTCTAACTGTGATGCATTGTGTCATGCAGGTTACAGTGATGAAAGGCAGCAGGAATAAGGAGCACTCAGCAGCTGACGGAGACGGGGCTGGGAAACGACCAAAGAGAAAGTGCCTGCAGTGGCATCCGCTGCTCGCTAACAAGATCCTGGACTTTTCAGAAGAGGAGGAGGAGGAAGAGGACATAGATAAGGTTGGTGGCAGCCAGCTGCCTGCATGCACGGCTTCATCATTCGCAGCGATCGTGCAGGGATGGTGTGAGAAGGCATTATACATTACACTCCTCTATATCCTCTCTGCCCGAGCAGCATGGCTTCTGCCTCCCCCTCACATTCGCACTTATGGCCCCAAAAGTTATGCAATGACTTGTAGAGGCGAGCAGCGGCAGTGACTAGCAGACACACAAACATCACTTGCAAATTGCACTAGTAATGCTCTGTAAAATAAGAATGGATTATATTTTTATAACATAAAAAGTCTATTTTTTTTTCACTTTTTAAATCACTGATCAGCCATTCGAAAATGTGGATCCTGTTGATGCACAGAATACTCTATACATTAATTTCTTGCTTCATGTCTTTTCCCCACATTGGATGGCCTGGGCTAATGTGTGAGGTGGCCCAGTAGCCAGTGCAGGTCCCCTGACTCCTCCCACCCTACTGTGCTGCGTGTTATTCCACACATCTATGTGACAGGGGGGTTGTCATTGGAAAAGCTCCCTTGTGTTTACATAAATAGCACTTTGACTGTAATGTTGTTGCTGCGCACATCTTGTGATGTACCCCTTGACTGAAGAAATCTGTTTCTGAAGTTGGTTGCTGAAATAAAACCGAAAAAGACTAATTCCTCCAAATGCTGGATGTCATTTACTTTTATTGCCCTTATCATTATTACCACCTCGTGTTAATCTGACAAAACAAGTAAAACAAGCATGCAACTTTTAGTCATAAGCTTTTTCCATCATCATTGGGTCCTGGCCAGAATGTGATATAATTTGGGGAGAGCTTCTGCAGAACGTCTGTAAATATTAAATTAAGACTTGTAGTGCTAAAAAAAACAAAAAAAAAACACTCCTTTTAAATTCAACTGATGCTCTATTGCTTATGATAGAATTAGAAATAAATATTTCATCCCCATTTTAATGCCATGTCAATAAATATTCTGTTAGTAGAGGTATGGTGTAGTGTTTGGGTGAACAGAGCTAATACCGATTCCATGAGCTGTAGGAGAATCAGAGCTGGCAGCTAATTATTCTTTTCCCCTTTTTTTTTTTTTTTTTTTTTAAGGTTCACTATGGATTAATTATGGAATATGGAATATTAACTATGGAATAAATTAGTCGTGGGATTTACCGTGTAGCTGTGCCTGAGCTATTCAATTACCGGCACTACCCAGCGTGGTAAACTCCAGGGTGGTGTACTTAAATCTGCATTAAGTGCACCCTCTGGGGCTTATCACATGGGGTAACTCGGGCCTTAACGTGGGAGCTATGAGTTAGCGTGGAAGTTGGCAAGTAATTTAATAGCTCTGGGAGTTAAACCCGGGAGCTGCAGCTGTGCGGTAAAGTCTGCATCCAATTGAATTTGCCCCTATGCACCCATGTGGTTGGGAGCAGGCAGATATTATTACTTTAAAATTTTCATAATTGTTACTGAAAATTATACAGTATTTGTAAAGTTAATGTCACAATATTAAAATAAGCAACCGTAAATCTAACTATTAGGAAATAACATTAATATGTGTATTCCAAAGCATAGGTGCCAGTTTTGTCATTGCTTGAGCACCCCCAATATGTGTGCTGTTGCTGCCACAAACCATATTGGTGCATGGCATTATTCAAGTCATATGGATTTGGCTCCTTTGCTCCCAAGTATATTCTTTTATTATTTTGCATAATGCAGAATATACTATTTTGGCTTAACTATTCTATGTCTATTTTTTTAACTTGCAAATTTTAGCAGCAAACTGAGACAATAGGCTCAATCCAAATAACTTCCCCCAGCATGTGAGGAAGGAGAGTTGCCATTTCAACAGCAAGTAAATGTCGGCATCGGTACTTGCCCCACTCGCTGCCCTAACCGGCCACAGATTAGTAGATTTTTGAACGCAGCCCTATGGGGCTGCAAACAAAAATCCGCAAATCCGGTGGTACCTTACTCGCAGCAGCAAATCATTGTGGGTTATAGATTGAACCCAGTGATTAGAAAGCAAACATTATTGCTCTGTAAAAAAAATGAAAAGCAAATTTAAGTTATAAAATTTTACAACATTTTGCATGTATTTATATTATAATTAATTATAATGTAATGCAGGCATAGTGACTACGTAGTTAAGGTCTCTTCCAGGCGCAGAAAAAACTAGCTTGCAGTGGGCTCTTTTATCCATTTTATGCAAAGTAAAAAAAGGCATCAAATGTTAAGGAGGGTATCCACTTAGCGATTTAGCCAAGCGATTGCACGATAACGACGTCGTTATCGTACAAATCGCGCATGCATTGGGCATGTTTTGGTCGGAAGCGACCAGCGATGCGCGTGCCCGCTGGTTGCTTCTGACATCCGACATCGCCCATACATGCTGGTCAACCTGACGATCTCGTCAGGTTCTGCATGTGCGGGGATGAGGGATGTGCCGGGACTGAGCGAGTGAACGTTCAGTCTAGGCACTTCACTAGCTATACAAACGAGAGCACAACTGCAATGTCGTAATCGTGCTCTCGTTTGTATATCTACAAGTGGATACCCGCCTTTAGTTTCCCACTCCCGGCGCATGTGCAGAGCGGCAGCCAACGTAGCTGGGGGTGCTATGCACTGGGAGAAAGCGGGAAGAGAATTGTCTCTTCCCTGCTTTTCTCCAGTGCAAATAGACATGACGCCATCTCACATTGAGAAAATGTTGTGGAGGTGCCTGTAACCTTTTGTAATTTATGGAGCTGGAATCTCTACTATGGGAGTTAGGGCATAGTAAAAAGTTTCTTATTTGAAATGTTTGTAGTCTTTTTGTTTTTAATGTTTTTTGTTTTTTTTTGTCTGCTCAAAAGGTAGAAATTCATGAAATAGAAATGTATACTTCATACAAAGGTGTACATGACACCACAATAATCCCTTTTTAGTATAACCGGTTTCTCATATCACTATTTTGTTGTTATGGGTCCTTATCCATCCACTATTAAACTTGGATTTCCATTCTCCCTCTCACATCATGCCACTGTCCCATGCATCCCTGCCCTCACTAACGCAATTACATGACTCGAGAGACTGGCTGCAGGTAACTGTCCATTTGCTCCTCGTGACTGTGTTGTCTCAGGGCCTAATTCAGACCCGCTCGCAAGTGGGTCGATGGTGCCCGCATGCGCACGACGGAGGGAGCTCCGTCGTGCGCATGCACGAGACCCACATAGCGACAGCCAAGCTGTCGCTATGGGTCTCGCACCAAAGGGGGCGTGCTGTCGATGGTGACTGACAGCACGCCCCTTTTGGTGGGCATGCCGGGGGCGTTGCTGCCCAGACGGAGGCGTTCCCATGGGAACGCCTTCCGTCTGGAGCCGGCCCCATTGACATCACTAGTGATGTCAGTGGGAGTGCTTTTGGCTCTGATAGAGCCAAAAGCACTCCTGGGCTTGCGGCAGCGAGACCCTACCGCAGGGTCTCGTCGCAAGCCCGGTGGTCGCGATGGTCTTGACCATCGCGACCATCATTTTGGCCGCTCCATTTTTAGGTAGGAGGGCCCTGATTCAGAGCGAGCGCTCTGGTCAGAGCGTCCGGCTCTGAATCAGGCCCTCAGTTCCTTGTGAAGGAGTGGGGTAATTTCTTACCCCACTCCTTTTTATATTGGTTTAGAAGAATAGTCAAAGTTCTTTATAAAGGAACGGGATGTCAAATTGTCATTCATATTGCCCCTCTTTGTTTTCATCAGCTTTCCATTATTTCGTCATTACTCTCTCAATTCTTGCAACTTCAGAAATGTACGCCAAAACATAATCAGCTAGGTCTCCCAAATACAGAGTACTAAATAAGTGTCTTTTACTCTGATGCTATAAGGGTGAGGCTCAAAGGAATTTAAATTGATTTGAAAAGGTTTTTCTTTTCTTTCACTGATAGAATACCACAGCTGTATTCAGACACAAAGTACCTGTGCATAGAAATCCTAGTGTAACTAAAAGGCTTAAGGCCACGATCACTTAAGTATAGTGGAAATAACCACAATAATCTACTGTAGGTACAGTAAGTAATACATGTTTTTGTATGAAACAAAATGATCGTGTTTTGTGTATTAATTTTGATTTTGCAGTGGCATCACATTCCAGTTTTTCTATAACTTTAATCATTGTTTTGGCAATCAGGTGGTCCCTGACTGATATGAAATAACTTTGTACTTTAGTTATGAAAGCAATCATGTTTTGAACTATTTAAGCATAGAAAACTTTAAGGCAAAAATATGATCAAAATAATAACTTTGCTGTATAACTTCCTTCATTCATTAATGCAGTTTATTTCGTTGTCTCCATTGGGTTAACCATTGATGGCCACTGTTGATAGTGCCACCAGTGGTTAACATTGATGGTTTTGAACTAATAATGGTTCCTCCCTCCACTGGCCGTCCTTGCTGTATTACTCACTGTGCAGCAGGCCACTCAGAGGTAGGGATGGGGCTTTGTGGGCCACGTTGAAGAGGTGGAGCTAGGCTCCATGTCCCGACGTCTGGGGGAAAGTAGAAGAGAAAAATTATGAAGTTCTCTGCCATCGATGGCTGTGACCCATCCGATCTCCTCCATCAGTCATCGGTGGTTAACCAGTGATGGTCTAAGGCCATCCCTACAGTGTGCCCCACTCACGATCAGCAGCTATGATTTTTCTCTGTCCGCTTTTTACTTGGTACAGGGTTATTGAATGCTACAGTTATTATCTGTCACAAGTTGTATAGAAATTTCATTGTCTGATTTCTCCCTTTATATTGTAATGTTTGTGTTTTATTGTGATTCTTTCTGTGCTTCACTTGGAGTGCTCTGTTGCTCCAGATGGATAAAATATAAATGGTAAAATACCAATAATATTTTCACTAGGAAGATAATCTTTTTTTTATTTACATAAAGTAGGAGAATTGTCCCGGTCATTGCCTATGACAACAGTTTAAGGGTTGAGTCTGATTTGAAATGCGTTAATGGGGAACCGTGTGAGACAGTAATTCGAGATACATGTGAGTTACACAGGTTCTGTGAAAATGAGGTTTGGTCTGAGCTTCAGTTGCATGTCTGTGTATATTGAAATGGATGTCTGGAGGTAAAGTCCTATTATTACATTTTGGTGTTTGTTAAGGGCATCTCCACAAACTGCATACTGTCCATGACAAGATATGTTCTGTACCTAACACTTTAGCAGGGCGATTAGTATGTTGTCATACTTTACCTCTCTTCGTTGTCTTGTATAAAGATTTAGACACTCTACATATTAAAATAGGGAGAATACTAGTACTAAACAACAAAAGTAATACAGGTTGAGTCTCCCATATCCAAAATGCCTGGGAGCAGGGGTATTTTGGATATCTGAATATTCCGTATTTTATTATCAGTTTCTTTTATATAGCGCAGCATATTCCGTTGCGCTTTACAATTTGAATCAGCATTAATAGAACAAGACTAAGTTATGAAAGACAGAACTAAAGGTAAGAGGGCCCTGCTCGCAATCTTAAAATCTACAGGGAATTAGGTGTTGATACACAAGGATAGGTGCTACATATTGCAAATTGATCCAGCCCGATTGCAGAGGTTCTTGGTGAGCTGTATGATCCAGTCACACTGGAAAGTTGGCCTAGGGTCAGGTGGATGTGAAATTGAAGAGAGAGAAAATGTGTAAGCTATAAGAAGGAAGTTAGATAGGGAAGCTATAAAGGTTATGTGGGCGGTTCTGGAATCTGATCTGAAGAGGTGAGTATTCAGAGAATGCTTGAATGTTTGGAGACTAGAGGAAAGTCTTATTGTGCGTGGGAGGGCATTCCGCAAGGTTTGTGCAACCCGAAAAAAGTCCTGTAACCTTGCATTGGAACAAGTAATGCGTAAGGAGAGATGCAGAGCGGAGATGTCAGAGATATTTTGGAATATTTGTATATCATAATGAAATATCTTGGGAATAGGACCCAAATGTAAACACTGAATGCATTTATGTATTATATACACCTTATGCACACAGCCTGCAGGTCATTTTATACAATATATTCAATAATTTTGTTCCTTTAACAAAGTTTGTGTACATTGAACCATCAAAAAGCAAAGGTTTCACTATCACAGTCATGCTAAAAAAAAAATCTGTATTTCAGAATATTTGGATATGGGAGACTCAACCTGTAATGAAATTGTATTTGTTAGCTACATGGTGAAAATACAGATCTGAACAGTATGGCGGTTCTACCTAAAATCATTTGTTTTGGAATTTTTTTTTGAATGCTGTAGATTCAAACATTGGTGTCAGACCTAGGGGGGGGATTCAATTAGCCGTGGTAATTTATTGTGGGCTAATTGACCCCCTGGGGTTACCCAATTAGCCCCGAAGCGTGACTGTCTGCAGCACTTATCAGGGATTTTTTTCTGGGACCTCAGCAGGCTCCGAAAAAAAATCCCAGATAATTTATCTAGTTTTTCACAGATAGGGAAGTGAAAACACATAGGTCTATGAACTTATAATAATAATATTGGGGATAATTGGATACCCCCCAAATAATCTATTATTTTTTCCCATATCCTATTCTCTCGGGCGAAAATACATAGGTCCGTGAGCTTATCACATATCCTATGTGTTCTCACCATATAAATAATTATTGCGGGGGTGAAAAACGTCACTTTTCGTGTGTTTTTTTTTTTTTCCCGTGACTCATCAGGTAACGAAAAACAAAAACCCGAATAATAAGTGTTGGGCGGCTCTTCGGTGCTAATTGGATAGCCCCGCGACAATCCATTAGCAGCGCTGCTAATTGGGTACCACCCTATGTGTTTTCGCCAGAAAACAGATAATTTTTTGGGTGCAAAAAAGGGCAGCTGAATTGCTCAAAGGTAAAAACTGTGAAAAAATCCTGTTGTTTGCCCCCCAAAGTATCAGGGCTGCTTGAATTCCCCCCCCCCCCCCCCCCCCATAGACTACAGCGCAAATTCTAGTCAAACCCTGTATCTCAATTTCACAACCCAAATGTATTTGCACTTTTTTATTATTTAGTTACTATATTTATATAGTATTTATTTTTTTGCTAATTGAATTTTAGCATAACTAAAATTAGCAAATAACACTTATTTTTCTTTGTCCCTCTCAGCCTTCACCTGTGAGTGGTATAACATGAGTCTGTTGGAAGCTTTGTCTTGATTGTGCTAGAAGAATGTGTCCATGGTACACTGTCACTTCCAAGCTAGAAATTATTTCTTTGTGCATTACTGTGTCCAGCTTCACCCATTCTGCATTTAATTTGTGTGGAGGGATTATCAAAAATTCCTTTTAATAACCAGTATGATTTCCAAAAAAACAGACAAGCAGGGCAGAGGATTTAAATAACTTCAATGACAGTGGATTTAACTAAATCTCTTTTAAATGAGAGTCCGGATCATACCAAACAACACAAATATTGGGCGCTAAAGGCTCTTGAGAACTGAATTAAAATTTTAAAGGCTTTTGTGCTTTTTGTCATACATTCTCCATATTGGATAATTCACTTGTTTTTTTGAAATGGGTTGTTGTAGCAGTGTATATTGCAATTTAATTGATGTATACATATGCAAACACAGTGGACAAGTTGTTTAGTAAATTGTTTACAATTTTCCAAACTCTAATTCCCTCTTTGCACAACCCGTTTCTCTACCTGTCGGGGTAGTCCTATTTAATAACCTAAATTTATGAGGTCAGGAGTTGCCGTAAAAGTAGGTGGAACCAATTTCTGTTAATCTATTTTAACTTTTGTTATTATAGGAGCATGGACATACTTGGTAAAATTCTGATTTTTGTTCAAGTTTGCTCCTATTTCCTATACTTCATAAGTATTTCAGTTATAACTAATAACAAAAAAATATTAAAACTGTGATGTAATAGCTGTCGAATTGGGACTATGGTGGTAAAAAATGTATTAAAGTTACCCTATAAACTACATTTTCAAAATAGTCATGAAACAATTACATATTTCTCCCAGGACTATACATTTGCCAGTTATGTGAAGTATTGAATAACTTGACACGGGCATTGGGAAGCCTTATTAATGTAATCTTCTTAAATAAGAATAATTGCATAACTTCATCTACATGTACACTGTATATTTTTAAAATATCTATAATTCTCTTTTGAAGGTCCATCTTATTGATACTGATGGCCTGGAAAATGATGTTGAGGAAGTCGAAGACAATGAATCCCCTGAGCAGAGAGCTCGCCGACCTATGAACGCTTTTTTGTTGTTCTGCAAACGTCATCGCTCTCTTGTACGTCAAGAGCATCCTCGGCTGGATAACCGTGGTGCAACAAAAATATTGGCGGATTGGTGGGCTTACCTGGATCCTAATGAGAAGCAAAAGTATACTGATATGGCAAAAGAGGTGTGTTGCTATTTAATTGTGCACAGATATATACAAGCCTTGTGACTTAAATCTGATCAATGTAAGGGTTAACTGAGTTGTACATCAAATGGTAAAATTGTGATTTGTAAAGTGCTGTTAGACCTAAAGCCACAGCTAAGTTGCCAACTTTGTGGAACATTCCTCTCGGAGATCGTGGAGGTCCTAGAGGCAACTGCAGGGGTGAGGGGGAGTGGTCACAATATGCAGCAAATATTAGCATCACAATGAACCGTATAACCTCAAATTGCACTATCATGGCACCACCCACTTCACTGCATATTGTTCAGGATGCAGGAGGGCTGGCTTCTCTCCCAGGCATCTTCGGGACAATTTGGGAGAGTTTGGTTAAGATATGCCTAGGTAAGCTGGCCATTTTTCATGTCGTTAGTTTTTCAGTGGCTATTTGTTTTTTCTGCTATAGGATAATATATGCTGCTGAAATTTAAGAAGTATTATTTTTTTTAAAATTTTTTTATTTTTTTTATTTGTCTTTTATACAGGGGAAAACTAGTATTATCTGAATTACAATTTTTTCATGATTCTTCTATAGTTGCTTTTATTTTTTAAGCTATAAAGATGTCAAATATGTATACCTTACTTGGCATCTAATGTGAGGTACACACTGTGCTGAGGGATCAGCAGTACGGGCAACCAGTCTAACAATTGGTAAGGTTTATGCACAAACTATCTTGTGCGTTCACACTTGCCAATCTTCCGCCCGAAATGTCAGCCCAGCAGACTCAATTTGAATATGCCCACCCACTTGTGACATCATATTCTATGAATTCTGCTCCCGATATGATGTTCGATCATATGTGCGCACTGAACAATATAAACAATATATCTGCACGATTTATCACATCTGGCGTGCAGCAGGGTAGATGTGACATATCTGAACATCTTTGTTCAGATATCATTTGTACACACTGACCGATGGGCGGTACGATATATATCTATCGTTCATCGGCTGTTCGATATATCGTTCATCGGCTGTTCGAACGATATATTTCAACCAGCATAACATGGCTACAGGGTCCAGAAACATACCAAAATATTTACTTTTTTATAATTTTGTGTTATACATTAATTGTCCTGCTTGGTAATATGCAGACACTGAAAGTGGGTATGAACCACCTGTTTACACATATAATAAGATCAAGGGATGGACTGGCAAATGTTGGCTGTCATAAGATGTGGATGCATGTGAGGTCTTCTTCATTTGGCAGGTGAAAATTGTTCAAGATGCATTAGTGTACGTACACAGAATGTGAAATAGTCTTACATATTCATATTATTTGTTGCAATGCAATTCATCTTGCATCAATCCTGTGGTACACTGGCAATTACATTGGGTTGAGGGGTTGGGTGAGGAGTACAGACACTGAAAAGGTTAGGTGTTAGACTCCTCCACTATAGCAGTGCTGGGCTGTGACTCCCTATAGTTGCTGAACGGTGACCGGGGGGGCGCTGCCACTCTGCACTAACCAGCCGCCGCAGGAGAGTGAATTCTGGCAAGTTCCCACCGGCCTGAAGCCCATGGACAAGCAGTCCACATGACCCTCAGAGGGCCCTATCCTGACCTTCAGTGGTAGGGGCCCGCTTACTCAGATTCTGGGATGTCTGGCTTCAATCATCACCAGACGACTGGATAAGAGGAATTGTGTCCAGTGGATACATCTTGGATTTGGCGGGTCCCACTCTGCTTCCTCATGATCCGGTCATACAGATGGCCCTTTTGGAGGCAGTGCATTATCTTGGCGATTCTGGAGTTATTATTCCGGTTCCTTCCAATCAACGAGGTCTCAGGTTTTACTTAAACCTCTTCTTAGTGAGCAAACCAGACCATTCCTTCCGTCCAATCCTAAAATTATAGAAACTGAATCCTCATATCTTACTTGCAAGGTTCAAGATGGAGTCTCTGCGCTCCGTGATCAGTGCAATGGAAGGCAGGGATTTCTTACGTCAGTAGACATAAAGGACACATATATTAATATCCCCATCTTGTTGGGACATCACCAGCTGCTCCAGTTCACAGTAGGAGTCCTGCATGTGCAATTCTAGGCCGTACCATTTGGCCTGTCCACGGCTCCCAGAGTCTTTATAAAGATCATGGCCCACATGGTTTCCTTGTTGCAGTGGAAAGGAGTCACAATCATTCCTTATTTAGATAAGCTTTTCGTTAATGCTCCATCAGAAGGTGAATTGCGTCAACATCAACAGCTGGTGGTGTACACTCTGGAGTCTCATGGATAGATCTTAAATTACCCCAAAGCAAATCTTAATCCATCTTGGGAGATGATCATCTTGGCAAGTCAGAAGGTCTTTCTCCCAGCACAGAAGATTCAGTTGCCTTAGGTTTCTGTGCTCAGGTGCATGCAAATCTTGGGGTTGATGATGGCTTCCTTCACAGCGGTAACCACTCAGTAGAGGATCTACCTGTTCTCTCGGCACTAGTTAATTTAAAATACAGCCGGCGTGAAAAACCAGCAGCAAGTGTACTAAGTATAGTGCAAACTTCAAAAGAGATATAACCTCAAAAAGGAGAAAAAGGGGGTAACGCTGCGCTTGGTAATAGCTTAAATCAGAGTCCGAATACATACACATATGAGGCTATATTGAGTGACAAAAATTCACTTTATAAACA
Source organism: Taudactylus pleione (assembly GCA_031769625.1). Classification (NCBI taxonomy): domain Eukaryota; kingdom Metazoa; phylum Chordata; class Amphibia; order Anura; family Myobatrachidae; genus Taudactylus; species Taudactylus pleione. The sequence continues at coordinate 920,349 of JAUIMM010000264.1, read as the reverse complement.
ATAAATAAACACATACATAAATATGTGACTGGTACCAGACATCAATACATACCGTAATAAATGCTGAATGCTATCAATTGATTTTTGGAACCTACAGAACGTGTCTATAAGAACACACAGACATGGTGACTTGCACATGAACTAAAGTTTCTGGCTCATGAGAAACTTCTTTCAAGCAGCAACATTTTTTAATATTGCAACATTGTGTCATTTTATATTGTGTTACCCCCCTCTTTCTCCTTTTTGATGTTGTATCTCTTTTGAAGTTTCTTTCAAAGCATTTTAATTTTCCATATTTCATGCCCTGGACACTTTTGTCTGGATAGGCAGCTTTTCCGACTGTCTGCAATGTCAGTCCCTTCTATGGTGGCTTCATACCTCAAATCTTTCCAAGGGGTCCCAGTTCTCGATTTGGGACTGGTTGCTGATTATAATGGACACCAGTCTGACAGGTTGGGGAGCGGACACTCTGGGCCTACATCTGCAGGGTCTCTGGTCTGAAACCAAATCCAACCTCCCTATCAACATCCTAGAGTTGAGGGTGGTTCGGAACACCCTGCTCTAGGCTCAACAGGTGTTACAAGGCAGTGAACTAAACTAAGATGCGTTTCAGTTAATTGTGACTCTGTGGGGAATGCCAGATATAGATCTCATGGCCTCCAGCTTAAATAAGAAGCTCCCCTTGTACGGAACGCGCTCGAGGAATACTCAAGTTCTCTTTGTGGATGCCGTGACAGCGCCTTGATCGTTTCGGTTGGAGTACCTGTTTCTACCACTTTACCTACTGGCCAAAGTGCTTCTGCTTGTCTGACGGGAGGGTTTCCCCAGTCAATCTAGTGGCTCCAGACTAGCCTCTGTCACGAATCTGGGTCCTATCATTGCTGACAGGTGCAGACTTTCATTCATGGCCTTTTCAAAACGTCACAGGGACGTCTCCCTGTGATTACTGCACCTGTTCACTGACCTGGTATGTTAGTCCATATCCTATCCGGATAGTTCAAGTCTCCAGGAGTTCTCTTTATCCAGTATTGTGTCCTCCGTGACTTCCTCATTGCCTCGATTCCAGTAAGTTACCATCTTTCGCTGAATATCACTCACCTGTCAGCATCGCAAGTGCTCACACTGATCTGCCGAGTTCCAGCTACCGCTCTATTCCTATCCTGTCAGTGCTGCAGCTTTCACACCGTTCACAGGTCCTTTACTCACCTGCTGCTGTGTCTGCATTTCCACCAGTGTTATAGCATCCACATTACTCACTATCTTGGAAACCTCCACCGCAGTGCTCTGTTGCCTGCCAGGCCTGCAGTTCCCATACTACTTACAAGTCAGCCTTACCATCACACTCCAGCCTGCAAGTATACTCTGCTATTTACCTGTGAACCGTATACATCCTTGATCTATACCATCATACCGCTGGTACATTGCTGCTTGTTCTGTTCTACACTGTGCTCAGTTATCCAGGTATATAGTATACTACCCTGCTAGTGGTATTGGTTTTACTGCACTGCGTGCTGTTGTCTTGGGCTGGTTTATAGAAGGGTGCTGGTTCCAGTGTGATGTATACAGTCTGTGCACTGAGGTGTTCAGAGACTGTATTCATAACATTCAGTTTCTGTGTTCTGCACTGGTTCCAGGTCATGCGTCATAGCTGTACCAGGGTTACAGCTTTGTCAAGTTGTATCCTGTATACATAAGACTCAGATTCCTGGGCTGAGTTCTGTCCCTATCTACCAATACTATGCTATTCTGAGTTCCAGGGTCACCCTTGTGGTTGAAGCATGTTCCTGGTCTAGTAGGCCTCCATGGTCACTAGAAGACGAAGTGCCCAGTTACCTGGGTAATCACCCCGGATCCAGTTTAACATCCTTGCACATCACAAGTCTGTGGTTCCTACACTTGCAATAGTGTCTAGTCTCCTGTTTGCTAGTGAGCCGGAGCTAAGTCAAACCATCTGGTTTCACAAGCACGTCGTCCAGACATAGGGGTCCCGAGCCAGATCTACTGAAAGCAGAATTTTCCTTGCAGCCTTAAGAGCACTCTCTGGGACTTACCACTTGGGGTAACCCATAGATTCCGGGCACTTAATCCGGAATGTGTGTGTTTAATATGTGCTAGCTGCTGGCTTATTGCGCAGGAAAATAGACTAATAATTTTAATAACTCCAGATGTTAAACCCAGAGCTTTAGCAGTTCAGTTAGCCCTGCAGCTAATTGAATGTGAAGGTCAAGACCTCACCATCCGGAACCAATTCTTGCAACGCGTTACCAATGATGCCCAATCTAGTCGTCATGTACATGTGGCTGGACCATGATTCCTTGCCAATCAGTGCTCTGAAATACTGTCGGGTAGGCAAAAAGGAGATGCAAGGGCTTATTGACTCAGGTGGACCAATGTCCTTGGTGTGTTTTGACCTTGTCCCTATGATCAAAATTCCAAAGAATATGATGGTGGGGAAGACCTCCGAGAGGTCCTAATGGTCTGCATTATGTTGGACTGGGAACATGACTGATCATATGTGGAAGTGGATATTCTGGATGCTTTGCCAACGAATGTATTTGTGGGAAACTTGTTTTTTTCTACCAGAGAACATGAGGCTGAAGTGCGGACATCCATAGATGCCCATCATGGTCTTACCGATGTATTTAGCAGACTGTGTTTCACACAGGAGGTAGACTTTGAGCATGGTCCCAGTTTAAAAGGGAGCTGCAGATCATTATGGGAAATATTCAGGTTAATATATATTCTAAATACATGCATATGCAACAATCTTTAAAGTATATTACAGAATTATAGAAATTCTTTCCCATAAGGTGTGCTAGGGCAGACCTAGTGATCCACCACATATTTCTCATCATTGTCATTGATGAGTCAAAGGAATGCCAAACCTAGAGGTAAATGTAATGGTGTGCGGATTACAGGCATCGGCGAGTTCCGTGCGAGACTGCCCAATATTTTAAGTAGCAGTCATTTAAAAGGCAATCAACCTGGTTTTTGCCTTTTTTAAATGACTGGTATTTTAAACCATCAGGGAGTTTTGCACGGAACTCGCCGATGCTCCCTAGTCTGTGAGCTGGGAAGGGAAGTTTAGCTCATTTAAGGTTCCCATCATTGAATATTTAGCTTTGTTATGCAAGAGTAATGGAGATCACTTACTCCAGGTATCCAAGAACAAGTAAATGATTGACTGACTTGGTTAAAGGAATTCTAGTTTGTGCAAAACTTACAGACACAATGGACTCAACCCTACACTGTAGTGCTTGGGAACGGGGTGACCGACTATACTGTAGTACTAGATGCGGATCCAAGTAGTTTTCTGTCCTAGTGTGCTAAAAGATTACATCGTGGTGGTGTCTCAGGACTTCTACCACTTTAACTGGATAGACATTTGTCGCTATATCATTTGATCGATGAACGATGTATCGTGAGTGCAACCGATATGTCTCTCAAACATAATAGGTAGGCCCCGAAGCGCAGCCGATGCTGATATATTGGTGCATCTGCATACGTGTACGGACGACACGACGTTCGCTCATACACTGGCTGCAGGGACTGACATCACAACTGAGCAGGCATATTTAAATGCCCGTCCAGTTGTCAGGCCAGACACCTCAAGCGGCCGATTGGTAAGTGTATAGCTTACAATCCGGCCGCTCGCATGGCGGATCGGTCTACTGACTTATCCGTCGTTTGTATGTACCCAGCATTACTTAGGTGGCATTACCATCTTTACCTGGTTGGAGTAACAAAGTTAACAAGTAGAAATATACACAAAGAATAGTCCCCTTGCTTGGTATGCCTGTAAATGTTAGAGGCCACAGAGTAAATTTAGGGATGTGTTAAAGGTGTTGGAATTTATTGCATGGAAATAACGAAGAGATAAATCTGTATGTTGTGTATTTTGTTTCCTTTGTCCACCGCTATATTATGCATATGTAGAATATTATGCAGCTACAGGAGATCTTAAAAACAAAACAAAAAACCAGCACAACTGTGTACAGATTCCCTGAAGTTGAGTCGGGCTTCATGCACCCTTCCACTCCTCCATTCCAGGCTGGAGTCCTCTAGTTAAGCAGTTCTCAAACTGTGGGTCGCGGCCATCTCCGCTTGGGTCGTGACTCACTTGGGGTCAGGGTGATGAGTCCTCAGATTTCTCAGCAAGTGATTCGAGGAGTCTGAAATCAGTCAGCCTGTGCCACCCACTGCCTTCCCCTGTCACCCTCTGCCTCCCCAGTCACCCAGTGTCTCTCCCCAGTCACTCTCTGCCTCTCCTTGCAGGGACATGGGCTTTGAAAGGAGCTCATCCCTGCGATGTGTAAGAAATGAAGTGATCGCATTAGTGGTCGCTTGATTTCTGTTTTGTACCCTCCGCAGTGCTACTGTGCATCGTCTGCTGACCGCATGTGTGGCGGCCATTCTGCGGTAATTTGCTGGGGTCCTGTAATAATTTTTATTGTTAGACTGGGTCCCAGAGCAAAAAAGTTTGAGAACCCCTGCTCTGGTTGTTTATAATTTATCCTCTGATTGTGGTGCAATGCTTTTTCACTTGATGGCTTTTTCTCAGACAAGCCTATAGTTAGGTTAAATGATATGACCATTCCTGATGTAAACATGCACAATATCACAATACTAGGCATGTAACAAAATATCCTGATTGTGATTACAAGACTTTGGTCTGGAGATGTTTGCCCCGGATAACTATTTCATTTTACTTACTGACAAACTGATCATTTCTACTTTTGTTCTGTGGGAGATCCAAATTTGAGAATCTGTTCTTCAGTATGGCTAGGTGTTTTGACCATCCCGTATTATACAGATTAATATTTAGGTGGGTGTTTTACCTGATATAGTCACTAGATGGTGCTGTGATATGCAAGTTGTTAGGTGGAGACATTGAGAGATATTCCATTAGATAAAAGTCGGAACATTTTCACCTGTCTGACTTTTCGCCTCATTCGCCTGTTTCAGAGGCGAAATCATTCCATGTGCGTCCCCGCTTTTCGCCTAACTCAATTGCAAAACAGGCGAAAATGGAATTAGGCAAATGCGGAACAGGCGAAAAGTACTGAAAGAATTGGGGAAATCAGTCTGTACCCCGGAAAAAGATGCACTAACATAGGAAATCAATATAGATGTGTACTAATAGCTCTAATAAGACTATTTTGCGTACTTAAGTTGTGTAAATTGCTTGCTATTAGCGTCCTTGTAAAAGTGGTGAAGAATAGCATTAAGCAGTATTTTTTGGTGAAAATAAGTAGTTCAGTCAAATTTGGGGTACTTGAAAATGGGTGCTAGCATATGTTTATGTCTCTAAAAAAGTGAACTTTTAAAAAAACGTGAAAAATCCACCTGCTGCATGCACCTGCAATCCCCAAAATACCTGACCCATCCTGGCAGCCCCCCAAGAAGCCTATTTCGCTAGTTTTTATGCCTGCCCCCTCACTTTTTACCCCCAAAATGACATTTGTTTTTTTGGGGTGTTCTTAGGTTTTTGTTTTTATTGGGGGGCTGTCCAAAGGGTTCTGTGTAGATTCCCCACGTTTGCACCCCAAAATAAAGATTTTGCACTTCTTTTCACCTGCTATTGATTGGAGAATCTTTTTTCGAGAATTCAATGCATAGTTTCCGCTTAGGCGAAATTGTCCTGGAATTGAATTTGGCGAATTTTTCTTAGGCAAAATTTTCTCAAAAAAACAGACTAAAAAGGCTTTTCGACTCTAATTGAATATGACCCTTAATCTTTTTTCTACTACGGGTTCTTTAGGGTCCACAAGTGACCTTGGGGTATAGCTGGATGACGCAGGCATCGGGTACCATATAGTTAAATGCTTTCCCTCAGGATGCACTGGTCCCCATCCATACCCCACCTACCAGCCAGGGCATTACCCAGTTCAGTGTGGTGCCCCGGCCGGAGAGGTTGGGGAGCACCGGCTATCAGATGAAGCCCCTGAAGTATGAAGAGTCTGCTGACTGGAGTCAGCGGGATTACACGGTGGTCCTGACTGTCCAACGGAAGTCAGGACCACCGCTCCTACACCTACCCCCGTGAGCGGCATCCCGGCACAGAGCCGTGAGTCTCGACAGGGAGCGGCGTGTCCCTGCTAGCGGGACATGCCAGCTCCCAGGGCTGCAGCGCCGGGGGGGGGGGCGGGAGGTTAGTTAATAGTGTGTGGTATCTCTGGTTGGGAACTGCCGCAGGGCAGCCTGTTAGCGCTGGGTAGGGGACGACCGGCGCCGGTCAGCAGTGGCGCTCGGGCCCCCCCATACCATGGCGTCCACTAGGCCACCAGGGACACATTACCGCCGGGCTCTGGAGGAGAAAGGGCCTGGTGGTTCTTGTACACCTATTTACACACCTATATATTATTTCAGCATGTCCAGCGGTGAGGATAATACCTGGGTATCTATCCCCGCCTTGCAGTCTTGTGTGCGTTGTGCTACTGGCATTGGGGAGACTGATGTGCTGCGTGAGGGTTTATGCGGCAGGTGTTATGTCCCTCCAGGTCCTTTTTCGGTCCTTGGGACTGCACAAGACCCCCCATGGGCGTTGCTTTGCTCAGGCACTGCAGACGCTTATGGTTCGCATGGCTGTGTCCCCCTATGCTCCCCCAAGTGGGGTCTTCACAGCAACTGCTGGTTCTGGCTCCTATGCTACAGATCCAGTTGGCACCGCAGGTGGTTAATGTACTACAAGGGTCTCAGGTCAACCTGCCTGCGGGCTCTGACCCTGATTCACTATCTAGGACCCCTAGGGTGCTGGCAAAAAGGCCTTCTGTGTCTCCTCGCCATCCCTATGTGAACGAGGACGATTGGGTGCTTCCAGAGTGTGACTCGGAACTATCCCCAAGAGATGAGCAGAACAAGTCCAGTATTTACATTCCGGGCCTGGTCCGAGCAGTAAAAGAGGTGTTGGTCATTGAGGAGGAAGATACTCCTCCGGCTGTTAAATCTAAACACCCTTTGTGTAGGGAGTTAAAAGTTCTACAGCCATTTTCCCTCTGTCAGATCAGCTAGTGGATCATCTGGAGGAGGCGTGGAAGGCTTCGGCGAGGCGGTTCCTTTCGCAAAAGCATCTGATCAATGCATACCCCTTTCCTGAGGAGTACTTCAAGAAATGGGTTTCACCTCCTGTAGTGGACTCCCATGTAACACGCTTAGTTAGAAGTACGACCTTACCTATGCCTTCCATTGCATCCTTAAAGGACTCACCTGACCAGAAGGTGGAAAACTACCTAAAGTCCATTTACTCCTTGTCAGGAGCAGTGGCCAGACCGTCTATGGCTATCTCTTTGGTAGCTAGGGCCATGGAATCCTGGGCAGATCTGTTGGAGGAGTCCCTGTCTCCTGATGCTTCAGAGGACCAACTGTCCCTGGTGGGCAAGGTACGTGACTCGGCTACCGATATGAGTGAGGCAGCTCTGGATGTCAGCTTGTTATTCTCCAGAGTGTCAGCTGCGGCTGTCACAGCGCGCGGGTCCTTATGGCTCCGTTCCTGCAGGGCGGATGCGGACTCTAAGAAGGGACTGGAAGTTTTACCTTACAACGGGAAGGTATTGTTTGGTCCAGATCTAGATAAGATCGTGGGCACTTTATCAGCGGCCAAGTCGGCTAGTCCGCCACCAGCCTCTGTCCCCTCTGGTTCCCGAACTCCCTCCTTTCAGCCCTACAGAGCACAGACTAGGCTTAAAAGCCAGTCATTAACCAAGCAGACTGCTGTCAGGAAGACTGGCAGACCCAAAAAGCAAGCTTGGAGTACAAGGTGTCCAGCCTCTAAACCGGACGACAAGTCCACAGCATGACTGGATGGGTCTCCCTTTGGAAGACCCCACAGTGGGAGGCTGAATTCTTCAGTTTGCCCAGTGCTGGCATCAGATCACAACGGATGCCTGGGTAAGAGACATGGTCTCTCGGGGTTATGCTCTCTTGTTTCGCAGCCGGCCCCCTCACCAATTCTTCAACTCGGACGTCTCCGACAAGGAGAAAGCCTTACTGATACAGGAGGCGGTATCTTCCCTGCGCAAGGCAGGAGTGATTGTCCCAGTACCAGAACCCCAGCGGGGTATGGGGTTTTATTCCAACTTGTTTTTGGTGGAAAAACCCAATGGGACCTACCCTGAATCTCAAATGCCTAAACAGGTTCCTCAGGGTTCCTCGTTTCCGGATGGAGACGCTACGTACTATCATACTGGCTATGGAACCGGGGGATTTCATGGTATCCCTGGACATCCGGGATGCCTATCTGCATATCCCTATTGCGGCTTTGCATCAATGGTTTCTCAGGTTCGTTGTGCAACAGCAACACTTCCATTTCCAGGAGTTACCCTTTGGCCTATCCACGGCCCCTCGGGTATTTACAAAAATTATGGCAGTAATGGCGTCCCATCTGCAGCTGCAGGAGATCAGACTATTACCATATCTGGACGATCTGTTGCTCTTGGCAGGATCTCCAGAGGTTCTTCTTCATCACCCCCAGATGACCATCACGGTGCTTCAGTCGCATGGATGGGTCATAAGTCTCTAACTCCATCGCAGAGGATGCTGCATCTAGGAGTTCTTTTGGACTCACAACAGCAAAGGATCTTCCTAAAATCAGACAAGATCTCGGTGTTGTAGACGCAAGTACGCAGATGTCTCCAGTTGCCGGGTCTCTGTGCATGCAACAGTGCAATTGCTGGGGTCGATGGTGTCAACGTTCGACATGATGGAGTATGCGCAATTTCATTCGAGGCCTCTACAGACATTGATCCTTGCCCGATGGGACAGATCACCTCGGAAATTGAAGGCACAGACAATTGTGCTCTCCCCAGAAGTCAGGTTGTCTCTGGCTTGGTGGCTGCAGACTCAGCATCTCACCTTTTGCATACTGGACTGGACCCTACTGACAACAGATGCCAGTCTGCGGGGTTGGGGCGCAGTGTCAGGTCCCCACTCATTTCAGGGCCGGTGAACGCTAGAGGAAACCGTCCTTCCAAGCAATATATTGGAACTAAGGGCAGTCTTCCTGGCTCTCACAAGAGCAGGGCACATCCTACAAGGAAGTCCTGTGCAGGTGCATCAGTCAACGCCACGAAGGTGGCGTACATCAACCACCAGAAAGGAACTCGAAGTCAGGCGGCCATGCAAGAAGTGTCGCACATCCTGACATGGGCGGAAGGCCATCTGCTGGCTATAACGGCAGTGTTCATACCCGGAGTCCTCAATTGGGAAGCGGACTTCCTCAGCCGTCACGACGTGCATCCAGGGGAATGGTCTCTTCACCAGAAGGTGTTTCAACTTCTGGTGGACAGATGGGGCCTTCCGGAAGTGGACCTAATGGCCTCCCGACACAATTACAAACTACCAGTGTATGGATCGAGGACAAAAGACGCAGGCGCTCTACTAGTAGATGCTCTGTCGGTCAGGTGGACCTTTCGGTTCGCGTACCTCTTTCCTTCGGTGTCCCTTCTTCCTGACGTACTCAGAAAGTTCAAGCTGGAAGGAGTTAAGCTCCTACTGGTGGCTCCAGCGTGGCCACGGAGGCATTGGTACTCAGACCTTCAGAGTCTGTCGATTTAGACACTTCGTGGTTGTTACCTAAACATCGGGACCTGTTGTCACAGGGTCCCCTGCCTTCACCCGGATCTGGGTCGATTGGCTTTGACGGCATGGCTCTTGTGGCATTCCTCTTAAGGTCAAAGGGCTTCTCTGGTGTGGTAGTTAACACCTTGATGAGTGCAGCGAAGCCATCCTCTGCCAGGATTTACCACAGAGTGTGGCACTCATACTTTCAGTGGTGCACCCCAGAGGGTATGATCCTCGGACGTTTAGGATTTCCAGAATATTAGCTTTCCTCCAGGGAGGCCTGGACCTAGGACTCCGCCTAGCTTAGCTGAAGGTACAGGTCTCGACCCTGTCTGTGTGGTTTCAGAGACGGATTGCGACTCTGCAGGATGTGCGCACCTTTTTACAAGGTGTGCTGCGGATCCAGCCTCCCTTTGTGCCTTCGGTGGAGCCTTGAGATTTGGCGGTTGTCCCTCTGGCCTTGCAGGGCCCGCCTTTTGAACCACTGGACACAGTAGATTTGAAATGGCTTACGTTTAAGACAGTCTTCCTTCTGGCCATTGCTTCGGCTAGACGAGTCTCAGATTTGGGGGCTCCTTCATGTTGCTCCCCATATCTGATGTTCCACCAGGACAGGGCAGTACTTCATACTTGCCCTGGTTTCCTTCCTAAAGTGGTGACAAGTTTCCAAATTGATGAGGAAATTGTTCCGGCTTTTCTTGGGCCGGGTCTTTCAGCAGGTGAGGCCTCTTTGGACATGGTGCGAACCCTCAGAATTTATGTGGACCGTTCTCGGTCTTACAGAAAGTCGGACTCTCTTTGTCCTTTTTGGGTTCCATAAAAAGGGTAGGCCTGCCACGAAGCAGACTATGGCACAATGGCTTTGTCTGACTGTTTTGGAGGCCTACTCTAGGGAGGGCCTTCCAGCTCCGCCTTCTGTGTCTGCTCATACTACGAGGTCTGTGGGCCCTTCGTGGGCAGCTCGGCGTGGTAAGGCGGCCACCTGGTCTTCAGTTCAGACCTTTGTGAGGTATTATTCATTTGATACCTTTGCCTCTCGGGATGCTTCCTTTGGACGGCGGGTCCTCCTTTCTGTACAGGAGCGTACCCACTCTTAAGGGGAACTGCTTTGGGACATCCCCAAGGTCATCTGTGGATCCTAAGGAACCCGTAGTAGAAAAGAGGAGATATGGTAAGAACTTACCTTTTGCTATCTCCCTTTCTACGAGGTCCTTAGGGTCCACAGGGCAGCTTACGCCCTGTATGGTAGCTATGGTGTTGTCTGGTCTACAGTCTCTGTCTCCTTCCTAGCGAGAATGTGATTCTTGTATGTTCCAGACTTCCTTCTCTCTCTCACAGTACTCTCCTCCGGCCTCTGGCTTGCTACTAAACTGAGTAATGCCCTGGCTGGGAGGCAGGGTATGGAGGGGGACCAGTGCATCCTTGGGGAAAGAATTTAACTATATGGTGCCCGATGCCTACGTCATACACTTATACCCCAAGGTCACCTGTGGACCCTAAGGACCTCGTAGAAAGGGAGATAACAAAGGTAAGTTCTTACCATATCTCCTCTTATTAAAGCTTAAATAGAAACTCAAAGGTTTAGAGAGACAGGATATGTAGAGAGCATCATTGCATTTCTGTGTATTTAACCTCACTTTTTCAAAACCTGTTTCCTTGATGTAAGTAACTTGAATGTGCCTGCATATCATCTAAGGGAAGTTTATTATTATTGTTGTTATTATTATTATCCTTTATTTATATGACGCCATAAGGGTTCCGCAGCGCTTTACAATGTACATAAACAAATGAGCACACAAGAAAACAGTTATTAACAGTACAAACAATGTAGGACAGATACATGATTAATACATAAGTTTAATGTCGAAATAAAGAAATGTGACTTTGTTATGGCTAAGCATGTAGTTTAGGCACTGCTACTATATCAGGTTATAGAGCTCACATACATTTCTTATGTATGGTGTGTTGGCAAGACTTGCTGCGTTTCACTGTATTATCCAAAACCATGTTGATGGATAACTTTATCAGAGAGGAAACTGTATTTGTTCCCTATGATGGTGTTTGCAGCAGCCATCTGGTATCTGAAGTCTTATACCGTTATAATAATAGACTTTTTTTTCTTATCCAAGGTCAAAGTTTGCATGTTACAAAAGCAGATAAATGTTATGACCTGTTAAATATAAGCTGGACAGTTTTAGAGATAATGCATAGGTTTCACAATGTGAGCATTTCATTATTTGTTATAAAGTCTAAGGAGCCTGTCCATTACATGACTTTGTTAACAATCCGACCAAAACCAGGAGGTTTTGGTCGCATTGTTCACAAAGTCGTGTAATGGATAGCCGGCAAGGACCAGCGATGCGCGTGCACGCTGGGTTCTTGCCGACCCCGACTATCTACTGAACATGCCCGTCAACCTGACGACGCTCGTCAGGTTTGGCATGTTCAGAGATAGGAGGTCGGGCTCCTGCACTGAATGACGTTCAGTGAACGCCATTCAGTGCGGCAACCGCACCTAGGCGACCTGAAGGTCTGAACTCTAGATGTCCAGTCTTTCAGGTCGCCTTTAAGAACAGACTTGTAACCACTTCTATTCTTTGATAGGAAATACCATTTTAGAGGATCATCTCTATCTGATGTCATTGTCTTGCATATCACAATACTGTGTTATGCATATTCTTGTTAGACCTGTTATTTGTAGCCTGTTGATTATATAGTATTTTAGATCTTTTATTTTGTGCTACTTTCTTTAACCATCTTGCATCTTAACTAGTGTTAATTTTAGCACCCTGCACCTGTTTAAAACCTGTGCCGATCCTCTTTCCTGCCTTAGGTGTCGCTCTCGGCTCTGGTGCTTCTAGCATACAAACAGCTGATGCAACAACATGCTGAGATTCAGCAGAGTGTGCTAAATCACCAGAGCAGAGTGGGACACCCCAAGCAGGTTGTGACAGGTGCACGGTGTTAGAATGAAGACTATTAACTGTCATGCTAATTTATTGGATGCTCTTTTGATATATATATATAATATATATTTTTTCTTTTTACAAGTACAAGGATGCATTTATGAAAGCACACCCTGGTTACAAGTGGTGCCCCACAACTAATAAACCAGTGAAAGCCCCTTCCCCTACTGTTAATACCAGGAAAAAGATATGGACCTTCCCTCCAGAATCCGCTAAAGAAATTCCAAGCCCCAAGAAAGTTCCGAATGGTGAAGACCTGCCACAGCTGAATTTTGGCATTGCAGGTGAGCTGATCTTATCACCAAAATGAAATGGTTATTAAACACTGCTGCCCATCATTGTCATTTAGTGTGCAATGAACTTCCAAGCTACGTGTTACTGTACTTACAATATAACAAGGCAGTAATAAGTGGGGTGAGATAATGGACACGTGAATTCTAGTTTTGCATTCAATTGAAATTTTATAATATGCTTTCTTTGTTCTGCTTTCCTATGATGATGCCTCGTTTCTAACAAACATTGAATATTGACACACAATAAGCAATTGATCTATCTAGCCTGCTGAATATTTTAATCTTGTAGATCGTTGGCAATTTCTTGTAGTACAAGTAGGAGAGTGATGGAATTTGTCTATAAAAACACAATGGGGCCTAGAGGAAAACTGAATGGCTGTGACATAAGAATCTATGCTATGCCTGATCACTGCCATATCATTACTGGGTTTTTGGTAAGGGATGGTATCCTGCTGCAGTCAAAGTTTGACATACTGAAGTAATTAGCAATACTAACTTCACAAATGTGCTGTTAATGTCATACATTTTTAGTGGGAAAAGCTGTGACTTTCTCTTGTTTATTTTGCATTGGTTTAAGACTGCCTACTTTGTTTTCTGTTGGATTGATGTCTGGTCTACGATTGGGCCGTTCTAAGACTTAGATCTTCTTTTTCAAAATCCGTTCCTTGGTTGACTTGAATGTGTGCTTTAATCATTGTTACGTTGGAAGGTGAAATTCATCTTCAGCCTCTGATGGATGACAGCAGGTATTCGTGCCACAATATCCTGTAATTTGGAACTATTAATGATGTCCTCTCTGGAGACTAGAGCCTTCTCAACTGGAGAGAAGCAGCCTTAAAGTACAAGTATGCCACCACCTTGCTTTACAGTTAGTATGGTATTATTTTGGTGGTGATCTCTGTCATCTTTGCACCAAACATGTACTGTCTTGGTCTCCTCAGATCGTGAGGCCTCCATGTTTTGGGGTAATTGGATGTATTTTGCAATTACTAGATTATCTTGGATATTATGTATTTCCTGGCTTCCATCTGCAGACCTCTTGTTACCGCCTGATGATTTATCTCTTCGTCCTATCATAAACTGGACGTCCCTCCAATGTCCTAGTTTTGCCACACCACAACCACCTACTAGTTCAATGAAAATGTGTGTATCCTTTTTATATCCACTCTTACATGATTTTGTTATTCCCCTACTGTAAATCCAGAACAAATAACACAGATGTAACCTGTTATGATTCCCATTGAAGTGTATTTGGGAAGTCCTAGACAAACTCAGAAATTGACAAATCCACGTCTGTAGCTAGATTTGTATTTCAGTGTCTTCTTAGATCAGCCAGGAGTTTAGGGTTAATGGCCATGTAATAAAGTGCATTAAACCTTTCAAAACTGAAGAGGAATATTTCCTTTGGGCACAGCCTATAATTTGTGCCAGAGTCTGTAAACATTAGACTGCTTCAATTGCCATCAGCTGAAGCAAAGGTTTTGTTCAGTTAATGTCTAGTGACAGGACTTGCAATGCATCTTGCGTTACTTGTAGTGGCTTCCTGACAATAATGCACTAAGCAAACACAGGATGAAGGAATAAACAGAGAGGCTTTTTTATTCTTTAGAAGGGCAAACCATTCTTCATTGTATCTCAGTGCTTTCTTTCCTGTCATTTTATTTTCCATAAGGGAAATGTACTTTGACTTTAGGAGTCTTTGTGCCTATAGTTATGTCACCAGCCCCTGCAAAGCTTCCATCTTTCTTTATAAATTAATGCATTAAATGCTATCTCAAAACGGCCGATCAGTACTACAATATTTATTACTAAAAATAGTATTCCTCCTACCCTCCCCCATCCATGCTTTTCTGTGTTTAATCATCTATTGGAAAAGTTTTAACTGTTTACATCTAAGACAGACCATTTTTGTGGTTGCTTTTTCATTAAAACATGTCCACAATCATATTTTATTTTTAGCGTCATATTTTTAACTTTGAATGTAAAGTGGAATAACCTCCCAGAATTGTTCTGATATCAATTATTGTTAATAATATTGCAAGCATAAAACTATAGCTAAATAAAGAATTGTTTTGCCATATATATTTGCACCATCAACAAGTGATCTCTTTCTATTGCAGGTTAGAGCCCATTTCACCTTATTCCTAAGTAGTCTGGTATTGAGACCTGTCAAAATGTACACTAGGGGATAGTCATTAGTTTGCACTAAGCCTAACGGAGCAGATAAAGTTTGCTATTGGTTATGGGTTACATGTTACTAGCAGACACTGACACACCAGAAATTTCTAGTTTTCCATTTGTGTGTTAGCTAGATGAGGATCTACTTGTTTCAAATTTGGGAAGCTCTCAATATAACATACTCAGATGTACAGTTCCCATGTGGTTATAAATACAGGTTGAGTCTCCCATATCCAAATATTCCGAAATATGGAATATTCCAAAATACGGAATAATTTTGGCCTGACCTGAGATAATGAAACCTTTGATTTTTGATGGTTCAATGTACACAAACTTTGTCTAAGGCACAAATTATTAAAAATATTATATAAAATTACGTTCAGGCTGTGTGTATAAGGTGTATATGAAACATAAATGAATTTCATTTCTGTACACAAACTTTGCTTGAGCCAAAAAATTATTGAAAAAATTGTATAAATAGACCTGCAGGCTGTGTGTATCAGGTGTATATCGTATCTAAATGCATTCTGTGTGTATATTTGGGTCCCATTCCCAAGATATTTCATCATGATATGCAAATATTCCAAAATACAGAATATTCCGTTATCCAAAATACCCCTGGTCCCAAGCATTTTGGATATGGGAGACTTAACCTGTACAAAATGTTTGCCTTTCTGTTATAACTGAAACACTAGATAAATGAGACTGTACATAATATATTTGAAGAATACAGCAACACAATTTGCAATTTAGTTTCATTTCTAGGGAAGTCACAGTGTACATTATATCCTCATGAGGTTACACTTTCAGTTATGTTTACATGAAAGTGAAAGTATTGATGTCAGTTTGAAGTTTGACAATAGAAAAAATATTGATATTAAATGTATGTTAGAAACTAAAAACCAATGTTTGTTTTTTAAAAATGTATTTACTGAGAAGACATACCATCAATGGTTAATTCTTAACAGCTGACTTCTTACCTTTTTACATATAATTTTTTAATATTTCACTATGGGTTAGAACTTTGTAAACTGCAATAAAGTTGTTATTTTAATATGTAAGTTAAACTCCCTATGAGAATGTTCTTCTATGTCTTTAGTTTTTAGTTAGTCTCTATTAGTTTATGTGCTTTTATCTCTCTAGTTAATTTTCCCCAACCTCTGGGAAACGGTCAGTCTTTTTAGCTAGCTGTTTGAGCATTATGCCTATTAAAATTGACCAAAATGGCAATTTCCTGGACTCTGTACAAAGGGATAAATATTCACGTGATTGGAAATATATGTTATATATATATTTATTATTAAACAGACTGTTTTTAATATAGTTTTTTGTTATAAAACTGGTATCTTTGATTTTCCCTAATATATAGAAATATGGATTTTCTGATGTTTATAGGCACCACTTGAGACACGGACTCTGTCCACTTGTGATTTGGTTATCAATAGCAAGTAATGAAAGGTTGCTGCTGCGAATTCCTCCTGTACCATGACAATGTGCGCAAACATTGGCATCTCATGCCATTTAAGAGGAGTCCCCATTACCCTCTTGCTGACCAAACGTCCCACCTTTCCCAAGAATCCGGCCGTCTCTTCCCACAACCTGTTTAAGAATATTAGGAATGTGTGGGTAGAGGATGAGAGAGCCAGAGGAAGAGGTAGACAGGGTGCAGGAATACTGAAAAGCTTACAGCTGTAGAATTGCTCCTCTGTATCAAATGTTGTCACCTATAGTTAAGATCACTAAAGTGAAATGAGTTGGTGACTCTCCCTTATAGCTAACAAGTACCACAAATTCAAACTGCAGACACAAGTAGGAACCTGTCTATAGGGAGCAAAAAGAACTGAAAAGTCATTTAATGTGTGTCTTAACTAGAAAGCCCTGTATCTCACTCTGGCACTCAATTATGGTAGTTTGACATGTAACTTTTTATTTTAATATAAGACCCAACTCAAATGGGAGGACTTAGTATGCTGCTACTTGCTGGTGAACATGCATTGACTGCGCACAGAGATCAAGCTATGACTGCACAAGTAGAAAATACAGCGACAGAGGTTTGTATTCACTATTATTTATAGCATTTGTTGTGTAATAATACATTGGACAAGCCTGTATAAGCTACATTTGCATTTATGTGTATGTTTTAGCAAATAGGTTTTCCTCAGTGACTGTTGAATTTCAACTTAAGTTTCAAATATTTTTGTTAATAAATTGCTGAAGGAACAGCATGAGCCAGGCAGCACCAAATATCTGCGTTCTGTAGGTGTTAATAGCTGAACTGCTGCGTCCTCAAATTGGCACCATGATTTGTTTGTCTGGTTCCTCAGTTCTACATGATTATGGCTACTTGTGCACTATGGCTTCTTTAATGACACAAATTTGCCATACTTTCTCTTATATTAAATTTGTATTACAAATATAACTTTTTAGAGTATGTACGTACACACACACTTGTACAAATAAGAATACTGATCTGACCTTATCTGGTACACACAGCTCAGTTGAAGTGAGTTCTGTTTAATGAACACCTATTCAACAGAGCATCCAGGTACTTAGAAGGGAGTAAACTGCATTCACAGACACACAATGCACTACAAGTACACCAGCAAACATCCATATTTACCATGTAATAAGGATCATATTACTATATATTTCTCAAACGTTATACTAATGTAATGTGATGTACAGAAAACGATGCAAGTGTCCTTCCAGTTTATAATTGTTACAATTACAGAATATTTAATAGTAGTTTTGTGCGATCAGTTTAAAGTTTTGAAATTGTAGCTGTTTCTGAGGAGCATGATAAGTTTTATACTTGATACATCTTGTTCCTTATTTACCAAATACATGACTGGCTGTAACATATTGTACATATACAATTTCATACTCTTCCTCAATGCATAACCCCGTGATGGCCAACAGGTGGCCCTCCAAGCCAGCAGCTGTGGCCCATAGCTCCTTCCTGCTTTACTGGCAGGTGGTTGTTATAGCATTGTAACACTTGCTGAGATGTGATTACAGATGGGTATCTCTTACTTTGTTGAAATGTATTGATTTAACTTGATACCGAGATTAATTGCAATATGCGACTCTGGAAGTGTATCAGATTGTCTCTTGCTGGTATAACTGAGGAACTTTTCAGGATTTGACCAAGAGGGATTCAGTATTTTTAGGATTAAACTAGTATTGTACCAACATCCTGTGAGTCCTCAACCCAGATTCTCATGTTACTTAAACGTTTTTAGATACCTTCTGTTGCCAGTGTTACTTATTCAGTGTTTTACTGTTACTGGCAGCTCTTTGACCCTTCATCTGAGTCATTATATATTCTGAGTTTAGTAGATTATTTTTTTTCTTTTCAAGTTAAGAGGAATGTGATATTGCTATTACACTTACTATTGTAAAGCAATTTGCTTTAGCTTGTTACAAAGTTCCCGGCTATGGTTCTAAATCTAGTTAACCTTTCTATAGATTAAGTTCTAATAAGTGAAATATAAGGCGTTAATTGTCATTTTACATGTGCTCTTTATCAAAGAATAATGATCTCCATTATGCATCTACTTGGTATACATAACAATTATAAGGGTAACAGTCCTGGGAGAATACAGTATAAAATAAAGTGGAACAAGGGAGATAAAAATTCAGCTATTAAGGGTGAAAAGAGTTCTGGTAATTTTCACATTTGATTTTTTATTTTTTTTTAAACTTCAATGCATTAAAGTATGTTGCATTGTTTAAGGGAAGGAGGATTGTCTATCTTCTGACAAACTCTCCCTCCAGGTGTTAGAAATGTCACTTCTGTGCATTAAACACGATTTCCGTTTTTAACTTAAAATCTAAAACCACCACCATGGTTTCTCTCCACATCCAACAATTGTTATACATTTAATAACCCCTCTCCAGTGCTCACCACTTGTAGGTGTTTCATCTCTGATAGCTGTATCTAATAGCAGTTTATTGTTCACTTTACTAGAGTTCATCAGATTCACCCTCCCGGGGCTTCCTCGTTCCTCCTTTATTCTGATACTCTGCTGTACTGTGAAACCAATTTGTAGTTCTTTGTAATAGTGTTCTGTTACAGTCCAGCACATTATTGTAATCCAGGAGATGAAACCATACCTTGGGGAACTGTATGAATTGGAAGACTAAGCGGTTTGCACTAGTCCGCCCCACGTCCGCAGTCCTTCAGATATTATGGTTAACAGCTGGAATTTTCAAATTGCCCAGGACTGATAGGAATGACTAATTTGTCCAAATATTATTGTTCTATGGATAATTTCATTTTTACTATAACATTATTACACTCATTATATATGCACAGGTGTCTTCAGACATTGCTCAGACAAAGGAACCTGACTCTTTTCAGCCCACCAAGAAGTCTGCACTATTTGAATTTGCACAGGTATGAAATTCCATGTAACTACATTAATATATAAGGGATGGGAACGGGATGCCGGTGGTCAGAATCCCAACGCCGGCATACCGACAGGGATGGAATACCGACACTTTGTCAGTCGATACCCTAACCCTCCCTCCCTTCCCATGCCTAACCCTAACCTCCCCACCCTGCACCCTAAACCTAACCCTCCCCCTTAGTGCCTCACCCTAGTGCCTAACCCCCAACCCCACTACTTACCTTCGGGATGCCGGCGCCGGCATTCTGACAGGTGTCGGGATTGTGGCGATGGCATTCTGACTGCTGGATTTCCCTCCATCTGCATTTTAACCGCATCCCATATATAATACATAAATCTAATGGACAATAAACTTGCATATTAGCAGCAATTAATTAAATACAAGATTCTTTAGAGCCATTTCAGTGTAATGTGCACCCAAGCACATACCAGCCACTTACAGTAGGCTGTACATTGCAAGTGTGAGGCAAAGATTCCGATGTTTATGGCCGCAATGTGCTGATCCAAAACGGCTCATCGCGGCCATCATGCTGAATTGAAGTGCCCCCTCAATTTATTTATTTTTTATCAATTTCTTATTTTTAACAAATAAGGCAGTTTATGTGAGCAAAGAATGCAGAAGAGATGAAAGTTGTTTATATGTTTCTCCTTCATCCACTGGGGGACCCTGGAGTAATACTGAGGTGTAGATGGTGATGAATGGAACCTGGCACTTTAATTCTTCCTCCTCTCTTATCGCACCTGACCTCAGTTTAGATTAAGTGCTCAATGGAGCCCGGTGGTTTTAGGCTGAGCAGCTTATTACTTCATATATTTTTTCCCTGCATGTTCCCTGGGCAGACTGTATGATGCTACATTCTGCCTGCAACGTGGCAACCTCCGGAGCGACCCGCCACAACCGACTCAAATTAGTCCAGGTCTCTGACAACAATGTCCCCTGATATTGTGTGTTCACCGCGCACCGGAGTTGCTGGCAGCAGCAAATAGAACCCGTCCTTTGACTTGCAAAGGGGAGGATTTTGTCTCTACAATCCGCCTAGTCACCCCCCAGCCTGTTAGGATGCAGCAAGCGGTGCAGCAAACTCCGGGCAGAGCGCACATGCTCCTAGCTGTCTATAGCCGCGCGAACCAGCCATTACAATGCCGCTGTTTGAACGTACCGTGGCAGGGACGCGGGGGCTCAGCATTGCCACGTTCCAATGGGGTGCCCTCGCTCAGACGGCTGCGCTGGGGGATTCCTGATGACTGGGAGCTCTACTATGGTTCCCGGCCAGTCTGTCAGCCCATGAAGTGGAAGGACTAGATCCACCCTTCTCCTGAAGCTTGCGTTTGCAAACAATCCGCCCGCCATTTGAAGCAACAGCACAGCTCCAGTGATGAAGTCCTGCATGCAGTTTCTTCTCGCCTGGTCTCCAAAGGCTGGCAGCTCTCCTAATCTCATTCTCATACCTGGAGTCTGTGAGATACACTTGGAGCACATTAGGCACATCTTAAGGGTGTCTGTAAACTTTAAGGTGCGTACACACTAGACGATGTTTGTACCCAGGGATATCGGCAGCCGCAGGACCTGGTGGGGTTGCCAGCATCGGTAAGTGCATACACACTTGCCAATGCAGGCAATGACTAACGACAGTGGAAGGGAAGTGGGGCGTAGTGTTTACGCACCTTGATTCTGTCCAGAGTTTATATTGTTTCACTTGAGATCCTGCTGGGATTCTCTAGTGACTTTTGCCTACTCAGTCTAATTTAAATTTTAGTCTGATCAATTTACAGCTGCTGTTTCCTGTTTCTTTATCGGTTTTATTTTTTAATGCTCTGCTGTGTCGGGTGCTGCAATTGTTTGTGGGCATTACTCTGTCCCCTCTCTCATGACAACATTGCTGGGAAGGGTGCTTCAGTTTGTGTCCCTTCAGAAAATGGTGCAGCTGCTCAAAAAGTGTTTGCCTGTTTATAATGTTAGAAAAAATTCCACATGTCGGACTGAGGGGGACATGTCCTGTGAGGTGGAGATTCACCCTGTGCCTGTCCCATTAGTTACCCATTAGTTAGCCTATGGAAATACCGCCTTGGGTGAATACTGTAGCAAGGTATATGTCTGAGTTATCACAACAGTTAGTGGCCTCTAGTCAGGTAATACACACACCTATGAAACCAGTTGCGTCAGGCCAATCCTGACTATTTTGTTGCAGGCCTTCGTCAGGTTTTGCCTCAGCCTTCTCAGGCAGTGGAACCTCCTTGGATGCAAGGTCTCGCCCGCTCGGTTCAAGGGTTGTTACATGTCTCATCCTCTCTGGAAAGAATTTTAGAATCTTCCTCCCAAGAGTTCTGACACAACTAAACGACCGGCTCCAGAAAAGTGTGTTCCGGTTCCTTTCATGAGGAGGAAGGGGATCCATTAGAGGACTCGGATTAAACATTTCCACTTCTCCTGAAGATGAATCTGGGGATGCCCAGGGTAATCATGGTAGTTCGCCAGCTGCTAAAGATCTCGGATTCAAACTGCAGAGCCTTAAGACATATTCCTTTTAAGATGAAAGCAAAAACCGTTATTTTTTTCTTCTCCACAAGCGGAGGAACAATAGTCTACTGCAGGGGTCTTCAACCTTGGCCCTCCAGCTGCTATGGAACTACAGATCCCAGGATGCCCTGCCACAGTTTTAGCATGCTGTTTATCAAAATGGTGGCAAGGCATGCTGGGATGTGTAGTTCCACTGCAGCTGGAGGGCCAAGGTTGAAGACCCATGGTCTACTGCATGGAAACATCTTGATAAAAAGTTCCAGATGTCTAGACTGTTGTGTTTTACTGCACCCGTTACCACCAGGTGACGGATCTAAGTGGGAATCCCCGCCCTTGGTGGATCCTTCGATTTCAGGATTATCCAAGAAAATCTATTCCCGTTCTGGGTTCTGCTTCTTTTCGGGATGGCTCATTTAGAAAACTGGAGTCATTTTACATCAACTCTGGAATTTCTCTGACTTATTTTAGTGTCTGCTAGGGTTAACAAAGCTGTGGAAGAATGGGCGGAACAGCTAGAGGAGGGTCTTCGTTCTGACGCTCCCCAGACTGACCTTTAGCGGAGCATATTAGGGAATCGCCTGTTTATCTGGGAGAGGTGGCTTTAGATGCTGGACAGGTCTGCTCTAAGATTTCAGCTTCTGCTGTTGCGGATTGCCATACTTTATGACGTCGATTCTGTGTCCGCCTGCCAGGACCTAAGCATTCTCTGAAAGCTCTTCCCTTTTCAGGAGATGTTTTGTTTGGACCTGAACTTGACTACATTTTTGCCATCGCTACAGGGGGTAAGCGTTCCTTTTTTACCCTCCTCTTCCTTGGCTCCGAAGAAATCTTACACGGGACTGTCCTTTCAGGATTCCCTTAGGTTTTGTTACAGAGGAACCAGGGGAACTCCAGCCTCCAGAGGGGGTAAATCAAGGAGTCTGCAATCCTAGCCTTGCCGCCGTCCTGCTCCCAAGCCTAACAAAACTTCCTGCCCTCGTAGGGGATCCTGGGGTGGTTGCT
This sequence comes from Taudactylus pleione, assembly GCA_031769625.1. Taxonomy (NCBI): domain Eukaryota; kingdom Metazoa; phylum Chordata; class Amphibia; order Anura; family Myobatrachidae; genus Taudactylus; species Taudactylus pleione. Next base: position 897,422 of record JAUIMM010000264.1, on the reverse strand, counting down.
CGTCTGTTTTGTTTCAAAGACTTTTAGTTTCAGACTTGTTCGGATAGTTGGGTGCAGAATATTCTGCTAGAAGGATACAAAATTTAGTTTATGACCCCTCCTCCTATGCATTTCTTTACTACCGGCCTTCCAGCCTCTCTTAATTAAAAAAAAAAGAAACGAGATTGCCTTACAATTGGCGGTGAAAAAAACTGAATGCCTCTAAGCTTATACTGCCGGTTCTGGTCAATCTGCAAACTCAAGGATTTTACTTGATTCTCTTTGATTCTGAAGTTGTACAGTTCAGTCTGACCTATTTTGAATCTCAAATCTCTAAATGTACATTTGGTCTCTGGTCTTCCAAAGGTTCAAAATGATATCCTTGCGCTCGGTGATTGTGGGCAAGGAAAAAGGGGAGTTCCTGGTGTACTTGGACATTCGGAATGCATACTTACATATGATCCCCATTTGGGAACCTCATGAGGTGTTCCTTTTTGGTTTTCCATTCAGTAATCCCACTTTCAGACCCTACTGTTCAGCCTCTCATCCATCCCTCGGGTATTCACCAAAGTGATGGCGATTATGTTAGCTCACCTTCGATCTCTGGGGGTAACCATAATTCCCTATCTCGATGACCTTATCATGGCACTGTCTGAGAGCTCTCTGTTGGAGCATTTTGCTCCAACGCATCTTATTCTCATTTACCACGGATGGATTGTGAACTTCAAAAAAATCCAATCTTGTTCCGTCCCAGCGTCTTTTATTCCTGGGGATGATTTTCGACTTGACCTTACAAAGGATCTTTCTTCCTCCGGACAAGATCAAAACACTACAATCCATGATCAAGCTAGTTCTGAAAAAGAAATCTGTGTCCATCCACTTATGCAGCTGGTGGTTGGGCAAGGATGGTTGCCTCATTTGAGGCAATATAGTTTGGGAGGTTTCACTCCGGATTGTTTCAGCTGGACCTGTTATTCATATGGACTGGATCTCTTTTTCTGTCCAGTATTATTCATCTCTCTCCATGATCACTCATTCCCTTCTTTGGTGGCTAAATGCTGACCACCTCAGGATGGATCGCCCATTTGTGTGACCTTGGTGTCTACGGACGCAACCTGTGTGGTTGGGGAGCTGTGATCCTACAACATCAGTTTCAGGGTCAGTGGTCAAATCAGGAATCTCTATTACCAGTCCATGTTCTGAACTTAGCAATGCACGAGACAATCAGCATTCTCGAATGTGCAGAGAAGCATTTTTCGTCCGTGTTTATTTCCAGGGTTGAAAATTGTGAGGTAGACTACCTCAGTTGCCAGGATTTGCACTTTGGCGAATGGGCTCTTCATTTTGACATTTTCTGGGATCTAGTAGCTTGATGGGACAGTCCCAAAATCGACCTCATGGCATATCGGTTCAACCACAAGATTCCTGTTTATTGTTCACGGACACAGGATCCAGGAGCATATGGGGAAAAAGGTCCTAAACTGCATACCCTGAATATATATAATGGGAGGTGCTACCTGTTGAGACTGTTAATACAGACACAAAAAAAAGACAAGTCACAGATGCACAACTCAAAATTAATAAATATATATATATATATATATATATATATTGAAATAAATAGAGGTTTTTAGCATAATCATGATCATGGCCAAGATTATGGGCCTACCCACCATACCCAGGTAACCTCTGTAGGGTAGGTCCCTAACATACAGGGGTTCAAATCCAGGGCACAGGACACCCCCCAAACCAGCTAAGCAGAGCCTCCCCAGAGCATCGCTCTAATGAGAAAGGTGAAGTGGAAAGTAAGATAGATATGAGCAGCTACAGCTGCATGTATATAGCAGAAAAGTGAAATTACATATATAATAAACAGTAAAAGTGGTAAAATGTGCAAAAAAGCAGAAATGTGTTATAATGCGATGCCCTGAAGCAGACCAACCAAAGCAATCCAGGGGACCCACACCCCAAAAATCAACCCAAAGCTACACTACAGTGTATAAATTGTAGGACTTTCCTTTATTGTGCCTAATATAAGTGCTCTAAACCAATGGGGGCGGGATGCTAGTCCAGGCTGAAGGTGTCTCATGCCTTCAGGAGTGCAAAGAAGCACACTAAATGGAATATATGGGAAAGGGGTCCTAGACTGCACACCCTGAATATATATAATGGGAAGTGCTACCTGTTGAGACTGTTAATGCAGACACAAAAAAAAGACAAATCACTGATGCACAACTCACAGGACCCAGGAGCATTGGCGGCAGATGCTCTGTCCATCCTGTGTCGCTTTAGTCTGGTTTACTTATTCCCGCCGTTCCCGCTTATTCTTTCCGGATTCCTGAAACCCATAGAATGGACAACTGTGATCCTCGTGCCTCCGGACTGGCTAGGTTGGTCTTGGTACTCAGACCTCCTCAACCTGTTACAAGATAACTCTTAGCCACTGCCACTTTGTCGAGATCTTTAACAAGGCCCTTTTGCACACACCGTCTTACTGCATCTTCGTAGTGGCTATTGACACCTCAGTTCTGAGGTAAAAAGGTATCCTGAAATTGTAATACAGACTATGCTTTAAGGCCAGAAAGCCGGTGTCAGCAGCAGACTATCATCGCATTTGGTTGGCTTATGTGTCCTGGTGTGAGCGTCAACAGTTTCCTCCTGCCTTCTTCCGTCTCTCCTACCTTCTCCTGTTCCTTCAGGCAGGTGTAGATGCGGGTCTCTGGTTGAGCTTTGAAGGTGCAAGTCTCCGCGTAATCTGTTTTTTTTTCCGTGTCTGCTAGCGTTGCTGCCGGAGCTTCAGACATTCCTCCAGGGCATCCCTCATATCCAGCCACCTTTTTATTCTGCCCACTGCCCAGTGGGACCTTAACTTGGATTTAACTTTTCTGCAGTCGGATATGTTTAAACCGCTTGAGGCTGTGGATTTAAAATGTCTTGGAAAACGGCCTACCTGTTACTAATTGCATCTTCTAGGAGGGTCTCTGAACTTGGCGCCTTGTCTTGCTGCTCTCCCTATCTTGTTTTTCATGATGATTGGTCTGACCTCTGAACAAAGCCTTCCTTATGCCAAACAAATGGTTATTACGATTTTTCCTTTGGAGGATTCCTCTACCTGCTCCTTAAATGAGGTATGCGTTCTCTTAAGGTTTACGATCGTCGTACCTCCTCCTTGCGGAAGACTGATGAGCTCTTCATCAATTATGATTCCCAGAAGCAGGGCTGGCCCGTTTCTAAACAATTTTTCAGTGGCTCATTTCACTAGGTCGGTTGGTGCCTCTTGGGCTGCGTGGTGTGGGGCTTCAGCTGATCAGCTCTGTTGCCCTGCTTCCTAATCCTCCGTGCACACCTTTGTCAAGTTTAACAGGTTTGATACGTTTGCATCCAAAGAAACCAGTTTTGGACATCATATGCTGCAGATTTCTCCACCGCTTTCCCGTCCTGCTTTTGGGACGTCCCCAGTGTTGCTTCAATGTATCACAGTGGATGAAGGAGAAAATGAGAAAGGGACTTATCGATAAGTACCAAATCCTAGATTCCATGGTGGACACTGGATGCCCTGTTGTGTAGTGGACTTCGTTGTGTGGTGTTTTTTCTTAATTCGTCAATTTCTGTTCGCTTGTTGGGATGCTACCTGTCCTTTCTTGTGTGGTTCCACTCTTCTTCTTCTTCTTCTTCTCCATCTTTACTTGGTCTTAGTTATTCTTAATTGAAGTCAGGTGAAGTATAGAGGGAGGGAGGGAGGGGGGACCAGGACCAATTCATAAAGAATTAAAGTGTCAGGCTTCGCTCACCACCATCTGTTACTGCAGTGTCCCCCATGGAATCGAAAAAAGGGTTTTATAGGCATGTACCAAAAATCCTATTTTTTCACTACCAAGAGCTGTAACAGATGCCACTTTTATATTCCAATTTGTTTAATTTTTCTTGCTTTGCAGCAGAGCCATGCACTGCAGCAAGAAACAGCTGCTATTTAAAAGGAACTCAAATTTGTATTAACATTCCTCTCATTGCGTTTGGGGGGGACCCTGAACCATAGAGTATAGTTCAACTTATTAGGTGGCTGGATATTAAGGGGCAGGATGCAATAGAGATTGAGTCTGCCAGAGGTGCAGAATGCAGACTGATCTCGATCGTTTTTTTTTTAACGTTGCAAATGACTGCAACTTTAAAAAACGATTGCATAACTGTGGGTTTCGTTCTGATGAAATAGTACACACATGTGACCAATATGAGTGAGTACAAATTAACACACTTTATTTACAAGTAACAAACAAACAATAAACAAACAACATACATAGTATACAGTATACTCAACTTTTGTCTATGTATTCAGATGACACCGGTAAATAATCATATTCAGCATAAGATGTACTTCATCTTATCTTCCTAACATGGTGTATGGTACCAGGGAGCCCCCGTTTCTTCAGTCAATATACATTGGCAGCACCCTACTGCAGTCTCAGGTCTACCACGAGCTAATTACCTTTTGTGTACCTCTGATTTATATACCCTAGTCTGGGGTGTTGGCTTTCCGGATATTAAGCCCATATTAATTACATATAGTGCTAGGTATCAAGCACTCATTGGTCCAGCATAGCATTGACCAAACGTATCTCTCTTGCGCATGCTCCGTAAGCACTAAGATATTCAGACAAAGCGATACTAATGACGTATCATAGTATGTTTGGAGATGAACTCTATTTCAAGGCTCCTTTGTATAGAGTCTGGACATCACTGTTAATTACCCATAATGCTTAGCATCTCTACACAGCTTACGATGGTCATTCTAATGGAATGTAGCTGCTACTGCATCCCGCACCTCCGGCAGACTCGATCTCTATTACATCCCACCCTAAGAGTTAAAAGATCTGACTTGCCACTATTTAGGTTGTGTAACCTGTGCACAGCTCGCATGTTAGCTTAGTGTGGTTAGATGGAAGATGCAAGCCGTCTTGACCTATAGCCTTAAACCTTATGACTTAATATCTATTAGAGGGGGATCATTTAAAATTGGCTACTGCAATGCAAACATAATTACTTCCTTTTGCACTCTACAGTACAGTTGTGCACTTGCAGTAGTCAAAGATGTGCCTAAGTATGCGGCTGGTCATGTTTAGACACTATGTGCATTTAATATTAAAAGAAGACCTTTATTTTGGATGTATGGAATAGGAGGTGGGAGTTCCGTTAGAGCTTCTTCACAAATGTGCTGGAGCTTCAGAGTACAGAAGCAGCGTATAATTTACCATTAGTAAAGGTGATGTAGTGCACATAGAGAGCCTGGTTCAGAGATGTACGTTAATGCCATCGCAGCTGTGAATTTGTACACAGTGGCTGTGCGAAAATATCGCACCCACCGGGATTTGCATTGAGACACCCAATAGCAGCTTTGCAAATCCAAGCGACTGCATACAAATACGTAACTCTGACGAATATCAGTCGATTGTCAGACTTCTGTGTAACTCTATGGTCGCGCAGAATGCGTACGAGATCGCAGTTGAGGGTAGAGACTCGCCCCAAAAACTGTCGCAGCACGTATGTTCGAGCTACCACCTCCTGGATGCCGCCCACAAACTGTCCCTGCCTGTCTATTACTTTGTGAACAAATCCTCACTGTGATCGGTAATAAAACTTGACACGTGCAGTGCGACTCAGGCACATGCGCAGATGATCGATAATTGCACGACTGCATAAATATCTGCATTGCTTCAAACTCTGAATCAAGCACAGTGTCTGGGATTAGATAGGCGGATTGGGAAGCAAGTTCCTAGTGATCAACGTTGGCAATAGTACTCTTATCACATGTGAACTACAGGGTATAAAAATAAATATAAGTGAGTATACAATGCCACCTTTTATTTATGGTACATTTACCATCTGCTCTTCTCTTTTCCTGTACAGCCACATTTCAATAGTATATGTAATTCAAATGTCTGATTTGCTAGTTTTAACCTTTTAATAGTATGTTTCCTGTGTGTACAGCTGCATCTTTGTGGGCTTTAACATTTGCACACAGGTTACCAAAGGAAATCTTATCAGTACTGAAAATCTAGCCTGCATGCACACACAAAAGCTCAGCGGCTCCTCACAAATTTCCAAGTTTGCCCATTCAGCTTGCTTATTTCAATACCTGGCTTGCTTTGGGATTTGGCATTGTAAGACAGTGTGCATCAATGGTAAGGCCTAATCCTGCCATAACATAACCTAGTGTTTTCCTGCAAAGTGCATATAGCAGAAGTACAGTAGATGCAGTAACAGCACAAATGCATTATTGCAGCTTTATTACATATGGCACAGTCTCAAGCTGGGTACACACTGAGCGACATATTGGACCCTGTGTACACATCAGAACGATGTAATGAACGACGGAAACAATCACACGTTCTGTCCTTAGTTACACTTCATGGCGCCACATGCGATATGGTCAGGTTTGATGTGCAGCATATCCTACCTGACGATGACGCATGCACCCGCTGTTGTGTGCATATCGTGCATACACACTGCACAATTTGTCGTTCCGATTTGGCCAAATCGGAACGATATCACTCCAGTCTATACCCCGCATTACGCTGGAGTGCCATAGATATAACATTTTCTTATGCACACTACTGGAAGCTCCGATTTGGGGCTCTCAGTTGAATTTGCTGACAGGTGAAGTGAATAACCTTTATTATCTTGTTACAATGGCACCAGTGAAGGGGTAGGATATATTAATCAGCAAGTGAATCGTCATTTCTTGAAGTTGATGTGTCGGAAGCAGACAAAACAGCTATTGATAGCGGCATAGCTAGAACTTTGAGCCCCATAGCAACATTTTTGAAGGGTCCCCCATAGCTTCTAGAGACAACTCTCTTGGCAGCGCTTCACCAGAAGGGGCTTGCCTAGCGCTGCCCAGGGGGCGTGCTTACTCCCAACAATCATTTTTTATTTTTTTCTGATTTTTCTGGCAACCAGATCCTTAAGTTTCACTATACAGTGAATGAAAGTACACCTCCCCTTCAGGTACTCCATCCATCCATCCATCCATCCATCCTTTCGTTCTGTATACTTCTTTGCTGTAACTCGAGTCTAGATCCTCCATCCACACTGCCTCACTGATCTGTAGGCAATTCTGGGAGGTGTTATGTAACAGTCCCTCCCAGCAGGCAAGGAACCAAACCTGGAAGTGTTTGTTGATGGGAGAGACAGCAGTGTGCAGGGAATGCTGGAAGATGTGACGTGACCATCTGTCCCAGCAGGCAGGGTATTAGCAGACACTAAGCTGGTAGGTGACAGCGGTGTGCGATGGAGGTTTGTCCACATGGCAGATTACTAAACCAGGTGAAGGTTTATTAACTAAGTAGAAATGGGTAAATACAGGGTTAAAAGCAGGTGCAGGTTATCTGGATTGTCCAGTTGCAGTCATGAGCCTTTTTATTTTGTAGGGTTTATTGGACGTTGTGGTGCGCCTGGTATGCACACTCACTCTACTGTTTAGATTCAGTGGTGGCAGCAGGCTATATTAATATATTGTGCGGTGGTGGCACAGTGGAATATGGGGTCTCCCATTATACGGGACACTCTGGCATGTCTGATGCTGTGGGCTGAGATGATTGGAAGCCGCGTAAGCACAGAAGGTGCAGATCAGTGTTTGCTCCTCTGGCAACAGCTGCTCCAGGTCCTAGTGCTCAGCAGCTGCTATAATAAACACTCCACTGACACATGGAGCACTGTTCTGCGGCGTTAGGTGAGAGCTGGATGCGGGGGTAGGACAAACAGTAAACCGATGACAGGGTCATGGACATCCAAGGCTCATTGATGCGTGTGAGAAACGAAGACTAGCACGTCTGGTCCTATCCCACAGAAGAGCTACTGTAGCACAAATTGCTGAAGACGTTAATGCTGCTTATGATAGAAAAGTATCATGACACACTGTGCATCACAGCTTGCTGTGTAGTCGCAGACCGGTCTGCGTGTCCATGCCCCTGTTCACCGCCAAAAGTGCCTACAAAGGGCACATGAGCATCATCACCAGACCATGGAGCAATGAAGCAATCAGTCTGGTCTGATGAATCGTGTTTTCATTTACATCATGTGGACGGCTGGCTGCGTGTGCGTCATTTACCTGGGAAAGAGATGGCACCAGGATACATAGTGGGAAGAAGCCAAGTCAGCAGATACAGCCAAGATCTGTAGATGGTGAATAGGAGCACGCTGCAGACATAGACTGTTACAGGTATAAACTTAAAAGTGTGCGAGAAAAGATAGTGTCAGTGATCTAATGCACAGGATTTTACAAGCTACAATAATAAAGCAACAAAATCTTGGTAAGGCTTGGGAGGGAAGGGGATATGTGTATATATGATTAATAGTCAAGTAGGGTGTTTGGGAAAGCAGAAAGTCAGAGACATCCTATTTGGGAGACATTACTGTAGAGTGATATGGGGTGTGGTATATTTTTTTTTTTATTGACATTCATAATGTTGACATGAGAATTTCACCATGGTCGTAACGTCGTCATTGACACTTGGACATTCATCATATGGACACTGGCATTCTAATCATATTGACATTTCAACTTACATGGTCCAGTGGCTGTAGCGGTGTTTTCCAGCAGTAGTTAATATCTTTATGCTTTCCAAGATACACCTTCTTCATTCATGGACCATCACCCTATAGACATGGATCTCCAAGTAATGTGACAGCAGCTCTTCATGTAGTCTGGAGGGGCGGAGCTCCGCCTCTCCAGACTACATATATTTGATTATTCCTGATTTGAAAGACAAACGTTCCCATTAAATTTTACACCAGAAGGCACTTGTTCTCTCACCTTTTTTGGTTTTTCATAACTATCTGTGACCATATAACCGTCCACTTGGAGAGTTGAAAGCTACCACGGGAGGTGTATAAAGAAAACATATTCCCTACTAAGACATCCACAAAAACAACAGAATTGACATTGGGGTTTAGCGCCAATATTAGTACCTGTGTTTGATTGATACATATATATCAATTAATCTCATTTTATCTCTGAGTGAAAAACGCAGTGATTTATCAAATGCCTCGCGGATGGCTGATGGTTAGATACAGATTTCATTTTTACCACGATTTCCTATGCAATATATTCTGTATATATTTATTCAACTATGGTACCAAAACAAAAACCCTACCTGTCCCAAATAAAAACAAAATTAAAAAGTTAATCCGCATTAGATCAACACAGCCTTTCATAGTGAAAATGGTGCAACCCTTCTAAATGAGCGTATCAACTGAAGTACTGACACTGGGGTCATTAATGTAGACATCCAACATCCAGGAACTTTCAGCAAAAATTTTACTTTAACTCATGTTATAGCTCTAAAATGAATTGCAGAGATAAAAGCATTATTTTCTGTATTGTTTGAAAGCTATCCCTAAAATTGGTAGTGTTTTGTATAAATTATCTGTAGAACACAAATAATGTGTCATTTTTGTATATCTTTTTGTTTTACACCACCCCTTTTTGCAAAAAATTATTGATAAGTATATATATTATTTTCAGATTTCTTCTAGCACATCAATTTCAGATGTCCCGATGCCTGCTAAGCAATGCGAGAAGTCTGCACTGTTCCAATTTGCTGAGGTATGAAATTAAAACTGGGTGATACAAGTTTTACCAAAATGGTCTGTATGTCTGTTTTTTGTTTTGTTTTTTTTTCTATTTTCACCAAGATTTTATAGTGAGCAATTTTTTTTTACTTGGCTATAGATCTGTTTCTTAAGACTGAAATACTGTATATATCCACCCAGCATGATCCACTTTCCCAGGGTCACATTGCTTTTGTATTGTTTAAAAAGTTTCAGCATGCTTGGGACTACTAAAATACTAGAAAAACAAAAAGAAAAACTGAAATGTCCAAAAGGTGGTGCACAATAAATACTTATATTAAAACATAACTTTTATTATTATTCAGATATGAAAAAAATATAGAAAATAGGTTAAAAATTTATAGAATGTGACAAAGTATGAAATATGTGTTTTAAAACTGAAGTAGCGTCCTTGCTGTACTCACAAATGTCATATTACCATCCATTGTTAGGCGTTTTTCAATTTCTATATTAAATGTCTATATTACACAATTCAATGAATTAGACCTCCTATAATTAGTCAAGAGTCAAGACGTTTCAATTGAAAAATTGTGTAAATTACAAGAAATAACGCCTTTTAGTAAATAAGCCAGTGTTCAATAAGTTATCCTCAAAATTGATAGCTGGATATAAATAGTTCAATTTGTGTTGGTGAACTCAGTTTAATCTGTATAGTCCCTTACAGTGAACAACAGGGATCTGTTAATTCAATATATAGGAACCCACCATTTTATTATGTCAGGAATATGTCTATTATGTAGTGCATGGTTTTATCAATAGACTATTAATAGATGGTTCTCCCAAAAGGGTAATTGCCTTGTTGGTGATTCATTTACATGCACACATCTTACTCTAATCAAAAATGTTGTAGGAACACACATATGGGACTGAGTTCACTAATATATTATTAAATCCTATCTGCATATGTCTAAATTGAGTTTCTCATATATTTGATCAGACAGATAGGCCAATATCTAGTGAGTCAAAAACCCACTACTGTTAAACTATATCTGGAGCATACCTCTTTTATTCACTCAGTATTGTCAATATATTATTGATGGGTAGTTCTCCCAAAACATTAGTACTCTAATACCCCTTTTCCACCTAAATTCCGGGTCTGACCCGGAGTTGGAACAAAGGCTCCTATCCGGATCAGACCCGGAATTTTGCCGGCGCCGACTCGGGATATTCCCGAGTCAGCGCCGCTCACACCGCAGTTGGGTCTGCATAGACCCGGCTTTTGCGGCGTGAAAGTGGTCGCTTGGAGATGACATCTCCAAGTGCCACTGAAGTCGGACCAAATGGCCGGCTAGCAGCGCACTCCAGGTCATCGTGACCCGGAGTGCGCTGTTCTCACAGCAGGGTTTCACGGGCTAAGCCCGTGTTAAACCCTGCTAGTTACCTGGGTTGGATTGCCGGGTCACTCGACCCGGCGATCCAACTCTCTCCCCTTTTACACCAGGGAGCTGCCCGGGTTAACCCTTCAAACACCTGAATACTCGATTGATGGATTCTTCTCTATCCATAGAAGTAAGCAGACAGATTCAATCGAGAACCTATGTTTTGAAAAATAATGTTTAAAAATAAAGATGTAGATATGTCTAGTGAATCCTGTATTGTTAATTATTATTATATTCATATTTCCTCTTATTGGAATATTGCTGGTATATTGAAGCATAATATTATTATAAATATAGTGATTCTCACAAAAAAGTGTATAGTGATTTTTTTATGTAATTCTATTTTATATGTGTATATAAAAAATTCAAATTCAAAGTGTCTCTTATAATGACCATATGGATCCCACATAACATATCTTGAAAAATGATGTACTTATACATACATGCATACGTATATAAATATATATATGTGCATGCATGTACATATATATAATCCCCATAAATATATACAAACATATTTTAATCATATTTTGATCCCACACTATAATTGTGCCATCAAAAATTATCTACATAATAATAACTTGCTTCTAGTGTGTATATATTTCAAATACTGTGAAAAAGTGAGATACTGAAAAAAAGTGGACTATACTAAATGACATTGTATATTTAATAATAATATGTAAGAGAGAGGAGGTAACATACATTTCCTCTCAAATGTGAGTGGACAAACTAAATGTGCAGAAAGTGAGTGTTATGGAGTATAGTGAATATGTCAAAAAAGTGTATACATAATAAAAGGTGTCCATGAAAATATTATAAGAAGTTAATTATCTATCTTATTCCAAAAAGGGGGGGTTGAGTGGTTATTCCCTTCACTCAAGCTTCTCAGTGTTGAATAATTCAAACTCTAGATGTTATCTTATTCCAAAAAGGCTGAGTAGTTGTTCTCTTCATTCAGACCTCCAGGTGTTAGGGTGTTCATAAGAAATATGAATTTTGTCTCTTGTTTTAATAGTTCACGACCCACATCTCCCCCTCTGATGTTCAGTGTGATCTTCTTCATTCCAAAGGCTTTTAGGCCCTTCGCATTACCTCCATGATATTGCATGAAGTGTCTTGCTATTGGCGTGAGGGTTCTGAACATCCGTCGATCTCGTTCAGTGTTCCTTGTGCTCCCTAAGTGCTCAAGAATCCTTTTTTCAGAGGTCTCTTAGTTTTACCAATGTAATTTTTATTACAGGGGCATTGAAGATTATAGATGACTCCTATTGAGTCACAGCTGATATGTTCCTTTATAATCCAAGTTTTATTGTATCTGTCACAGAAGGTATTGGTAGTAACCATCATTGGACATGCTTTACATGTTCCACATTTTCTGGATCTCTTTCTAAAATATAGTGTTTTTTTCGGGGACTCAAGATGACTCTGAACTAAAATATCCTCGAGATTCTTTGATCGTCTCCAGCTCATTTGTATTCTATTACCAAGAATTTGGGCTAAGTCATGGTCAATACGTAGCACATTCAGATGTTTGTGTAAGATTTCCTCTGGTACTATTTTGCATACTCATTTCCCAGTATGCACCTCTATTAAAATCATATAGCACACATCTCCCAATAGGAGACAATGCAACTCTGTATGAATGGTACATATTAATGTATATTCCCAATCAATGAGGACAGATATGTGGCAAAACTAACCACTATCGATATACAAAGATTGTATGTTCACTATTAGAGTACTAATGTTTTGGGAGAACTACCCATCAATAATATATTGACAATACTGAGTGAATAAAAGAGGTATGCTCCAGATATAGTTTAAAAGTAGTGGGTTTCAAATTCAATATAGAAATTCAAAAACGCCTAACAATGGATGTTAATATGACATTTGTGAGTACAGCAAGGACGCTACTTCAGTTTTAAAACACATATTTCATGCTTTGTCACATTCTATACATTTTTAACCTATATTCGCTATTTTTTCATATTATCTGAATAATAATAAAAGTTATGTTTTAATATAAGTATTCATTGTGCACCACCTTTTGGACATTTCAGTTTTTGTTTTTCTAATATTTCTATTAATATGTCCGTGATAGCACCCCCCTCTCTCAGATTATAATTATGGTTATTGTGGGGAATATATATCATACTCTGTAATTCTTGTGCGACTGGGTTACACCCATTTCCTTGACTACTAAAATACTAATTACCCCTCTATTTCCCTGACCCTGTCCTTGCTATCCTAATTATAGTTTTAGCAGTTTTCCTCCTGACATGATCACAGAAAGTTAGATTATGTATACAATTTATTTTAATCTTTATTTTTTTTGCAATTTCTGGATAACCTGTTTCTGGCTAATATGTCCCACTCAAGTATGTGCAGAGAAATTATTCTGTTTAAGAAGTTATAGAAATAATGTGTTTTTGTTTTCTGCATAGATATCGTCAAGTACCTTGCAGATTAACTGTCCTGAACCACCAAAACGCTGTGGAAAATTAGCCCTTTCCAATTTAGCAGAGGTAACCTAGTAATATAAGAAACTCAGACCATTATTGTATTTTGTATTCAGGGAATGCTTAAATGACTGCTTCTGTACAGCTTTACAAGAGAATATAAATATTACAACAGCTAGTGAGTATTGTATTACTGAAAGTAATTGATATAAATTTTATTGCCAATTTGCATATTAAATAGCTGTTGTGGTATGTAAAAGAGAAATATCTGTCATCATTTACATGATTGGTTATCCTGCTGAGATTGTAAGAAGCTTAACTTTTTGATAACTTTCCAGTAACCAAAATTGTGGTTATATTGTAAACTAGTTGACGTACCCGGCGTTGCCCGGGTTTAAATCTTCAAATTATTAAGTTTTATTATGTGATATCCAAATCCATCCAGTGGAAGGCCCGGAACAGGCTCCCTGGGTCAAAGTTCTGCCCAGTGCAGTCCTCCGTGAGGTCCAATCGGGACCCCAACCACTCCATTAGGCATCCTAGACTAATCCAGGACCTTAACCCTCTAGTATGTCTTCTAGGATCCAATGTTACCACTCTGAAGTTTTCCTCCAAATCCATCCAGTGGAAGGCTCAGAACAGACTCCCCGGGTAAAAGTTTTGCCCAGCATACACCAACGGGAGGTCCGACCCAGGCCCTAAGCCCCCAAAAACCTGGCCATGGTCCAACTGGACCATGTTGCATTGATTTCATCCTAATCAGTGCAGGGGTGTTCGAATGCATAACCAGACAGACAGACCAATGAATTTTACATATAAGTTTTAGCAGCAATCCATGTCAAGGAAGTTGATTGGGCGAGTGCAGTCAGTAATTATCAGACTAAGAGGCCTATTTTTCATGAAATTATGTAGAAACTTCCGTTTCAGCATAATTTGTGAATTGTTTTGTGCCAACAGCCTAATGCAGGAGATTTCTGTGAAATCTCCTGCAGAAGGCTGAGAAGTGCTGCAGATGGCAGCCCCATTATTATCAATGGGGACTACGATCTGACTCCTATGTACCAAACTTCAAAAATCAAAAGTTTTCATAGTCTGGCCCCGTTAGTTTACCATCTTCAGATGGTGAAAACGTCTTTAAGCCTATTGAGGCTTTACTCGCAAGAGAGAGGTCTTCCGATCCCTCTCCGGACAGCCGGTTCCGGAAGCTGACAGTGTGTATATGCGCAGTGTCATATGCCCCATAGGAGTTTTTTTACAAATGTGAAAGGCTCTTCCAGTGTGCAGAGGAAGTAATTTGCAGGTGCAGCGGTCATCGCTGCCGCTGTCCATGCGGGTTCAGTATAAAACGGGGATATATTCTTTCATATTGAAAATATCCACTGCAATACAGATTGTTAATAATTGCGGCAATGCCACGATTATTAATACATACTGGGGGCCCCTAAATCACAATTTTAAGGTGCTGGCTAGAGCTAGTGTGATGCTACATTATCAGACATTTATGCTTCATCATTTGCATTTTGTTAGCCATATATACTGTAAAACACCTCACTACTTTTTATTTTCCCATTGTATGACTGATGTGTTTGTTGGTTTTGAGTGTAGATTTCCTCAAGCTCATCACATTCCGATTCATCAGCTAAGCAGTGTGGGACGTCAGCATTGTTTCAGCTTGCAGAGGTAACCACTGTAATGCTTAACAGCAGCTCTTTCTTTTTTTTAGAAGTTAACAGCATAGTATTTCTGTCTCAGGACCAATATTGATTTATTAATAATGAAAAGATTAGAGACAAAAGCATAACACTTGAACAAGGAATAATAAATGTCATCCATGACACACGCTTGGTTCACACCACAAAATACCTTTGTTATGCAGTGGTTGCCCTGGATTGCCCACCCAGAGCACATGAAGGTGCCTCCTTTCCGCTCTTGGGAGACGCTCTGCAGACTAGAAGAGCACCTGTGTGTGTAAAGGGAGAAAATCTCAAGAAATGCATAGAAGTATAAACCTCACATTATAGTCTACCAGTGTGTACTGATACATAATATCCAGGAGTTCTCTGTGTAGCCTCATTTATGGCATGTATTAATTATGAGAGTGAGGTGACATTGTGCAGTCTTTATTATATCACTCGATGTGCCCCTAAATACACTACTTTGCCAAAGTGCAAAAAGGATGATATGCATGATATAGGACCAAAATACTAGTGCAAAATGCAAGTTCTCTTTTGGTGCCAAATTGTCCCCTTCCAAACAGCATGGAGTGCCCCCTCTAAATGTGATCAATTATCTTATTTCAATAATATTTTCTCTGCCCTGCTCAACAAGGCAATGTGCCTAGTCCATGCTTTGCAAGGACTGCCCTTACTATTCTCATCTCCTATCCACGACATGGGTGAACCTCTGCTCATCCATAAATGCTGCCATCTTGTGCCATGGTGGTTATCTGGGCACATTTGTGTACAATCTTAGAGTATGGCTTGTACACATGTGATTTTTCCATTGCTCAGTGGATATTTTGCATTTCATAAATTAGGAAAAAAGGGTTATGTTTACCTGTACACTCAATTTTATTAAGAGTTTGAAGAAGTGCATTACCACTGTGGCTGTACATAACAGAGGATAAGAATGCAGGAACACATTTTACACTGTAAACACACTTAATTAAAAAATAATCTGTATTATATGCTGTAATTGTGATATATAGAATTTCTGCAGCAGTGCCGTCTGGAGTGTCATTAGGACGCTTCAAACCGCTGCCCTTACAGCCCCTCGGAGCATCCTGGGGGCTGCCCTTATAGCCTTTAAGGGCAGCGGTGTAAATGCCTGAAGCGTCCTAAGGATGCTCCAGGCGGCACTGCTGCAGAGATTCTGGCTGGAGGGTTCCACACGGCACTGCGCTGATGCTGACACCCCAGCCAGGTCCCGTTGCTATCGATATCGCGCTGGGTACACATCATTTAGTGTTTACCCAGCTTTACATTAAACAGGTTCCAGGGCTGGCTCCAGTGGAAATTGGCAGTTTGACAAAAACCTGTGTGAAAGCTACAAAAGTTTCCTTTCAACCTCACATCCTGAGAAAGTATCAGACTTTATGATTTATACAAGTTCTTGTTAAATCCATAGTCAGTCCTTTTTAAAGTCACCATGTATATTAGTCAGCCCTCTGTGTTTGCATGCAAGGATGTAACTAGAACTTTGTGGGCCACATAGCAAGATCTTAAAAGGGCCACCCACTACAGGTAAAAAAAAACATACATTTGCCCCTACACACAGCCCATTCATGTTATGCCACGCAGTAGTACCCCTTATACACCTCATGCAATGCAATAGTAGTGCCCCTTTTACATTATGCCACACAGTAATGCCCCTTTTACACTAAACTGTAATGCCCTTTACAGATCATACCACACAGTAATGCTCTTTACAGATTATGCCACATAATAGTAGTGCCCCATATAACACATTATTCCACATAATAGTAGCGCTCCATACACATTATGCCTCCCCTCCAGCAATTCATTTCCCCATGTCCCTCCAGCAGCCTAATGCCTCCCCCTGTGTTTCATCAGCAGGTGTGGATTTGGTGCTGGGCCACTAGTTAATTACAGCTGGGGCACTGGCAGGCACGACAAACAGCACCAGCGTAATTTGAATCTGGTGCCGGTCACGAGTCAGTCACTACTGATTGGCTCCTGATCTGTGAGCATTGATTGCCTCGCAACTGGCGACGTTGTCTCTCCATGTCTGTCTGCTGGTGCGCCAGCTGGCGGGCCGGCACCAAATCAACACCGCTGACAAACGGGCCCCCCTCGGGGGCCCTTAATGGATCTGCCCTTGTGTGCGTCACTAGGTGCAGGGGGAGTGGCGAGCCACAGAGGCAGCTCGGGCACCATAGCAGCCGCACCTACGGTAGTTACGCCACTGTTTGCATGCATGTTAGCAAACAGTGGGGTCTTTTTCAGGATCAATGGAATGTGGTTATAGGCAAGGACAATGTAAACAAATAAAATCTGCAGGTGTACTTCAGGGTCCAGTCTTCAACCCGGGCTATCCTAGTTTAAAATAGACGAGACGTGGCTGGAACTAGACAATCTGGAAGATGACGATTGTGCACCTGCTTTTACCCCCAAACTGCTGGTGTCCCTATGGAATTGTACAAAATGCACCCATAACCCAAGCCTCTGGGATGATGGGGGGAGGAGATGCAGTATTGTTGAAGCCTCCATACCCATATTGTCATTAGTCCTGCAATGAAAGTGCTAGGGCTCTTCCCAATTCCCTGTTCTGATGGAAACTGGTCCAGCTGCAGTGGAGGGTTGAGGTTTGGGGGTAGGAAGAGTGTTGTCTGTATTTTATATTTATTGCCATTACAAATAATAGCCTCTGTGGTTTTACTGAGAATAATCACACTCAGTTCTCCAGTATAGAGCCAATTTGTTTTCTCTGCTTTGTGTGATTGACCGTTATTATGTTTAATGGCATCTGCTGCAGACCTATCATGCTGTAGATGGGTCGGCCATACATACAGACAGATGAGGCAATATACAGTATATCTGCTAGATATATCGGTATGTCTGTGAACTTTGTCGTTAACGGACATATTGGATGTACGCACTTCCTGATTTCAATGGAACAGGTCATATATTTGTCAGTGTGTACCCAGCATTACTGCTCCTGTAGTTGCTTCAGTAGATCCGGTCTCAATGTCCATTTCTTTGTAGATGTGTGTGGCCTCAGAAGCCGTGAAAATAGAAATTTCGGGAAATTTAAATCCAGAAAAACTGAAGGATTTGGATGTTGTGGAGACAGACGAAGACATGAATGATAGCAGCGAGAAAGAATGTTCCAATGTTTGTGAAGTGGAAGGATTTAGCAATGTTAAAATTAAAACACACAGGTCATCTTTCCCAGAGCATTTGGTGGATGCACACTTTGTTGGACTCCTTAAACAGGACAAAATTAAAAAGAAAAAGAAGAGAAATAAAACTGACCATGAAGCTGCTGAGAAAGGATCACCGAAGAAGAGCTGTAAAAAAAGACAGTCATCTGAGTCCGACATTGAAAGTGTCATGTACACTATAGAAGCGGTTGCAAAGGGAGACTGGAGTGTTGAAATACCTTCAGTTTCTTCAGGCAAAAAAGTACGTTCTGCTGCTAGTCCAAAACATAACTCCTCAGACTGTAAACCAACTAAGAAAAAGGCAAAATCTAAAGAGAAGAGAGTGCTGAAAGATAAATCCGCAGAGACTACCAAAGACTTAATAAAACCAGAGCCCATGACTATGACACCTGCCGTGGAATCTCCTACTGAATTGCAGGAGGACCTGAAGGAAGAGCCACTATCTCCTGCAGATGATGTCCCTATGCTGTGTATGCCAGAAATGCTGAAAACTGAGGATTATGACACTAATAGAAGGTCTGAGGCATGTGGGTCAAGGAAGTCTGAGAGGGCCTGTAAAGGGGCTCTCTATAAAACTTTGGTCTCTGAGGGAATGTTGACAACTTTGCGAGCCAATGTTGACAGAGGTAAGCAAATTGAATGCTCTCTTCCTCACCCCTCTGTGACCTCATTCTTCTCCCCACACTGCTATCGCATGAAATGTTTAGATCCTGTGTCTGGCAGTCTTACTACTTGTTATTTTCCCCAAAACAGTTAATGATTTGTAGTTAATAATAAAAAAACAGACCTGTGAAAATGTATTTGCTATAAATAAATCAAAAAGTACTTGCAATTTAATTTTTTTTAAAAGTCAGGTATTAAGCCCTTCAGTGCTAAGGACAAGTCACTCATCCTCAGCTCTGCAGGAGTTCAATATCTCCATTGTACGACTTGGAATATAGTTTTTTATTTTACTGAATGTTTTCTGAATCCTACAATAAATATTATGCTGTGACTATACAAGAAAGGTTTTCATCCTTTTTTTTTTATTTATTTTTTTTACATTTTTTTTATTTCAATTATTCATAGGTAAAAGAAATCTAGGAAAAGGTGGCTCGTCTGACCATGAGTGCTCTTGGAATGATGACAACTGGACTTTAAATCAAAGTGGAAATAAGAAACTGAAGAAATTAAAACCAAAGGAGGAAGGAGCCATTGGGTCTGTGTCATTTGTGAAACTCCTCTTTACAGAAAAATGCAGATGTTTTAGTTAAGACCCCCTTACCTAAATACAGATTGGCTTATGAGAGAGCTTTACAGACAAACACAACAGGAATTTGCTTCTTTAACCTTTTATTCAGCTTTTCCTCTGTTATTTTCCAGTGTGGCATTTATTATTAGTTAGCTGGGCAGGTGACACTGTACTGTTAGACCTCCTGCCTCTTCTGACTTGAATTACCATGCTACCTAGCTGTTGCTAATTGCAAGTGGTAGTCCCATGGTTTAATTATATGTTTTTGGATGTTTCTGTGCCTAATAATTAGTTTATTGTCCGTTCTAAATTTCTCATCCAATCCTGCATTGTATGGACGCATACGTACAAGCACAACCAAATTGATCAAAATCACTTTGTACAGTATTAGCAGATTCTATACTCTGGCTTGCTACTGCCGCTAATTTGCTGTTAAGATCATGTAAAATTAGGTTTAATAGGTTCTCTGGCATCATCAATATCCCAATTTCTGTCTATATATAAATTATGCAATGGGATGGGTGAGTTGGCACAAGGATGCGCTTATCAGTTGTATTAATGCTTAATCCAGATTATCCCCCTTTAGTCTTTATATGTGCCACAAGTTCTTTACGTTGTAGGGAAATAATAAAAATCAATATGATGGAATACAATTACCCCATGTTTATTTTGCTCTAAATCACTTTCTCAAAAGTTTCTCTGCAGACATCCCATTTGTGGAGGCCAACTGTAGCAGTGTTGTCTGTTCCTGCCACTACCTCTGCAGCACAGACCCAGCTTAATCATGTTTGATCTTATTAGTGTATATAGTTTTTAAATCGGACAAATTACACAACGTTGAGAGCTTGGCTATCACTGAGGTCTATATAAACCCTACCCTCTAAAGATGGAGAGTCCTCAGGAAAGGACAATACTTCTTAAAATACAGGGGAAAAAATGCGTAGAGTTTCCCTGTATTTTAAGAACCAGCACCAGGCTCTGTTGAGGTGGTCCTGGTTGTGGAAGTACAGGAGACAAGAGGGGGGGACCCCTGTATTTTCCATAACTAGCACCAGACTCTTTCTAGCAGAGGTGTAATGCCACAGCCGGGAAACTGTCACCAGGTCCCCTGGTAAAAGCATTATACCTGACCGCTAGTCAGCTTAGGCCAGGGATCCCTGGGGAGGTGGGGACCCCCCAATAAAGGGGTTCCCCTCTCCAGGGCCTGGGCTGATAACCCGGGGCTATTCCCAGCACCCCTGGGCGGTAGCTGCCAGGTTGATTGTGTAAATATGTGTGTAAAAAATAATAATAAATAGAATTAATAATATTGTCTCTTACTGGAGAACTAGAGGTCCCAGCAAGCCTCCCATCGCATGCTGGTACTTGAGGAACCACAAGTACCAGCATGTGGGGCATTAAGGGCCTGCTGGTACCTCTAGTTCACCTGCAAAAGAAATATTAAAATAACCACAAGACACACACTGTGAAAGTAAAATTTTATTTAACTATACATTCACACTCCCATTCACGCATACAGTACTCGCCCATAATCCCTGTAGCTAATCATGTCCACTTATCCTGTAGCATCCACGTAACCTGTATAAAAAAAAATAATAATAATTCATACTTGCCCACCCCCTGTTCTGTCCCTGTAGGCATCCACATCTTCAGCACATAAAAGAACGCAATTTTCTGAACCCTTGGACAGGTACTGTCCTCTAAGGATGGTACCACGCGAATGATTGGCTCAGGCGCTGCATTTCCTATATAAATGCTTTGGCTTAGCGTTCATTGCCTCCGCTTCTCTTAGCCAATGAACGGTTCCCACCATTTACTACAATGGTGAGAACCACAAGGTTGCTTAAGTTTACCTGTAAATTACAGGGGACCCCTACTCCTTTTGTCCCCTGTATTTAAACAACCAGGACCGGCTCAAAAGTCTGATGCTGGTTCATAAAATACAGAGATACCCTATACATTTTTTTTCCCCTGAATTTTAAGAACCAGGACAGGCTCAACAGAGGCCAGGGCTGGTTTATGCTTAATTTTTTTTATAAAAAGAAGCCTTCAAAAATCTGTGACAGCTTTTGTACAACTCTGACCTTTTTAATGCTAGTCGCATTAAAAGGTCAGCGTTTACACAGGGGAAAACTTTCACAGACTTGCTTAATATAATCGCTTTGAACTCACAAGTTTGCAGGCTATTACATTTGATGAGTTGTGGGACAAACTCTGACCTTTAAATGTGCGCAAAGGTCCGTGTTTGTCCCACAGGAAATACTCGGACCCTATTAAATTCATCCCTTAGGGCAGCGGCTCCCAGGGCAGCCGCGACGCTAATGCAGGGGTGCCGCGGGTGGATGGTTTGACAGGTCAGCTAGTAAGCTGGTTTGGCCACGCGCTGCCTCTCTCAGCAGCCCACGGCCATTTAAACACATACCCGGCCCATTGCTGTGCTGCTGCTGGGCTGGCTCTCACTGACAGTCACAGTCAGAGCCGTGCGGCCCCGCCCCCTTCTCACGCAGGCTGCAGCTCACAGCGTGGCTCCTTGCCTCTGCTTAGGTTAGTGATATTCTGTCACACAGAGGGTGCCTGAAGTGTAGTGATAGTGTAGTTATTATTTATTACAATTTCATATATGTAATTTAATATTTTTTACCCCTACTTTTTATCATGTGTTTAATTGTTAAATAATCTGTATATTTAGCATTTGTGTGGGGTGGGAGAATTGCAGACCATGGTAAATGTATTATTACATGGTTATAGATGTTTTAAATAGATATAAAGTGCATAAGACTTACATACTTTTTACTTTTGCACTTTTATCTTCAGTTAAAATATCTATAACAATATAATATCATTACCATGGTCCTCAATACTACCTTCCATCCCACACCAGTGCTAAATATAGTCAGTAACAGTGGGAGAGATGTAAGAAGAGGTGGTAAGTGCCAAATGTGCTATAAGCAGCGCTATTTGACACTTAAACCAACATCACAAAGTATGAAAGCGGATAATGAAAATCACTTTTCTCTACGTTATCTGCGAACATTGAATAATTTTACCATCGCCTTTCATTGGCCTAGGGGTGCAACGAAAAACCGGTAGTAACACTAAGGGTGGCCCTGAAGTGAAAAAGTTTGGGAACCACTGCCTTAGGGTATTAACCACTTAAATCATAAATCATAAATGTGTGAACTTTTTTTTTTTTTTTTTTTTAATCATTACATAGTGTACTTTGGATGTACTGTAAAGTTATATTTTATGTAGTGCCTTATGCACTATATATCGCATCCCAGGCTGTATTCTCCTACATCACAGCTCCACTGTATGAGGATAGAGGATCCGTAGAACAAAGCAGACAGGAGAAGGAAGCATTAGCTTCCATACGGTGCATAAAGACGTTTTATGCTAATTCCTTTTGCGGGTGGGGAACTTCTCTCAGAACTGATAGGTGCTTTTTCACAAAATAAAAATATTCATTGAGCCATAGAAGCCAATCAAAAATTTTGTGTGATCAATGTTGGGCAATGACACAAATGTTAAAATCGTTGGTATGCATTTTTACGCCTTTGCAATCACAACAAAGATTTTTCTACTGTATTACCATGCCAAGGCAGTTGTAACTACTGTACCATTTTTTTTTTAGTTGCAGTTATTTACTAAAATTGAATAATCTATCAATATTATTTTACTTTTTGAATTGTAGTTTGGCAAAGCTGGAAGAAGAATTTGAGAAAAAGTTCAATAGCCTTCCTCAGTACAGTCCAGTTACATTTGACCGCAAAAACGCTTCATTTCAGAGAAAGAAGAAAAAGCTTAATAATGGACAAGCTGAGCAACCAACAAGCAAAGGTGGATATCTAGCAGTAGTGTGTTCATTATAATATTGTTGTATTTTTTTTGTTATTTTAGAAATTGATGGTGCATATATTTATAGCAGATACACCTCATTGAAGAGCCGATAACATTCACATATACACACGTAGCACGCTTCAAATCGCCAAACCCATTCATTGTGGTTTCTTGGGTTTAATGTTAAAATTACACCTAACACCTTTGATTAGCTTAACCTGCAATACCATTGCTAACCATTGCTTTGCTGTCATTACAAAGGCATTCCATTATAGATTATGCTGATAATAAATAATTTGCTTATGATTCATGAAATCAAAATGATCTGTGCTCTGAACTGAGGTAACTCAATGTGTGCAGCCTATTTCTACTTCAGGGACCATAGAAGGTCGACAGGGTGACCTTGGGGAAGAGCCATCCGGGCACCTTACACAGTAAATTTCTCTCCAAGGATGCAACGGGTCTCCCTCTATACTCCACCCCCAAGCCAGAGGCTCCTCAGTTTCGTTCGGTGCCCGGCCAGAGTCTGGTCACTGAACATGCAGTGGGGCTGTTACTTACAGCCCCTGAAGTATGAAGATTAGAAGAATACCATTCTTCTAGTACAGACAGCGTGGACAGTCCAGTGGAAGTTCGCACTGCCGCGGCATCACCCCGCTGGCGCCGCGACGCCGGTACTGATCCGAGGATCTCTGCGGGCCTCTGGGGTCTTGGCTAGCAGGGACCCCAGAGCATCCCTAGACTGAGGCCGGACTCTACAGGGTAGCAGGTAAGCGACTCGCACCGCGGTGGTGCGCGCCAAATCGCAGTCTTTTTCCTCCAGGGCTGGGGACTCCCTGGGGTTGACAGCATGTAGAGCCCCAGGCACTGAGTCCTGCGCTTTCACAAAGCCGCCTGGGACAGCGGGCTGAAGTTTTTGAGGGAATGCTCCAGCGTCCTAGGGGTTAATCGCTGGCCAGGGGAGGCAGCCTTCCCTGTTTTACAGCCGGCTCCTCCCCGCTGCACAGTGCGCCTTTCCACCGTGGTCTGGCTGGGCTGTGACCGCTTCCTTCTTCTGGCTCCACCCCCCCTGAGTTCTTTGGCGGCCATTTCTCCTGGCTGCGTGTCGCAGATCACGGCGGGCGGTGCAAAGTCCGGGTCCCACTACATACCTTTCCTCCTGGTGGTGGTCCGTGTATATAGCGCTTTGTCCTACTAGATGCTAAGTCTGTGTAGTTGACCAGTAAGTGCAGGTATTGTTGTTGTTCTGCATTGTCTGCGACTGTATGCTAGCACTGTCTGTCTGAGTTTCTTTCTGTACTGTCAGTCATTTTGCTATCCCTATACCTATTCTGAGCCATAGCACTGGTGTTGTGCGGATGCAGCTAAAGTCGCAATCTGTGACCTTACTACGCAGTCACATCTAAAGAGTGGTATCCTCTTCACTATGTCTGGCAGTGAGAGTGATATGCCTAATTTGGCTTCTACTAAGCTGTTTACCCCATCATATACGGACTAAAATGATGGTGCTCTCTCCGGAGGTGTGCCTGTCTCTGACTTGGTGGCTACAGACTGTTCACCTCACCAGGGGGTGTCCCTTTTGGATCTCTGACTGGGTCCTTCTGACAGTAGATGCCAGCCTTCGGGGTTGGGGTGCAGTGACCGGTCCAAACTCCTTTCAGGCAAGGTGGACCACAGAGGAATCTGCGCTACCAATCATATTGTGTCTTCGGCAGTTTTCAGAGCCCAGCAACAAGCCAGGCTGCTGCTTCATGGAAAGCCCGTGCAAGTGCAGTCAGACAACGCCACGACGGTGGCTTACCTAAACCGTCAAGGAGGAACTCGAAGTCAGGCAGCAATGACAGAGGTGTCACTCATTCTGACACGGGCAGAAGGCCATCTACCAGCCATATCGGCGATGTTCATTCCAGGAGTGCTGAATTGGGAAGCGGACTTCCTCAGCCATCAAAGTGCATTC
The DNA here is from genome assembly GCA_031769625.1 of Taudactylus pleione. Classification (NCBI taxonomy): domain Eukaryota; kingdom Metazoa; phylum Chordata; class Amphibia; order Anura; family Myobatrachidae; genus Taudactylus; species Taudactylus pleione. Next base: position 872,050 of record JAUIMM010000264.1, on the reverse strand, counting down.
TGGGGAATGGTCTCTTCACCAAGAAGTGTTTCAGCTCCTAGTGGACAAGTGGGGCCTTCCAGACATGGACCTCCATGGCCCCTCGATTAAATCACAAGCAGCCGCAGTACGGGTACAGGACAAGAGAAGCCAGGGCTCTCCTGGTGGACGCTCTGTCAGTCAAGTGGACTTTCCGGTTTGTGTACTTGTTTCCTCCGTTCTCCCTCCTTCCTTGTGTTCTTCGAAAGTTAAAGCAAGAGGGAGGCATGGTCCTGCTGGTGGCTCCCGAGTGGCCCCGATGCCCCTAGTACTCAGATCTTCAGAGTCTCTCCATCGACACTCCTTTGCGGTTGTCTCAAGGTCCTTGCCTACCCGGATCTGAGTCGTCTGTCTAAGGTCCAAGGGTTTTTCCGGTTCTGTGGTTAACACCTTGCTCAGAGCACATAAACCTGCTTCTGCTAGAATTTACCACAGGGTGTGGCATACCTATTTTAAATGGTGTCGCCAAGGGGTTACGACCACCAGGTGTTTAGAATATCCAGAGATTTGGCTTTCCTGCAGGCGGGTTTGGACCTTGGTCTCTGCCTTACTTCACTGGAGGTTCATGTCTCTGCCCTTTACAGTGTGGTTCAGCGTAGGATTGCTCCCCTTCCTGATATTCGCTCCTTCTTTCAAGGGGTCCTCTGTATCCAGCCTCCTTTTGTCTCTCTCCTGTAGTGCCTTGGGATTTGGCTGTTGTCCTTAGGGCCCTCCCTTTGAACCACTGGGCTCAGTGGACCTCAAATGGCTTACTGCCAAGACTGTTTTTTCTTCTGGCCATCGCTTCAGTCAGAAGGGTGTCCGATTTGGGGGCTCTCTTGTCGTTCCTCATTTCTGGTTTTTCATCAGGACAGGGCGGTGCTTCAGACTAGCCCTGGTTTCCTTCAAAAGGTGGTCTCTAGTTACCACGTTAATGAGGAAATTATTGTGCCGGCCTTTCATTCTCCAGTCTTCTCGGCAGGTGAGACCTCATTGGATGTGGTACATGCCCTCAAGATTTATGTGGATCGTACCAGTTCCCTTTGAAAATCAGACTCCTTGTTTGTACTTTTATAGTTTCCACAAGAAGGGATGACCAGCCAATAAACAAACTTTGGCTAGATAGCCCTGCATGATGATCTCCGAGGCTTACACTCATGAGGGCCTTCTTGTGCCGCCCTCTGTTACTGCTGATTCTTCTCGGTCTGTGGGTCCTTCGTGGGTAGCTCATCGTGGTGCCTCGGCTGTACAGCTTTGTAAGTCGGCCACATGGTCTTCTGTCCAGACCTTTTTGAGGTATTGTGCTTTTGATACCTTTGCCACTCAGAATGCTTCCTTCGGGCAGCGTATTCTTTTTTCTGCACAGGAGCGTCCCCGCCCTTGAAGGTACTGCTTTGGGACATCCCCAAGTCCATAGGGTCCACGGCACATCTGCCCTGACGCACCTGTGCTTTACTTGGGCTTCGCTCTGGTCATCAGCTTTCTGTCTCCTTCTGTGTGAGAATGTGATTCTTGAGTGTTCCAGACTTTCTTCTCTCTCTCTCTCTTATCCTCCTCTGGCCTTTGGCTTATTACGTAACTGAGGAGCATCTGGTCTGGGGGTGGGGTATAGAGGGAGACCCGTTGTATCCTGGGAGAAAAATTTACTGTGTAAGGTGCCCGGATGACTCTGCATCAACTATACCCTAAGGTCATCCTGTGGACCCTATGGACTTCGTAGAAAAAGAGATAACAAGGGTAAGTTCTTACCATATCTCTCTTTCAGCAAGTGACTGATAACTGCAAGTGTTTGATAGTTACCTTCACTCAGACCGCAGATATTTGCACTGTGTAATAAAAGTAATTTAAAAATAAATGGTAGCTTGTGGTCTCCCTGTCGCAGTGATAACTGGCCTTAAAGTGAACCATCTATGGGGGAGAGTTGTACAAATTAAAAGGGTCTATGAAAAACTTGCAGATCTCTGCTACTCAACTACATACAGTCAGGTGCATAAATATTGGGACATTGACATATTTTTCATATTTTGGCCTCTATTCACCACCACAATGGCTTTGAAATGAAACAAACAAGATGTGCTTTAACTGCAGACTTTCAGATTTAATTTGAGGGTAATTACATCCAAATCAGGTGAACGGTGCAGGAATTACAACGGTTTCTATATGTGCCTCCCACTTTTTAAGGGGCCAAAAGTAATGGGACTATCAATTCAAAAGCTGTTTCATGGACAGGTGTGGGCTATTCCCTCGTTATTTCATTATCAATTAAGCAGGTAAAAGGTGACATTTGCATTTGGAATCAGTTGCTGTCGACTCTCAATATGAGATCCTAAGAGCTGTCACTATCAGTGAAGCAAGTCATCATTAGGCTGAAAAATCAAAACAAACCCATCAGAGAGATAGCAAAAACATTAGGTGTGGCCAAATCAACTGTTTGGAACATTCTTAAAAAGAAACAACGCACCAGAGAGCTCAGCAACATCAAAAGACCCGGAAGACCACGGAAAACAACTGTGATGGATGACAGAAGAATTATTTCTCTGGTGAAGAAAAACCCCTTCACAACAGTTGGCCAAATCAAGAACACTCTCTAGGTTGTAGGTGTATATGTGTCAAAGTCCACAATCAAGAGAAGACTTCACAAGAGTGAATATAGAGGGTTCATCACAAGATGTAAACCATTGGTGAGCCACAAAAACAGGAAGACCAGATTAGAGTTTGCAAAACAACATCTAAAAAAGCCATTACAGTTCTGTAACAACATCCTATGGACAGATGAGACAAAGATCAACTTGTACAAGAGTGATGGGAAGAGAAGAGTATGGAGAAGGAAAGGAACTGCTCATGATCCAAAACATACCACCTCATCAGTGAAGCATGGTGGTGGTCGTGTCATGGAGTGGGCATGTATGGCTGCCAATGGAACTTGTTCCCTTGTATTTATTGATGATGTGACTGCTGACAAAAGCAGCAGAATGAATTCTGAAGTGTTTCGGGCAATATTATATGCTCATATTCAGTCAAATGCTTCCGAACTCATTGGACGGCGCTTCGCAGTGCAGATGGACAATGACCCGAAGCATACTGCAAAAGCAACCAAAGAGTTTTTAAGGCTAAAAAGTGGAATGTTATGCAATGGCCAAATCAATCCCCTGACCTGAATCCGATAGAGCATGCATTTCACTTGATGAAGACAAAACTGAAGGGAAAATGCCCCAAGAACAAGCAGGAACTGAAGACATTTGCAGTAGAGGCCTGGCAGAGCATCACCAGGGATGAAACCCAGCGTCTGGTGATGTCTATACGTTCCAGACTTCAGGCTATAATTGCCTGCAAAGGATTTGCAACAAAGTATTAAAAAGTGAAAGTTAGATTTAGGATTGTTTAGTTTGTCCCATTACTTTTGGCCCCTTAAAAAGTGGGAGGCACATATAGAAACTGTTGTAATTCCTGCACCGTTCACCTGATTTGGATGTAATGACACTCAAATTAAATCTGAAAGTCTGCAGTTAAAGCACATCTTGTTTGTTTCATTTCAAAGCCATTGTGGTGGTGAATAGAGGCCAAAATATGAAAAATATGTCAATGTCCCAATATTTATGCACCTGACTGTATGTTTTGTCTACAAGGTAAGTGACTGACCATTAACTCTGTCCAGACCACAGACCATGCAAGATTGTTTAACCCAGAAATTAGACACGGAAACTTCATTCACAAAATACAGTTTGCATGTTTGTTTCCTACCTGTTGTCTGAGTTGGAGGCTCTTTCCCGCCAGTCACTGTACCTCATGACATGTACTGTAGATACAAAGTGGTGCCTTATTTTCAAACAAATGTGGTTGCTGGGTTCTATATTAACCAGGATTTTTTTATGCTGATCTTGTGTCATCATCCTTATAACACTTGACTCTCCCAATATAGCTTACTGTTTAGTGGCGTACTCTTCCAGGACACAGGAGCATAGACACTTTGACTTCCTCTAGTTCTTATCCTTTGGACTAAAGAAAAGGTTCTGCACTCTTTCCAGTCACCCACTGGATGTTGACTACCATTCAGCCAGCATAAGTCATGGCAAGGGTACCATGCCTTTCCCTACCTATGGTGTACTCCACCAGGGTGGTTGGTCATGCAACACATGACTTTTCCAAATCAATTCTGCATGGAAAACCACCTGATAACCATTGCATACTTTCTGCATGGTGGGTGTTACCACTTCTTCTGTGGAGGCTGCCTTTGTCAGGAATGTTCTTCAAAAGGCTATTACACCCTGTCGCTGGTGGCTTTGGACATGCCGCTGTCCGTGTCCCCTACAGCAGGCCGACCCTATCGCAGTGCCGACACTGGCATACAGGACATGCTGCTTTTCTACGTTTCCACTCATTTAGTGTATGTGATAAGTTCTCTTCTGATGGGTTGTAAATGGAACACTGCATTGCTGCTGTTATGGGAATGGGTTAGCTCTCAGCATTCACTTTGATACCTACTTGGAGAAAGACTATTTCTTACATTTAGGGCATTAGTCACAAGGTGTGAACAGGGCTTACACACCTGAAGGAACACCTGCCGTTTGTGGGCGGCCCTACTGACGTCACTCGTGATGTCAGTAGTGAGCTTCCTGCTCTATTAGAGCAGGAAGCTCACTGGGGCTTGCGGGAACGAGAGCCTACCACAAGGGTCTCGTCGCAAGCCTGATGATCGCAACCATCACTTGGCCGCCCACCCACAGCTTAGCGAGCGGCCTGGAGGGCGGGGAAAAAAAAAAGTTTGCCCTGATTCAGAGCAAACGCTCACAAAGAGTGTCTGGCTCTGAATCAGGGCCAGAGTGAGATATCTCAACTGATCATCTTGGTGAAACCATGCTGCACTGCAGGTTGGGCAGATTTAAAATGTGCAGAGAGATTTTGATTTGGGAGCAGTGTTTCCAAACTGACTTCTAAATTGTACAGTAATAATAAAGCTGTACAGTATTTGTGGGCTACATGCAAAAGCAGCCAGTATTTACCCCACATGTAAAAAAAAGTATGTATTTACACCCCTTGCATTGCAATATGGTTTGTTCAGGTTCACAGTTGAGAGAGATAACTCACTCTATTCCCAACTCTGAATCAGGCCCGACTGATCAGTTTATTTAAGCAAACCGTGCTAGCAAAAGGCAACCATGAGAAGAAATAACATATATGGAATGTGTAGATCTATACTGTATATATTCTCGTGACTATGGTTATACGTGTGTGTGTGTGTATATGTGTGTATATATATATATATATATTATAATATGATTAATAAGAATGTAAGCTCTTACGAGCAGGGCCTCTACCCTCTTGTGCTTCTCCTTACTTTACTTTCACCTACTTCTTACCCCCCACCATGGCACCTAACACTTGGTTGCTTACGCTCTGTTGCATATCTAGGTGTTATGGTCACTTATGTATCAATGTATATTATCCATGTCCTTGTCCTATTTTTTACTGTAAGTCCGTTGTCAAATTATTTGTTTATGTACTCTGTAAGGCGCTGCGGAACACTTGTGGCGCCATATAAATAAACAATGATAATAATTATATATATATATATATATATATATATTATAATATATGCAGTGTAACAAGAAATGGAAGTTAGAACACTAAATGTATACAATTACAGTTGGAATAACAATGGATGTACACACCTGAAGCATAAAGTCTACGGGGTCAATCCAATTAGCCGTGATGAACCCGTGGGTGCGAGTCATTAAGCCACCCTTTACGGCAGCCCGAACTTGCACAGAAGTGCTAAGTAGATTGACCCCTATCTTTGAACTGACTTTTTCATCTGTATTTGTTTTGTTTCCAGAAATGTAAAGCTAATTGGACACTGCGCACATTGGTATAGTAGAATGTGCAGGGTGGGCTGCAGTTGATAGAGGGATGCCCTGCCCTCTGGTATAGAAATTGCAAACAAAATAGGAATAAACTGCGCTCAAAACCCCTACTGAAGTATGTCACTATTGTGTGAAAATGAGGTCAATAAGTGCACGTATATTGAATTGCTTTACTTATAAAGGTTGTTAAAGGAATGCGGTAACACCATATACATACCTACTGCTAATAATAACATGTAAAAACAATACTGGTAGATAACCACTATATATATATATATATATATATATATATATAATTTGATCATGCAGACCAGTGTGGTCTAACCGCATATGTGCATATATCGGTATGGTTTATATATACACACAGGGTGTGGGAAGTTCATACATAAATCTCCTCCTTGTAGCCTCAGACTGTAGGAACGTCGGCCAAGCAGAATAATCGGGGCTGTAATGAAACAAGTCAAATGGTTCTGCTGATGGATAAGGGTGATGTGATAGTCACTGGAGTACTGATGAGAGTATAGTGTGGTGTCTCGCTACTCACCCTTTCTGATGATCTGAGTCCTTGTGTGGTCGATACTGCGGTGGTGTTCATCGTTGCCCGGGTTGTACACAGGGTCAACAGGAGGTGGGGTGATGTGGGGATAAGAAGCAGGTACTCTGGACTGGGGAGGGGGGGGGTGTCACCGGTTTTGATGTTTAGATCTCCGGCGGGCACCCCCTACAACTATAGAGACTCACCTGCCTTTTCCAGCTGGTCGAAAAGGGTGTTGTAATAAGGTCACTGGGGTACTGATGAGAATACTTAAACATGGGTTTTTTCTGTGTACAGCGTCCTGCTACTCACCATTTCTGATGATCTGAGTACTTGTGGTGGATACCACGGTGCTGTTCTTCATTGCCCGGGGTGTACACAGGGTCGACAGGTGGTGGGCCGGTGTGGGGATAAGAAGCAGGGACTCTGGACTGTGGCACAGAAGCCAACACACTGACCTGAGCTGTGACTAATGAAAGGCACGCCTGTTGGTCTGTGCCCTCTGCCTGGGGGCGGGACTCAGATGTCTCTTCCCACTCGTTGCAGCTGCTCTGTCCTCTTGGTCCCGTCTCTGGGGGATTTTCTGCTGTGAGATGTCTCTCATCCAGCGCATTCAGAGCTGGGGTTACTTCCGGGTCACGTGACTCGAACCTGTGTGGTTAGGAAACAGAGTTGGGTAGTGATGCTAAGTATAGTGAGGATGTGAGTTATCACAAACGCGTTTCAACCCTCGTGGGGTCTTCCTCTGGAAAACAATGCAGTGTGACTGGTGTCTTGGCAGGGAAGGGGTATTATCGGTCTTGATCCCCCGCCTCTTTTTTTGTGGTTCTCAAATCCTGTTGTATGATAGGTTGAACGTTTTCATCTTGTGCCTTATTGGTGTAATTGATGGTCACTCAAATCGGGGTTTCTAGTACTGGCATCAGTTGATTACTTCTAGTGGATAAGGTACAGGTGATAATGTCCAGTGAAGAAATCCACACATGATTCGTACATATGTTGTATGTGGATATAGCAATCTGTGCTATACAATGTCCTACAGATTTAATTATCCACAATGTTGTAAATGCTTAGGTAAGGTCATGTTAAGTGGTGACCTGTAAAATGATTGCTCTCCATAATAATAGTGAGGGAAATGATCAAATAAACAAATGAGACTGAGTTATCCATAAATGTCAGGATATTGATGAAAAACCAAATTATTTTCTAGATTACCCGCAGATAATAGATCTTCTCTCGTTGTCCAGGTTCAGGCCCTTCGGGGCAAAAGGGTAATCATCATGCATAGGTCTTCCCTGTTAATGTGTTTAGTGTAATCCCCGCCCCTCCAGTTGGTTTTGGCAGATTTTAATGCATTGAAATCTAGCTTTGTTGGGTCTGAATGATGAAATTCTTTAAAGTGTGACGAAATGGGATGTTCTTCACTTCATTTCTTTATGTTCTGTATGTGCTCATTGATTCTTACTTTGAGTGGGCAAATCATTCTCCCTGTGTACTATTTAGGACATGGACACTCTATGGCGTAAATAACGCCCTTACTGTTGCACGTAAAATTTTCATGTATTTTGAAAATGTTATTGTTAGTAGTGGATTTCCTTGTCCGCTTGGGTTTTGTGCTCCTCTTTTTTTTTTAGTGGTGGTGCGGGATAGACAAATACCGCAGTGGAAGAACCCGCCCTCCTCCCCTCCTTGTTTCTGGTTTCAGACTCTGGTTAGGGTGTTTTGGGAACTTTGTGTCGGGGCTAGGTGATCTATTATTAGTTTTGTTCTTAAATCTGGTGCCTTACGAAAGACTGTTTTGGGTCTTTGTGGTAGGATGGAGCTGAGAGTCTCATCGCGTAAAAGGATGGGCCAGTGTTTATTAATTATTTGTTTGAACGGTTTGCTTGGTTGCTGTATTGAGAGACAAAGTAGATGTCGTTAGGATTCTCTGTTGTCCGGTTTTTGGTTTTGTACTCTAGTAAGGGGCCTCTTTCGAATTCTTTTGTCATTTGGAAGGCTACTTCTTCTACTTTTTCAGTTTTATATTGTTTATCTAGTAGTTTTGATTTTAAGTTAGTTTCCTTGTGTTTTCATAGTTGCTGAGTCTGGAGCATGCCTAATCCTTTTTAAATTGACCTACTGAAATGTTTTTCAAGCCAGTCTGGGTGGCGGCTGCTGGATGCTAAAATAAAACTGTTTACATCATTTTGTTTTCCGGTATGGATGGTATTATTTGAGATGAAGACACCGAGGTCCAAAAATTCTACATTTGACTTACTGTATTTTGTGGTAAATTGTATGTTAAGGTTATTTGTCATTTGTGTAGTCAATGAAGTAGTTGAGAGAATTTTCGCTGCCCCGCCATATGAAAAATGTTGTCTATGTAACATGCCCAGAGGATGAGGTTTGCATCAAGCTTGCGGTTGTACCAAATGCATTGATCCTCCCAGTGACTCATGAATAGATTTGCAAAACTTGGCGCATACCTCATCTCCATGGCCGTCTCAGTCACTTGTAGGTAGAATTGGTCTTCAAAACCCAAGTAATTGTGTATCTGAATGAAGGATATACTTCTCAGAATGAAGTCCCTTTGTGCGGTTGTCATCTTTGGATCTTTATCGAAATAGTGTTTGATGCTGTCAAGTCCGTGTGTGTGTGTCTGATAATTGAGTATAGGGATGTGACATTGTGGAATCCTACCTGTAAAAGTTAACATAATTCTGTCTGGTATTCCTTAGTTGTCTTTGTGCAATACAGGTTGAGTCTCCCATATCCAAAATGCTTGGGACCAGGGGTATTTTGGATATCGGAATATTCCATATTTTGGAATATTTGTATACCATATTGAAATGTCTTAAGAATTGGGCCCAAATCTTAAAAAAGAATGCATTTATGTGTTATATACACCTTATACACACAGCCTGCAGGTCATTTTATACAATATTTTCAATAATTTTGTGGCTCAAACAAAGTTTGTGTACATACATCAAATTAATTTGTTTCATATACACCTTATACACACAGCCTATAGGTCATTTTATACTCTATTTTTAATAATTTTGTACCTTTAAACAAAGTTTGTGCTCACTGAACCATCAAAAAGCAAAGGTTTCACTATCTCAGTCATGCTAAACATATTCCGTATTTCGGAATATTTGGATATGGGAGACTCAACCTGTACCTTGTATGTCGTGCCATCCTGCAGTATCCTGTGTGACTCCCCAATGTAAGTTGTCTTGTCAAGGTTCACTATTTCCCGCCCCCCCCCTTTTTGGCTGGTTTATCACTATGGTTTTGTTTCTCTTTTTAGGTTTTCTAAAGCTAGCCGTTCTGCTCTGGTAACGTTGTAGTCCTTAAGTTTTGGTTTCGGGTCACTCAGTTTGCCTAGGTCATGTTCTAGCATGGTAGTGAAAGTGGCAATGTGATTACCCATTAGATGTGCGAGGTAAAATTTGGATGGTGGTTTATGGTTCGTATGTTGATAATCATCCTGTGTTGGTTGGTAATGGGATAGTGATGATTTTTGGAAACATTTCTTTAGGGTCAACTTTCTGGTGAATCTGTGTTTGTCCAGGTAAGTGTTTAAATTGTCCGGGTTAGTGGTTGGGGTGAATTTCAAGCCTTTGTCTAAAAGGGAAAAGGTGGTCATCTGTCAGTGTGGTGCTGCTCAGATTGAAAATGCCTTGTCCTTTCTTTACTGTGTCCCCCTGGTCCTGTCTTTTTGCTGCCCTCTCCTCCTCTACATCCTCTTCTAGTTTTCTTTTTGTTTGTGATCCGGGTAATCAGTGGGTCTGTGGCATCCACGTGCATCCACAAGCTGTCTTGTTTTTTTTTTAGCCTGGAATGATACAGATTATCCAGGGGAATTTTACAATAAGTAACTGTTTTATACAACCTTAAGACCTTCGTGTATATTTACATACCCTCTATGCCACAGAGGGTGATAGTTTGCATCAATATCCTGACATTTATAGATAACTCTGTCTCATTTGTTTACTTGATCATTTCCTTCAGTATTATTATGGAGAGCAATTCTGCTGTAATCATTTTACAGGTCACTACCTTACCTAAGCATTTACAACATTGTGGACAATTAAATCTGTAGGACCTTGTATACCCAAGATTGCTATATGCACATACAGCATATGTACGAATCAAGTGTGGATTTCTTCACCGGACATTATCACCTGTACCGTATCCACTAGAAGTAATCAACTGATGCCAGTACTAGAAACGCCGATTTGAGTGTCCGTCAATTACACCAATGAGGCACAAAATGAAAACGTCCAATCTTTCATATGACAGGATTTGAGAACCAATCAAAAAAGAGGCGGGGCATTAAGACCGATAATACCCCTTCCCTGACAAGAAACCACTCACACTGCATTGTTTCCCAGAGGAAGACCCCACGAGGGTTGAAACGTGTTAGAGATAAACCGCATCCTCACTATAATTAGCACCACTACCCGACTCTGTTTCCTAACCATACGGGATAAAGTCACGTGACCTGGAAGTAAGCCGCGCTCTGAATGCGCCGGAGGAGAGACAGCTCACATAAGAAAATCCCTAGAGACCAGAGAGTGGGCCAAGAGGACAGAGCAGCCGCAACGTGTGGGTAGAGGCAGCTGAGTCTCTTTAGTTGGAGGGGGTGCCTGACGGTGATCTAAACAAAACTGGTGACCACCTCCCCATTCAGAGGACACAGCGCCGATAGGAAACAGACCAACAGGTGCGCCTTTCATTAGTCACAGCTCAGGTCAGTGCGTCGGCTTCTGTGTCACAGTCAACTCCCTGCTTCTTATCCCCACACCGGCCCACCACCTGTTGACCCTGTGTACACCCCGGGCATTGAAAAACAGCACCGCGGTATCCACAACAACACAAGGACTCAGATCATCAGAAAGGGTGAGTAGCAGGACGACGCACTACACCGAAAAACCCACTTTTAAGTTCTCTCATCAGTACCCCAGTGACCTTATTACATCACCCTTATCCACCAGCGGAACTATTTGACTTTTATCATTACAGCCACGATTATTCTGCTTGGCCAACGTTTCTACAGTCCGCAGCCATAAGGAGATTTATGTATTAACTTCCCACACCCTCTGTGTATATATAAACTATACAGATCTATGCACATATGCGGTTAGACCACACTGGTCTGCATTATCAAGCCATGTAATATATATGCTGTTGTTATCTACCAGTATTGTTTTTGCATCTTATTATTAGCAGTATGTATATGGTGTTATCTCATTCCTTTTTTCCACAACCTTTTATAAGTAAAGCAATCCTCTATACGTGCCCTCATCGTCTTCCTTTACACACAATAGTGACATACTTCAGTAGGGGTTTTGAGCGCAGTTTATTAGTATTTGTTTTGTTTCCAGTAATGGATAACAAAACAGTATTGTAAAGAAATGTTTGTTTCACAGTTAATTTTATCACTCGCTTTGGTGATAAAACGCCTGAATTAGGTATTAAGCTTTCTCTAGTTGGCCATCTTGCTATTCTAGGATTTGTAAAATAGTTAAATGCTTTACCCACAATAAAGTTACCCTGCTGATGGCTTTTAGAGGGGAATGAGAAAGTGTATCAAAGGAGCAGACAAATGAACCTTCCTTTTCTGTCTAGTCAAGGACATACTGTATAGCAGAGGATCTGCTGCCACTGTCATTTTAATAAATATTTTCTCAGTCTTATGTGTGAAATCAGCAGTCTATCACCCAATAATGCCTTAAGATCTGCATCAATATCTGGCACATCGGGCAGGCCTATGAATCTCCTAAGCACCATATAATACTCTGGGCCTGATTCAGAGCCGGACGCTATTTGCGCTCACTCGTTCAGAAAAAGGGGCCGGCTATTTAAATTGAGCGCTCGCTCTTTGCGGTCTGTTGACGCCTCTGTCTGAGCGAGCGAACAAAACATGCGCTCGCTATTTTGTAAAGACGCCCCCTGGCCGCTCGCATCCTACGTCATCTCCGCTATTTATTTGATTAATCGAGTACATCGAAAGGCGTCTGAACTGCTCGCAGTGCTTGTGGTTGGATTTTCCTACCGCAATCATGCGAACAGTTCAGGCAAAGAGACAACCAAGTGACGTGGCCGATGATGCTGCTTTTGTTAATTATGCACACCATAAAACGCCCGTTTTGACCATTTGGCACGCCTGCATTCGGATCTCCACTCCCCGTTTTCAAGCACCTTCCCCTGTTACCACCCACAAACGCCTCATCCTGTCACTCAAATTAGCAGGCACTCGCTATTTTGCGAACACACGATTTCCGACCGCACTGACTGGTTGGCACATGCGCATTATGATCCATACGCATGCGCAGATGTGCGAACATCGCTCGGAGCGAACGAGCGGCCGCTTACGAGCAGCTCTGAATCAGGCCCTCTTTTAGAAGTGTAGTCCTGAATGCCTGTTTAGAAATTTTACAAATCCCAGAATTCTCATACAAATCCCAGTGAGAGGAGTACAGGTTAGGCGGAGGTATCCTGACAGCTGGAGTCGCCCCTGCGATCTGGTACTAGGATTCTCAATCAGTAGTGTGGGAATAATCTGGAAATTGTTAGGTTTATTATGATCAGAATCCATTTTTATCTCAGAGTCTGAGGTATTTGTTTCACCAAAGCTAATACCTAAGGAGACAAATGATGATGACACAGTGACAATCCTTTATAAGGTTTTTTAGAATGATCAAGCCTGCTATAGTCAGAGGAGAAAATATGCGATATATCTGTGACCGGAAACCAGCACTGTATCTTCTATCCTCAACCTCTGACAGAAAACTCCAATGTGACTATAAAGACACAGCTGTCCCAGTTACTTCCTCCGACTCCCCATCTACCACAGAAGAGGGACTTGAGTATTATTTAGCATGGGTACCCTTTAATTAAATTTCGGGTCTCCACTTGATCCCGGCACCAGACTGAGGTACAATGCCAGCTACGGGCAGAACTGTTTTGTCGGCTCCGGACAGGATATATTTGCCTGCTACAGGCAGTTCGAGGGAATTATGGTATAGATTTGTCTTAACAGGCTTCCCTGTGAAAAATCTATATTTGTATTTATATATTTTTGATAGCAACCTACTAACCATATTATGGAGAAAACTTGAATGATTACATCAGTTTTTCTACCGATCTGAAGTAAATTGGCCGTCAGGTATTATAGCTGAAGGATTTCTCATTCCCTCTGAACAATTATTTTCTCAGATGAGGAAGTAGTGGACACAGGTAAAGCCTTTGCCAAGGTGTTTTTATGTCCATTTTAACAATATATGAAGAAAACCCAGTGTGTCAGAGAGAGAGAGTCTGCGTCCTCTATCCTCCAGCGCAGAGAGAAAATCTAATGAAGTATGCAAGTAGCCTCCTCCTTCTGCTGGTGTGCTTGTGACCTATGCACTACCTAGCCTGCTGGGAAGGTGCAGCATCACTGTTATGGTGCATACACACTGTCAGATTTAAAGGATGATTTAAACAATATCGACCATCGCTCGTGCTTGCAGGCCAACCTGGTCGATGTCGACGAGGTTAGCCTGGTTACTATAGGGACCCTCGTTATAGTAGTTGGGGGAATGGTGCATGTGCTGTATGTTCGATGACGATCATCCAGCACATGCAGAACAATCAGACAACGATATATGATCGTTGTCTGATCTGACCGTGTGTACGGTCCATTAGTGATGGAAAAATGTCACTTCCTGGTCTTTCAGCGGAGAATCAGGATGCTTGCTGCCCAGGCCCACCAGCTGTTGCTAGGTGGCAATCTCCCGAACACCAAAGTGTAAAGGTGCATACACACGTAACGATTTTTTGAACGATTTAACTATAACAATGTCGTTATCGTCCAATCGTTGAGAAATCGTTACATTTCTGAGTTATAACGATGAACGATTATCGTTCATGCGCGTTCCCGTTTGTAGTTCATTCTGACTGACCAACTGAACGATTTTCATTAAGGGAAGTTACAAAAATCGTTTGTAGTTCAAAAAATCGTTCATTACACTTTAAAAAATTTGACAGAACATCGTTGGTAACAAAATCGTTACGTGTGTATGCACCTTAAGTCATAGATGGCTCCTTTTTTGCTGCTTTCCACAAAGGACAGAAGGATAAAAAATATTATTTTTAATTTATAAATTTACTGTATGTTGTCTTATGACAGGTCCCTTACAGTCACAAAAGAAGAACCTGTTTCACAAAATTGTAAGCAAATACAAAAATAAAAAGGAGAAGCCAAGCATCTCGGATAAAGGTATTTTAATTTCTAATGACCTGTAAAGTAAAGTTCACCTCTTTTTTTTTTTTTCTTTTTTTTAGCAAGGAAACATAATTTTTCTTAATTTTTGTTACCTGCTCAGTCATTTCCTGTAGCTGAGCATACTGCATTGCTGCATATTGTGAGATCAGCATAGCCCCATAGTGTAGTGTGAATCCCATCCCTAATTAGATATTGGCTTTAATGGTAAATAACATCAATTTCCATCTTTTTATTATGAAGTTACACAGCCAGTAGGTTGTAACAAAGCATTAAGGGCTTGTACTGTTGAGCACTTTAGAAACACCAGTGTTATGTCCTATTAGCTGCGTTCACTATCTGGTGAATGTGGCTTAGCCGCCACTAATGAAGCACAGACCAATTGACATATGAGTATATAGACTGAACATAAAGCTATAGGACATGCTACATTCATGATCCGTCCAGCGTTCACACTTGCTTCTGTGTGAAAATTGTGCTTTTGTTTTCTCATTGTTAGAAGCGGGTTTGGTATGATTTACCCGAAAAATACAGACCTACAATTGTTATACCGTCAGCATAATACAGATCTATTGAAAAAGCTGAAGTATGAAATCCCTTCACACTGTATACAGACATTTCATTTACCGAACATATTTAAAACCCGATAATAGTTAAAATCCGAAATATATTATACCGACACGTTAAATTCCTGAAATGGCTGTTATCCCGCCATATGATAATACCTTAATCTTCAAAAAACCAAAAGTATAAAATACTGATTGTGGTTAAATACCGATGTTTGATATGCCGACTGTATACAATACCGACAAACTTATAATGCCGTCTATGTACAATACCGACAAAACAAAATTCTGGTTAATAAGCTATTTATTATCCCGCTCCATGTAATACCGACAAACTTATAATGCCGACTATCATTTTAGCAGAATTTTAAAATATAATTTTAGGGACTTAAAAATATGCTTACCCCCATTTTCATGTACCCCAAATTTGATAGGAATAGGTACTTAAAAAAATAAATAAGTAATCTAAGTGCTATTCTTCATCACTTCTTCATAGCCGCAAATATGCCCCTGCCGCGGCGGCTATTAGAAACCCTGACTTCCTTCAGCAGATAAACATGGGGATCCCCCATGTCTAGACATATTTAGGGGGGTCCCTGGAATATTTCCGGAAAATTCCCGTTTTTTGGTGATACCTTTCCGCCGGCTCCCATTTTTGTTGATTTCTATTTGAATACGGGGATAAAGCGGGCACGTGTTGTACCTGTAAAAAGCCTAAACAGCCCCAGGCTTGCCAGCCAGTGCTGGCTCCTAAAATTACGGGATAAAAATGCATAGGGTCTCCCTGTAATTTAGGAACCAGCACCTGGCTTAATGGGACCTGTCCTGGTTTTAAATATAGGGGGAAAAAAAGACGTGGGGTTCCCCCTATATTTAAGACCAGGACCAGACCCAACTGACCGGGGTGTGATGCCACAGCCCGGAGACCCAATCACCGGGGCTCCAGGTCCAAAGCATTAGCACCCCAAGTCGGTCAGCGCAAGCCGGTGATCTCGGGAAAGTCGGGGACCCCCCCAAAGAAGGGTCCCCCCCTCCCGAGCACCCCAGGCTTACGCTGAAGCCCGGGGCTCTTCCCCATACACCTGGAGCGGTGGGTATGGGGGTAATTGGGGGGCCAATAATATAAAACTATTTACAGTGGGACTACAGGTGCCAGCATGCCTGCCCTTTGGCACTTGTGGAACTACAAGTGCCAGCAGACGGGCGGCACCTGTACCCCCACTGTAAAATAAATAGTTCAAGAAAGCCCAAACACACATACCGTGACAAGTATAACTTTATTTCCTACCCCTACCCATTCACACATACTTACCTATACCAGATGTTTCTGTACTCTTCTCCAGTAGAATCCGTAATGACTGGCCCTGCAAAAAAGATTGCATACTCACCTATATCCTGGAGCTGGTCTCTGCAGTAATCCATGGACTTTGGGGAAAAAAAACAAAACAAGCTTACCAATCCACGCACCCGATATCAGTATGTGTGTTGCCACACATACTGATACCTCCCAAATGCCAGCTGACAGGACTGCACGGGCTTTGCACGTCCCGCCAGCCAGAGCCGTAACTAGACTTTTTGGTGCCCTGTGCCAGAAAGAGCATTGGCGCCCCCCTCATTTTTCAAAGGGACATAATGCACCCAAAAAAGGGCCATGGCTTCATGGGGAAGGGT
The DNA here is from genome assembly GCA_031769625.1 of Taudactylus pleione. Taxonomy (NCBI): domain Eukaryota; kingdom Metazoa; phylum Chordata; class Amphibia; order Anura; family Myobatrachidae; genus Taudactylus; species Taudactylus pleione. The sequence continues at coordinate 855,169 of JAUIMM010000264.1, read as the reverse complement.
CAGGGAAGAGATAGGAGAGGCCAGGAGATGCTGGGGATGTAATAAGAGGAAGCTACAAGCAAGAATGATTATAAACAGAAATTTGACAGGCCCAAACAGCGCCCCCTGACCTGTGGTGCCCTGTGCGAAGGCACCGGCCGCACTACCCTAGCTACGGCCCTGCCGCCAGCCAATCAGCGGCCGCGCTGACTGTAGAGCGGCCGCTTATTGTCTCCTGTTACTGACACGGGATATCATCTGTCCTCTTAATAATGTCGGTATTGTGTCCAGCAGTATTAAAACTAGCAGCATGCTAACCGTATACCTTAGAAGCATTGGGATAAACTGTGGATGCATGAAAAGCACCTGTACAGTATGTCATACCCCAACCAGAGCTTATTTATCTGCCTCACATATACATATTTTACACCACACCTTTAGAAGCTTTCTGTGAAATCACATTTTACAGAGAAATAGGGCATTCCTCTGGTGACCTTTTATGTCTCGTATAGGGAAACCTTAACAAAACCATTAGAAAACGCACCTTTTTCAAGATTCTACTTTTTGTAACGTTAAACAGTTTGTTATAGCCTGGTCATTTATCTAACATGTACTGAGAGGTCACCAGAGTATAGCGATTAAGGTTTTGTAGTTTATTTTAATTTCAAATGCATTATAAGGTTGTGAAAGCAATTGTATTTTAATTTTTCATGTTATTTGACCTATGACATTATATAGATAATATATACAGAAGTTTATATTTCTATTACGAGGGAGGGAGGAAGGTTGGGAGGTTTTCTTAATACACTATCTTGTTAGATTTGGCTGTACTGTTGGTCATGCTGTTGGATGTTCTGTGCTTCACTGTTGCTCCTTCACCATAAACGGGTTGCTGTGTATAATCTATTCTAAATGCACAACTTACATTTGTTTACACAAAACAGCCCACATGCATGCATACAGACTGATGGCCTAGCTGCAAGAAGGGGCATCCTAGCAATGCATTAAATTACAAATCCTGGGCCTCTGTTGAGATTGCTTCACTTGACCACATATAAAGGCAAAAGGCTGAAGGCACCAAGGATGGCCTTTTATTTTTTCTAGATGTGCTACCTATACTGATGACCCAAAGATCCCTTTTGTAACCAAGCACATCTGCTGTGATTTATCACTTACATACATGAGAGCTATAAATCCTTATATAAACAGTTTCAAGATATTGCCACATGAAAATATGTAAAATATATCATTGTATTTGGCAAGTAGTGATGCCATCCATATCTTTTATTAGGAAAGTAGAGATGTCACATGACAGTGAAGTTACAATGCATCTCGGTATGAGGATCACCTCACACAAGCCACTTGATTTAAAAAATAAATAAATATATATATATATATATATATATATATATATATATATATACTTTACAGAGGTTGTGTTTTTGTCTTTTAGCCATAACTGAAGACACGACCACAAATGATAGCTCAATGAGGGGCAGCTCCAGTTCTGTTCCTCACATTCCAGAACCTACAGCGATTCATGAACCTTTAGTTGGAAGTCAGAAGAGAAAAGCCAGAAAAACGAAGATTACACATCTAATTAGATCTATGGATTATCAGCCTTCAGTAGTTCCTCTTTTAGGTAAGACTGAGATCTGCTTTAGGAAAGGTTCTAAAATATTTCATATCCAAAGTTTTGGTAGTAAAATGACAATTTGTAATTCTAACCGAAAACAGGAAATGTTAGCTATGTAATTATTGTATATGTGGTAACTTTTGAACGGGTTGGGTACGGGATCCCTGCAGTCAGAATCCCGACGCTGGCATTCCGACAGGGTTAGAGCTATTTCACACATGCCGGTTTTGGCCGGCCAGGCAAGAACCGGGCGGCTCTTTTCAGGCACTCAGTGCCTTTCATAAGCAGCGGCTTTGAGACGCTTTTTATGTGAGGGGGTTTTTTTTGTCCTATTGGGCATGCGCAGCAGCAGCAGCGCTGCTGCAGAAGCCATTGTATGTGAAAGGAAACATTGGAGGAACACAGGAGTAACCTGTGTTGCACCCAAAGATGTTAACTCTTTGGTGCCCAGAATACTGCAGCTAGACCTATACCTGTCACAGTCCCCATGGATTCAAATAATTTTACAGGTAAGACAAAAATTTCCTTAATTAAAAGGTGAATCTTTTTTTTTTCTGTTCTTACGGACTAAATAACTGAAACTGTCACAACAAGATGTGGCTTGGTAGTGTTCTCTCTAGCTCCGGCGGGAGGCAGGGCGCCGGAGCTAGAGAGGGCATGCCCGTGCGCGCGCCCGAGAATGGGCGTGATAATCGGAAAAGGGGGCGTGTCTATTAGACGCGTCCCCTTTTCGTCACTCTTGGGGGCGTGCCCGGCACTTACAGACACGCCGGGCAGCCCCCAAGCCCTGCAGACAGGGAGAATAGATGCCGGGCGCATGCGCCCGGCGTCTATTCTCCGGCGGTGACCGGGTCACCGCATGTTTCTCCACCCGCGGGACACTGCGTCCCGCGGGTGAGAACGGCTCCCGCAGGCTGTGAGGGCAGGGCGCTTTTTGCCCTCCTCCTGGAGGGCAGGGTGCTTTTTGCCCTCCAGAAGGAGGGCAGGGAGCCACGCCCCGCTAAAACAGCCTAGTGGGAACGCTAGGCTTGGGACTTTGCAAACTGCCACACATCACATGCGGATTGCGTTTTAAACCAGGAAAGTTCCAGTTAGTGATTCTGGCTGGTTTGCTCTGAAAACTACATGTGTGGCTGTTTGCAAACCACACATAAAACTGGTGTATAGTAAATTTTCCCACTTGTGTTTATTTTCTTTATAGATGGAAACATTCCCCCAGATGGTTACCAGAATAGCTGCAGTATGGAGGGAACTTGCCGAGCAGAATTAACAATCTCTAGAGAAACCAGCTTTGAACAGAGTTGCAGTATTACCCAAGACATGCCGGCTGTATCTGCTTTCTTTAGCCTAGCTGCTCTGGCCGAGGTAGCCGCAATGGAAAATGTTCACAGGTTAGACGTCTGTTTTTACTCTACGATGCGAATTCTGAGTGATTACAGATCGCTATACCAACGCTAAAAATGTTTAAGTAGTTGAATGTTGTTCTGCTTATTGATTTATGTTTTCTCTAAATCATGGTTTCTCAACCTCTGGATCAAGTAACCTTTTATCAGCCAGATTCAAGGAATACTGCTATCTGTTAAACGATATGGATACTTCAGGCTAAACCACATTAGTAAGAATAGGTGGGCAGGATCAGTAGTGTAGCCCTACGGTGTTGAGCTGCTGATTGAATTAAATTGTGATTTAGCCATGAGTATCCATCCACTTCATATGTATCTCAAAATAAAATAAAAAAAACTTACACAAGGCAAACTAGTGTTTGTTTGCTATACATTTGTGTATATATAAGGTTATGAAAGCTTGTTCTAATTGTTTAATTATATAGAGTCAGCGAAGGCAAAATCTATTTAGATATGAGGAGCACCTCTGTTTCAAATTGAATATATAATAATAATAATGGGGGAGATGTATGAAGGGGACGACTATCATGCGGTAAATGCCTGGACCTGTTTTCCCTTTTTACCGCGGGGAAGCAGGTGCAGTCACCACCTGCATGTGTTAATAGTATGTTTGCCGAAGAGGGACAGTGGCCCTGATTCAGAGCCGGACGCTCTGACAGAGCGCTCGCTCTGAATCAGGGACGTCCTTCCTGATTTTAGAGCGGCCTCCTGGCCGCTCGCATAGCTGTGGGCGACCACCCACAGCTATAGCGAGCGGCCAAAAAGATGGTCACGATGGTCAAGACCATCGCGACCATCGGTCTTGCGACAAGACCCTTGTGGTAGGGTCTCGTCTGCCGCAAGCCCTGGAGTGCTTTCGGCTCTATCAGAGCCGAGAGCACTCCCACTGACATCACTTGTGATGTCAGTGGGGCCGGCCCCAGACGGTAGGCGTTCCCATGGTAACTCCTCCGTCTGGGCAGCCACGCCCCCGGCACGCCCACCAAAGGAGGCATGCTGTCACTCACCATCAACAGCACGTCCCCTTTGTAGCGAGACCCATAGCGACGGCTTGGCTGTCGCTATCCTTGTCTCGCGCATGCGCACGACGGAGACGGCTCCCTCGTGCGCATGCGCACTTGGCCCACATCGACCCGCTTGCGAGCGCTTAGCGCTCGCAAGCGGGCCTGAATTAGGCCCAGTGTTTAAATACCTGGTTGCCGAAGTGCACGCTCCCTCTTTCGGTTTCTGGCCGGCGCTTGTCGTGCACATGCGTCAGTTAGAAATTCCCCGGCGGCACATGCAATGTTATTGAACACAAAAAAAAAAACTTTTGTTCTTTGAATACACAATCAGGGACGTACAATGCATGCGGCAACGCCAGCTGCAGCTGTCAGTACCACTGATCGCCTGTCTCCTAACCATACAAATGTAGAGTAGGGAAGTTTATTTTATTTCTAAATAGAGCTTACCTCTTTAATATGTTGGCCAGTATACCCGTTGTGCCACAGGATGAGGCGGGGTGGCGTCATGAAGGCAGATGACTGAGAACCGGTAATATACGGAAGTTTGAGGGGAACGCCTGTGCTTCGGTCCGGGGCAGTCCTAGCAGCCGGTGAAGCATGTTTCTTGCCGGAGCTCATTGGCCAAGTACAAGTAAAGAAGGCCGCGGCGTGGAGCTGTCCAGAGTGCACAGGCGTGCATCAGTAAAGTTGATGATGCGCGGGCCAGAATGCAGTGTGGCGGGGAGTCTGGAGAGATTTGTGAGGATGTAAGGGCATTAATTGTGGCTCTGGTTGAAAGCATGTTAAATATATGTATACTATGAATTATAAGAGTCCCAGAACAGAGGGTTGAGCAGGATTTACTATTTGAAGAGTAAAAAAGGGTAGACGTTTTCCCGTTCACAAGTTAATGAAAAAAATCGTCACTAATGAGCGGCAGAACCTTGATAAGAGACAGGGCAACCTGAACCGTGTTGAAAGTATATATCCTATAAGAGATGATTTGCTTAAATGGTGTGCACTACCGAAGGTGGATGCTGCTATTGTAGCGTTAATGACAAGAACTACTATTCCTTTAGAGAATGGTGCTATTTTAAGGATACCATGGATAAAAGAATTGAAAATTTGTTTAAAGATACAGCATTAGAAGTATCTAATTTTTTTTTTAAGTCTGGTATAGCTATAGCCTCTGTTTCCAGATCATTAAGACTCTGGAGTTCATCCTTGCATGCAGATATTGAAGAGAAGATTGCAAGGCAATATCTTGTAAGAAATTTAGAGATTATGCAAAAAGTTATTGAATACCTTTTGTGAGGCCTCTTTGGATGTTGTATCTTATGCAGCAAGGTCTGTGGCTGCTGGAGTCGTAGCTAGAAGAGCGTTATGGTTGCGATCTTATATGGCTGATGCAAATTCAAAAAGAAGATTGGCAACGTTACCGTATGAGAGTTCTTTCCTTTTCGGGAGCAAATTAGATTCCCTTATACAAAGGATGACGGGTGGTAAATCTTACAGACTACCACAGGATAGGAGAAACAGGTATCCGTTTCCCTCATTAGAAGATATTCTTCAGGGATGACAATCCTTTCAGCAGAATTTTAGAATAGGTAATTCAAGACAGCAGTGCCTACAAGGCCCCAGGGGACCAGCAGTCGGAGGAAGATTGTCTCAGTTTACAAGCACATGGACTCAAAGTATTCAGGACAGATGGGTTTTGGAGATAATATCCACAGGATACAGAATAGTGTTCAGAGAAGGACCAGAAAGAGACAAATTTGTACAGTCCAGGATGACAGTTGAGAGACTGGAAAAGATCGCTATGGCAGAAAATTAAAATAAACTAATCCGAATTCGAGCAATAAAGCCAGTACCCATTATGGAAAGGAAAACCGTTTTTTACTCCGTTTTTTTATATAGGGAGACTGACCCAAAACCTCCTGAGACCAAACCACTTCAGCAGAGCACCGATAATGGACTCTGAGCATCTTGTATGCACGAGGAGGGTAGGAGGAGCGACCCAGACATAGGAAAACTTTTGATGGGTCGGGGGAGGAGCTGCCGGAGGAGAGCCTACCTCACCTAAGCTGCATCAACCAGCCGGGTACGCTGGCCTCATAGCAGCAGAAGCTTCTGCTGCCGATCCCAGGCATCGGACGATAAGGCCCCGGTGGTCTAGTGAGGGGAGCGGATGGCCCCGGCCCTCACTGCAGCGGCTTCCAGTGCGTCTCCAGCACATGAAGCAAGGACTGCCACGCTCGATTCCCTGTAAGTGAGGAATCGCCTTACCTGACCTCTCCGTGTGTCCGGTTGCAGTCCGGGCCCCAGCATCGCTGCTAGCAAGCTCTGCCGTAGCCCGCTGAAATCACCATTACTGGTGTTGTGGCCCGACAGAGGTAGACTGAGTCGCAGTGCATGCGTCTTAATGCAGACGCTCAGCACTGCTAACTCAAAAACATAGAAATAAAATAAAAGCTTGGGACTGCCTTAGCAGTCCCCTGTTACAAAGGTGCATCTGAATCCTGCCGCAGCAAACAAACAACTGAATGCCTGGGAGCGGTTTATATGTGAAGGAGGACCATGAGGCATCCTGGGAGCTGAAAGCTTAACTGTGTGGTGCCTGGATCACTACAAACCCATTATCCCCATGGTATCCCTGGGGATCCCTATGGACCCTGAAGAAGAAAAAAGGGCTTTCAAAGCAAGTAGTACAGATTATACTACAAGCAAGAAAGGAGAATTCTTCAGATTTATTATAGGATTTGGAAAACCTTTTATCCCTTTTGTAGGAAATGTAGCTGAAGCAATGACAAGACATACTTCGAATATTACAGTTCCTATATGAAGGCTTTATCAAAGGCCTAGCAGTTTCAACAATTAAAGTACAAATATCAGCCCTCAGTGCACTTCTGGATAAAAAATTAGCAGAAGAGGAGTTGGTGAAGAGATTCTGTCAAGCAATCGAGAGGATACATCCACAGATAAAATCCTTCATAGCTCCATGAGATCTAAATTTGGTCCTGAACCAATAAAAGAAGTTTCCTTAAAGCATCTAACCTGGAAAGTGGTCTTCTTGATTGCAATACCATCAGCAAAGAGAGTAAGCGAACTACAGGCCTTTATGGTCAGAGGAACCATAACTGAATATTAAGCCAGACAGTGTTTTATTAAGGATAAATCCAAAATTTGTACCAAAGGTAGCCTCATCCTTCCATCTCAATCAAGACATTGTACTACCAGCCTTTTTCGCACAGCCAGAGGATGACACACAGAGAGAGAGAGAGAGAGAGAAGACCGGGTCATAGTCCCACAAAACAGAGCATTGCAAGATCAATAAGAGCGGTTATTGACTTTGCCAATGGGATAGAAAGTCTCAAGGCACCTGTCATCATTAGAGCACACTCAACTAGGGCAGTAGCCACTTCTTGGGCAAGGAAGGCGGAAGCATCAATATTTACTAGTCATTATACATTGGATCTGTCAGAGGCTTATTTTGGAGATAAAGCCCTCAGAGAGGCACATAAATAAACTACATTTGTTATGCAGAATCTTGAAGTCTTATTGTTATTGCCCACCCTGAGCTTTAGTATGTCCCAAGATGAGGATGTCATGGAGGATCGAAGAAGTAAACATATGATTATACTCGCCAATAATTCTGTTTCTTCATTTCAGTGTTAGTGTGACATTGCTCATTCATTGGACTTGTGTGTATTCTCTTGCTAGCTTTGTGCAATCACTGTACAGTCACTGGTAGTTTCTGCACCTCTCCTGTTTCGTGGTTGTAAAATTCTAACTGTCACTTCAGTCTTTAAACCCCCCAGAAATTATTCAGAATTGACAAAGTAATGATTATGGTACTGGTCTCAAATTTAATTTTCTGTTACATCATCTACAGACACCATCCTCTTAAAGTGTGGCTTTTTTTAACCAAATTATTCTTTGTTTCTCCAGGAGTCCTAGATCCTCCCACTCAAGAGATGGTCAGAAGAAAGAAGTGCCCCAGGCAGCTGTGCTCATTTCCTGTGCAGACCAGTGAAGCTTCACATTATGACTTTTAACTCCATATTTTAATCTACGCGTTGAGCCTTACGTAGCAAGGCAGAATAAATCCATGATATGGCCAGAAATGAGTTTCACTTTGAAGCTAAAAGCTTGGGCTTTGTCCTTAGAGTTCGATTTGTTCTAGGCCTACTAATGGAAAGAGATGATGTGATCATGTTATCTACAATGGCTTAAATTGGGGTGAAGTGTAAAAGATAAGAAGTCATCTGCGGCCTAATAGAACAGATCTTTGAAGCAGAGTGTGATACTAGTTTCGTATTATGGTTATTTAAAAAAAAAACTGATGCACTGCACTAGTTAATAGATTATCCTTGGTAATTTTGTAAGTAAGATTTAAGTTCCAAAAATGGTTTATAAAATAGTTTATGGTTACATTTATATTGAGACTAAGTTTAAGGGATGTTCCAGGAAGACCTAAATTGTAGGCTCAGGTGTACCATTGTTAGGGGTATTGTGTGTCTTTTCCGCCACCCTCGTCTTTTGCACTTCTGTAGTTTTATGTAGATAAACCGATTCTGCTTGATAGCCTAAGCAGCATGCTAAGTGCCATAAACACAGGCTTTCTAATGACTACTTCATTTCAACTCGAGGAGGAATGTTAATGCACAGACAGCAAGTGGAATAGTGGTTCTCTGCTATGTTGATAAACCGTTTCTAATATGCATGTTTTACCCACTGAATCGTAAGCCTTAGTAGATATTGATTAGCTCTGTCCATATGGCAACAACTTTTTTTTTTTCTTTTAAAAAGAAATAGGACCTGTTCCTATGCAAGAACATTTTATACCAATGTAAAAATGTCCAGGTTTTAACAGAAGATAAAGATTTTTAATTACACAGTATATAATTGGGCAGACTCCTGGATGCACCTTTCTTTCTGACATAAACATAAGTCAGAAAGTGCTGAGGAAGTCTGAATCAAACTCCCAAGTTTTAGTATCACTAAATATTTTATGTATATATTTATGAATATTGCCAAATACTGTTTTACGTAGGTGCAATTGAAGCTAGAGTTTCAGTTGAAATCCTTTTATTTAGAAACGTATTAAAACTAGAGATGAGTGGGTTTGGATTTCCACACCAAGTTCGGATTTTTCCCACAAAAAAAGGACTCAGAGGCAAAACGTCATTTTTCATGGACAAACATCATCATTCCTGGACTTCTGTCTAGGAATGATGATGTTTGTCCATGAAAAATGACGTTTTGCCTCTTTCTGAGTCCCGTTTTTTTGCGGGAAAAATCCGAACTTGGTGTGGAAATCCGAACTAATCCGAACCCGCTCATCTCTAATTAAAACTGACATGTTAATGCTACAAAATACTTGGGCAACAATTTTATTGTCCTTGTTTAATGGCTGCATATTACATAGCTGTCAGATGGATACTGTTCCTAGTTGCTGACTGATGCATGTGGATCAGGGATAGCTACTGTCCTGGTCACTCCAGGGAAACAAAAGATTAGCTATGTTCTTGCACTGCATGTTCACCCACATCAGCGTTAGGAAGTGGAGAGCAGTATTTGTTCTTGTACCATTCATCTTTTTATAGCTTACTGTATAGAAAGTAAGTAGTTACACAAACAATTTGACTTTAGGTTGCAATATAGAGTAAAAGTCTTCTTACAACGTAAAGTATTCACATGAAGGTATTCAGATGTAGCTAGTTCATGATTATACCATATTCTGCAGTGACTGGAGAAAGTAAAGAGATCTTGGTCAGCCTGAGCAGCTTGCATTGATAAAAGCAATAAAGGTTGAGTTGACCTGTTGAAAACAACTGTATGTAGACTTGATATTAGGCCGTACTTATTTGATGGTATTCTGTGGTTTTCATGTAGCTAAAAAGACCAGATAAATCTATTTGCTGGCATGAGAATTAAATTCCCAACTTTTGGAGGCCTCTGAGTCTGTTATTTTATAACAGATACATGTGAATACTTTACTTTTTAAAGAGGACATTTCTTGTATTTTATTTACAATGGAGAGCTTTCTCAGACCCATCTGTCTCACCTAACCCTAGTGGTTGCTAAATTGTACATGTTATAAAATAGAAAACCACTCCATTAAGAATGGTGGTTACTTATTTTTACTTATTTATACTTTACGCAAGCAACATATATATTTTCTGAAATCCATGTAGAAAATATTTAACCCACAACATTGAAATGCTCTTATCTACACTCATGGATAAAATGTGATTAATGGATGAAGTGAATTAATTACAAAAAAAAAAATGTTTAACCACTGGCTACATACTATGTAGCAAAAGCCTTTGTACAGTTAGTTCTGTTAACTAGTTTGAGTGGTGTGATGTATTGCCTTGTTAGTTATACCATGATTTTAAGAATAGTATACAAAGAATTGGGGTACTTTTTACAGCAATAAACAGCTCTGCCTTTTTATAATAATTTAATAAAAAAATTAGCTTTAAGTCAGAAAAAAATTACTCTTAGTAACCTTTGCCTTTGATTCTATCACCTGTCCACTATATTCCACAAGATGAATGTTCAGTCTCTTTTGTAAAAGGTTGTTCTCTGCTCCCATCTCAATTTTAGCGGAACCTCAAAAACACATGCTTGGAATGTTCATAAAGTGAACTGTGATGACTGAAATTTTGTAGTCACTTAGCATTTATAACAGATACAAGAAGGAATTCTGTAAGCTGACATGTCAAGTGTTGAAGCCAATGAATGCAGTGAAAGCAGTCCAGTTATTGTGTAAATTAAACAGTGTAGATACTTACCGAGGTCTCTCTTATCTATCAGATACCTATATTTAGACAAACTATTTAAGTGTTGTTGCTGGTTATACTTGTGTAAATATTTTTTCTGCAGCCAGTATTCTTCCAGCTGATGCAATAGTGCGGTGATAGATTTTTTTTTCTTTGTAAAGGCTATTTTTGGGAAAGCGATCATTTGCACCAATACATAAGAAGAATATTTTAAAATAATATAGCATCCACACTGCTATTTAGCACTAAGTGTTAGATCGGTGTGTCATTATTTGAGGTTTGACACTTCTTGAATTCTAATTAGCTAAAAGCCCAAATTATATTAGTTTACAATTCTAGTTTGGCCATGCACCTTAACAATGGTACAAAATGTATTCCTGTTTTCTGTAGATAGATCTATTTTTGTCGAATTGCCCCAGATAACATTTCAATATTGCTCCTAGATATTTCTCTATGACTATGGTACCTTTTTAAAAGGAAATAAAATGATCCTTATTTTATATGTGAATTACCGAGTTACTAAACCTAAGTGGCTTTCCCTTAGAGTAGTGTAGTGACTGTTTTCTGAAACTTTTGTAGATAATGCTTAATTTTTAAGCTGCTAGGCACTAAGAGTAGCAGAAATCCTGCAAAGCTTTAGTTAGTTTTTAAGATATATGCCATTGTTGGCTCTGAATAAGTGATTTTCAGTAGTTCTATTGCTAATGCACTGAATCTTTTAGGCAAATAATTGGTATAATCAGGTAACAATTTATTAGCACAAACTCATAACATTTCACACCCACATTTCCTGCTTTGTATATTTGTATACATAGAGCATATCCCAGTCTTACACTTTAACCCAGAGCTGGCCTGGGACTGTAGGATTTCCATGCATTTCTTAGACTCCCTTGCACCTCTCATCTACCAACAAAGCACCAATGCATCATTTTAGGGAGATCTTATACCCGAGTACAAAGTCCAGGGTAGTTGTCCTCATTCTGTAGGCATCAAAATGCACAGGGCTCGTTTAAAAGAAGCCACATTATTACCATAATGGCGATATGATCATTTTCACAGCAATGTTATTAAGCACTGTAATTAAAATGCCTCTTGAGAAATATTTGCACCTTAGAACTCTTCGAAAACCAAAATAGAAAACCCATCTGCATTGTTGCAATATTTTTACTGTAGTTTACTAAACCAGTCAAAAACATCTATTTTTCTGCACATCCATGTTTCAGAAATCATTAATTTCTAGATTTGAACCTTTAAGTAACCTGTCCTGTTCGAACCCTTTGTTTAAGTATAAAGAATAGAAAAAATGTGGTGTCTCGGTAGCATCAAACATATTATAAATTATGCAGTGTTCCCGTAATTTTCTGCTTATTATGTTTGATTTACCTCTGTCCTTTTCTCTGCTGGGGTTTGTGCCATAAAACACAGTGTACCAGAGTTTCCAAAAAGATTAGTTGAAACAGGTTCTCATTTGAATATTTCCAGTTACGAGACCAAATGTATTCAGCGTAAACATTTTGTGTTTGACAATGTATCCATCCCAATGATGTGCTCCGAAATTGAATTTATATTTATTAAATAACAATGAACTAATGTTTTTTTACAGCTGTGATCTTATTTTGTTCCCAGTCAAGCTCTGTGTAGATTTCTTAAAACGTAAAATATTTGAGCTGGTAATAAAATGTCTAAATATCTGTATAACACACCTGCAACTTGTTTTATTTGGGTTTGTTTTATATACGTTGTGGTAAAATCTATTGTTTATTATGTTAGAATTATTATTTTATTAACTAAGTGGTACGGCGTATGTTACATTTGCATAGTGTATTATCACTTATACACACTGACATATTGGGGCTCATGTGAGACGTACTTCTGTTTTTTATTGCGTTTTGGGGTATTTTTGTGTAAAATACATGATTCCATTCTGCTCATATGCACCAAAATGCGTAAATTTTAAACCATATACAATATATGCTGTTGCATCTTACACTAACTAACCATATATTGAAAGGCGTAACGGGACTGGGAAGGGGCAAGGGTTAGTCTTGTACAGTACGGGGTAGGATGTCTTCACGTGATTGTGACTGATGTAGACTTTGCATACACATCAGACAGGAAGCCTACCTCTTGTGGGTGCTGGAAGACTGCTTCAACGAAACCTAATGGTGATGTTGAATATCAGCATGTCTAGCGCTTCTGATTGGCTGATGTGGATCATATATGAAGTCGCTGATGTCTATATGCATTACTCAGTTGCTATTTTCAGTGGGTGTATGGCAGCAAACATGATTTGACTTTCAAATGGAAAACAGATGTTTGTATTTTTAATACATTTTTGTTTTGTTTTGTCTTTTAATTATGTTTTATAGGTAAATGCATTTTGCATTTATTAACTGTTAAACCCCCTCTCCTGTATATGACCAGGCATTAAATTATTAGATTGGGCACAAATGGTGTAAAGTGACTATTGCATTTACTGCTCATACTGAAACCAAATTTCTGCTTGCTTTGTTATATCTAAGCTCTGTGGAGTGTAAGCATACACACTTTTGTTACTCCTGATCTAAACCTGCCACATTGCTAGTGATGTACAGCTGGATGTATTTTGATGTGTCCAACTGAACATGTGCATGTAAATGTACTTTTTCATGCATGCATGTTTTCCTGCTTACATTTGGCCCAAATGCGTCCATCTCTACATGAGCCCTATTGTGGGTAGCTTGTGGTGGCATAATGTATGGGAATCCTCATAACTTAGGACTACCCAGCATCAGACCTGCACAATGATAAATTCAAATAATGACTTTTTTTTGAATAGTCACTAGGTCCTCTGATATCTATTATTTTAATAAATAGTGCCTTGTGCTCTTTGTAGTTGGCAAAAAATTAGGTTCCCTAGTAACCCTGTTCACTAGACAGAGTGTTTTATTTAAAGTGATGTTTAGGCTTCCTTAGGCACCCCCCACACAGAAGAAAACCTATGAGGTATAAAAAAAACCAGGCCCAAGAATGAGCACTCCACTCTGACAGGTTGATCTGCCTTCCAAGCCAACTGCACTATGCTCTCTCCCAGGCTGGCTCCCTGTATACTTAACTGTGCAGGCTGGTGGAAACCTGCCCTGAGGGAGCATAGCGCACTGAATAAAATGCTCTCCCCTGGGCGATCAAGGCTCTAAGCTTTGTATAAGCAAGCAAAAAAAAAAAAATCTCATAGAATTTGGTGACAGTTCTGTTTTGGAACACTTTTGAAGAGTCAGAGAAAAGAAAGTTTAATTTTAAACATTTTCTAACAGTTAAGGGCTTAAAGTATTCATCTTTGTATCAAATGCTAGCTAATACTGAATAACAGCTCGAAGAAAGTACTGTCAAAAAGGCTCATATGGTTACTGTATTTCACTATCGTAATTCAAAATGTGGCTCAGCTTTTTAAATGTAGTTCTTTATATAAGGTTTCTAATATCAAAGTTATATTACTTAGCATAAAGCAACAGTTCAAGTGTGTGCCCATGTGAAACTGATTGCCTATTCTCTTGTGCAATCTTGTTAACCACACTAAAGCTTTGTAGACTATGCTTCCAGCAGTCACACTGCTTTCTCCTGCAACACTGGAATTATGTAGTATTGTCCGTCAACAATACTGTACTTTAATTATGCAAATACTAACATACTCGCAGTGATCTTTGGTTTACAAATGAAGATTGCATATGTGTACTTTTATTTTTCTCTTTTATTCGACTGTACTACTCTGACTAGTTACCAACTATATGTAATTCAGCTACCTCTTTTACCACATACTTATGTTTGACTTCTGACTGCTTTGAGTACCCTCTATTAAATGTTTCTGGAGTCTGGTTTCACTTGTTTGTTCGTGTTTTCATCTACTGTATACACAATTGTAGCTGAAATACACTATTTTATGCAATCTGTATTAAAGCACACAGCGAATAAGTACAAACTGGACACAATAAAGGATGGTACATAATAGGAAATTGAAAGAAATCACATACAATCTCCAATGTTAACTTAGAAAATGGTAAGACAGAGGGCCTGATTCAGCAAGGAACGCAGTTGCTAATACGCATGCAATCAGCCGATTGTTGCGGAGTCGCAGTCCTGCTAAATATTACGGATGTGTGTAAGGTAAAGTAGGCGTCCTTATATTGTGCTGAGATTGCATTGCGATCGCAATGGATTAGCATACTCTCGCAGTGAGACATTGTGTGTAATCGCTATTCCATTCACATCTGTGTTCCTTGCTGAATCAGGCATAGTGCTCCGACACTGTGTGTAGCTATTAAATACAAACATTGCAATAAAAGGCAGTAAAGGGGATATAAGGGAGGGAAATAACAAGAATAAGGATGGAGAAATGGGGATGCAAGTGGGATAAAGGGATGGGTATCCTACCACAGATGTCAGGGGGAATGCTGAAAGGGAATGACTATTACAATGAGAGAAATTGTCAGCGCTGAAGAGGGTCCTGAGGGAGACAGAAGAGGGCAGCTATATACAACTAGGGGAGAAGATTGCTAATGAGGAAAGTGGTACAGAGATCAGGGAAATGGGGAAGAATGATCATTAAGAGGATGCTGAAGATGGGATTTGTAATCTTGAAATTCTTTAAATCTCAACTTGTCATAATACTATATGGCAGGGAAATCTGAGTTATTCAGCAAAGCTCAGGAGGTTAGATCTTCCATTACATAGAATTCAATCCTCTGGAAGCACAGAGATGGACGGTAGAGAAGGGGATCTCCATAATGTGTTGTTCATTAGGTGTCTGAGCAAAGATCATTTAAACTGAGTAAGGGTATATCCATAAGGTTGAGAAGCCAAACTGTTTGGTAAAGGGTGCCCGGGGAACCTAGTAATAAGTTCAGAGTGTCTTCTAATAGTTTGCCGTAAACCAACCACCAAAGAGCATTGCCACCAGATATACCTGGTGCCTAGCCACACAGCCAGCAGAAATGAGAGCGATTCAGAAACAGTTTAAGAAGAGCAGGACATCTGGACCATCGAGAAAACAGCGAATTATAATTTACCGATCATTTCATGTCTTCGAAATACTTCATGGCAGCCATTGCTCTGATATTACATCCCTTTCCCTTAAAATTAGGAAGTTTTTTCCCCTTTAGGGTCTGCCCACTTCAAGTATACAGTATAGGTCCCCTGTCCCTCAGTATTTTGAGTGTCTCCTCAACTTTAGTGAAAAAAACACATTAGGGACTGTAAATTATAGGCTGCCATGATGTATTTAGAAGAAATTTAATTATTGGTAAATTATAATTTGATGTTTTCTTCCTACTTCATGGCAGCCATTTCTCTGAGATATATCAAAGCATAAATATATGGGAGGGAAATGAATAGTCAACAGCAACTAGTCATGCTTAAATGACTGAATTTATTCAAGCCACTGCACCGCTGAGGACATGACTCCCAAAGTGGTTCTGACACATCCAAAGCATAATGCCTTGAGAAGGTATGAATAGATGACCAGGTAGCTGCTGCACATATATCTTTCACAGATACTTCAGCTTTCTTTGCCTATGAAGCTGCCATTGCCCTGGTCTAGTGTGCCTTCAGAGTTTCTGGATCGCTTCACCCATTTTCTTCATAGACAAATGTAATCAATTGTTCCATCTTGCGATAGTCTGTTTCGTGGGTGCCCCACCTTTTCTTGCACCTGTGTGCAGGACAAATAAATGCTTAGACTTCTGATCTAAAATATGGATTTGTCTTATTTATTAACAGTTTCTTATATAGCGCAGCAAATTCCGTTGCGCTTTACAATTTGAATCAAGATTAACATACTGGGTTGTAAAAGACATACATATATGACATACATAAGGGTAAGAGGGCCCTGCTTACAATCTACAGTCTTCTTTCTCATTTCTTGGTTGCTGAAAAAATGAGGGCAAAGTAACTTCTTTGTTTAGATGAAATGTTGATACCAATTTTGGCAAGAAACTTGGATTTGTCCTGAAGACAACCTTATCTGGTAGGATATGTAAATAAGGCTCTTCTGCCCATAATGCTTGAAATTCACCAATTCTTCTTAGTGAAGTGATAGTGGTTAGGAAGACCACTTTCCAAGTTAGTAGCTTTATTGGAATGTTTCGGACAGAGTCACCATTACGGCATTCCTGTCCAACGTCATTCCCACCTATCCACGTGGACACAGTCAATAAACTCCATCTAATGAAAAATTTAATTATAAAACAGACCATGTATATAAGAAATAATCGCAATTTAATAAGAAATTAGGAAACAAACAATTGTAATCAAAAGAAAAAATATTGAATAAGAAATAATGGAAACGTCCACTTACAAATAAATATGTAGTCAAAAAGCTCTTGGATTCACAGATAATCACATGTAATAACAATATTGGATCAGAACCTCTATGTACCCCTGCCTGTACCTTCTAAAATCCTTCCTATAAACCTCTAAGGATGACGCTAATTTGCGTACGCTGTCACACCATAAATAAAGACTTAGACATAGAACCTGTGGTTCCAAAGCACAAGTGATATTCAGGTAAAAGTTCAGACAGTTACACGCAATTGATCAAGACACAATTTAGGCGCAAAAGTAAATCATACAGACCACAAGTACAGTATACGTACGCAGGCGCTTCTGGACCCAGAGATAGGCTTCAGCAAGAGACCCCTCGTCATTCAGCACAAAGACTCCCAAATAGTGTCCGTGCACCCATACTTATACCCCCCCAGTATAAACAAGACAAAAGGTATGTCTGTTGCTGATGTCATTGGTTCTCAGAGGTGAAGCATCTGTTACAGTGCATCTAACAGGCTGGTTTAAACAGACTTTCCCTGCCTCTAACCGCTAGGAGGGGTCTTCCTCCTCACGCCTTCTTCAGCATCCTAACAGTTGAATCTAAAATATACATTTTGGTTGCTTGTAGGTTCTGCGGTCCATAACTCGAGAATGCATAATACGATCTCCTCACCGATAGCACCGGGAAACTGTGGAAAGAGTATGCATCAGAACAACTCCAAGTATGATGTGTTTATCTTGTATAATTCCTTAGTTAACAAATATCTTTATTTCTTAGCATTTAAACTAACTGAACCTTCTTGAATCATACACTTTAAAGCTTATTGAACCTTATGTATGAATATGAAATGTGTGGGTAATCAGGGTTTGGTATAAGGACATATTTAATGTGTGTATGAAAATGCATTTGTCTCTAACTGAGTGAACATTTTAGCAGTGTGGCATGCTGGGTTAGATAGCTCTACATGTCCTGTCAGCAGCCCCCCCCCCCCACCTTTCCTGTGTTCAAAGGGAAAACACCTCTGTTGGTCTCTTGCGTGAAAATGCAAATTACAAGAGACATTCTAGCCAGACCACCCGTAGTGAGCAAACACTATGCTGGAAACTTATCTACACAATGCCAGTTGTCACCTGGCCACTTGCTTATCAATACTATAAAGCCATTTCTGGAATATATCCTTTATAATACGTAAAGTAATGAAATAGGCTTTTAGTGAATCACCGTAACATATGATAATGGTCACAGATGCATTCATATGATGCTAATGGTATTATCGCCACATGTACTAAAATGTGAGTTTATCTAAAATGGCGCTTAGGCAGCCATTTCGCAAAATGGCGTCTTGTGGCCAGTCGCAAGATGGTGTCGCTGCGATTCAATTTTAAACTGAACTTGTCTCAGCCAATTATTCAGCTTCGACAGTAATTAGATTTATAACAAAGTATGACAATTTAAGATATTTAAAAGCACAATGTTAATTCTCCAATGGAGATGGGTACCCATACACAAAATTGGACCAAAAAATAGTAATTTAAAAAAGATATTGTGTGGGTACCCATCTCCTTTGGAGAAGTAACATTGTGTTTTTAAATATAACTCTTTAATTGTCATACTTTGTTACAAATCTAATTACTTGTGATTATCTGTGGATCCAAGAGCTGTTTAACTATATATTTGTATGAGTTATATTGTCTAAGTGGATGTTTCTATTATTTAATATTTTTTTCTTTTGATTACAATTTTTTTATTCTTTTTTGTGTTTCCTAATTTATTAAATTGTGATTTATTATTATTTCTTATGTACATGGTCTCTGTTTTATCATTTAATTTAGCATTATCTGGAGTTTGACTGAGCGCTGTTGTTCAACATACCCTAGCTTTTTTTTTCCAATAGGTAGTGGAAGCCACCCTACAGCAGTTGCTGGTCATTTGAAGTCATATTTTTTTTTGTTTGCCCAACGCTTGGGTGAATTATTTTAGTCCATGTAATATTAGTATTCATTTTATACAATATATTGTGTATAATATTTATATCTTCTATATAAAATTCATTGGTCTGTATGTTTGTCCATTTATGCATTTGGTCACCCCTGCACCGTTTGGGATGAAAGCAACGCATGGTGGACCAGTTGGATCCTGGCCTGGTTTTTAGGGGGGGGTTAGGGTCCCATGTTGGATCTCCCGTTGGTGTACACTGGGCAGAACTTTGACCCAGGGATCCTGTTCTGGGCCTTCCACTGGATGGATTTGGAAGAAAACTTCACAGAATGGTAACATTGGATCCCAGAAGACATACTAGGGTGTTGACGTTCCGGTGTGACCTCCCGTTGGTGTGCGCTGGGCAGAACTTTGACCCGGAAAGCCTTTTCTGGCCCTTTCACTGGATGGATTTGGATGAAAACTTCATAGATTGGTGGCAATTGGTCTGGATGCCTAACTTAGTAATTTGAAGATTTAAACCTGAGCAACGGTGAGTACTACAGATAGTTTAATATTTGTTGTGTGCAAATATAAAAATAATGATTAAAACATTGTCAATATTTGAATAATATTTACTGTATTTGGGTGATTGAGCACTGTATAGTGTTTATCTCTATTGAGAACAAGTAGAGATTCATTCAGGCCTTAATGGACCTGACCGAATAGAACAGGGATTCTCAACCACTGTCCCCAAGGCACAAAAACAGTCCAGGTTTTAAGGATAGCCATAGTTGAGCACAGGTGACTTAATTAGAACCTTAGTTATTTTAATTTAACCATCTGTGCTGAAGCATGGATATCACCAAAACCAGGACTGTTAGTTTGCCTTCTTACCGTCGTTGGGAATCACTGTAATAAATGGAGAATAGAAGTCTCTATTTCAAGGGTGGCCAACCAGTCAGGAAAAGAGCACAAAAATATCTAGGTATGTCAAAGAGCTGAGATCATGCTCTCGCCGAAGGCGCACGTGCTAAAAGGGATGTGGCCAGCTAGGCCACGCCCCTCGTATGATGTTTGCAGGAGCATGTAAAAGCCCATGCACACAATCACTGTGGAGGTATTATAGGGAAAGAAAAAGCCAGAACAATATAAAAAACATTGAAAAAAACAGATCCACATAACACACTGAAAAAAATACATACACAAATAATACACTGAAAAATGCACATCCACGTAAAATATACTTAAAAAGCTACATCCACAAAAAACACATTGAAATAATAAAAAAAACTGATTCACATAATACATTCCACCCCCCCTGGTGTCACTCCAGTCCAGGGGTGTATTTACAATGGGTGCAGAGTGTGTGGTGCACACGTGCCCTTGGATCCAGGGAGGCCGACACCGTACACCCTTCACCCTTAATTTGTTATACTTGCCTTTCCGCTGATTGCAGTGCCGGACTGGAGCTGCAGAGCATGCAAAAAATCACTGGGAATATGGCGGCAGCCATTTTCCTGGTGACTCGCACACGTCCAGAAAAGATGTCCCTGGGAAAAAGGCGCAGGTGCCATTTTCCCAGAGACCCACGCTCCGCCTCCTATTTGCGCTGTGACATCACCACATCACCCATACTTGCCTCCAGGGTGGAGCAGACTGCTGCAATAAAAGACGAGCCTCCTCTGAACAGCTGTGCTCCTATCAGAGGAGGCAGTCAGGGGAACCACATCAGAACAATGGAAGAGCTGCATGTGGCTCAAGAGCCACAGGTTAGCCACCACTGCTCTATTGTAAATGCAGCGGTCCCAAAGTTTTCATGAAAAAGGAAGACATTTGTTACCAACCTCCCATTATATGTAGTGCAGTGTTTAGTAATTTTTTTCATTGTATATCGCAGCGAGGATAATAATTATTTACATGATTATCCCCACTATGTTCTAAATGTAACTCCCTGTAAGTTACATCCCCGGTGGTATCGAAGTGAAAGACGACTCTAGGGGAATCTGACAATGCACTATGTCAGATTTGGGAGGAGGACAGAGGCTACAGGAATGCCTCCATAGGCATAAAGCAGTTTACGCCATCTAAGGATGGCATAAACCGAAAGGGACCAAACTCCAATAAGCTACGACATTAATGGGGACTGCAGTCCTAAAGTGGAGATTTCTGTGAATTAAATTTCTGTGCATTAGGCTGTTAGTAAATAGCGGTGATACATAAGATTATGCAAAAACTATAGTTTCTTCTTCGGGTTCCATAGGGTCCACAGGATCTACCTTGGGGTGTGTAGTTGGATCGCATCCAATGCACAAAATGGCAACGCTTTGAAGCTCCCAGCATGCACTTGTCCTCCTCCCTAAACACCCCACCCACCTGCATTAATTTTCTTTTGTTTGGTGCGTGGCAAGACGCACCTGTTGTTATAACAGCGAGACTGCTAGGCATGCGCAAAGCAGTTTCCTGCCTCCGATGTTAAGACGCATGTAAGGCGTGTCATTATTATTATAATAGTACTATAATATAATTAATATATACTATAATTACTAAGGCGGCCAGGGCCAGATCATCTGTCGCCGGGGATGGGTGGTAAGACTCGCTAGAGCGCACTAGTCAACGTCTTGCTGCCATGAGGTCAGCGTACCTGGCAGTCAAAATCGCAGCCTAGGGGAGACGGGCTCTCCCTCGGCCACTCCTCCCCCAGACGCAAACTTCCGGGTACGGATTCCCACGTCTGGCTTGCTATAATTGACCACCTCGTGTGTGAGACGCGCGCAATTTAGTGTTTGTCCGTGCACTGCTGAAGTGGTTGGTCTCAGAGGTTTGGTCTGTCTCTTTATATACCTCTCCCTTGGGTTTGGCATACAGCGCACTCTGAATCAACTTACCAGCCCCGAAAGGGAAATAGTAGGATATAGAGTCCATATTGCTTTAGCAAATATGCTTATTTATGCCTTGTATATGACTGTATGCTAGCTGCTGTGTGAACACTCCCTATGTTTTCAAAACTGTCGGGTACATCTATCACTGTGTTTCTCCTCATCCCTCTGAAGGTGTGTGGGGTGTTTCATTGATACAAAGTCACATTGCATTTATATTGTATAACTTATACCATTTATACATTGTCATGTCTGAAGGTAAAGGTGAGGATGGGAGCCAGTGCTTATTTCCTGTAAGTCCTGTTCTGCATGCCTGTCAGACCAGGATGTTAACCAGTTTGGATTGTGTAATAACTGTTGCAAACAGCTATCCAATATATCTGGTACACCTGCACCAGAGTCATTTTGGATGGCCATTACACCTCAGGGTTTGTCCTATTTAATAGGCAAAGCCATGGAGGTACGGGCTCTGGCTGCTGCAGTGCCTCATGCTAGGGGATACTCACAGCATATGCATCATCCTATGTGTATGCCCCCCACAAATTCCTGTTGGGTTAATTCTGCTGCTCACTCTAGTTAGAGTATACTGCCGTCTTCAGCCTCTCCGCAGGTGGATAGACCAGTGGTAGTAGAAAAAAAGCAGGGGCATAAAAGAGGTTCTTGTCATGTGTTGCCTCAGGAGTCCGACTTGACCTCATCAGAGTATGATACTCAGAGTTCTTGGTCTGCCTCAGTGAAAGAGGACCATCATCAGTCCCTTGTGGACTGTGGACTAGTAAGAGCGGTCCGATCTGTCCTCTGTATGGGGGAAGAGGAGGTGTCGCTGGCATCTAAGGAGCCAATATTTAGGCGTCAGGCAGTGACTAAGGATTATTTCCCTCAGTCTGGGCAGCTGTCGAATCTCATGGGATACTCCTAGTAAGCATTTTCATGCCACAAGGAATATAACCTCTCAGTACCCATTTGTACCAGGAGTGTGTAGTAAATGGGAAGTTCCCCCAATGATAGATGCTCATGTCACAAGAATTATCATGAGCGCTATGTTACCCATTGCTGCAGAATCCTCTTTAAAAGAGGTTACAGATGGAAAACTTGATAATCACTTGAAGTCAATGTTTTCACAATCTGGAGCTATTACCAGGCCAGCTAAAGCTGTAGTTTGGGTGGCCAAGGGTATGGAGGATTTGACCAAATCTCTGGAGGTTACTATAGTTGATCCAACCAAAGAGCAGCAGTCCCTTTTCAGCCAGATGCGGGAAGCAGCTATGTATATGGGGGAAGCAGGAATTGACACAGGCATCCTGGCTTCTAGGGTCTCAGCTAACTCGATTGCAGCCCGAAAAGCCCTTTGGCTAAAGACCTGGAAGGCAGATGCAGGGTCTAAGAAGGTGCTGAAATCTTTACGTTTTGCAGGGAAGGTACTGTTTGGGCCAGGGTTGAATGACATAATGACTTATTTGGCAACACTGAAGTCTGCTGAATTGCCATCTACGTCTACCTCTAGGAGGCAGTAGTCATCTCGGTCCTTTTGTCCACAAGGTAGGATGAAGAAACAGTCCCAGGCCAGACAGTCAGTCCCACAGGAAACTGCAGCCCAAGAAATCCTGGTCAACTAAACGCCCGGCTTCCAAGCCAGACAGTAAGCCTACTGTCTGATGGGGCGGGCCTACCCCTGGTGGATGTCAGGGTTGGAGGCCGACTTTTACAGTTCTCCCAGGCCTGGCAGCAGACAACTACAGATGCCTGGGTGGGAGAGCTGGTCTCTCAGGGTTATGCCATCACATTCCTAAGGCATCCCCCTCAGAGGTTTATTGCTACAAACCTTCCTGCAGACCCAGTCAGAGCTTTGGCCTACCGGGAGACTATTGGGGCACTCCTGAGGTCAGGAGTCATAGTCCCCATTCCTGTGATGCAACAGGGAAGGGGTTATTATTCAAATTTAGTCAAATTTATTTTTGATTAAAAAACCCAATGGGTCACATTGCCCTATTCTGAATGTGAAGTCTCTCACCAGATTCATCAGGTGCCCAAATTCCGCATGGAAACTCAATTATGCTGGCGTTGGAGCCTGGAGACTTTATGGTCTCACTGGACATACAGGATGCATATCTGCATGTCCTGATTGCAAGATCCCACCAGGCCTTTCTCAGGTTCGTGGTAGATCAGCAATATTACCAATTCCAGGCTCTACCCTTTGGTCTGGCCACAGCCCCTTGGGTATTTACCAAGATAATGGCAGTCATGACTGCTCGTCTCAGAAAACAAGGAGTCAGGATACTGCCATATCTAGATGACCTCCTGATATTGGCACAATCTCAGGAGATGTTACAATGTCATCTATGGATGACCATTGTCTGCATACACGAGCAGGGCTGGGTAGTCAATTGGAAAAAGTATTTTCTTTCTCCAACTCAGCAGATGGTGCACTTGGGGGCACTGCTGGACTCTCTGGGACAGAGAATTCTTCTACCAGAGGTCAAGATTGTGGCACTACAGTCTCATGTGCACAATCTACTTTGCAAGCAAACAGTATCAGTTCACTTGGCTATGCAGATACTGGGCTCCATGATAGCCACAATCGACATGGTGGCTTATGCCCAGTTCCACTCCAGGTCCCTACAGCTGTGGATCCTGGCCAAGTGGATAAAGCAGCAGATGATTTGCATCTCACCAGAGGTTCAGCTCTCCCTTGCTTAGTGGCTGGAGACGACTCATTTAGACAAGGGTCGTCCATTATGGATCCCAGAATGGATACTCCTCACTACGGATGCAAGTCTGCGAGGATGGGGAGCAGTGACGGGTCATCACATCTTTCAGGGAAGGCGGACGGACCAGGAATGTCACCTACCAAGAAATATATTGGAGCTTCGAGCAGTGCACAAAGCACTCATTCTAGCACAGGACCTTCTCCAGGGCAGGCTTGTCCAGGTTCAGTCTGACAATGTGACAGCAGTGGCCTACATAAATAATTGAGGCACACAATGTCCGGCAGCCATGGAAGTGGCGAAGATTCTGCTGTGGGAAGAGGACCATTTTCCAGCAATCTCTGCAATAGACTTCCTAAGTTGCTAGGATATACACGCCAGAGAATGGCTCTTCATCCGGAGGTGTTTCAACTCCTGGTGGACAGGTTGGGATTACCGGACGTAGATCTCGTAGCATCACATCACAACCACAAGGTCCCCGAGTATGGGTCCAGAACAAGGGACCCCTCAGCCGCCTTCCTGGACACTCTGGTGGTGAGATGGAACTTCAGGTTGGCATACCTGTTTCCTCCAATCTCCCACCTAATACTCCCACGTGATACTAATAGCCCCTGCATGGCCCAGGAGGCATTGGCTTTTTGATCTGATACGTCTAGCTGTAGACAGTCCACTTTCACTGCCTCTAAGACAAGGTTTGCTAATGCAGGGTCCCTGTCTTTGCCAGGATTTACCTCGGCTGGCTTTGCCGGCATGGATCTTGAGTCATCCATCTTAAAGGCCAGGGATTTCTCTACTTCTCAGATGATGCTGAGAGCAAGGAAGCCTGTTTTTGCTCACATCTATCACAGAATTTGGTGTTCATTTTTTCTTTAGGGTCATATTTTC
Source organism: Taudactylus pleione (assembly GCA_031769625.1). Lineage (NCBI taxonomy): Eukaryota > Metazoa > Chordata > Amphibia > Anura > Myobatrachidae > Taudactylus > Taudactylus pleione. The sequence goes on along the minus strand of JAUIMM010000264.1, from coordinate 829,696 downwards.
TATGGGAACACCAAAGTTTTCACGGTATTGAGAATACTGGGTTTTCTTCAGGCTGGATTAGATTTAGGTCTTCGCCTGGCTACCCTGAGATTCCAAGTTTCAGTTTTGACAGTTTGGTTCCAGCGCAAGATTGCTCCTCTGCCGGATGTTAGAACATTCTTACTGGGGGTTTTTACGGCTACAGCCTCCATTTCTCCCACCGGTGGCACCGTGGGATTTGTCTTTGGTTCTCAGGGCACTGCAGTTGCCTCCCTTTGAACCCTTGGATAAGGTGGACTTGAGATGGCTGACTGCAAAGACGCTTTTTTTCTTTTCGCCATCTCTTCATCTCGCAGAGTTTCTGACTTGGCAGCATTGTCATGTCATTCTCCATATTTGATCTTTCATCCAAATAGAGCAGTCCTCAGTACCAAGGTGGTTTCTCGTTTCCATATAAATGAGGATATTGTAGTCCCGGCCTTCAAGTCTTCAGACCTGTCTACAGGTGCAGCTTCATGAATGTGGTTCGAGCACTTCGTATTTACGTAGAATGGACCATTCCATCAGGAAATCGGATTTGCTCTTTGTATTATATGGATTTCACAAATGAGGTTGGCCAGCAAACAAAGTTGGCTCACTGGCTTTCTCACGTCTGTACACAGGCTGGTCTCCTTGTTCCTAACAAGGTGACAGCACATTCCACTCAGTCTGTTGGACCATTGTGGGCAGTAAGACATGGCGCCTCGGCTAAACAGCTTTGCAAGGCAGTCACTTGGTCTTCCGTTCATACTTTAATCAAGTTATATGCTTTTGATACGTTTGCCTCCCAAGATGCTTCCTTTGGGTGGCGGATTCTCCGCTATGCGCAGGAGCATCTCCACCCTTAAGAGAACTGCTTTATGACGTCCCCAAGGTAGATCCTGTGGACCCTGAAGAAGAAATACAGAATTATGGTATAACATACCTTTGGATAATTCTTTTCTTCGAGGTCCATAGGGTCCACAAGGCACCCACCCTGATGCACCTGGCTTCAGTTGGGATCTGTTCTGCAGCTTTTTTTCACAGATTCCCTCTTCATATATTGTTTCTTGTGCAATTTTTCTTCCTTCTCCACTCTCCGTCTCTTGCCGTTAGGCTTGGTTACAAACTGAATGCCTGTGGCTGAGGGCAGGGTATATAGGGAGGAAGAACAATGCATGCTGGGAACTCCAAAGCTTTGGTGTTTTGATTGTGATCCAATTACATACCCCAAGGTAGATCCTGTGGACCCTATGGACCTTGAAGAAAAATAATTATCCAAGGTATGTTATAATATAATTCTGTATTTCTGCATAATTTTTTGAAAAACCACCTCAATAAATAGGCCCCATAATGTTTATTCCATTAAGGGATGCCAAAATCTATATTCGCTTACCAATAAAATTAGGCTCTGGGGGCCCTGCTCTGAAGAGCAAAATTAATATATATAAAAAAAAAAATATATATATATATATATATATAAAAGCATGTAGACAGGCACTCATTGAATGAACAACATGCCGTGGTGCCAGCTATAGTATTATATAAACCATGTCTCCTGCTCTGAGTAGCAGGAATAAGCGGCACTCATCCGGACTTAGCAATGAAGTAAAGATGTTTTATTCCAGCGTGAACCAACGTTTCAAGGCCTAAACGGCCTTTTTCTCAAGGTGTGCATAACAAAACAAAACAACAGTGCTTACCTTTATACAAGAAGATCACAAATGAAAAAACGTCTGTCCAACAGCGCGCCTCCGTGCGGCGGGAGTCGCCCCCTGATGACGTCATCAGACGGTGTCATGTTGTGGAGAGAGAGAAAGCTGTCTCCATGGAAACAGATCACAACAGTGTGTGAAAAATTGGCGGAGCCTAGCACACACGGAGAGCAGTGCTGTGGGAGACGTGAATAAACAAAAACAACCAAATGACATGTAGGAAAAAGAATTGACATATCGCAGATTAAAGAAGTGCAGTGTAGCTGCACATGATAGTAGCATGAAAAATAATAACATAAAAAATAATAAATGATACATGGATAAGCCAAGAACACGAATATATACATACAAACATTCACATACTAGCAAAAATACATAATCAGTGAAAACTCATGAGTACTAATCATTATCCTCTCAATATCAAAAATGCATGTAATACTGAGATTTAAAAAAAAAAATGTCTAGGGATAAATACAAGCAATAAGGATAAATCTGTGAATCGAATTAAACCATTTATATGCACCAATTAAATACATGAATTAAATACATGATGCCCAGGAGATCTTCTCGTTAAGACCGCGTGGATGAACCGTATCCAACGAAATAATCCATTTAGTTTCCAAACGTGCCAAAATTTTGGCACGATCTCCCCCTAGCTTTAATGGAGCCACATGATCGATAATCTTGTAACAAGCTTACGATACAAGATTATCATATGTTCGGGTGGGAATAAGGGAAAGGAGGAAGGGAATAATGACGCACAGGCAATATAGTATATGTAATAAAAAGATGAACCACTATTCCTATTTATTAATATTATTGTGTGGGGAAATAAAGATGTATATACGGCAGTGGCGGTGCTCACTAGAGTTGAATATAATATCAAAGGACAAAGAAGAAAAGAAAAGAACTCTGTTTGGTGAGCACTCCTTAGATTGATGAATAATGAAAAAAAATTAAATCTTAACTTTTAATATTCTCTAAAAAAAAAAAGAGATCAATATTATGTGTATGCGTATACAACATCCACTTGAGATCTATACAAACTGTTACATACCGTATATATGACACAACAAAACAAAAGAACAAAAAAAAACGTAACTAACATAAAACAGGTGTTAAATCACTAAAATTGCTGATAATGAGATTATGACTAAACAGGTCTCGCTGTGATTTCAACTATCAAAATTGATCCATCCTTAGGGCAAAATATTTAGCTCATTAACATGTATGCACATCAGCCTTCAGATAGCAATATCATGGAGTATCAGCGCATGAAATCTATTAATATTAGATATCATAATGCATCCAAGTGTACCCTTCATTTCGTCATGTCCTAATAACATGGTGGACACAAATTATAAGGGAAGTCAGGGTATAGGGCTGGTACTCCTCATTCTGCTGCTCCTCACCTATGGAGTGAGAGATTACCGGAGAGCAGTTTACCCTTAGAAACAACAGCGTAACAGGGACGTTACTCCAATTTCATTTCTGCTGTTGAGTGTCATACTTTACGCATTGGACACCCAATGAGAGAATTACTCAATAGAGATTGTCCGCAGTTAATAGAGGTGAAGAAAACACACTATTAGTAAAAATTTGAATCCAGGAATAAAAAAATGCAAAAGACAGAAGAGAAAAAAAACAGTGCATCAGTCAAAATAGGTACATTTACTCTTTTGGTTGCATATAAAAATATAGATATGACCTAGGGTTCAATGTGTATAGAAACACCCTAAATAACAATGACTCAAGCAACCAGACAAAACACCTATCCATTAATGCAAAAACATTAATGATAAATACAGTGAGTTTCACAAAGGTTGTACTTATGACACTCAGAAAAAAACACAACTCGCATAGTAGTGTCAACTAAGATCACCAAACTGTAATTCTTTGAAAGATAAAATCTGGTTAACATATATAAATCTCTTATAGGATAGTTCTGATTCTAGATTATGACTCTAACCTGTATAAGAGCATGATATCAGGATTGCACAGTTTTAGCAGGTCACAATAGATGACCAGAAAAGGAGTGCATATTGTTCACCTATATGTTATAGGTGTAGGACATGACGTCATCTCCAAGCGTCCACTTCAATGACGGAAAAGCCGGGTCTCTGCAGACCCGGTTCTAGTGTGAACGAAGCTAACTTGGGAATTTCCTGGGTCAGCGGCGGCTAAATCCTGGGTCTGATCCGGTTTGCAACCCTGTTCCAACCTTCGGGTCAGATCCAGAATTTAGGTATAAAAGGAGTATAAGAAACATAGATGTTCTGTAATTAGTGCTGAGATACTGCCTGGTTATTATTTATGAGGCTAGACTTATGTTCACAATGTACTGTTTACTAGCAAATTGTTCAATTAAATTCTTATTAAATCAGTTGAGGCCACAAAATGGATGTGTAGGTAACAGCTCCAGATGAATTGCTTTAAACTAAAGCTGCCATACACCGTAAGGTTATATTTAAACCATCCAACTAGTTGGCTGATAGGAACAAAAATCTGGTACACTATGTATTTTAAGGGAGCAAATCACAATCAATTTTTTGCACCCAAACACTGGAAAATAGACAGAAATGTTTTTTAAAACAAATTGGTTAAATGAAAAGGATTTAACCAATTTGTGTAAACATCATTTTTTTTATCCATTTTCCAGAGTTTGGGAACATATAGTAGATTGTCATTTGCTCCCATACATTACCAGATGTTGATTCCAACCAGTCAGCTACCATGGACAGTTGGAAAGATGATCTTAAAATGAATGGCCAGTTTTACTAATCATAATTAAATTCCAATTAGTAAAACATTTGTACTGCAAATTATTAATCATATTGATTGACTGATCATTTGAAATATCTTATGCTGTTTTCGGTCACTATGCTGTTATCTGTCACTTACTATATCAAGGCTTCTATTGGGTAATGCCACCTGAAAATGGCATTCCCCACTGGGACGAAGTGATGCATTCCAGTACATATGGGAAATGTGTTAAAACTCCAGAAAACTGCATGTTTGTGGATTTTATTGCATTTTCTAGCTTAGTACATCCCACCCATTGTCAAGTGACATTCCATTTTCAGTGAGTGCAGTGGGTGTTATAATGTATGTTGGGAACTGTAATGTGGCATAGTCTAAATTGGGGGCACGGTAATGTAGCATAACATGAACTGGGAGCACTATAATGTGTAATAATGTAAACTGGGAACACTACAATGTAGCATAATATGAACTTGAAGAACTACAATGTGGCATAAGATAAACTGAGGCCACTGTGCGGCATATTATGAATTACGGCACTTCTATGGGGCACAAAATTAACTAGGGCACTGCTGTGTGGCAAAAAATTAACTGCTGCAGAGAAAGGTCTCTCTGGAAGCATTAGGATGGGGCCCCTTCAAACTTGCTATGGGGCCCACAAAGTTCGAGCTACGTCCCTGCTTGAGAGTGAAACATGATCAAAGTATCACCTTGTGAAATGTTTACCAAATGATGATCTTTGGAACTTACTTTCACTACTGCTGCAGAGAGACTTTCTATCAATCATAATGAATCGGCTGTACTCCAAATCACTGTAAGGCTGTCACTGAAACGAGTCACAGCTGCTAACTAAGAACTACCTCTCCTTACCACAGGACAGGTAAGGAGGGCAAATGAATGTGCTGCAGGGGAGGGCTGAGGGCAGATAAATGCTATATCTGATGGGTGAGGGTGAGAAATGTGACAAAAAGAAGGGTTATATCGTGCCCACTAAGCATCTGTGGCATGCTTGCCTACTGTCCAGTAAATTCTGAGAGACTCTTCAATACCTATCGACTTTTGGGAGGTTAGTGAAATGAGGTTTGGTGTAGGGTGGGTGATGTGATTCTCTGTAGGGCGGAGCTACAATTAAGCGATTTCTCCCAAACCGTGGCAACCTGCATCTCAACTCCAAGAACTCTCATGGAGGACATAGAAAAAACGTAGACAAGTATAACCTGTGGTAGTGCCCCCACTTCTATACTGGCTTGGGGACTATGGTTGTGCCTTACTGCCATAGGGACTATTGCTGCACAGAATGCTTTACTCCTGTGTGTCTACTATGTATCTAATCAAGCTGTGGCATATTGTTCAGTATAGACCAGTGTAGTGTCAATTCTTTTTGTTTTGTACCATACTTTTACTGTCTATTTCTTCTGTGACATTTAACGCTACATTCTGTTTATGCTATCTTAACTAACATTTGAACACATAATTACTGCCATGTTATTTTGATATGAATTCCACTCTCAGCTGATACAAGTTTTACACTTTAAGATCATTTGACTTTTGGACTTTAGTCTTAAAAACAGGCATATAAAATGTTTCCGATAAGCTAGGCCCTTTCCAGGTATGACATTTGTTTTTAAATAGGTTATATCATTCTAAACAGTACATGAATGTTCACTTCTATGTTAAAATTCATGTTACATGTTTTAAAGTGTACAATATATACAGATAATATATGCATTGTCAAGTCAGTTGAACACTTTACTGAATTCTGAAGAGATAACTACATAAGAAGAAAGAATAAATTATGCAAAAGTTTTGTTACTGATCATTTTAATCAGAATAGCATACATGACGTTATTCTCAGTTATTCTATGTTTGATAACTTCCATTTGACTTATCTACTGTATATGATTTTCCAATTGCATAGGTTGTAACTGAACAGTGTTATAGTATTTAAAAATATATATACACATTTTATATATTCAACTGTTGGCCTGTGTCTTTCAACCAATGCTGTAGGATAAATGTAATGGCCTGTCCGATACAGACAGACGCAAGGTTTAGCAGATTTAGCCCTAGATTTAAAGCGCCAATATTTTGAAATGGCAAAACCAGGTGGTTGTTGTCTTTTAAATTATTCCCCCTTTAAATGTAGTGGCTAAATCACCAGAATCTCACTGCTACCTCCATCTCACAGGCAATTACATTTACCCATAAGAATTTATGGAGGAAACTATTACTGAAATGATACAAAAACAAAATCCATACCTCCTGTCCATCTCGCTTTAGGCAGGATAGTCCTGTCATAGATCTATCCTGTGGTCCCATTATTAGAATGTTAGGAGGTATTATAAAACTACTTTTTAAAAAGAAATGCTATTGAATCAGGTCACTTATTTATGGATGACAAAAAAGACAACCCCAGATATAAATTATTTACCCCCTAAACAATGCTTCTGTGTAACCCCAGACTTTATAGTCTCAAGCCCTACTGCATGTATAGAAAAAAAAAAAATAATAATTTTATACATTCATTGAGACCAACTTTTATAATATGCATATTAATTAAAAAAAAGATATGCAATGTGAGCAGAGTACTTACCTTACCCATAACCTCTATAACTTTCCAATAATTCAGTCCTGGTTTCTATATGGTATGCGGTCACATTGCCGCCGGATGCAATGCCGGGCGTCGATATATCGACGCCCGCATCCTGCCGCCCTGCAAGATGCCGGTGATGATATTCCGAAAGTGAACAGGATACCAACGCCGGTATCTCGAAACCTGATCGTCCACATGGGTAAGTAACGCCAAAGTCCTCCGAGAAGGGGGGGTTAGGGTTAGGCACCACCCGGGAGGGTTAGGGGAAGGGGGGTTAGGCACCCCTACGGGAGGATTAGGGGGAGGGGAGGTTAGGTTTAGGCACCATTAGGGGGTAGGTTAGAGTTAGGCACCCCCTCCAGAGGTTAGGGTTAGGCGCCACCAAGGGAGTGTTAGGGGGGGTAGGGGTAGGAGTAGGTTAAAGTACTTACTGCTGCCAGGATTCTCAACCAGCCGGGCTTCCACTGTCGGGATTTCAGCTGGCGGCACTGTCAGCCCGATCCCTTCTATACATACTCATGGCATACTTGCCATCTTGACACATTTTCACAGTATCATAATCTTCAGTTTTTTATACTGAATAAATGTTAAAAGATTATGGGCAGGATGTACTAAAGGGAAAATGCAGACATAAATCTGAAAACTACAGTTTTCTGAGTTCTGGCCGCCTTTCCCATATTTACCAAGCTCCGGAGTGTGTTACTTTCCGGAGCGTGGACCAAGTGGGCAATGCCCCGCTTTGAATACCACACAATACAAACATTATGAAGCTCCCATCCATATCATGCCCAACCCCCACCCACATAATGCCTGCCACTGTCTAGCTCCGGAGCCACTAAAGATACTAGTGTCAGGGGGCCTATTCATTATCCTTAAAAGTAGGTGAACATGTTACATTTATTTTGTAAAACTTATGTAGTTTCCTTATTCATTAAACAAGTAACACAGGAGATTTTACTGAAATCTACTTGGCTTTCATCCCTGAAGCGGAACATGTTCCCCACACACTAGTATGGGGACCTCCTTATTTCCCATTCATCAAACTCCAAATACATAATTTTTGTAATTTGATTGTGAGAATTGACACCGTCCTCCGTTGGCATCCATTCTTGATCCCCTGCTCCTTCCTTCCTGTTTGGATCCGGTAGATCCGGTGCTAAGTGACAAGGCAGCGGCTACGGAGCTTCCCAGCACTTCTTCTGAAGCTTGCAGCAGGCACTGTTAAGGGAGAGGCAGATTCTCCATGACTTTAGGTGGAGTGTGAGCAGAGCAGACAGTCCTGCTGAGGGGAGCAGCTGGAAGGAGGGAGCTGTTTTCCCCTCTGAGAAACCTTCCACCCTCTGTTGACACCTGGATAGGTGTGTAAGTGGTCACTATGTGCAGCCTATAGTCTAGCACCACACTCCTTGCCACTGCTAATAACATTTACCACAAATGTGACTGCCAGCTCAAGACCGTGTTAGGCCCATAATATTCTTCAGGCCCCTCTCACTGCAGCCGCCCTGAGTGTTTAGCCAATAGCTGCATGTATCCCTAGACACCGCTAAGGAGTGGCCAGAAGCAGCTATAAAATAATATTAAAAGCAACTTTCCAATCCTACACTGAACCAGGCAGTGAGGTTTATATATGCTACCTTAGAAGAGGCACATATGCTGCAGAACAGTTCAATTGGCATCCTTTAGTACTAAGCCTGAATAGTAGAGATTCCTCAGCTGCACTGAGGAGGACCTACAAGTGATATTATTATACTTAAATGCATTCAACTGTTTCACATCTTCAGCAAAGGATAGGCAGCATTTCTCATCCAATCTTCAGCATGAGGGACACTGCTTAACTCGCATCTGCTTGGGGGCGCTGGCACGATGCCATAAGCAAGGTATGCAGTGCAGGATGGATCGGGCTGGAGAGGTGCCTTTCCCGTTCTGCTAACAGCCAGCTATCCACTACACCAGTGATTCCCAACCTCGGTCCTCAAGGCACACTAACAGTCCTGGTTTTAGTGATATCCATGATTGTGCACAGATGGTTAAATCAAAGAGGTACTAATTAAGTCACTTGTGCTCAAGCATGGCTATCCCTAAAACCTGGACTGTTAGTGTGCCTCGAGGACCGTGGTTGGGAACCCTGCACTATACTGTCACTCAGTATAACAGGCATGAATGGTTCCACTGCCTCTGTCGCCCTGCTCTCAAACATTATTGCCTTGGTGAATATTAGTCTTCTTATATGTCACTTTATATCATAATCATATAAAATTAGGGAGATGTCATTTTTATATTATTTTTCAGGATAAAAATGTAAAAGGGGATGACTTTAGTCATGTGTTTGTGTATAAACACAGCATACATTGCATTATAGGTATGATAACTTGTATGCAAATTATAATGCCCAATTTATTTGCAATTGATTCAAATATATGCACTTGTTTTCTGTGTAAATCACATAAAGAAATACATAAATAGTGATTGGATACAACAAATATTATAATGGAAAAATATATTAGAAATAAAAATTATAAAGTTAGTCTCAATATTTATACTGGTGTGTGATTTAAACTACTCCCGATGTAATTTTAGTGTTTGTGAATTCTCCTAATGTGATGGGTTGGGTAAGAGATTTATGGGCTTCCTTCTCTGTAAGATAACTGAGGTTTTGGAAAATCTGTTCCCCAGGGGTAAAAGCCCTAACCAATGTTTGGGTGAAAGAGGGGTTACTGTGAGTCATGTGGTGGAGTGTAAAAATGGCATCTCTCACAATGCATTATTTGTAACCTATATAAATCATTATATCCACAATGCTACTTGATTGTACTTAATGCAGTATTTGCACTCTTTTCCTATGTAGTTGACATATAAAGATCTATAAACAGTGAGTATTTTAAAGGAAAAATGTTTCAAAGAAAAACAAAATATTCTATTTCTACTGGTATGTGATTTAAACTACCCTCAGTGTAATTGGACTAGTTTTAAAATACTCCTTTTGGGCTGCTCTCTTCACATTGAAACTTGCCACATTGATAAAAGTTTTGTTTGCAGGAGGGCACATTTTCATAGTTTGTAGGAGGTGCTGAACACTTTGGCACCATTGAAGACAGCCAGCAGTGGAGGGGCCGAAACTTTTTTGGCAGGGGGGAGCAAAATGTACAGTTACACCATTGTGTGTGTGTGTGTGTATATATATATATATATATAATTTATTTACCAAATGCTCTACTATTTTACAGAAAACCACAGTTGTCCTATTTGACATTTCATCTGCCGTCATATGAAGGATTGGACTACTCAATAAAAGGTGAGCTCTATTAATCAGTTAAACATAGTGGCTAGTGCAAGTGTTATATATTGCAACTATTGATATTGCTATTTTGCTAGTTTATTTTCTTGATATATCACAGTATTTGCATTATTATGAAATGTTGTGTAAACTAACCGCTTCTACCCTAATGGTTTTAAAGTAATATACACGTGTGCTTGGTAAGCTTTAGTAGCATTTGACCACACCCCCTTACACCACCTATTTGGGTATTACAGCACTGCTGACCTGCCGTTTTGACCCAGGGGGTCACTATGTCCACCCCTGACTCCTGGGCTTTTTAATAACAGTGCTTCATCTGTCATATATCTTCTCCCTTGTCCTTTATGCTATAAATCATTGTAGGAAAGAGCACAAGATTCAATAGCATATCATTGAGACTGTGCCAATGAAGAAAGCATTACTGCTTTTGTAACCTGTGATGAGGCTAAATCATGTAGACTGGTTTAATAGAAATGACACAAACAAGAACGAATGAGAGGGTAATAAGACAACAAAAAAGATGTTCGGCGTCTGTTCATTACAAATGTAACATGCATTTTTTAATTTTTTTTTTAGAATGTCAAGAGTAAAGAAAAACACTAGGAATTGAAATAAGATCAATAGATTAAATCAAATAGAGTAGCCTTGGAGGTTTCTGCATTAAATTGGCAGGTTGGGATGGGTACGGGTTGCTTGCACTCTGGATCCCAGTGGTTAAAATCCTGACACCGGCATCCAGACAGGGTTAGGATACCGACACTTGTCGATAGGTATCCTAATTCTCCCCCTTTCCCTACCTTACTCTAACCCTCCCTTCCCGATGCCTAAACCTAACCGCCCCCTCCCACATCCTAAACTTAACCCTCCCCCTAGCACCATTTCCCTGGTGATCTGCGCGGTACACTCTGTGCGCACTCTAGTGCCCAGAGTCTGCTGATGCTGCGGTGGCCGGCCAGCCATGTCAGTCAACTACCGGCCGCCGGGGAGGGAGAAGGGGGCTCCGGGAGGGCAATGCACTCTGGCCCCCTCCTCTCTTAAGATGCCTCTGGTGGGGCCTGCAAAAAGAAAGCATTAATGCTCAGGGACTTGTCCTGGGCAACCCATGCTCAGTCACCTTATTGTGCTGCATGATTCAGCTCTGGGATGATTTGTTCTTCTACTCAATGTACCTCCCCTTTACATTAGTGATGAGCAGATCTTTCAGACTGATATGGGATCGCCATGTTTGTATTTAATACAGAAAATATTTGTGAAAATAAATAACAATCGATATTTTTGACTGTGTGCTAAGCGCAGCCGTGAAAATAGCCCGTGCACAGTAAAAAAAGAAAAGAAAAGCCGACACGTGCAGTGGAGCAGGAAAGCTTATCCGTGGTGGACTGGTAGTTACCCGCAACTGCATACATAAACGTAGCACTGGACGCAGATCCTCAAAACACCAAATCCTTGAGTGAGTATATGGTCACTCAGGGTGGTCATGGTAACTGAGATGCTGGAGCTTTGTTCTCTGTGTGTACGATCGCAGACACCTGCTAGTACACGCCCAGAAAACCCAACACTCCTGGGTTTTGGCCGAAACTCCCCATAACCACCCAGAAAACAGTCTCTTCCTGTCAATCAATTGCGAATGATTCCTCACAGCGAGTGCAATCACAATTCATGTGCACATTGCGGTTGTGATGCATGCGGAGAGCACAGATAATCCTTCAATTGCGTGAACATTTGCATAGCGTTCACCTCTGAATAAGGCCCAAGCTGTTTAATAACATGAGGAACTTTTTTGGGGCAGGTGATTAGCATTGCCCATCAGATGGTATCCTTGTGTGTAAAATTCTTGGTAATGAGTGTTTGTACACAAATTGGATATTATCTCTTGTAGGCGCCTGTTGCCTCATTCTCCCAATACAGCATATATACAATTGAAAGATAGTGACAATCGTGTAATACCATTTAAAGTTTACACATTTTATTAAGCTTTAATAGAACAATAAATATGTAAAACTTAAAATGGGATGCCGAGAGTCCAGCCTCCTACAAGTTTGATGTAATAAGCATTGGATTAAAGTAAAAGATGGAGGTCCTAGACATCTTTCTTCCCTTCCTTCTGGTGGTGTTTGATATTCTCCAGTTAGTCCTCTTGGGAAGCTCTTTAACAAGGCAGTGGAAGTGATGTCATAACGTATTTATATATTGATGCCTTTTTCTAAACAATATTCATCCCTTTAGCAGTTTTACATGTATTTTAGACGTCTTCCAGTGAAGTGGGAGATGGGCTTAGTCTTTCTGTTGTAATTCCAGCTTTGGGTTCAGTTTTTCTCCACTTCTAGTTTACGATCACAACCAGACGTGAGAACCAATATCTTACTTCCAGTCTCATACTCAGGTTTGACCCACTATCGGTTTGCGAATGCGACCAAAAGCGGGCTCCGCTGCCTCACTTCCTGTCTCTGACAGACAGTATAAGGAGTTCCTTCTCTACACATAATTATATGCCTTTATATACTTTATAATATACCTTTAGTACTACTACTTACCCTGAACACCTTCTTTCCAGAGGCAACTGGTGCATATCAAAATGATATGTCATTTCTGTAGTTACTGTATGTCTTTTTGGGCAGCTCTCTGCCAAAATATGTTGCAATCTGTTAATTATATATTCATTGGCATAGCATTGCATAAAGGTTACTGGCTGGGACTTGTACTTTCTGTTTTCATTTGATACATTACATTGATACGGAAATAGTCAAGAATAGTGGGAAATTACAATAGTAAATAGTAATGAATGGTACACTTTAATACTTTAGATGTACATTTGTGATGAGGTTGCTTTAACTTGTAAATTGTCCCTCCTTGACAAAATGTCTAGATCTGCCACTGGTAGCAGAAAACATTCAGATGGGAACTGATATACTGTATTATTGGTTCAATTGTGAGTAAATACAGAGGAGCTGAGTGGCAGTTTAGGAAAGGGGGGGGTGATCGAGAATGTTGGTTGGAGAGGGATTAATGAAGAATAATGATGATAAAAGCTAGCTAATAATTGAAGGAGAAGAATTATTGATGAATTATGGAGAGATTAATGATGGAGAGTTCATAAGAGAGAATTAGGAGTTAACCAGTAGTAAATGGCAATAGACTCATCCTCTTCAGTTCTATAATGGAGGTCCGCAGTTGCAAAGGCTGACCCTGATTATTAATCTATCACTATTGGCAGCCCACATTTTAGGAGATGTTCTGTCCATATGCTTTGGCCAGGTCAACTCGGGAGCTAATTGGCTGGTTTAGTTTAATCAACTCCCTTTTTCAGATTGGCCACCATGCTCACATCATCCCAGTGATTGGTAGAGTAATTCAGGCCATCATTTACATTTATGGCAGATTAGAAAACATAATATTTGTGCATTTGAGGGAAGGGGCGTAATTCCAATGTATACTAGAATTAAACATGAAATACAGGAGCAGGAAGTAGAACACACAATAAAAACCTCAATCAATTGAGTAGCTTTGTGCTATTCTTTCCATGAGGAAAATACACGTAAAAAAGCTACCTGTACTTGTTTTCTGAGTACGTCAAAAAAAAAAACAGGTGTAATAGTTTAGCATGAGGTTTTTATAAGCATAAAATATAGAAAAAATTCAGTTGTGGCGCAAAATATAAAGTTAACGTGCCTAATTGGATATGCCCCTAATAGCATATTCGAACTCCCAACAGAAGTAACAAGTCCTGCATATGCATCCTCCAAACAACCTGCAATAGAAATTGTACTACACCATACTGCTACCACACTATACTGCTACCATCATTGCTAAATATTACACAACAATTAAAAGGCTAAATGTCATTTTTCTTTAAATATAAAACCAGTCTTTGTGGTGCCTTCCTATCTTTGACTAGATAACATTGCTAAAACCGTCTGACAACTTAAAGAGCCTATGGAATGTCATAATCAGCTACAGGGATTTTTCCCACTGTTATTTATTAACAGTTATTTATATAGTGCACACATTATGCAGCTCTTTACAGAGAATACTTCGGTTATTCACATCAGTCCCTGCCCCTTGAGCTGGATTAAGGCACATGCATACATGCATACATACATACATACAGTAGCACATATATGTAGTCACATACATACAGATGTGTCCTTACACATCTTTGCTCTAGTTGTGACAAAAAGACCCAGGTAACGTGCCAGGTCCCCTGAAACTCTGCTAGAGCCGGGCGTCTTTTTTTTTTTTTTTTTTGCTGAAAATGCATCTAAATCACATTATTGTAATGCGGCTATGTATTAACCTCTGCGACTGCTTTTATACACAGTTTTTTTCTTATAAGGCTGACTACCTCATTCAGTCGTTTGAGAAGACAGGGAGTTTTCCACTCTAATTAGCGCCTGGGTATCTTTTTCTGTTTATTGTAATGCGACTGGAATGCATGAGCAGACTGTGGTGATTAATTTGATATGTAACACTTGTATATCTGTGTCCACCTGACTGTCTGAATCTGTATACGAACTGCTACAATGTAACGTCTGCAGCTTTTTTCATTACAGGTTCCATTGTGCTTCATTTATAGTAACAAGTGCTCTCAGATGCACAAGTGTTAAATTACTCAGCACAGACTGCTGGTGCGTCCTAGTCACATTGCAATGCGAATTAGATGCATTTACGACATAAAAGAACACCCAACGCTAGCAGAATTACACGGGACCTGGCAACTCACGCCAGGCAAGTCGCGTTGCATGGCGTATTGAGGTTAGATGTATGAGGACACATCTGTAAACGCATCCTACTTGCCTACAGACTCACAATTTTATGGGTAGTCCCCTGGACCCTAGAAGAGTGGGTGGATCTCCTAGTGAAGTGGGCAGGATGGGGAGATAATTCTGGGAATCGTGGGTCTGGATAAAAGGGTGGGGCCAGTGACACAATTCCCCTCATTTTAGGTGTGGGGCATAAAGACACGAAGAGCCCAGTCCCACCCCAGGCTTCACCCGGACAGGAGAAATTAAGATGGCAAGTATGATACACATGGATACAGTCACACACATACAGACAGACAATATAGTGCCCTCCCCCCCCTTACCTTACTTGCTGGGAAGTCTCCTCATCACTTTGGGTACACTGTCAGCAGCTGCTCCTCCCCTCCTCTTTCCCATGCTGATTGCCTTGCACTTGCAGTACACTGACTTTACAGTACCGTGTAGCCCCACCCACCTGCTTAGACTCCACCCTCCTTCTACTTATTTCTCCATCTTGCAGTGTAATTCTGCATTGCAGCTGTAACCAAAAGCTGGGGTGCCCCCTAAGAGTGTGCCCAAAGTGTTCCCCCCTTAATCTAGCTCAGCCTGCCTCAGTGGAGATTATAATTTGTATTCCCTTTCACATGGACATACATAAATGCTAGGATTAATTGTTTGTCAAAAGCCAATTAACCTATTGTACCAGTTTCTTTTCGGTTGTGGGCAAAACCTGGAGCACCTGGAGTAAACCCATGCAAACACTGGGAGAAAATACAAACTCCACACAGATAGTCAGGAATTGATCTCATCACCTCAGGGCGGTGAGGCAGTAATTCAAATCACTATGCCAAACATGCTGCCCAGTGGCATTTCAACTGCTAGTGCCAAATTTTTGTGTTCTAGCACAGGTTCTGAAAGAGCCACAGTTGATGATACTGTCTTTGTTATTTCAGATATTTTGAATATTTGAGGTTGTCAAGGTTGTGTCTTTTACATGAGTGCAGTGAGAATTTATCCTGGACCTAGCTGTCCTAGCATATTGACCAATAATCTGGTCAATATGGGGTCACCACATCACTTCTCCCACTTGAAACTCAGACATGGTTCAGATTTGGAAATCACCTTACCGACAAGCCATTTATCTTCTCTGTAAACACAAATAAGAAGTGGGATTTTGATACACATGTAGGAACTATCTGTCATGCACCTGCTTCCTTGCATCTGGATTTCATAAATCCCATTGTGTCTTCAAGGTCCTCTGCATAACCAACATGGCAAGTGACTGGCTTGTAGTACAATGCTCCATATAATGGTAAATAAATAAGAAATTGGCACTTTTGTGTTGTTACAGTATGGAACAACAAATAAATGATAGTGGAGTGCTGGTTAAATCAGATGACCACACTAATAAATTTAAAAAGTTTAATAAAACTATTAAATAACAGATAAAGATAAATGCATGAACCACATAAGTGATATTAACCAATGAACATCAATTCAAATATTGTGGACTGTGAATCAGGTCTCTTATGTGTAGTAATTAATCAAAGTGACTCAAAATGAATATCCACTCCTAAATAGCAATGTTTCCTCTATAGTGCTGTTAGACGTATGATACATGCACACTGGTGCGACCGCAATAAGGAGATGAATAATCACCTGTGAACTGCAGTCCAGATATATTACTGTACAGTATATTAGAAGAAAGTCTAGTACCTTGTAAAACACCGGGGTCCGTTCCCGACGGGGACCTGGCATTGTACACTTGCCGGGCTGACTTCAACAGTGTATTGAGAGCCGCAGTGATTATTAATTGCCGTCTGGTGCACGACCTGTGTGGTCTCCGTATGGGGCTGCGTCCTCACCGGCAATTGGAAAGCCAGGGTGCTGTGAGAGGTTGGTAGAAGCCGCGGTGTAATGGGCGGCTGATGCACCTCCCATGCTGCAATATACAGGAGCTGTGAAACAGATAGTCCATGGCATAGAATGTCTTAGCAATAGACTCCTTGATGCGTTTCTCCGAGGTTGATAGTATTCCCGGTTTCCTCAGAAGGTAAGTGATCTCCATGATGCTAATTGGGTTTATATACCCCTTTGATTATTTTAATTGGTAGTAAAAGGATTTCTTAAGAGAAGAGGCAGCAATTTCACATAATTAACCCATAGTATGCCTGTTGATGCAACACCAATTGATGTCTATGACAATGTGGATCGGGTATAATAAATTAATAAATCAACCATAATATTATATTGAAATAAACAATATAAAATTTTATAAGAATATATCTATTCTATTTTGTTTTAAATGTAACAACAACCACTTTCAGTTTGACTATTGTAAAGATATAAATTAATACATATGGAATGATAGGATCTTCAAACTAACATATGATTATAATAATATAGAATAACCAAAAATGATAAGTGCATAGGAAATTAGGTTAATACCTTAAACATTTAATATGACTATTGTTTAAACAAGATATAGAACTCATCAAAACAGAAAATAAGTTTAAATCAAAAGGAAGAGAGTAGAAATATAGACCGACCATCGGGAATAATATGATCTTACTGTTTGATACAATAAAGCATCATCTATAAATAGAAAAGGCATAGTTGCTGGACAGGTACAGAATAGCTAGTTATCTCAATAATCAAGCTCAATTGTTTAATTTAATCCATTGGGAAATAGTGTATGTAGGGTGTGTATCCAATATGATTCTCTAATGCATAATTTTTTGTACATATCTCCACCTCGTTAAGAGATAGGAATAATAATAATAGCTCTCAAAGTTTCTGGATTGCCTCCATGTACTGTATTTGAGCGAAATGACGCAATACACTATGTTTAGTGAGTCGATTGACGATATTTCGTCAATGTTCTAAAAACCTCCAGTTTAAATTTGCGGGTAGTCCGCCCTACATACTGGGTTTTACAAGAACAGAATAACATATATATGACCAAATGGTTTTCGCAATTCACAAATGAATTTATCAGAAACACCCTACCAGAGATCTCTGAACAGAAGTAATTTTGTCTGTTTTCAATATGTTTACATGTAATACACCTCCCATGATTGTATTTATAGCAACCTATGGGACTGGAAGACCAGGGGAGTATATCAGTCTTCTTTTGTCCTGCAATGTTTCTAAAATGACTAGACACCAGTTTTCGTCTTAAATTATCTGATTTTTAAAGACTATTACTGGTGTTTCAGGGAGTTCATTTTTAAGGACAGGCTCAAATTTCAAGATAGGAAAATTACTCTTAATAATATTCAACTTTGTGTCACCAACTATTCTGTTTGGAACCAAAGACATTCGAACCATTATATCTATTTGAATCATTCTTATTCATATTTCAAATTCAGAAATTTGTGGCAAAACATTATATGAATATGGCTGCTGAACACATTTCCAGACTATACGATGCAGGTACTTTCTGCTATGTGATTACGAAGTGAAACAATTTCTGTACAATCATTTTTAAGAATGACAAGCATGTAACTACGACAAACCTGTTCTGTTTGTTGTTGTGAAATAAAGAACACAGGATTCAGGGTGAGGCATAATGAACACGGTGTACGGTAAGAAATCTTCTCTATAAAACTATTTGACTAAATTATGCTTTATTCATGGGGTCGCATAGGAACAACGTCAGGAAGAAGTGTAAATAACCGTGAGAAAATGTAGCTTTAGGTTCTTGCTGCTTACTTAGTAATAAGCAGAGAATACCATACACCTTAATGACCATTGTAGTGATTATGGTCACATTTCCTTGAGTGACTTGGATCCTCTTATACCATTAGTGTTAGACTGATCTTGGATAAGAAAGCAATGCTACAATAAGAAAAGAGTTAAGTTGCTGTCTCAGTTTAAATGATTACAGGACTTGAATCTCCTCTTGTTTACACTTTTTTTTGCTGGATATAAATTGATTATCTTTTTATTTGTTTGTATAGTTGTTTGATTATGAGTTTCACTGTCAGTTAGGGGTGGCCATCGACCATCAATGGTCTGATGGCAATGGTGTTTTCACCATTGATTTAAGACCAGCTATGATATAACATCTGTGGCTGATCCCTGATGGTGAGAGCCAGCCCCACTGTGTGCATAGGCTTAACTATCGATTGCTCACTGTCAATGGAAATGGTTAATTACAGATGGTGAAAAACTTTCGACCATCGTTTTCAGAGCAGTCGATGGTCATCACTACTGTCAGTTTATATATGTATTGGTGACATTATTTTTTTGTGAAAACTAATATTAGTAGTATTTAATGTTGGATTTGGTAAAATACAGGTAGCCAGCAGTAGTTGAATATGCACTGTACATTAATTGTGTGTGCACACGTATATATCCCCGACCCTAATACAGTTCACAATTCAACTCTCATGCATACATACTATGACTCATACTTTACTCCAGTATGTACAGCCAGGCGCACCAAGAGCCGCGTCGGGCCCGGGAGAAGGGGGCGTGACCTAATCACGGTATGCGTGGCCATGCCCCCTTAGGATAAAAATAAGTTTTTCAGCTGTGTGCTCGGGAGGGGGGAGTTGTGAGTACCCCAGGCGGGCACAAAGTCAGGGAGGGGCACGATCAGTGTGATCGCTCCTCCCCACAGGCATAGGAGACTGCTGTGGCTGCTGCTTAGTAGCCGCAAACAATCTCCCACTGCAGCCCAGCACACAGCAGCGTGTGCTGGGCTGCTGTTAGGTAAGAGGGGGGGGGGGGCGGCACCGGACCCCTCTAGCAGGCCCGGGTAATTAGTACACGCCCCCCCCCTGCTCTCGGCGCACCTGTGTACACCACTGTATACTCCAAATTAAATGTGTAATGCTTTGGAAACTGAAATTGATATAAGCCTATGAGATGTTATCTGATCATAATACCTCTATTTAGGAATAAATATTTTTGGAAGTTATATACATTTGTTAAACCATTCACTCTCACTTTTACCACTATCGAACCATTAGTCCCACTCCCACAGATATCAGGAACATAGGTCATTTGCATAAAGTCACAGACGGGCACCCGCCAACAGATGCTACTGCATGTGTTTTTGCGTATGACTCAAAATGAGCCTCTTAGGGGCATATTCAAGTAAGTGCGAAAAGTCAGTTTCTGCGGAAAAGTATCGCCGGTGACATCATTTCGCCAGGAGAAAACTTATCCCCGTATTCAATTCCAAAGACTTTTCGACGGTGCGGAAAGTCAATGCATTGGAATAGGCGAAAAAGATTCACCTATGAAAGCTGTCTAAAAAAAAAAGTGCAGAATTGGAGTTTTGGGGTGCAAACTTGCGGGGACCACCCTGCACCCTTGGGACAGCCCCCCAAAGGTAAACTGTGTCAAAAAATAAAAAATAAATACTTAAGAACACCCCAAAAAATGACTTTGAAAAAGGGGGCAAAAAAGTACAAAGTCGGGGGACAAACTGAAAAACTAGCGAAATAGACTCCAGGGGGGTCCCCAAGTATGCCCCAGGTGTTTTTATAATTGCAGGTGCTTGCGGCAGGTGGATTTTTAAAGTTTTTTAAAACTTCACTTTAGAAACTTTAAAATATGCTAGCACCCATTTTCATGTACCCCAAATTTGCTGGGACTATTTATTTTCTGCCAAAAAACTGCTATTCTTCACCACTTCTGCAAAGATGCTAATAGCAGCTATTGAGATCATTTAAGTAACCCAAATACCGTCAGCAGGGCTATTCAGGGGTATCTATAGTGTTACTCATTTCCCCAAATCTGTCAGTACTTTTCGGCAGGTCCAAATTCGCCGGGTCCTGTTTACGCCGATTTGTAATTGAATATGGTGATAAGCAGGGACGAGCGCGATACTTTTCCACATGGAAAACCAGCGATGTCGGCAAAAAGTACGGGACTTTTCGCACCTAATTGAATATGCCCCTTAGTGTCTTCCATATGCAGCCTAGCTAACCACCTTGGTACAGGAGCAGTCATAAGACCTTGGTATATGCCATGTACGGAAAGTGTAAGAGACAAGAGGTCAGAGAGGGAAGAGGGGGGGAGAGATACTTGATGTATACTCTATTTGTGAAGAAGAATGGGGTGTGGAGCGCAGACAGGACTTATAAAGTACAACTGCACCCCAGTGGCTTTAGAGGTCTCGTGTATACGATGACATCATATAGTAATAAGGACGGTGTTGAGAAAGGAGCAGTCTGACGATTGATTGGCCAGAACTCTCCTCACTATTTCTTATGGTCCCAGTCGTCGTATCCCAAGATGGAACTCATCACCCCCCTTTCCTGCTGTGTGCATTTCACCTGCCTTCACTGCGGATGAGAGGGATGACCAGTTTGAACAAAGTGTGTTTTGCTGGCACTGCATCTTGTATGTAAGTTTTGTTTGCATGTTTGTGTAGGTTTGTCGTAGACCGTACGGCCGCCTCTGAATAAAGCCCATAATGTGTGTATGGCATATGTCTAATAGCTCCACCATCTCACAGCAGCTGCCTGCTAGACACAGACTCACTTGCCTGGAGATGAGAGAGATTGGGGGGAAAAGGGGGGCAGAGATGAGGGTAGAGGGTGACAGCTGAAAGCGAGAGATGGGTAAAGAAGGGCGCAGATGATAAGGGGAGGAGGAAAGGAGAGAGACAGATGAGGGTGGTGACAGATGTCACTCACACACCCTTGCTGGCAGCTACTTACAGGATGCAGCAGGATCCTCAACACCTGACAGCCCTTCCTGCCCCTCACTCCATGCAGCCCAGCTAAACTCTCTCACCATAGGCACGGTGGAGGACACATATTCTGACAAGCACTGGAGATTAGCTGCATATATTGGAGGAGGAGAGGGAACTTCACAGCAGAGCCGTAGGGAGTGAAGCTGGGTACACACTAGACGATATGTCGTCTGATCCCGCAGATCGAATTGACATGTCAGGTACCTACTGCAGGGCCGACAGAGGATGTCGCTAACAATGCCATCATCCCTCCTCCAATCGGACACGGCATTGGCAAGTGTGTATTCACTTGTCGCAGGCCGGGTCCCGTCGCCCGCGACGTCAGGCTGGGTACACATAGTCTGTTTGCCCAGCTTAAAGCACTAGAGGTGCCACCTATTAAAGTGATGTGCGAGAGAATAGGGGGCAATAGGTGGAGACAATAGCTAGCAACCTGGCGCATGATGGATTCAAAATACTCGTTTCTTATGAATTGACATCAACAGTTAATACGGATATGCTAATATTAAGTCAATGTATTCCATGAACGTGAAAAGCACCATATGTAATCCTTATCTAATTTTGACATATAAATAAATTCTAATGGAGGGTGACAAACGTTAATCTCCACCTCTATGAAAAAACTTTAAATCCATTCCAGATACTCTTTTTAGGAACTCAAATCCCCATCATAAGCCGCAGATCTTAGGGAGTAATAACTTAGTAGGCAGCATAAGTGCCACATTTCCACCTGTTAGACGATGTGAGCCACTTTAGTGAAAAGGAGCACAAACACAGGCAGTTTTTCAAGGTAATAGTGGTTTTTATTCTCTTACAGCCACATACAGTGTTCAACCTGTTGGTACCTTTTATGGTCACACCGTTGCCCAGGTTCCGTTGTTCACCTTGCCCAGCACAGACTCCCTAATGCTACCTAGCTTTCCATGGGCCTGACTATCATCTGGCCTCTTGCTGGCATCAGCACACTGACCACTCTCTCTAGCTCAGCTAACTAGGAAAGTTTCTAATCTGCAGTGTGCAGGGTGTAACCCACCCCTGCTTCCAAGGAAACCCGGATTCTGTATTTCAGGATGGTTTTGCCCTCTAACCTTTCTCAGACTACACCCAGGATGTAAGCCTGTAATAGAGGGTTTTCCCGGGTTCTGGACCACATTTAACACCTTAAGCTGTGGCACCTGAGTTTCTCTGCCACATACCTTCTGACCACCTGGTGAAGCTTACAGTATCTCAGGGAAATTCTCCCATTTCCCTTCTTTCTGACTAGTCTCACCAACAGGTTTTGGAAAATACCTATTTTGGCATTCCCCCCCCATGCTTCACCATATACAATCCCGCTTGTGCCAACCCAGCATTTAGTCTGGGCATAGCGTCCGCATGCATTATGCCTGGCCTATGTTGAGCTGAAAAGTGATAAGGTTACAACGTTAGAAACCACCCGGTGACTCTTGCATTGGCGTCCTTATTTCGATACATCCATTGCAACAGGGCATGGTCTGTTATCAACAGGAACTCTCTAACTAGAAGATAATATTGTAAAGATTCCTCCACCCATATTATAGCCAGACACTCACATTCCACTGTGGCATATTTCTTCTCTCGAGGTAGAAGCTAACAGCTAAAGTATATAATTGGTTTTTCTTCTCTGTTCACAAATTGAGCCATAACAACTCCTAGACCTGTCTCTGAAGCGTCTGTTTGTAAAATGAACTGTTTCTTGAAGTATGGTGCTGGTAAGACTGGTGCTGAACACTGCTTCTTTTAAATCAGTCCATGCAACTTCTACCACTTGTGACCACATCAGTTTGTCTGGGTTATTATTCTTCAGGCATTCGGTTAAGCCGCAGCTCTAGTCGTGAAATTACAAATCAATCTTTGAAAACCCACTAAGCCTAGAAAGGTCCGTAGCTGAATTTAATAACCAGTTTAATCCAAGTGAGCATGGCCTCAACTTTGTTGGTCTGAGGTTTCAATTGTCCTCACCCCACTATGTACCACAGATATTTAGCCTCGCTCATACCAATAGCGCATTTTCCAGGTTGGCGGTGAAGCTGTGAACACGAAGGGATTCAAGGACTGCATTTATCTTTGGAAAGATGGTCTTCCCAATTTTGGGTAAAGACGACAACGTCAGCTTAACCATGGTGAGGTTTTAATACCCTATCCATAGCCCTCTGGAAGATGGCTAGGGCCCCATGAAAACCAGAAGGTAGTACTTGATATTGGAATAACCCTGTTAATAGAATTTGCAAATACCCTTTTGTCAGGTCTAAAGTTGACAAATATTGACTTTTGGCAAGATGTTCAATGAACTCATCAATTCAGGGCATGGTATAGGAGTCAAACTTTGACACCTTGTTCAGTTAACGGAAATCATTGCAAAACCTCAGAGCACCCGATGGTTTGGGTACAAGCACAATTGGATTATTTCAGTCACTGTTGGATTCTTCAATAACACCCAGTCGCAACATCTCCTGGATTTCTTGTCGCACTGCTGCTCTCTTGGCTTTGGATTTTCGATAAGGTTGCAGTTTCACATTAACCCGGGGGGAGTCACAATATCATGCTTATAACCTGCACCTGACCTGGAAGAGGGGAGAATACATCCTGGTTATTTCTTACCAGTTCTTTGGTCTGGAGCTGTTGACTTGGAGACAGTCCTTTCTAGAGCCACAGTTCAGCCAGGACTCTTCACGGCTATGTTTGAGGTATGAATTGTTTCCTCCTTTCAGGGTTCTAGCAAGTTAATATGATAAATTTGCTCTGGTTTCCATCTTCCTTATTGTCGGATCTTGTAATTTACAGGCCCAATCGCTTCTATCACTACATACGGTCCCTGCCAGTGGGCATACAGCTTGCTTTCCTGTGTAGGTACTAATACTGGTGCCTTGTCACCTGGCTTGAATGATTAGATTCCCCGGTGTTTTGTCATTTTGTTTGTCGACTTTGGGTGAGGTGCATGTTCTGTTGCAGAAGAGGCTCTATTTGGCATATGCATGGGTAGAGTTGAGACCCTAACTGCACTACATTGGGTTCTGAGGCCGACTGCCCCTCCCAAGTCTCCTTTAACATATCGAGGATACCTCGAGGCTGCCTACCAAACAAATGTTGAAAGGGACTAAACCCCATTTGAGGCACTTTTCTAATAGCAAACATTAAGCATGGGAGCAGTAGATCCCAGTCTCGCTTGTCTTGGGCGACAACCCACCATATCATCTGTTTCAGGCTATCAGTCTGTGGGTGATACACAGAAGTTGTTAGTTTCTTCACACCTAACAATTTGCACATCATCTTCATAAGCTTTGACACAAAGGGGTACCCTGGTCGGTAAGTATTTCCTTTGGTATATCCAACTGGGAATACATCATTAATAGCTCTCGGGCTATAGTACTAGACTTGATGTTCCTTAATGGTATGATCTCAGGATACCTGGTGGCATAGTCAGCATATTGTGGTGTCCCCGGGCAGATTTGTCAACTGGCCCTACAATATCCATTCCAACCCATTCAAAGGGAACTAAAATGACTGGCAGGGGAACCAAGGGTGCATGAAAATGTGGACAGAGGCTGATACTTTGGCAGACTGTGCACTCTCGACAATACTTTTGAACTGCTGCCACAATCCCTGGCCAAAAGAACCTCTGTTGTACTCTTTGCAGTGTCTTCTCTTCCCCCAGATGGCCGCTCCATAGCTGTGTATGAGCCACCTAAAGAACTATCCCTACATGTGTCTGGGCAACTGACAACTAATACACTCTATTACCCCACAAGTATGCTACCCAATACAACAAATTACCCTTCAGAGCAAAGTAAGGGGTTCCCCCAGGGGGTAGGGGATGCTTTATTTGCCCATTTAACTCTTTGTTAAAGGCATTCAACAAATTATTGTCATTCAATTGGTCAAGTCCAAAGTCTGATAATGACACCCCCGGACAGTCGGAAACCCTGTACCCCTCATTGCCACTAGCTTTTTGGAGTTCTGAAGTGGGGGTCTGTTGTTCTGGTGACAGGTCCCTATGTCCAAGAATAATTTGTATTGGAAGGGAGGTTGCTTCACTGTTTGTTTCAACAACTGGAGACCACGTCTCCTCCTGGGAAGAAATAATTTCCAATAACAATATGAAGTATTGACCAAAAATTAAAGGATATGGCGACGGGGAGCCACGGCAGCTACCAATTGTACTTCCCTTCCTTGCCAACTCAGTGAGAGTACTCTTCCACTGCTCCATGTAGGTTCCGGGTGGCTTCTGGGCGCAACCAGGTCAGCTGAAATCAGGGATAACTCACTCCCAATGTTCCCCAGTCCCCATATGATATAAGATCAGTGTGCTGGTGCAGGCAAGGAAAGGACAGCTGAAGGCGATTACATCTACTCCGAGACCCGGGTTCTGTCAATGGAGCAGCTCTGAGCTTACCTGTATTCCTCACATGCCGGGTACAAGACTTATTGCACTCCTATGCACGAATATTGTCCTATTGCCTTTTATCATTCTATTTTATGATTTGTGCGATTGTGGAATAAATAAATAAGCTTGTGTTTTAAGAGCACTGCATGATTGGGACTCTAGTATTGTCCTCCTACATTGGTGTACTTCTGATGGAAGATGAGTGAGGATACACAAGTATTAACAGATTAGACAAAGGAAAACCTTTTCTACAGAAACCTTTATGTAAACAGCTGACAGAATACTAATGTAACTTTACTTCATGATCATTTATAAAGATGTGGGCACATCTTTTCAGGATTTCTAATAAAGATTTTGTAAAAGAACCAAAGAAACCCTGATGTGTACATAGGGTTACCTACTAATGTGAGTGTTTTCAATTATGACCTATTGCTGGCAGAGCTTGAATACACACTCCAAGCCATATGAGATGGAGAAAAGAAACCTTGATGTGCACATAGGGTTAAATTAGGAAACAAAGAGGGCCACTTAAACCTACTAAATTATAAAATTTAAGATTTATTGGTAGTAATTAAAATGTACAAAATTAAAATACTGCATGTGTCCACAAGAGAACACATTAAATCACACAAAAAACAAACCGCAAAATGACCACACTTCAAAACGGAATGGGATTGAAATGCCGGTGGCGTGAGCCTGACAGCAGGAAATCCAGACAGTGGCAGGTAAGTAATCTAACCCTCCCTTAGGGAAGCCTAACCCTAACCTCCCGCCCCACCAAAACCTAACGGTAACCGCGCTAACGGCCCTAAACCTAACCCTCCCCCCCCGCGGCTAACAGGACGGCGCCCGGACTTAACTAATTCAGGCACGCGTCTTCCTGGATTCTGGCGTCGGAATTATGATGGGCGGCGGTATTTCGACACCTATTATAAATCCTTTGCCGGCATTCTGCTTTGCGGCCGCCGGTCGCATAACTACATCCCGTCAAAACTTGTGTGGAGTAATGGTGAGCATTTGAGCTACAAACTACTCATAAAAATAGTCATTGGTCACACCTAGATAATCAAGGAAATATTTACACATCTGTGGTGAAATAACACCAAAATCATGTATGTTATAGTGGCACCAATTAGTGGTAACTATTCAGAGATTAGGATTCAAAGGTAATATACCTAGGGTGAAAATCTGTTATAATCCAGAAATAATTAAATATAGGACACTACTGTGTAATAATAATAATAGGTGTCCTTCTATATCCTTTTCTCTCTGCACAACAATGATATATTTTGGGAAGCAGAAATAAAAAATAATATAGAAATAATAATAAATAAAAATAATAAAAAAAAATTATAAGCAAATAGTCTGCAACCCAACATTTCTGTATTATACAAAAATATAATTGTTGGCTTTTTATATTTTCAACCTTCATTTTTTGCATGCATATATACATATATTTTTCATGGTGTTTTTTATTTTATGTAATCCAATTTCTATTTTTATTTTATTTTATCTTATTTTCATTTGTTATTGTTATCAGTTCTATCAAATATGTATGGAAGATATATTGTTATTTTTATTTGCTCTCTGTGAACAATTCTTTTAAGGGAAAAACAGAATAGGTTGTATTTAAATAGCATTTTATCTGGCTTCTTCTGACCTAATGCTGCATACACATGGTCAGATTTTCCTAAAGATCTGAACGACATGTTGGGCATGCATCGACCAACGATGCACGTTCCCGTACGTCAGATAACGATATCTAACTTCGACTGTGTTTGCAGTAAGATTTGGACGATTTCATTCATTTTAATTAATGTCAGAAATCGTTCAAATCATTGTTGAAATCGTTATCGTTCAACAAAATCGATGATCTTTCAAATCTGACCGTGTGTATGCACCATTAGTCTGAATGTTAACATGTGTTTTGGGCCTTTCTGTATTACTGCTGCATTCCCTCACTGCTCATCAGCCTTGATCTCCTGTTTGCCCAGCTGTGGACTTGCCATCATTCAAACTTACAGTTCACTGGCGGCTCCCCCCTCCCTGTGGACAAGCATCAGTGGAGGGTGTGTGGCTGTTAGCTAGGTCCTTGCCATACACTGGACATACAAGCAGGCTTGCCAGCCATACCACCTGATATCTGCCGTCCATGGCTGCTCTGCCACTCCTGCGGCGGAAACACTGTAGATCAGGCACAGTGAGACCTGGCCTGGGACCATCAGTGCTGCACACTATTTACTCACTACAACTGAATATTCCTGTGGAGAATCATATGATTTTATACTACTCAAGTGACATCCTATTACTACTGATCCAGCATATGCAATTGCTATGTGGAGAATATCTATGGAGATCTGACTGGTTCTCTTCTGGTGAGCAGTGTTCATTATGAGTGCATAAGCCATACACCGAATAGGATACATTGTATTTACAGTACACAGGTTTGTGAATTTGTTACTAACTTATTATCCATTATTGGCAGCACTATTAGGAATGTACTACTGATAATAATAATCTTATATT
This sequence comes from Taudactylus pleione, assembly GCA_031769625.1. NCBI lineage: Eukaryota > Metazoa > Chordata > Amphibia > Anura > Myobatrachidae > Taudactylus > Taudactylus pleione. The sequence continues at coordinate 800,954 of JAUIMM010000264.1, read as the reverse complement.
GTATGTGTTTTTGAATTTTTTTTTATATATACAGTATTTAGTCAGAAGAAGCCTGTATTTAATTGGTCTATCAAGCACCATCACTTAATATATATTTTTCCCACCATTGCAGCGCAGTTTTTTTTCTTCCTTTCTGTATTCTGATGATCTGCCTGTGTGGAACAAAGAGTTCAAGGCAGCTTGTGACATATTAACTCAGGACGGTGCTGTAAGGTAGTTATGAAGGGGAGAAGGGGGAGAGGGAGTCCTGTGAGGTGCTTATTGAAGGGGATAGTGCTGTGAGGTGCTTATTGAAGGGGATAGTGCTGTGAGGTGCTTATTGAAGGGGATAGTGCTGTGAGGTGCTGATTGAAGGGGATAGTGCTGTGAGGTGCTGATTGAAGGGGATAGTGCTGTGAGGTGCTTATTGAAGGGGATAGTGCTGTGAGGTGCTTATTGAAGGGGATAGTGCTGTGAGGTGCTTATTGAAGGGGATAGTGCTGTGAGGTGCTTATTGAAGGGGATAGTGCTGTGAGGTGCTTATTGACGGGGATAGTGCTGTGAGGTGCTGATTGAAGGGGATAGTGCTGTGAGGTGCTGATTGAAGGGGATAGTGCTGTGAGGTGCTTATTGAAGGGGATAGTGCTGTGAGGTGCTTATTGAAGGGAATAGTGCTGTGAGGTGCTTATTGAAGGGGATAGTGCTGTGAGGTGCTTATTGAAGGGGAAGAGTGATGCAAGAATACTTTTATGTCACCCATCTCCTTCCCTACCAGACCCTTCTCAAAACCTCTAACAAAAGAGGATACATGTAAATCAATATTAATATTTTAAAAAAAAACAAGACTTGTTTGCTTGAATCATAAACAGTTAATTCACTAAGCTGGGCTCACTGTGTTTTGTTTTCTATAGGTCATCACAACCTAACACCTATGAAACTATGATTGGCTATATCAACAATGCCGATTTTCTTTTTCGTTGTACTATTAAGGGGCTTGTGGCTTGTTCACAGTAAGTACTTTTTAATTGTGAAATATCAATATATTATGTGCTATAGAATTTTTAGTTTAAACACCTCATTTTAAAATAATATTAGCAAACCATGTTGTCATTTATTATTTCTTATGTCCGCTTTAGTCCGGTACCCACTAGACAAGAGGTTCTCATATTTTCTTGTTGTTGTTCTGATGCCCCCTAAAATATATTCCCAAAAAATCTAAGACCCAAGTGTTCCATGACCATTTCCTTGCTACATTTACACTACAGCTCATTCATTTCAATACACCACCAAAATTGTTGATTTTTTTCAGAAAATAATGAAAAACGAAGCTAGTTTGTGATGAATATATAGTTATTTTAGCAAATAAGTTTTGTACTCATATACATTGTTTACAAATAAATTGAGTTTTGATTTCCTTCAAATTTTCTCTCATTAAAGTATCCATTAGCAGCAATCACAGCAGTGCAAATGCATTCTGTTGGTCAACTTGTCTAAGGTTTCAGCTCAGATTGCAGCCGCTTGTCTTGTAGCAAGTCCCAAAGGTGATTTTGGATCCTTACTTACACATCTTGAACACACCTGTCCAGATGATCCCAAAGGAGTCCAACTGGATTGCAATCAGGACTCTGGGGTGGCCAAACCATGTTCTTCAGAACCTGTTGTCGTTGTTTTGACTGGACATGATGATTAAACTTGCGCCTCTTGGACTCAGACTTCAATTTGTCTGTGAAAATAACCTTATTCCACTGACTAGTGGTCCAGCTCATGTGCTTATTTTTGCCCACAATAGCCACTTCTCTTTATTTATGGGCCTAATCAATTGTTTTTGGGCTGCAACACATCCCTTCAAGCCACTGGCTACAAGGCAGGCGCGATTGACATGCTTTCTTCCTCGTCTCCACTAGAGCAGCACGGATCTGATGAGCTGTTTGGAATCTATCCAGTTTGGAGTACAGGGCGAGATGTACTAGGCTCTGGAAAGTGATAAAGTGAAGAGTAATAAATGACCAGCCACTCAGCTCATAACTGTCATGTTACAGGCTGAGTTTGAAAAATGACAGTTAGAAGCTGATTGGTTGGCAGTTTATCACTGTCCACTTTATCACTTTCCAGAGCTTAGTACATCTCCACCTCACTCTGATAAATTTGTCCTCCCGTTTTGTGGTCACTCGAGGTTGTCCAGGTCTTGGATGATCATGTACATTGTTGTTTACGGCGTATCTCTTGAAGGTACACTGCACACCAACAAAAGAAACCTTCTACAGGTGAGCAATATCATGTAAACTATGCACTGCATTTCTCAAAGCAACTATAGCAGATTGCTATTCGGTTGATAATTCCTTCCTGAGAACCATTTACAGGACTACCTTACAATTTTTTACAAGTGTTCACAGTATTACAATACAAGACGAACACCGGAATTCTTCCACTGTGTATGTGTTGACGAATCTGTTTGAAAGCAGCATTGGGCATGTATCTGCGATTACTATGAGCACCTTGAGACCTTGTGGGTGTAATTTGTTTATTTTCGGGGTCAGACATTATCCAGCTTTTAGCCTACCTCCCAGCTTCTTTACCTCAGGAAGAGGGACCTTTGCACATGGCACAGTCACATGCCTGAAATGACAGGGCGTGGCCTTATGGTTAGGGGCGTGACTTTGCGGTAAATATCGCACCAGCAACTGACAGCAGGTGGCCTCATTTCTGTGAAAAACACACATATCAAGTCCATTCTTTACAGAGAAATCGATGAATCTGGGGGTGTATTGAAATGAATGAGCTGTAGTGTAAGAGTTGCTAGTAATTCACATAATAAGTAGCGTAACTGAGGCAGGTGGGGCATGTGCACAATCTCATTTACCACAATTGACATTTATGTGTAATGGGTGCAGGGTGTGTGGTGCACACAGGTCCTTGGCTCCACACCACATTCCCAGCAATCATGGTATATTTACCTTGTGCCAGCAAGCGGGTCCTTCCTCTTACGTGACACCATCTAACCAGTGACATCTTCGGGAAGATTGTCCTTTGCAGTGAAAGCAAAGAGCCTGGAACTTTGCCAGATCCTTTGCTCTCTTGTGCCTGCACAAGGTAAGATGTGGGGTTTGGGAAGGGGGGATGCTGCTCAGAGGAGGGTTCCCGCTGCACATGGACCCCCTTGGGTGTTAATATGTCCCTGTTATATGTAAATATGTGTGATTGGAGGAAAGAGTCAGGGGATGGTGTGTACTGCTGGGACAAGTAACTACACCAGCTGAGAGTTTGTTTGGAAAGGTTGTAGGAAGTGAGTAGTTTCAGGTATGTAGGGTTGCACGTGTCTATTAGGACTATTTACTGTACTTCATTGTCAGATTTTGTTGAAATTCATTTCACAAACATATGTGCACATGGTAAGCATCACTGTCCCATTGATGTTGCCTTGCTCTTGCGTTTCCCTAATTTGTACTTCCATTGTGTGTTTATTTTTCAAGGGGCGACCTTTCTTTGTTTGCCCTGGGTACTATACTGTAAATCCTACTTACACCACTGCATTTAGGCACTGAACTGTAACCACAAAAACATATGCACTCTCCTTATTCTCCCCAGTTAATTCCAATCCCTCTTTCCTCTACTCATATGCTACCCAGCTCAGTCTCCTCCTCCTCATCCATGAATTTTAGTTTAAGGACCCTTAAAGGCCCATCTCTTCACCCAATACTCTCTCCTGCTCATTCTATTCCCACATCCACATCAAAGATACCTTTCTCCCCAAGCATCCCATTACCTCCCTCTCCTTCATTGCATTTTGTTGATATTAAGGAATACTTACAAAGGACAAACTTTAAGTAACAATAACTGCTACAGAAACCAGGTAGAGAAGGCAGCCCATAAAAACAACTTGTTGTAATGAGTGAGCCATTATTAATGGGAATGCCTTTGCATTGCTTAGTGGAGGCAAATGTTATTTAATAATGATGTATTTTGTAAACCACCAAGTGATATGTAAGTTATATGTGTAGTAGGGGTGGTAAACCTTACAGCTATGACAGTTGTTGGGCATGCTTTCACTAACCCAGTTCATACTGGAAGTACAATAAAAGTTTTTCTTAGCAATTTAACATTCATTCTAAAATACACCCACAGAATCTCATGCTATAGGCACAATCTATGAAGTAAACACTATAAGCTGGAGTTGTAAGTCTGGAATCAGCCAATCAGATGCGATTTAGCTAGGGGATCACCATGATCATCAGTACCAGTCCCCAAGTGATACAGATGGTTGAATCTGCTGTCTTTTGTTCAGGTCAACTCCAGTTTTAAATTACTCATGTCCTTCCTGTATACGCATTTGTTTGCATGCCCCTTCCATATTCCATCTCACCTACAGTAAAGAGGCATACATGTCATATCTTGCTTTGATACACCCTTCAACATTGTAAATACTGAAATGTACGTAGGGTGAGGGCAAAACCCATTTTTAATCCCATTACTGTACATTAAGATGTCCATGCCTGCAGTATTTATTCTGTCTTTCTGGGATGTCTTCACTTTTGAATGGAGCATGCAGGCTCCATTGTATCAATACTTAGTGGCTAAGTATAACTGCTGTAACTACACCCACCACAAAGCATTGCAATGAGCACCATACAATACAGACAGCATAATTGAATTCCATATGATAAAGAGCATAATTGACCACCATAGAACATCACAGTGATCACCATATAATGCAGAAAACATCAAAGTACTGTTTCCACAATATAATACCAAGAGCATTGCAGTGACCGCCATATAATGCAGTAAGCATTGCAGTGATCGTCATATAATACAAAGAACATCAGTGACCACAACACAATACATAGAGCATCACAGTAACCATCATATAATGCAGAGAACATCATAGTGACCACTAGATAATGCAGAGAACATTGCAGTGACCTCCATATAATGCACAAAGCATTAGTGACCACTACATATAATGCAGAGAACATTGAAGTGTCCACCATATATAATGCAGTTGACGTCAAAGTGACCACCATATACAGTAATACAGTCAGCATTGTAGTGACCACCATCTAATATAGAGAGCATCAGTGATCACTGTTTAATTCAGAAAGCATCCGTGAATGCCAAAATATATATAGAGCATGGAAGTGACCATCAGGCAGGGATGGGAGGAGGGTATAGACAGGCAGGGTACAGGAGATGAGGGGGGGACTCAGGGGAAGGAGGAGGAAGAGGGTTCTCAGCAGGGCCAGACCAGGCACTGGCAGCAGGTTCCAGAGTAGGATCCAACCATCACTAATCAGATAACCAATGGGGCTGTTTCTCCCACTGGTTTCCCCCACCATCCACCACATAGGGCAGATACCATCTACCCCCCCCCACCAGCTGCATCCTGTTTGCCCAACCATCTGCACAGTACCAAGTTAATGCTAAGCAAATTAAATCATGCCCAAGTTAGCCCCATGGTCAGCCATAAATCTAAAATGTTAAAATGTATTTTCTTCTCCAGGGTCCATGGGGTCCACAGCCATTACGTATGAATCCTGGTCACCAAACAGTTAACACAAATGAGCTCTCTGCTCCCAGGATGCACCAGGGTTCCTCCTCATATACCCCACCCCCTGCCTCAGGTAGCCAGTTCTTCCTGTTTGGTGTGTACACCACATAGACAGCGGGACTGCAGGAGCAGTCCTGCAGACAAGTAAACCAAAAAAAAAAAGAGAGAGTTTTACTCTCTATCTCAGCGGGTGGTCTGAGTTGTCCTGGAAGCAGCCTCGCGCCTGATCGGAGATGCACCAGCCACGCGCTGCAACTACCTCCTCCAGCGCCACACCGCTAGCCTTGACAGGTCCATGGCTAGGGCTTTGGCAGGGGCTCTCATGCCCTGTACTGCACCGGATCAAGGGGATGGCAGGTAAGCAGGTGGTTGCGGCGGCCGCTGACGCCAGGACCACATGACTGGCCGGAGGCGTGCTGCAGTCGGGAGGCATACAGCTTGTTTCCTACACTAGACCACTGGGATATGATGGTCCTGACCAGCCGAGGCTTGTGGCGGTGGCCAGGTCAGTTTACCGGGCAGATCCAAGCAGCATAGGGGAGGTACGCTTCCCCGGCGACCCCTCCACCAATCCACACGCTAGTTTAGTACTCTGGCGCAGTGATTGTGGGTTGTTCCTCCCAGCCTCCATATAAGGCAGCCAGCGTGTATGTCAGTTGCTCTCTGATCGCTGCTGCTGCAGGACACTGGGCAGTATCCCTGTATACCTTTCCTACTGCTGGTTCAGGTTTTACAGGGCTCTATCCTACCTAATCCTAGGCTGATTGTTGGTAGTGAGAGCTTATATGCGTATGACTCATAGAAGTGTTTATGCATGACATGTGATTGTTGTCTATGGATACTGTTTCTTCTGTAAAAGAACTGTAATTCCTGTATATTGTCACTGTCTCTCCCCTTCCCTTGCTGTGTGGGTTGCGAGTAGAAAGCAGCACTTATACACTCAGAACCTTGGCATAGTTGATATGTCTAAGGAGTCTGAGGGTCAGGCGGGAGCCCCGTTGCTGATATCCTGTATAGCCTGCAAGGCAGGCTTGTCCCCACAGGACTTTCTACAAAATGAGCTTTGTGAAAACTGTTTTAGACAGCCACCACACCAATTAAGTCTGCCTGTTACAGGCCCTGAGCCTCCTTGGGCATCATTTTCTGAAGTTATGGCTCAGGTGGCGAAGCGGCTGGCTGCCCCAGTACCACCGGTTTGGGGTTTGCCTCAGCAGATGCATCCTATGCCCATGATGTGGCCGCCTTGGATGGACCCTGGTGCTGGTAAGGTTATGGCATCATCCTCAGGGGTTTTTCAGCCTCCTCAGGCTGTCAAATCAAAGCAGCCTAAATCTAGGTGCCATTTGCCTTCTCACATGGGTGACTACTCCAGTGCCTCCTCCTCCGAGGAACAGGCACAGGACTCTTTACAGGAGTCTAGCTCCGAGGAGGGTGATGATCATTTCCCAGTAGCCGATGTCCCCTTTCTGATAAGGGCTGTAAAATCAGTGTTAAATATCGAGGAAGGGGATCCTCCGCTTAGGAAGGCCCTGTTCAAGCGCCAGAAGGTGGTTAAGGCAGAATTCCCGAAGCCTGAACATTTATCAGAACTTATGGAGGAAGCGTGGGTCTGTCTGGATAAGAAAAGCCATTCTTCTAAAAGAATGGCGCTTCTATATCCTTTTCCAGCAGAGGACTGTGCCAGGTGGGAGAATCCACCGTCAGTTGATGCACATGTGGCGCAGCTGATTAAACGTACCACTCTGCTAATCCCAGCGGCTTCGCTGAAGGAAGCCATGGATAGGAGACTGGAGAGTTGTCTCAAATCAATCTTTTCACTGGCAGGAACGGCCACCTGTCCAGTTATGGCCACTGCCTAGGTAGCAAGAGCTATTGAGGAGTGGGCCAAAACTTTAGCGGAGTCTTTATCAGATGCCTCTAAGGAGCAACTGGATATGATCTCCTTTATTAGAGAAGGGGCCTCTTATTTGGGAGATGCCGCCTTGGATGCAGGGATTGTTTCCTCCAGGGTTTCAGCGGAGTACGTGGTGGCACATAGGATTCTCTGGTTAAAGGATTGGAAGCCAGATGCCGGGTCCAAAAAGGCCCTAGAATCCCTTCCATTCACAGGGGGTGTTCTCTTTGGTACAGAATTGGACAAAATTGTAGCCTCTATGGCAGCCTCAAAGATGGCAGGTTTGCCATCAGCAACCTCATTTAAACTGAGAAGGGCGTCCGTTCAGGGGTTTCGGCCGCAGGGCAAGGCCAATGGTCAGCCTTCAGCGAGATTTCCACCAAAAAAGGCAGGACCCAGGAAGCCTTAGCAGAACAAACGTCCAGGATCTAGGGTCCAGGATAAACCAGTGGCCTGATGGGACGGGCCTCCCCCTGGGGGATCCCAGGGTGGGGAGCCGACTGCTTCGGTTCTCGGAGCCCTGGCACCTCATGACGGAGGATGCCTGGGTTCGAGCAGTTGTCTCCCGAGGGTACACCCTGACGTTTTGGGGGACTCCTCCTCAAAGGTTTTTTTGTGTAAAACCACAGGAGGGTTCAGAAAGAGCTTTGGCCCCCAGAAAGCAATTCTTGCCTTACTAGCATCAGCGGTAGTGATTCCGGTGCCAGAGAATCAGTTCTGTGAGGGGTTTTACTCCAATCTGTTCCTTGGTTCAAAAACCGAACGGGTCGTACCAGCCTATTCTGAATCAGAGAGTTCAACAAATTTGTTCGAGCCCCCGGGTTCAGGATGGAAACATTGTGATCGATTGTGTTGGCAGTTGAGCAGGGGGACTATATGGTATCCTTAGATATACAGGATGCCTACCTCTACATACCAATCACACAGGCTCATCAAAAATGTCTTTGTTTTGCAGTAGGAGGGGAACATTTTCAGTTCCAGGCCCTACCTTTGGCCTGTCCACAGCCCCTCGGGTATTCACCAAGGTGATGGCGGTGATGATGGCATGCCTCAGAAGCCAAGGCGTCAGGATTTTGCCTTATTTGGACAACCTCCTGTTGCTAGGGCAGTCCCCGCAGCAGTTACAGGATCATTTGAGGCTGACAGTATCATGTCTGTACAGTCATGGCTGGATCATAAATTGGCAAAAGTCATCACCCTGTCCGGTACAACAGATGTGTCATTTGGGAGCAAGATTGGACTCCGTAGTGCAGAAAATATATCTGCCGGAGGAGAAGATTCTTGCCTTACAATCACGAATATGCAGGTTGCTTCGCAACAGGCAGATATCCATTCTAGTGGCCATGCAAGTCTTGGGGTCGATGGTGGCCACCTTCAGGATGGTGGAATATGCTCAATTCCACTCCAGGCTGCTGCAGCAATTAATTCTGTCTCGCTGGGACAAGTATCATCGCACGATCAGGTCTCAGTTGCTGCGTCTCTCTCCAGAGGTGCAGTTGTCCCTGTCCTGGTGGTTGCAGACAAAGCATCTCAGGCAGGGTCGTCCCTTTTGGGTGTCGGATTGGACATTGCTCAAAACCGACGCCAGTCTTCAAGGTTGGGGGGCAATGACGGGGTCACACACTTTCCAAGGAAAGTGGTCAGTGGCGGAAAGCCGGCTACATCCTGGAACTAAGAGCTATGTTCAAAGCCTTAGTGCAGCCTCAGGAAATCTTAAAGGGCAGGCCGGTGCAGATACAGTCGGACAATTGCACCGCGGTTGCCTACGTAAATCATCAAGGGGGCACAAGGAGTCGGGCTGGCTTGGCAGAGGTATCAAAAATCTTGGTCTGGGCAGAGACTCATCTTCCCACGATATCTGCCGTGTTAATTCTGGGGATCCTGAATTGGTAGGCCGACTTTCTCAGTCGGCAGGAGATAAATGATAAATGCAGGAGAGTGGGCCCTACATCCACAGGTTTTTTGGAACCTTGTGGACAGGTGGGGTCTACTAGAAATAGATCTGATGGTGTCAAGAAGGAACAAGGTTCCCTGGTACGGATCCTGGACAAGAGATCCGAGAGCAGAGTTTGTAGACGCACTGACAGTACAGTGGCGTTACAAGCTGGTATATCTGTTCCCCCCGTTTGCTCTTCTTCCCAGAGTTGTCAGAAAGATCAAACAAGAGGGCAGCACCGTGATATTAATAGCTCCGGCATGGCCGAGACGGCACTGGTTCACAGATCTACGGTCTTTCTCCATAGACACTCCATGGCCTCTGCCATTGAGACCGGATCTGTTGCTACAGGGTCCCTGCTGGTACCCGGATCTTCATCGGCTATCTTTGACGGCATGGCTCTTGAGACCTCCATCTTGAGGAAGAAGGGGTATTCCGAGTCTGTTATACGGACGATGCTGAAGGCACGGAAACCATCCTCAGCCCGTATATACTATAGAATTTGGCATACTTTCTTTCAGTGGTGTGAACTGAAAGGGTATGATCCACAGAAATTTCTGATATCCAGAGTGCTTGATTTTCTTCAAAGCGGTCTGGAAAAAGGGCTTCGCCTGGCCTCTTTGAGGGTACAGGTGTCTGCTCTTTCAGTTTGGTTCCAACATAAAATTGCTCTGAGACCAGATATAAAGACCTTTTTCAGGGGGTGTTGAGGATTCAGCCTCCCTTCATTCCCCCAGTTGTTCCATGGGACTTGACTCTAGTTCTGCAAGGTTTTACAGGCTCCTCCATTCGAGCCTTTAAATTCAATAGACATCAAGTGGATAACAGCAAAGACGGTATTTCTTCTTGCTATGGCATCTGCACGTAGAGTGTCAGATTTAGCTGCGCTTTCCTTCCGTGAGCCGTTCTTGGTATTTCATCAAGATAGAGCAGTACTACGTACTAGGGAGGGTTACCTTCCGAAAGTAGTGTCTAAATTTCATATTAGTGAAGAAATAGTAGTTCCAGCATTTCAGGGCACTAGTCTCTCGCCAGGTGAGGCTTCCCTGGATGTGGTCCGTGCATTGAGAATTTATGTGAGATGCACGAGCAAATGGAGGAAGTCTGATTCACTTTTTGTGCTTTATGGTTGTCATAGGCGTGGCTGGCCAGCCAATAAACAGACACTGGCCAGGTGGATTCGCATGGCAATTTCATTGGCTTATACACAGGCTGGTATGCGGGTACCAGATTCAGTGACGGCACATTCTACTAGGGCGGTAGGTCCATCATGGGCGGCCCACCGGGGTGCTTCTGCTGGAGCAATTATGCAAGGCAGCCACATGGTCTTCCATCCATACCTTCGTCAAATTTTATTCCTTTGACACTTTTGCCTCTCAGGATGCCTCCTTTGGGCGTAGGATTCTCCTCTCTTCCGAGAGACAGGAGCGTCCCCGCCCTTAGGGTTAGTGCTTTGGGATATCCCCAACGTAATGGCTGTGGACCCCATGGACCCCGAAGAAGAAAATAAGAGTTATGGTATGACATACCTTTTGTTAACTCTTTTTCTTCGAGGTCCATGGGGTCCACAGGACACCCACCCAGACGCACCTGTAGTTCTGGGGGAGGTTTCCGTAATTTTCTTCTCTTGAGAGTCTGGACTCATGAGTATGGGTTTCTTCTTTCTTACCCTTTGTTTGTCTCCGCCTGCTTGAGCTTGGTAATGAACTGGCTACCTGAGGCAGGGGGTCGGGTATATGAGGAGGAACCCTGGTGCAACCTGGGAGCAGAGAGCTCATTTGTGTTAACTGTTTGGTGACCCTACACTACACTGGCAACACCTCCTCTGCTTCTCACAATAGGCCCTTGGTCATTTTCAGCCCCAGGCCCATATGGCCCTGGATTTGGTGTGTGATTTTTAATAAGAGGTGGGTCAAGTCTGGGGTATGATTTTTAATGAGGTCACATTTGTGCTCTGATTTTTAATGAATGACAATGGGACAAAGATGGAATCTTGTTAATGAGATGGGTATTAGATCAAGGCCCAAAGTTTTAACGAGTGATATTCTTGCTATCACTCGTTACTAATCTTAAATCATGTGTTTGAAAAATGACAGTTAGGAGCTAATTGGTTAAAGTACCATTTTATATTAGTAACAAGTGATAACAGGAATATTACTTTTTGATAAATCTGGGCCAAAGTGGGTAATTTTTAATTAAGGTGGTTGAATGGATTCGTGCTCTGATAGTTAATGAGGGACAGGGTAGCAGACTTGTGGCATAATTTTTATGAGGGGGGAAGCAAATTTGGGATATGATCTTTAATAAAAGAAAGGGAATTCAAATCTGGAATATGATATTCAATGAGGGAAGGGGAATAAGACCTGGGTGATGATTAATAATAAGGTGGTGGGGTCAGATCGGAGGGAGGGGAGTTCATATCTGAGTTATGATTTTTTTTTCATAAGGAATTATGGTGGTCAGGTTTTGGTTATGCTTTTAAATATGTCAGGATTAGTAAAAATTGGGTTTAATGTTAAATGAGATAGTATATACTCCCAAAGCTGACCTCTAAGATTAGGCTGGATTTAAAATGGCAATATTAATGCACACAAAATCTGGCATATTTTATGTGTATTACTATTGCCCTTTATAATCCAGCACTCAAACCCGATCTTTTGTAAATATACCCTCCCCACCCCCCACCGGGGTCTGATTTCATTACAATTACTAATAGTAATATATAGTGTGGGACTTTACTGGCTACATTTTTTTTTGTCAAGCTCATATTTTTCTGCAGCCCAGGCCACTTATTTGTGTTTGCCCCCTAGTCTGAAAGTTGCTAGCCAGCCCCTGTCTGCCTCTTAGTAGGGAGACAACTAAGTGGAGGCAACCACAGATACTATAGGTATATTTAGTAGCTGCTTTCCCTCCATGCTGTTAATGGTATCCAGCCATCACAGATCTTGCTAGCAGGGTTGGATAAGGACTAAAATTAATGCCTGGCATTTAAAGCACACAGGCCCACCATGATGATGGCATCCAGCACCTGGAACCCTCCTCTTGGCTCCTTAAGCAGCTCCCAGCCTCCCCCAGTATGCACAATGTGATATCACTTGCATCTCACATCCCTCCTGCTGAGCAGAGCACTGGGAGGCAGTGATGCCAGCCCATCTGGCATTTGCTTATTGTACAGACTTATGCACAAACTATAGCACAGATCTACATGCTTGATGCACACAGATCTGCTTATAGGCTATAGCTCAGATGGTGCACAGACTGCAAAATGCTTATATCTCAGGTGGGGCACAAACTGCAAAATCTAGGGGTCGAAAAAGCATGGGGTCCCTCCAAAATGCCAATATCAGAATTAGGTGATCACAGGCAATGCTGCTACAAATGTAGCAGGGTGACCTGTATCATGTGCTCCCACTACAATAATGACAACAAGCCCTTGGCTACTTAGCATGGTGGGGCAAGCCTACATACCGTACAAAACACCGTCCAAGCCTGGCCCATTTGGAAAAAACAGTCTCTTGCTGAAAGCACTAGCCCCCTGCTTTGTGTGTATAGAGTAATTAAACAATAAAGTTAAAGTGGGATTAAAGCATTTTGACATGATGCAGAACCTGTAGTGCATCATGTCAAACAGCTGAAAACAATACGAAAATTTATTTTTATTTGAAAACTAACATAATCCCTACACACAACCTTCATTCATCACTTTATTTGTCACCTAATGCTTGAGGTGCAGGAGTTAATTGGATGTCTCTTCTTAAATTCCTTTGAAGTAATCCAATGGTAAAAACAAACAAAAACCTTATTAGACTATAAAGACGAGCACCTTACACAGCTGCAATTCTAATGTTCCTGAAGAAGCTTCTCACTTATATTTATACAATGGGAATTTACCACGGACTGAGGTCAGACCATGTATATCCCTGCTGTAGTACATAGAACTAATATGCCGTTAGCATGCAGATCAGTGGACATTTTGGTGCAGAAGTTTGGTGCACTGTCCTTCATCAGTAAGGGCTTGGCTAATACCACCCTCCTGGTGGTCAGCAACCTAACGCTTCCAAGAGGGATGCCATTTGTCATGAATTGGAAGAGAGTTGGATACCATGATAACTAAAGACAGCTGGGCGGACTTTTGGTGCAGTAGTTTTGGTGCACTCTCCTTTATCAGAAAGGTTTTGATTAATAACCACCCTCCTGGGGGTCAGCAACATCACCCATCTGGCGGTACACCATTTGGCGTGAATTGGAAAAAGGTTGGAAACCATGATTGATAAAGTCACCTAGGGTGGCCCCAGTGCATATTGATAATATATCATGTTGGCATTGTCCTGTTTTTAATAGTGATAACTGCCCATCCTCTCTTTTGAACTATACATGTTATCAATAAAGTATGACCTTTCTTACACTAATGTTAAGTTTCTGTCTTTTTTTGAAGGTTATTAATAATGTTTAGATAAATAGTTTTTAAATAATTGTATCAAGAGGAAATCAACCGTTGGGGGGTTGGTGCAGCTAAATATATAGTCTTAAGTTGTGTGCATGCACACTGCAACACATTTAACATGACTGGTGAAATTACTATGAACTGTTATACTTGGGTCCAATTCTAAATCACTCCAAATGTGCAGGAAAAACAACTTTTCATCCTTAGGTGTTCCTTCATTAATTACATAACTAAAAATAAAGTATAATGAACTGTATGATAAATTGATGTTTTTTATCTACATTTCAATCAGAAATTGTAATTAACGGTGAAATATCTACATGAACATTGTTCTGATGTTGCTAACATTGAGCTACTATCTTTTCCAGGTACCAGTGAAACACGAGGTAAGTTACACAAAGTTGTCACTTTGTTGTGTTCATTTCAATCTTGGGCGGGGACTGGAATGGTAAAAGTAATGATTCACTGAACAAATGTAAATAAAGGGAACCTATTACTATCATGCTACTGTCATGCTGGGAGAACAAAAGCTGCTCTGGATGAAACTTATTGCAGGAAATGGCCGATGATATATTTCCAATAAGTGTAAATGTACATAATTTTGTTTGCAATCACAGGAATATTCTGTGCGATGGAATCCAAATACTACCAACCGCCACTCTTTAATTTCATTGTATTTTGGAAACTATTGTGATATACAATTGTCTTAGAACCTGGTTCAGAGTCTGCCAGTAATGCAATCGCAACTGCATTCTCTCACGGATTACAGTTGCAAAAATATGCTAATGCCTTACAAAGCATAGCCGAGCATAGGGACGCCCACTGCCCTCTCATCTTCATCCCACAACGTGCAATAGCATAAACATTGGTACCATCGCCGCACAACATGTAATGCAAGTGTGAACAGCAGCAAGCACAGAATAAAGTTAAATCAATTATTACAAACAGAAACAGCAGCAATATTAGTGATGTCTTTGTGGTCTAACAAGATACTGTGGAAAGTATGAAAGAGGAGAAATGTCACAGCAAAATTAATTTTAAATGTACAGTATTTTTTTTCTATAACAAATACTCTCCAAGGCTCAATTGTTTGAATTAACACAATGTTCTAAAACATGCGTTGATCATAGCTGTACACATTTGTGCCTTACACAATCTATGATCCTTTTTTATCTATAGTGTGGGGTGAGCTGCACCGTACTGTCACCTTGCCATGCTCTTTTATACCTGGGGAGGAGGAAGTGATTCATTGGATAGACAAAGATAAAAAAACAGTGCACAGCTATTACAGAGGTAAAGACCAGCTGGACAACCAGGACAAACATTACTCAGGAAGGACAACACTGTTCTTAAATGAAGTGAGAAAAGGAAATGCTTCCCTCCAGCTAAGAGACCTGAAAATAAGCAATGAAAATACTTACTCTTTCTACGTGGGTACAACAAGGGGCAGAACAGATGGTACGGTGACATTGCAGATTGCAGGTAAGACACAGTAATCTTGTATATGGCAAAATGTCATATAGATGTGTCCTCATACATCTAGCCTCAATACGCCATGCAGCGCAACTTGCCTGGTGTGAGTGAGCCGCCAGGTCCCATGCTACACTGTCTTTTTTTACCGAAAATGCACCAGCAAATTATTCTGATTAATATAATATGTGGCACTTGTATATCTCTGAGCACCTGAGTCTGTATATGAACCACAATGGAAATTGGAATGTAAAAAGCTGTGGCTGCTACATTGTAGCACTTCGTATACAGATTCAGTGACTCAGTCGCACACAGATATACAAGTATCACATAGCAAATTACTCTGCTGGTTAGTCCTAGTCGCTTCGCATTGCAACTTAGAAGCATTTTTGTAGAAAAAAAAGACGCAAAAAAGATGTCCGACGCTAGCAGAGTCTCACGGTACCTGGCGCGCGAGAGGGGCTATTTAGCATGACTGCAGCAAGTGTATAAGGACACATTTGTATGGCAGAAATCACATCTGTATGTTCTGTGACAGCTGGACTTAAGCGCAACCTATTATTGGTGTCTATTCTTTACTTTCTAGTGCATTAGCCAATATTTTTGTTAACTTATACAGTGATACAATGATCTGCAGGTATTATGGCTCAATGCCTGTAATATAGTCTGGAGGGCTTTCACAAGGTGCAAAACAGCAGCTATGAAGTGTAAATGTAGCTTTTGACCCAATATGTCCCTCCATTTGTAAAAGTGTGCCTAGTTTTCTGCCAGCTATGTACCGTATGTATCCCTACTAATTTGTACAAATGAAATGTTGTATGTTTGTTGCTCAATCACAACCAAACCTTTCAATCAATTGACTTGAAAATTAGTATAAGAATAGTTTAGAGGCTGGATTAGAACATAGGTTATGTGTTTTTCCATAACTCCCACTGCAAAGCACTGAAAAAAAAGAATATAGCATTACAAGAATATAGCATTACTATCTTACGCCAGCAGGGGGTACTGTGCACTTTCCAGTATAGTTTGCTTCCAGCATTTATTCATTAATTAAACACATATATACACGCACACACCCACCCAAGTTGGCAACTTCACTATGATCCTTTCATTAAATATATCGCTTATCCTCTAAAAACAATCGAGAATATGGAGGAGAAGCGCAGCCTATGTAATGGAACGAGATTATGCATTACAAGTGTCGGAAAAAAAATGGTCAGAGCTACCATTTCGACACAGGGAGAAAATGTACTCATACCCAAGATTACCTACAGATCTACCATTTCAATATAAGCGTCTCCAATTCCCACTGAAGCTAGCATTTGCCATGTCCATCAACAAATTACAGAGCCAAACTCTGAAAGTGGCAGGTATACACTTGAAGATGTCTTGCCTGCGGTGAACTTCACTACTGTTGCTTATTTTCTTCATAAGTTTGGAACACATCGCATTTCCAGTTTTGCTGCCCAATCGTGGCAGCCTACTCATTTAAAGGGGTGGCTTCAACAGTTTAGTTGATTGGTAGCAACCTAGTACATACAAGCCACTATCCATAACTAACATAAATATCAGGTCTCTTCTTGTACAACACACGCTGTCACTGTCTGCTTTTATATTTAAGTGCCAGTCTCATGTAAGAAGCCTGTGGGCTGCATTATATACGAGGGTGGTTCAATAAGTAAGGTAACTAACAAGACCTCTCACGTGTGTAATGGCGGAAACATGGTCAAACATTGAGGTACGTAGTGTGATAAGATTTCTGCATCTAAAGGGCACATCAACAGCAGAAATTCATTGCCAACTTAACAAGGTGTATGGTAATCATGTCATGTCATGGAAACAGGCTTGGGTTTGGTGCACTGCCTTTGATAACAGCAGGACAGACATTCAAGAAGAACTGTTATGGCGCCACCATTGTGAGGTACTGGACTATCCTCCCTACAGCCCTGACCTGGTACCAAGTGATTTCCATCTCTTTGGACCATTGAAGAAGCACCTAGGTGGAAGGAATCAATGGTGACATTCAGAAAGTCGTCATGTCCTGGCTTAAGGCGCTTGATACGGATTTATTTCATGCCTGGATAGATGCCTTGGTGTACTGTTGGAATAACAGCTTAGACAAGTATGGGGACTATGTGGAAAATAATCTGTACCAAGGCCATACTATTGATTATACATATATGTACGAGTTAAATAAATTTACTCAGTGAGAGGTCTTGTTACAGTACTTTATTTTTTGAACCGCCCTTGTACATTAGGTTGTAAACTAAAAATATATACATATATATATTCACTTCTGGATATAATAAAGGCGCCATTTTCTTCCATTACAATGCACCTGTACCAGTTTTCAGGATAAGGGTACAAAACAAAATACAGCACATTAACACACCCAAATTATATAATAAACTCTAAGCAATAAAGAAAGTGATAATACAAAAAGAAAAAAAAAACAGAAAAAATGTCCACAATTTTCTGCATATGGCTAGGGCTAAATTTATTTTTTTATTTGTTTCTTCAAAGGAAGCACCTATAATTTTCTTCATTTAACCTGCCTGGTGAGATGGTATTAAGGGTAAAAATCCATTTTGCTTCCCTTTGAAGCAGGATTTGATCCCAGTATCCTTTTTTAAGTAAAAGTGGCACATGGTCTATGAACATACATTTAATTGTGGATGGTTGATGTTTCTTCTCCAAACAGTGCTTTGCTACTGTTTTGTCAGTTTCCCTGGTGAGGATGGCTTGGTGTACAGTACTCCTATGGTTAGTCATCCTCTTTGAAGCATCTGCGTGTTTGTCCAACATATACTAGTCCACAT
Organism: Taudactylus pleione; assembly: GCA_031769625.1. Taxonomy (NCBI): domain Eukaryota; kingdom Metazoa; phylum Chordata; class Amphibia; order Anura; family Myobatrachidae; genus Taudactylus; species Taudactylus pleione. The sequence goes on along the minus strand of JAUIMM010000264.1, from coordinate 782,870 downwards.
GTGTGTGTGTATATATATATATATATATATATATATATATATAAAACAGAAAAACTTTTGCTATCGGCGCTAACAATAATATACTACAAATCTATATATGTGTGCAGCAAATAAAACAAAGGGGATTTTGTCATGATTTGATCAAAGCATTTAAGCCTGCAGCCCAGCATCAAGGGACCCCATATATATATATCCAAGGAGGCTAAAAAAAATAGCCAAATGAGGGCACTCACCGCACTAAAGAATAACGATTCAATCGGATTATTCAAATAATGATATTCCACCATCAATATAGTCGACGTTTCGACCCCTAAGGGTCATTATCAAGACACATCAGCACTGACAAATATCCAGCATGTTGACAAAAGGCATACCGGTTATACCCCATGAGCTCACTTATAAAGCCTGGAGGATCAGCATTAGTTCAATTACACTAATTATAATGAAATTCACCTGAAGTACTGCATCACACTCTACAACAATGTAGGCACACACCCATTAGCTGAGAGGGCAGGAACAAAGAACACCTCCCCATTGGCATTAGGAGCGCTGTCGCAATAGCAGCTAATGACACACCACGTGTGATACCACAAGCTTGCGGGTCAAGCGGCTTGAATGCATGTCACATTGTGACACGCATGCAAGCCGCTTGACCCGCAAGCTTGATTGGTTGCCTAGTTACACAGCCATATGAGTGTCTGACGTGCGCGGACACTTCCGGGTTCGGTGTTTTTCCTAACGATGCAGCCTTGTGGTATCACACGTGGTGTGTCATTAGCTGCTATTGCGACAGCGCTCCTAATGCCAATGGGGAGGTGTTCTTTGTTCCTGCCCTCTCAGCTAATGGGTGTGTGCCTACATTGTTGTAGAGTGTGATGCAGTACTTCAGGTGAATTTCATTATAATTAGTGTAATTGAACTAATGCTGATCCTCCAGGCTTTATAAGTGAGCTCATGGGGTATAACCGGTATGCCTTTTGTCAACATGCTGGATATTTGTCAGTGCTGATGTGTCTTGATAATGACCCTTAGGGGTCGAAACGTCGACTATATTGATGGTGGAATATCATTATTTGAATAAATCCAATTGAATCATTATTCTTTAGTGCTGTGAGTGCCCTCATTTGGCTATTTGTTTAGCCTCCTTGGATATTTATTGGAGTACCCGTTAGGCCTTTCTCCCTAGTGGAGCACCCTGCTGAATGACTTTACTAAGGGATGTGAGTGCTGTATTTCTCAAATTATATATATATATATATATATATATATATATGTGTGTGTATGTGTATATATATATATATATATATGTGTGTGTATGTATATATATATATATATATATATATATATATATTATATTATTGATGTGCAGGCTCGGTTCTACTCGGTTCCGTTCGGTTTTTTTTGCCGAATCTTATTAGCTATCTAAAACTCGTGACAGCTGAAACCCAATAAGATTCGGGAAAAAAAAAACGAACGGAACCGAGTAGAACCGAGCCTGCACATCCCTAATATATATATATATATATATATATATATATATATAACTATATATATGACATAGCTGGATGTCCATGTGAGCCTATGCCGGATCTTTATTACCCTTCCAGAATGTGGATGGTAAAAATGCATTTCCTGGGATCATGCCACGGCATGTTGTGCACATTTATAAAGGACAGTTTGTTTGTGAGGTAACCATGTTTGTTGCCCTGATGGTTTCATTAGCATCTGCTTCAGACTCTGGCTTCTCCTATAGGAGATAGTGGTACATTTTTTGATCTATTTAAACAAACAATCGGACTTAATAATTGGCCAATGTTTCTTTATTGAACTCCTAAATGTTATTGCACAAGTGTCATATTGGTTGGGTTGTGACAACCATAAGACCTTGCTGCATCACTTTGCTTGGTTATTGCTGTTTATCAAACAACTTACTTGTTATTTTTAAACCTTGCTTCACAATCTTCAGTAAGTACCTCCAGCTCGATATCTGTTAATCATCTCTTCTATTTATATTGTGTTCATTAAGGGTCCGTATTTGTTCGCAACACCTGTATAAATTGGGAGTCCATCTTTTAGGGAAGCAAGATGATGACTTGTTGCATATAGAGTGCTATTCCTGTCAGTATTTTTATGGCAATGTAGTGCCCATTTGATTTGTCATTGTGTAAAACCGTTACATCTGAAAAAAATCAGCATGGGTATGTTTAAATCTCTAATTTCAAACTCATGTTTAGTGCCCCACCAAAGTATAACGATATCATCAGTGAACCTGAAATATTTCAGGATGTTGGGGGTGCAATTTGGGATTATATGCGCTTCTTTATACTGTGCCATAAAAAGGTTCACATAAACTGGTGCCAACTTCAACCCCATTGTGGTCCCAGCACCCTGTACATATTATGCATCTGCATATTTTAAATTATATTTTTCCAACACATTAGATGTCAGCTCACATATAAATTCTATAGGTGGCATTTTAAAATCTGCAAGGACTAGTACATTTCTCACCATTTCCTCCTCTTCCTTATATAACTGTGGTATAACTGTATATAGGGACTTGACGTCCATCTCTACAGAATGTAATTTCTTCCATCCTCTCCATAGAATCAGACCTATCCTTTATATAGCTAGGTTTGGAGGCCACCAATGGTTGCAACATGTGATCTACATATTGTGCTAACGGCTGTAATACTGATTCATAGATTTAACACTATAGGTCTCCCTGGAGGGTTAATATTTGGTGCATCTTTGGTGTCATATACAGTATTGGGCAGAGAGGGTGCTTTACTCATAGCAAGTTGTTTAGGGTCTGATCATTTCATCTTTGTTGTACAGCTTTATCTAGGAAGCATTCACCTTGTTTTTCATTTTATACATAGGATTAGATCTCAGTTTTTTATATGTTGTGGTATCTGACAATTGCAGTCACATATCTCCATCATATTCTTCATAATTTAATACTACAGTTCCCCCAATTTTATCCGCTGGGCAGATAACTACTTCAGACAACACCAGGCCCAGGTAATTAGTACCTGCTACCCCCCACACATCACACACTCCCTCTTTCTGTACTTCTGCTTAAAGTAACCAAACTAAAAGTGGATTTTGTCCCCACATTAAAAACATTTCAGTTTTTACAGCCTGTATTCAAGCAAGTTAAGGGAGACTATCTACAGGAGAATGTGTGGGGGCAGGGGTGCTGGGTTAAATTTTTGCCTGGGTGACAGCCTAGCTTCACCCCTGCCATATTTTGGGGTTTGTACTACTTATTTCCTGGTACAATGTACTAGATTCACTTATGCAGTGAATGAAATTTGGAAAATATGGGCTATTGAGGTTTACATTTGTTGCCTCCAAAGTCAGTTTCTCAGTGCTCCCTCAGACCTGACCTGTCACATGGCTATAGTTCTCTATTAACCCAACAGTCTGTATAAAATTAAATAGATTGATATAAATAATGCCTCATTAAGCCCAATGGTCACATATCTATAACAAATTATTACATACTGCTCAACGGGATGCAGTCATGTGACTTGCGGCTGCCGGTCACAATCCCGATGGCAGAATGCCGGCTAGGGATTATTAATAGGCATTGAAATACCGACGCCTATCATAATCCCAACACCGGAATCTAGAATAACGTGGGACCGAACGAGGTAAGGGCCTGATTCAGAGCCGGACGCTCTGACCAGAGCGCTCGCTCTGAATCAGTGCCCTCCTACCTAAAAATGGAGCGGCCTCCTGGCTGCTCGCATAGCTGTGGGTGACCACCCACAGCTATAGCGAGCGGCCCAAAAGATGTTTGCGATGGTCAAGATGCTTGCGCCGAGACCCTTCGGTAGGGTCTCGCTGCCGCAAGCCCGGGAGTGCTTTTGGCTCTATCAGAGCCAAAAGCACTCCCTCTGACATCACTTGTGATGTCAGTGGGGCCGGCCCCAGACGGTAGGCGTTCCCATGGGAATGCCTCCGTCTGGGCAGCAACGCCCCCGGCACGCCCACCAAAGGGGGCGTGCTGTCCTCACCATCGACAGCACGCCCCCTTTGGTGCGAGACCCATATCGACAGCTTGGCTGTCGCTATGCGGGTCTCACGCATGCGCACGACGGAGCTCCCTCCATCGTGCCCTTGCGCACTAGGGCTCCATTGACCCGCTTACGAGCGCTCAGTGCTCGCGAGCGGGTCTGAATTAGGCCCTAAGTACGGTCTGCGTGTCCACATAGCCGCAGGGGGGGCAGGTTAGGTTTAGAGCACCCCAGGGGGATTTAGAGTTAGGCACCCACCAGGAGGGTTAGGCTAGGGAAAGGGGGGGGTTAGGCACCCCCGGGGGAAGGTTAGGGTTAGGCACTCCCCCAGGAGGTTTAGGGTGCGGGGAGGGGGAGTTAGGTTTAGGCTCCCCAGGGAGGAGGTTAGGTTTAAGCACTAAAGGAACAGGTTACGGTTATGGTTAAGTGGGGGAGAGGGGGGGTTAGGTAGTTTACTCACCTCCGTCGGGATACTGAACCCCCTCTCAACATTGTAAGTTTACAAAAAGGGATGCAGAGAGTTTCTGGCAAAAAAAACCCTGACTTTTTTCATACTGCAGGCCTCCATGGAGTGTGGCAGTGGCATATCAGGACAGTGCTGTCCCTGCTGTGATAGGAGAATGCCAGCTGCAACAGGGCACTTCCATAGACAGTAAAATAGGAGCGCGTCAACGGCATGGGAGGTTCTGATTTTTGTTGGTAAAATATCATGTGATGTCCATGTAATAGTGACGTGTGAGGTTACTGCACAATGCTCACTAATTGAACTCCCCTTTAATGTATGTCTTCAGGCACCTACCACAACATTTAGTATGAGTAATATGTAGCACCTTGCTATCCAGCAAACAAAGAGTAACAGTATCACACTGCACTCCGGCATGTACAGAGTTCAAACAGCCAAATAACAAAACGGCACAACTTTATACAGTGTTTGGCTGTAATTGAAACTAGTGCTGAAAAAAAGAAAAACTGGCACATTACGGGGTATATTTACTAAACTCAATGAAAATCTATTAAAATCGTTCAAATCGATGTATTTCTGGGGTTGAATCACACATTTACAGTACTAACCGATAATTTTTGATTTGGTTTTTTAAGTATTAGTAAATGTGTGATTTAGACTCAGAAACTCACCTTCTGAGTAATGCTACCCATCCATTTAATGATGCGGGGGACGACGGCACGATTACGATGCCGTCGTCTCCCGCGGGGTGAACTGCATACACTGAACGTTCAGACGCTCATTGTATGCAGATCAATCCTCCCCGAACATGGCAACCTGACGGCGGTCGTCAGGTTGACCGTCATGTTCGGGCGATGATTGATGTTAAAAACGACCAGCGGGCGCGCGTAACGCTGATTGTTTTTAACCTTTTACTGCCTGATTAACCGTCGTTATCGTTCCATCACTAGGTTTAATCGCCTAGTGGATGGGCAACATAAGTCTAAGCTGTTGTAGACATAGTGGGTCTCCAGACACGCAGAGGGCTCTCCTGCAGCCAACAAGGACACAGTGGATAATTTTTGCACGCCCAGAAAAGTGTTTAAACGCTACTGACATGGCTGCATTTCTCTAGCCACCCCCGTTACTACCCTAAATGCTGATTACATGTCACTCACTTTGCTATTGAATCTTCTGTGCAAGCGTAAACAGAATTCAATCGCTGCACATGTGCAGTGCGGTATCGCGCAGTGGCTAACAATCGCTCAATCTGTGTAAATATCGTTATTTGCGTCCCGATCTGAATCAGCCCTATATACACAGACCAGCCTACTTTCATGTTGTATTTCATGACTTCTTGAATAGATACTGTGTAAAACACTAGCTAATTACTTTACATGGGAACTTTAATAGTGATATCTCTAAATCCATTAGTCATTGGTTATTTTTTTATTTATTTATGTCCCACGTTCTCTGGGTTTAGGTCGTCCGGCTCGGTGGTCACCTCTCTTCTCCCTACCTTTCCTTTCCCCTTCACTTTTTATCTTCTTTTGGTTCTTTCAGGGGCCCATTTTCACTCACCGTCTGGGGTCCCCTCCTCTATCTCTGGCGGCCACCGTACATTGACAGCTTCGGTAAGTCGTCGGGAAAATGGTGTGGCAGCCATTTTCCCTGCGATTTCCCTACTGTGCATGTGCAGAACGCTGGGAAAATGGCCGCAGTGGCCATTTTCCAGGCATTTTGTGTAGCGCCTCTCCAGCTAATGTGGGACTTTGGAGAGGTAAGTATTAAAAAGTATGGGTGCGGTGTGGTCCCGTGTGCACCGCATATCCTGCACCCATTATAGATACGCCCCTGGGTTCTTTATTTTCCGATATATTGTTAAAATTGTGTTGAATGTAAAGTGTAAGCTACTATTGTTGGACTATGCCATTTAGGACATAAGTCCTGATTTATATTGTATTTGTATGCTCAATGACTGTCTAATTTTTCTACTCATGGCTGTATTCAATGCTTTTCATTATTCTTTAAATTTATAATGTACCAAACAGAATACAAATGTTATTTGTACATGACAATTACAGAAAAGTGTTAGTAGCAGGCCTCAGATATCTTTGCCAGAGTTAGAAATACATCACAAAAAGATTATTTTAACACAGTACATGGAAGTTAACCCTTTCATATGATAAGTGATCCATTCAAATTTTCTCACTGCTGTATTGTAACATTCCTATGTATCTTGTTTTGCAGACTTTAATCACTCAATAGACTATAAATGGGTTGACGATAAGCTGCATCTCAACTGCAATGTAAATAATGTCTATCCAGATGATACCTTTAGGATAACATGGTATGTGGATAACGTTAAAACAAACAAAAGCTTCCATACTGTCACAAATACTTCTCTATCACATCACTGCGTTATCCGTCATTCAGTTGTGGAAAGCACCTGGACAGGCAATTGGAAAAGGAAAGGTAAGAACTGTAATACTAACACAATCTCATTGACCTGTCTGTTAAGGATATTTAACCGAGTTAGCTATATATATATATATAGCTAACTCGGGTCCATAAATATTGGGACATTGACAGAATTTTCATATTTTGGCCTCTATTCACCACCACAATGGCTTTGAAATGAAACAAACAAGATGTGATTTAACTGCAGACTTTCAGATTTAATTTGAGGGTAATTACATCCAAATCAGGTGAACGGTGTAGGAATTACAACGGTTTCTACATGTGCCTCCCACTTTTTAAGGGGCCAAAAGTAATGGGACAAACTAAACAATCCTAAATCTAACTTTCACTTTTTAATACTTTGTTGCAAATCCTTTGCAGGCAATTACAGCCTGAAGTCTGGAACGCATGGACATCACCAGACGCTGGGTTTCATCCCTGGTGATGCTCTGCCAGGCCTCTACTGCAAATGTCTTCAGTTCCTGCTTGTTCTTGGGGCATTTCCCCTTCAGTTTTGTCTTCATCAAGTGAAATGCATGCTCAATTGGATTCAGGTCAGGGGATTGACTTGGCCATTGCATAACATTCCACTTTTTAGCCTTAAAAAACTCTTTGGTTGCTTTTGCAGTATGCTTCGGGTCATTGTCCATCTGCACTGTGAGGCGCCGTCCAATGAGTTCTGAAGCATTTGACTGAATATGAGCATATAATATTGCCCGAAACACTTCATAATTCATTCTGCTGATTTTGTCAGCAGTCACATCATCAATAAATACAAGGGAACAAGTTCCATTGGCAGCCATACATGCTCACGCCATGACACTACCACCACCATGCTTCAATGATGAGGTGGTATGTTTTGGATCATGAGCAGTTCCTTTCCTTCTCCATACTCTTCTCTTCCCATCACTCTGGTACAAGTTGATCTTTGTCTCATCTGTCCATAGGATGTTGTTCCAGAACTGTAATGGCTTTTTTAGATGTTGTTTGGCAAACTCTAATCTGGTCTTTCTGTTTTTGTGGCTCACCAATGGTTTGCATCTTGTGGTGAACCCTCTATATTCACTCTTGTGAAGTCTTCTCTTGATTGTTGACTTTGACACATATACATCTACCTCCCGAGAGTGTTCTTGATTTGGCCAACTGTTGTGAAGGGGTTTTTCTTCACCAGGGAAATAATTCTTTTGTCATCCACCACAGTTGTTTTCCGTGGTCTTCTGGGTCTTTTGGTGTTGCTGAGCTCTCCGGTGCGTTTTCTTTTTAAGAATGTTCCAAACAGTTGGTTTGGCCACACCTAATGTTTTTGCTATCTCTCTGATGGGTTTGTTTTGATTTTTCAGCCTAATAATGGCTTGCTTCACTGATAGTGACAGCTCTTTGGATCTCATATTGAGAGTTGACAGCAACTGATTCCAAATGCAAATGTCACACCTAGAATCAACTCCAGACCTTTTACCTGCTTAATTGATAATGAAATAACGAGGGAATAGCCCACACCTGTCCATGAAATAGCTTTTGAGTTGATAGTCCCATTACTTTTGGCCCTTAAACAGTGGGAGGCACATATTGAAACCGTTGTAATTCCTACACCGTTCACCTGATTTGGATGTAATTACCCTCAAATTAAATCTGAAAGTCTGCAGTTAAAGCACATCTTGTTTGTTTCATTTCAAAACCATTGCGGTGGTGAATAGAGGCCAAAATCTGAAAATTCTGTCAATGTCCCAATATTTATGGACCTGACTGTATATATATATATATATATATATATATATATATATTGTAGATCTGGGCATCTGAGAAGTGGCCATTGGGTAGCAATCACTTTGTGGCTTTCAGCTCCTTGGTGAATCCCTATATTATACCTCCCTACAGTCCTGATTTCAGCTGGACAGTCAACTTTTTGGAGACTATCCCACCTGTGGGCCACAGTGTCCTGCCGGAGGTTGGAGGGGCACTCCGCACTGCTGTTTTACATAGCAGAGCAGCGGTGAATGGATGTCACCCAAGCCTGGGGCAGCCCAGTGGCTGCCGGAGTGCTGGGCTCATCCCCAGCTTGATGGAAAATGAGAACGTGACAAGCGGTCACTCACCCAAAACATCATCCACCAGGGGCCATGACCTTGCAGGGACAAGGCCACAACTCATTTCTGCCTATCCTGAATTGGGACTCTGAAATGTCGAGAGGTACTGTACGCCTATACTCATATGACAGACAGTTTTTACTAGGATACTGCAGAATAACATGAATTTATTTATGTTCCAAGATTCACTAAAAATCATTTCATACATTGTACACATTCCAACTCTAACCATAAGGGTATACACAATAAATGTGGGGTCAAGTCCTATTCAGCATTAAATAGACTTAATTCACATCACTAATCATTAGATACCTAAACCCATTTTATACTTAAACTTTATTTCTTACAATATTGGCAACTTGTATTTATCTGTATTTATATGTCTTGTATATTTATTAATAATATTGATTTGTAAAGCGACGCAATGCTCTGTAGTATCAGACAGAGTTGGAAGCAGGGAATACATAAAATTAAATATACAAGACAGACAACATACATGCAGACAAGAATACAAATGATAGTGAGGGCCCTGCTCATGAGATAGATTATATGCTGTTAGAAAAGGACACAGCTGAGACGGGTTTTCAGAGAGCGTTTAAAGATTAGCAGAGTACTGTAGAGTGTGATTTGGTGTGGTAGGTAGTGGCACAAAAGAAGTCTTGTAGGTGGGAGTGAGAAATGATTACCAAAGGTGAGGTGCGATGCAGGTTACAGTTACACCTGAGAGGGCAGGAGGAGTGTTTTTAAAGATGAGAATTGAGATGTATGAAGGGGTGGTGTTTTTGAGGTCTATTTAGGTGAGGGTGAGTAAATTTTTAAATTAATTCTACAGGACTCGGGGAGCCAGTGTATGGTATTGCAGAGTTGTTTGGCAGATGTTGAATGGCTAGAGAGGAAGATCTCTAAAATGCTGTGGCATGTTAGATAAAACAGATATAAATGTGTGAGGGGAGTGCCAGGTAGGATGAGGTTGCAGTTATCAAGGCATAAATAGTTGAGTTTTGCCTGGATCTTGAGAATTCTGACTGAAGTTGGAGATGTCCTCCTGGATGTGAGGAATAAAGCAGACGCAGAATCATATGTGATACCAGGGCAACAGGTTTGGGAGATTAAACTGGTATTATTGATGACAAAGGAGATCTGAGGGTAGATAACGCAGGGAGGAGAGAAGATGATAAGCACCACTTTGGACATGTTGAGCTATATGTATGAGGGACATCCATGTGAAGATAGCAAACACTTGATTATGAAACATAATAAAGAAGGAGAGAGGTAGATTTGGTTGTTTTCAGCATAGCGGTGGTACTGAAGGCTGAATGAGAGAATTTGTTTCCACAGATAAGAGGTGTAGCACGAGTAAAACCGAGGTCTGAGATCAGAGCAGACAGATAGTAGGGATTGAGAGGAGGATGTGCCAGAGAGAGAGAGAGAGACCCTGAATGAGCAGTTTGATAGGTAGGAAGTGAACCAGGAAAAATCTATGTACTTTTATTAATTTGTCCATGTTAGAGGAGACAGAATAACCCTTTAACATTCTGTACTACCATTACCAAAGCCATCAGGATGCACTTCAAAATGTTGCAGCTTAATTAATTGTAACACATATATTATTATGTGGCTCTGTACATTGCGGAGATCATTATGCAAAGTACAGACAATGACATAAAACAGAGCTAATGATGGCTCTGCCCAAACAAGCTTAAAATCTAGCCTTCAAAATGTATAAATAGTCTTGGAAGGGAGTCTGGCAGGATAGCGTAGAGAGTTCCTTAAGTGGGGAGCTGTGAGGTAAAAGACTTACAGCCATGAATGGGATGAAGTTGTGAGGGGTGGCCATTAGGATGGGATCCGGTCTAAAGATCTACAGTAAAAAGGTAGACAATGTCTATATAGACAACAGATGTTAGACAGTCAATAGGTCAACAGGTACAAAAGATCGACAGGGACAAAAGGTCGACATGTAAGAAGGTCAACAGGGTCAAAAGGTCGACAAGAAAAAGGTAGACACAAAAATTGTCGACACGTGTTTTGTTTTTGTCTTTTTTTGGGGGGTCAGGGATAGATTTGGGGTTAGGCACTTAACCTGATGGTTAGGGTTAGGCACCAGGAGGAAGGGTTGGGGTTAGGCACTTACCGCAGGGTTAGGGTTAGGCACTAGAAGGGAAAGTTAGGGTCAGGCACCTACCCCGACTGTTAGGGTTAGGCACCAGAAGGGAGGGTTAGGCACCAAGGGGAGGGTTACGGTGAAGATTAGGGTTAGAAAAACAAAACATGTGTCGACCATTTTTTGCCTACCGTTTTCATGTCGACCTTTTGATCCTCTCGACCATTTGTACCTGTCAACCTTCTTACATGTCGACTTGTTGTCCCTGTCGACATTTTGTCCCTGTCGACCTATTGACTGTCTAAAATTTGTTGTCTATCTAGACATTGTCTACCTTTTACTGTAGATCTTTCAATCCACACCCCATTAGGAGAGTAGAGATAGAGACCATGCTTAGCACTTTGTCAATACAATACATTTTTGACTTCCCATGATCATTAGAACAAAATCTAGAGAGGCAGCAGATGTGGAAAGATAGGAAGTGTAGATGAGGCATACAGCAGCATTAGTGATTGACTGCAGGGGAGATAGTCTTGCCATTGCAACCTCAGTCCATTTGGCATGCCAATAACAAAAGTGGAAAATGATAAGGGTTTGGATCAGGAGCTTACTGGAATTTTGTTTGACGAATACATGTATTTTGCAGAAAATTTATACAGGTGGAAGTATCATGATTTGGAAATGTTCTGAATGTGAAAAATAAATAAGAATGCAGAGTCAGGGTTGACACTAATACAGTGATCTTGGGAAACTGATCGCTGGTGAGTGACTGTTATAAAGATATTAGACAGATATTTGGAAGATGATGGAGAGAATTTTATAATATCCGTGAGAAAAAGCCCAAAGACAGTTTGTGATGTTACTGGCTATGCCTGTAAGTGCATTTTCTGTAAAGTGTGTTGGGCAAAAGCCATATTGAATAGAGTCTTGAAAGGTGCAAAATGATCAGTTATTGTATATTGTTTACAAATATCTGGATATAAAGAAACGGGTCAGTAACTACAGGGCATGCGTGGGGTTGAGTGGATATCCTGGGAAGTGGAATGGTGATTGTGTGTTTAAAAGCAGATTTCTTTTCAAGTTGCGTGGAATATCTTGGACATGTGAATTTATATTTAGAGAAGAAGTTGGGGTCCGAGTTAAAGACTGGGATTGTTTTAGAATTTAAACCAGATTTACTCCGATTTATTTCAATTTACTTTCAGCAGTCATTGTTTCATGGATTGTCAGTGTTCTATTGTATTGAGAAATTGCTTGGTCAGCACAGAAGAGGTCACAGATTAGGGAAAGCAGGGTAACAAGAGGCAGACAGAAGATCAAAAGTCACACTATGGAAATTACTATGCAGGTGGGCAGGTTTCAGTTGATTTAGGGGTGCAGATAACAAGTGTTTTAAGATACAGTAAATTAATAAGATGTGAAGTTTGAATTAGGTTGTAAAAGTTCAAATGGAGTATTACAGGGCATATGTATTAAAAATTGCGGCCTTCTACCAAAAATTGACATTACTTATCACCATATATTGTGGCAATATGTAATATTATTTCTGAGGTATGTATGAACATGCAGTCACTGGGACACCTGTTAAAAAAGAGCCCACCCCGAGCTTATGCAATAACTTTTCTTCCAGGTTTGGAATCGTCCACACAATTTAGCTTGTGTAGTATGCATGTAGCTTGTGTAGTATGCCATTTGCAAAAAAGTGTCTTCATTTTGTTAATGACTGTGACACTTGTCAGTTTGGAGGGATAATCTATCTCGAACCAAACGGAATATAAATCCACTAACACAAGGTGCTCCTTTTCCCTCTATTCAAAGAGATCTGCTGAAATTATAGACTAAAAGAGGTCAGTAATCTCCTGAGACTGAGCAGCTCCATGGCATGATGGGCCATTAAAACACTGCAGGGGTCACAGTCAGAAACAACTCGCTAAATGTCTGCAACCATAAAGGGCCAAAACAGGGCATCCTTAGCCCGCTGTATGGTGGCCTCATATCTGGAGTGCCCCTGGTGTGCCTGCTGAGCATAGAAACCTTGAAGGGCATAAGCTATCACAAACCGCTGACCACACAGGAGGATGCCATCTGAGAGGGTCAATTATTCTTGGAACGCAAAGAAAGACTTGAGGTCACAAGACAGTTCCTTGGAGGAAGAAGGCCAGCCATGCAGGACAACACAAGACAACCATTAGCAGAGGTCATTCCTGAGGGTTGCATCAAAAGCTTCTCCATGTGCCTGAAGGAGAGGAAATCAAACTCCATTACATCCAGGTCATCATCAGAATCAGGGACACCTGAGTCCAGGAGGTGAGCAAGTAATAATGCGTCAGCAACATGGAGATCCTTGCTACGTTTAAACACCACATCTAGGCGGTACCTTTTGGAGCTTGAGCAAAAAACATTCAATTCATGTTTAGCCGTATGCTGTGCTTTGCGGAGAATGGTAATCAGGTTGGTGGTCTGTCTCAACCAGCACTGGATACCCATAGATGAACTGGTGAAACATATAACAAGCAAACACTAGAACCAACAGTTCCTAATCAATTTGAGAGTAAAGACCCTGAAAGCAAAACTGATGGGTTTGTGACGCTGCAGGCAGACAGCGCCAAGCCTATGCTGAGAGACCACGGCAGAGATCACAACAGGAACATGCACATTAAGATATTGGAGCACCCTGGCTGGAAGTGAGCATAGCATTAATAGCAATATCAAGGCAGTCCAACCAACACCACTCAGTGTTGCACAAAAGCAGTGACCTCTCTGTAGTGTGGTAGACATTTTAAAAGGTAGTTTGTTATATCCAAAAAGCACTGCAGACTCAACTTATCTGTGGGAGTAGGTATGAGTTGGATAGCCTGTGTCTTGGTAGGTTCTGGCTTGACACATTCTGAAGTTAGGAGATGTCCAACATGGGATGAGTCATTGCCCAATGTGACCTGCCAGATTTCTCAATTGGCATCCAGGGTGGTAAATATCTTTGCATTTGGCATATCAGCTATTGCTTGCACCACAGTTCTGAGGGGGTGATTCGGTAACTTCAGCACTTAAAGTTATTAACTCCAGTTTTATGCTGTCCAGTAAAACTAGGATGGGTTTGACATTACTGTCCACTATATGAAACTGCAGCAGGAAGTTTGTGTATTGCAGCATGACCGTACCCATGGTCACCATAAGCAATTACATTCACGGTGTGAGAGCAATCAATAGATGTTTTGGGGTTTGTGCGCTGGAGGAGTTCACACTGCATGACGTTGCAATTAGCACCATTGTCCATTTTCATTTGCCTCATCCGTTATGGTGGTAAATATTTCTCCCTTTTCAGCCCTAATGCTCTCATAGTGGAGACTGGTGTCTGGGGTATTGTCTTGCGGAGCGTCTACAGTGTGAACCCACTGCAGTGTGTTGCCAGAACCTGCAGAGTCAGGCTGTCTTCAGCTTGTGTGCAAAATGATTGTGTTTACCACAAGCGTTGCAGCGTTTATTAAAAGCAGGACATTCGTGGCATTCATAGAATTGGTGATCACTGCAATTCACACAGTGGCATAACAAGGGGGGTGCGTGTGTGGCACCTTGCCCTGGGCCCATTCGGCAGAGGGGAGCGCTGCCAGCCTGGGCAATGTCCAGCGCTGGAAGTCTTGCAGTCCGGTGAGATGTGATCCTGGCGGGATACATCTCACCGCACTGTTCCCAGCGGGGGATGACATTTAGTGCCAGCTGCAAGCTTGTACAGCTCACAGACCAGCAGCTATTTCAATTTTACACCGTCCGCAGAGGCGTCACTAGTGTTGGTGTCACCCAGTGCTATAACTCATGGTGACACCCCCCCTCCCACCAAAAAAAATAAATAAATTGATGCGCAGCTCCGCAAACTCTCCCCAAATACCAGTCCAGCAGACACATTTCCACAATGCCCCCAGTAGTGGTGCCCCGTATGTAGTGCCCACAGTAGTGGTGCCCCTTATGCAGTGCCCCTATGCAATGTCCCCCCAGTGGTAATGCCCCCTAATAGTGCCCCCAGCGGTAATGGTAATGCCCCTTATAGTAGTGCCCTCTATAGTATTAGTGCCCCCTATAGTAGTGACCCCAGTATTAATGCCCTCAGTAGTAATGCCCCCATTAGTAGTGCCCCTAGTAGTAATGCCTTCAGTAGTAATGCCCCTTGTAGTAGTGCCATCAAAAGTAATGCTCCCTGTAGTAGTGCCCCCATTAGTAATGCCCCCTAATAGTGCCCACAATGGCAGTGGTAATGCCCCCTATAATATTACCCCCGGAAGTAATGCCCCTATTGTATTGCATAGAGTGTAACAGTAACCGCCAGATAATGCAGAGAGCATCGTAGTAACCGCCAGATAATTCAGAGAGCATCGTAGTAACCGCCAGATAATGCAGAGTGTCGTAGTAACCGCCAGATAATACAAAGAGCGTCATAGTAACCGCCAGATAATACAGAGAGCGTTGTAGTAACCGCCAGATAATGCAGTGTCGTAGTAACCGCCAGATAATGCAGAGTGTCGTAGTAACCACCAGATAATGCAGAGAGCATCGTAGTAACCGCCAGATAATGCAGAGTGTCGTAGTAACCACCAGATAATGCAGAGAGCATCATTGACCCACATATAACCCATAACATGAATACACCCCTTATACACACAGAAACACAATGAGTATACCCACGCACATACATTAATACACCATCCCCAGCATAGGCACTCTCTCCTCACTGAATTAGTTACTTCCCATTACACCTACTGTATACAATAGACCATAGTCACTGTGCTGGCTGCTGCTGCTGCTGCACTGCTTGCTGTCTCCCAGTTCCTTCTCATCCTCTCTGACTGGGAGGTCAGAGGGTCACGCTGGGAAGAAGCAGGGACAGTGTACAAACTACTTGTCAGTATTCAAGTGTAATCAACAGTATTTGAATACACTTGTAAACTGGCAAATGTTTTGTAGACTGTCCCTGCCTGCTCCCAGCGTGACAATCTGTAAGGCAGGGAGTGAGCTGATTCACTGAAGAGAGGAGCAGGAGCTCAGCTGCCATCCACCCCGGCGGCTTCAGTCAGGCTGATCGTCTTTACACTGACAGTAGGTAATCAGCCCGTGCATCTAGCACTCCTCCTCCCCCCCCCCCCCCACCCCACATGTAGCTGGCTGTATGAAGACCACAGCCGCACTTACTGTACAGTAGGCTGCCACTGGCTGTCTCAGTATGACAGGCACAGCGGCAGCCGGCAGAAGTAAAAGCTGTCTCAGCAGCTGCTGCAGGGAGAGCGCCTCTCCAGCCTGGCGTCTCCCTGCAGTGCAGGCTCTGCTGAGCGGGGGGCGGGGATGAGTCGGATTTTGGTGTCACCCCCTTGGAGGGTGACACTCGGTGCGGCCCGCACCCACCGCACCCCCCTTGTGACGCCACTGACCGTCCGCGAGCCAATTACAGACCAGCAGCCAACAGAAAGCGGCCGCGGTGAGCCAATCATGGCGAGCGGCGTCATGGCTGGCTCCGATTGCGGTGTCTGACATCAAACACCACTGGGCATCAAACACCAGTTCGGCAGCGGCTGGCGGAGGATGGAGATGTTGTGGGAAGAGCTCCAGTGGCCGCGGAAGAGGCCAGAAGATGCCAGGCTCAAGCTAGAAGAGCCAGCAGCAGAAGAATGCGGCTGAGGACCAGGTAGGCTACCATTAATCCCTCCCTAGAATACAAGGTTATCTGGCACTAGACCTGTGGGGTAATTAGGCGTGTGGCACTGATAGTGTGGGGGGGTGCCATTTATTCCCTTGCCCTGGGCGCCAAACCCCTATTACGCCCCTGCGGAGGTCACATACATCAGTCTCTCTACTGCAGCTTGCATATGTGTATAGCAATGTCTAGTGCTAATTCCTTCTTATGTATAATAAATGTGCATGAGTTACATCAATATAAGACCCATAGACAATCCTGTAGCTGCTGAGCTCACTTGCTGATACACCATAATCACATGTCTTTGCTAGTAGTTTCAAATTGGCAGCAAATGACAGGATACTCTCATAGGTGCTATGCACAGCAGTGTTTAAAGCATGTGTGTCCATCATACTTGTGACATTCAGCTCCCTCCTTCCGTGAGGGAGCTGAATGTCTGCACACAGCGGGGGGCAAGGTCGGGTAATGACGCGGTTTTGGAGGCGGAGCCACGTTATCGCATCATCGCGGCTCCGCCCCTCTTCACAATGCCGAAAATATTGGCATTGTGAAGCAGGGGGCGGAGCCACGAAGACGCAATTCAGCGCGAAACGCGTCATCGGGCCCCCCCGCTGCGGGGGTTTCTTGTAGTAGTCGGGGGGCAGGCGGAAGCCAGGAGGCTGGCCTGCCTTTCCGGGGGGTCGAGAACGGCACCCGATATTCGGGAGGCTCCCGACCAAATCGGGAGGGCAGGCAAGCCTGGTGTCCATTATACACTATTTCACTGGTAAGCATATCTCATCAAACTTTATTAGTGTGCCTGCATCCTCCTGATCCTCCCCGCTTTGAATAGACACATGTGTCTGCTTTGTCAATGGCTTCCACACCCTTTAAGCTGGGGCAAGGTAAATACCTGTACCTTTTACTGGACTTGTCTGAGAGCTAGGCACAGCAGTATACGTGCAGGGCCGGATTAAGGGCAGGGCGACAGGGGCGATCGTCCAGGGGCCCCCACACACTGTACCCGGTCCCGGCGCTTCTACTAATTAAACTGCTGTGGTCCTCGGCAGCTCAGCTGTTCCCTTACACAGCGGTCACAGTCCGTGAGATTATGTCAAATCTCGCGAGACTTTGCTCGTCTCAGAGAAGAGCCCAGGCTGCTAGCACTGCGTGCGGGGCATAGCAGTTGCCTCAGCGTTTAACTGTTCGTCTGGCCGTGGAGCAGAAGAGCAGTCAGCAGAAGATAGCAGAAAGGTATACATACACTGTATACATACAAACACATACTGTACTTATACTGTCTGTATGTGTGTGTGTGTGTGTGTGTGTGTGTGTGTGTGTATATATATACACACACTCACACACATACACTGTATACATACAAACACATACTGTACTTATACTGTCTGTATGTGTGTGTGTGTGTATATATATATATATATATATATATATATATATACACACAGACACATACACTGTATACATACAAACACATACTGTACTTATACTGTCTGTATGTGTGTGTATATATATATGTGTATATATATATATATATATATATATATATATATATATATACACACACACACTGTATACATACACACATACTTATGCTGGCTGTATGTATATATATATATATATATATATATATATATATATATGCACACAGTATAAGTATATGTGTGTGTGTGTGTGTGTGTATATATATATATATATATATATATATATATATATATATATAAATAAGATGTACACACACATAAGGGCACTCACCAACACCAAGGTTAATCACACACACACATATATATATATATATATATATATATATATATATATGTGTGTGTGTATGTGTGTGTACATATATCTACAGTATATATACATATATACTGTGTATAATTTTATTGATTGGGGCCTCCACAAGTTTGTTGCCCAGGGGCCCCCACAGACCTTAATCCGGTCCTGTATACGTGCCATTCCTTCTTGAACTTGATCCATGTGTCCGTGATGGCACTGTTGAAAACCAGCAGATCTACAGTCCCTCCAACATGACCCTGTCCATCAAATACAAAATACTCTGCTCCTGGATTTCCCTTTTAATTTGATTGCCATCACCTGTGTTGAACATGTTTATTCATAAGAAAGGTGTTTCAACACAGATGACCGCAATCATAAATTAGGGGGAAGTTTAGGAGCAGAGCATTTTTACCTGAAGGAAGGAGTTAAATTGGAGGGGGGGCTGGATCAATGCATCTGAAACCTTGTTCCATCACAATTAGACTAATGACACCATGTAAAGTCATACTTGCCTACTTTTCAAAACTACCGTATATACTCGAGTATAAGTCACCCGAATATAAGCCGAGGTACCTAATTTTACCCCAAAAAACTGGGAAAACTTATTGACTCGAGTATAAGCCTAGGGTGGGAAATGCAGCAGCTGGTAGTGCCCCCAGTAGTAATCCCCCCTGGTAGTGCCCCCAGTAATAATTCCCCCTGGTAGTGCCCCCAGTAATAATTCCCCCTGGTAGTGCCCCCAGAAGTAATTCCCCCTGGTAGTGCCCCCAGAAGTAATTCCCCCTGGTAGTGCCCCCAGAAGTAATTCCCCCTGGTAGTGCCCCCAGAAGTAATTCCCCCTGGTAGTGCCCCCAGAAGTAATTCCCCCTGGTAGTGCCCCCAGAAGTAATTCCCCCTGGTAGTGCCCCCAGAAGTAATTCCCCCTGGTAGTGCCCCCAGAAGTAATTCCCCCTGGTAGTGCCCCCAGAAGTAATCCCCCCCTGGTAGTGCCCCCACAAGTAATCCCCCTCTGGTAGTGTCCCCAGAAGTAATCCCCCCTGGTAGTGCCCCCAGTAGTCCTAATAAAAAAACTTACCTGAAACCCCGCTCCTGGTCCCGCCGCTGCTATCAGCTCCTCCGGCCGCTTTGCATTATGGGAGAGACGTCGTCATGATGTCTCTCCCATTACCCACTGCGGGAGCCGGAAAATGGCTCCCGCAGTGGGAGCAGCAGCAGCCGATGAGAGTCTGAAAGACTCATCGGCTGCTGATTACAACAAACACACAGCTGCCGGCTCCGGCGGCTGTGTGTTTGGCAGTGTGTAGTGCTGACCGAACTCCGTCCAGTCAGCGCTACACACGCGGTGCAGCTGTGTCACAGAGACACAGTCTACACTGCGGCCCGCATGGTACGCTACTCAGCTGCGTACCATGCGGGCATGACTCGAGTAGAAGCGGAGGGGGTGCTTTTTCAGCACAAAAAATGTGCTGAAAAATTCGGCTTATACTCGAGTATATACGGTAGTTTCAGGGAGATTGTAGAATGCGGAATGTGGCGCGCTGGTAACGGGGCATGTCATGCTCTGCTCAAAGGCTGTGTCTAACTCCACCTGTGGGCGTATCTATTCACGCTCATGTTGTTTCCTGCAGTGAATCAGGAAACTCCCGCAGGATAGGTAAGTATGCTCCTTACCGATACAGTGTCTAGCATATACCCCACAGTGCCCAGAAGGCGCACAACCCCCATACAGTGCTCAGCAAACACCCCCATACCCATAATGTTCAGTATACACCCTCCCATACTTAGACTCAGCATACACCCCCCATACCCATACAGTATATACATGTACCATACAGTGCGCAGCATGCACATCCTATACCCACACTGACACAGTACCCATCATACACCCCCATACAGTGATCAACATACACACAAACTCAAAGTGCCCAGCATACAGCCCCCCTACCCATACCATGCATACATGCATAGTGCCAGACACACACACATACAGTACAGTAATCCATTTCTATTCTATACCTGTAGCACAGCCAGACAGCATCTGTCACGGCCCTGTGTCTAGCAGCAGAGAGCAGGGAGAACTAGAAGAGAGGGTAAATACTGCCCTCACTGCTGAAGCTCTACAATTCCGGACACCTCTCTTTCATATGCTCTCCCCTGCAATTACAGCTAGAGAAGGTGCTCTACAACTGCCGACAGCAGAGGAATGCGGGGGATTTAATTAAGTTTCCGGGGCATCAGGAGATCTGGGAGTTTCGCGCAGGAATCGGGTGGGTAGGCAGGTATGTGTAAAGTGGTCTGTGGGAAAATCATCACAGGACACTGGAAAGATGCAGAAGTGTATTTTTGGTAGTGATGTGCACCGACCCACGTGTTTTGGTTCTGTATCTCTTTCGTATTTTGGATCTAGATTTGGTTTTGCCAAAACTGCCATTGCATGTTTTGGATCTGTATTTTTTTTTTTTTTAACTTGATAAAAACTGCTAAAATCACATCATTTGGGTTTTTTTTTGTTGTTCCTACAGTATTATTAACCTCAATACCATTAATTTCCACTTGTTTCCAGTCCATTTTGACCACCTCACAGCTCACAATATTGTTTTCATCCAGTTTAGGCCTAAAATTTGCACCAAGCTAAGTGGCAGCAACGGGCGGCACAAACACGTGGCAGTTCAACTGCCAACATGGCACATAAGGAAACATGTTTTCATTAATCAAGAGGCTTGGGGAAGATGGAGTATGTATGAATTTTTGAAGGCAGGGACATGAAGGGTTTATTGGTAGTAAATTTAATTAAAAAAAATTAAATCTGAAGCAAAGTTATGAGGGAGGATAGGCATTTACAAAAAATATTTAAATCATTCACATCAGTCCTTTACCCCAGAAGAATCCTTGAGACTATGTCTGCTGCAGGTACTGGGAGTGGATTTTCATCCCAGAAGGGGACCTGGAAGACTACTAGTAGTACTTTAAAAACCATTGACTGTTAAACAATCATTTGCAAGGGGAGCAAGTATGACCGCAGTCACATAGTTGCACAGCGGATCACTGATGCCATAACATCTATGCTGGTATTAGATGTTCATATAATATACGCCAATAATGCAGTGGGTTTTAGACAGCTAATTGAGGTCATGTGTCCCCGCTACCAAATCCCATCTAGATTCCACTTCACTAGAAAAGAAATTCCCAACCTGACAGCAGTCCCTTTATAAACAACACAGCACCCCTTTTATGGACAAAAAAGCACCTCTGTAGAGTGTGGATGGACCACCTGCAGAGTCACAAATACGTGGATGGTAAACTGTGGTCAGGCCGGCAGTGTCACCGAACAATAATAGTGTAGCTACTAGCTAGCGCGTGCACACAAAAAGAAAATCAAAAAAAGATTTTTATTTTTTGAGGAATAATTATTATTAATTTTAACTTTTATATTTTTACACTAGGGAAGAGCACCCCTGGATTGAAAGAGCACCCCCCCTGGACAACACAGCACCCCTTTATGAACTGCAGCCTTAGCCCCTTGATGGATAGGACAACACAGCAGCAGCCCTTTGTGTTGCAGCCCCAGCCCCTTGATTGACAGGACAACCGTGATACAGTAGCCCCCCTTCAGCAGCAGCCCCAGACCCCTGACAGGACAACACAGTGACACAGCAGAACGTGCACAGACAGAGCAGCATGTCTGTTCTGTACACTCTCCACAGCCTGAGTGAAAATGGCGCTGATCACCGTGAGAATTCAACAGCGGGAGGATGACCCGGTTTGCCTAGTTTTCGGATCCGAGTCAGGAGGGAAAACCTGAGCCGGACTCGGATCGGATACACGAAGTTCGGGTGGGTCCGGTTCTCCACTAATCTCTAATTTTTGGTAACTGCATTTATGCTGAAACAAAAGCCACAGAGGCACTTTAAGAATAACAAGTGGATGGCAGTGATGCAACTTCCACCATCCACATTACAGCATGCATCTACAAAGCTCCTCCATTATCTCCTTCTTTCTATCTTGTTACATACTGGAGATCGTTAGTTAATTCTGTTATTCTGGGCCTGATTCAGCAGTACACGAAAGTGCACTGCTGAACACAGATTCACGATTATCGGGAATCTGCGTGTGCGCAGGGTCCATTCTGTGAGTATGCAGAATGGGTCCTGCTAATATGCACGTAAGTCCTTGAATACCACTGCATGATTGACAGGCAGAGGTATTAAAGGGGCATTGCGGGGGCGGCTGGTGTATCCGCCCTGTTTCCGGGAATGCCGGAAGTGGCCAGCCCAGGGACTGTGTGGATGTACGAAGTCTGCTGGGCTCGCAAGCCAGCCAGCCTGAGTAAGCTGAGGCTTACTCAGCTTGCCAGCCGCCCAATGCCGTCCACCATTGCAACCATCAATGGTCGCAATAGTGATCCCAGCCTGCGACCTCCGTCGCAGTGCTGGGCTCGCAAATGCAGCAGGGAGTGTCGTATACCTTAACGATACTGGATCAGAACCTCTATACACTCCTTCCTATACCTTCTAATACCCTGCCTATACCTTCTAAGGATGACGCTAATTTGCGTACGCAGTCATACAGTAAATAAAAACTTAAGACCTGGAATCTGGTTCCAAAGCACAAGTATTATTCAAGTAAAAGTACAGTCAGTTACACGCTATTGATCCAGACACAATTCGGCGCAAAGGAATTATACAGACTCAAGTACAGTATACATACGCAGCGCTTCAGGACCAGATGTTAGGCATCAGCAAGAAACCCCTCGTCTATCAGCATTCAGCACGAAGACTAAAGACCCAGTGTTGGAGCACACATATTTATACCCCCCCAGGAATAGACAACACAATAGGGACATTTGTTGCTGATGCTATTGGTTCCCAAGGGGGATACATCTGTTACAGAGCATTTAACAGGCTGATTCAAATAGACACAACCCAGCCTCCAACATCTGAGGGTCCCTAGATTCCCGCCACATGCAACATCCTAACAGTTATTCATATCATATACATTTTGTTGCTTGAAGGTCTCTGCGGTCCATAAGTCGAGAATGCACCGGAATACTGTGGAAAGAGTACGCATCAGTACGAAACCAAACATGGCTTACTTATAATGTATAAAACCTTAGTTACCAAACAATCTTTATTTCATAGCATTTATACTAAATGAACAAACTTAAATCTTATACCTTAAAGCTTATGAAACCTTGTATGTGAATATGTAATGTGTGAGTATGCGGGGTTTGATATAAAGACGCTAGTTAACTTGGTGCGGATGCGTGCGCATTTAGCTACTAAACAGTGTTTTCATATAGGATCTTATGCATTCGCTAATATGCGACTAGTTAACAGCGCAATTGTGCGTATTACTGTGTATATGAGAATGATGAAAGATGCAATCGCATGGTGCTAATAGTAATCTCGCCATATGTACTTGTGAGTTTATCTAAAATGGCGCTTGGGCGGCAATTCGCATAATGGCGTCTTGCGATTTCATTTCCAAGATGGCGTCTTGCGGCCAGTCGCAAGATGGTGTCGCCGCGATTCAATTTTAAACTGATATTGTCTCAGCCAATTTCCCAGCTTCGACAGTCCACCCTTTGATAGCAAACAACATGCTATCACAATCTACTCTTTGAGTTTAATTTAGGCTTACATTTACATATTATTTAGTGTTATTGTGGGATGGCACAAGGTGGTTCTTAATCCATCAATAATGTGTCTCTGGATGGGGACATAAAACTACTATTATACGCACACCGCGGATCTTGGAAGATCATGTGAAAGGTGTGGGAATGCACCAGTCTTATAAAGGCAGTCTTGGAATTGAGACTTTACATTATCTGAGGTGTTCTAAAAATAACATTTCAATAATACATGCTATGCGCGTCTAAATATAATACATCAAATGATGGTATTTCCTAGTTCAGGGTAGTAATGCAGTTCTATATTTACCTCGGTATTCATATTGTCATTACTGACCACCATCATAGTTTCGTTCTTCCATTTTACTCTATTTTTACATTTTCCACACTTCAACACAGTAGGAACACACTGGATGCATATGCCAATTATTATGATGACAATTAGTATAAGGATCAAGAATTTATCTATGCTAGCGATCACTTCCTGGACCCATTCCCCTAGACCTGAGAACCATTTTACTGGGTTCAGCCATGAAACCCATCCTTCTATCTTTTCCCCTACTTCAGCCACTGAAGCATTATGGTTCTTACGAAACTCCCATTTTAGATGCAGAATTTCATCCATCTTTCGGTCTATCACCTCCTTGGGGTCGCTGGTATCATTGGTGACATAGGTGCAACATTTTACTCTGAACTGGGTGGCTAACGTTACGCAATACCCTCCAGTAACAGCAGTTAAATAATTCAACACTAGCCTGTGTTGCACCAGTTCTTTCTTGTACGCTTGCAATTCTCTCCCTGTATACCTGAATGTGTCATCGTACATCTCGGTGATATTATCTATCAATTTAGCAAGTTCCTGAATATACCTAAAATTTAATGTACCCCGAGCAATCCTGGTGGGATCCAATGCGACTAAAACTTGAGAGCCAGTTGTCTCACTGATTAACTGAGTGGCTTTATGCACGTCACCAGGTATCATATTTCTTTTGCCTCTGTGTTCATATTGTGTGTGAAGATATGGTGATGGTGTGTTTTTATGTATACCAAGCATTTCAACAAGTGTGAGGGTCATAACTTCTGGGACTACTCTTCCCAGGTAACACAAACCTTCGGAACTCGGGGAGAGCCATTTATACGCTTTTCTTCCACATATGAAATATACGTTATCAGGGAGAACATAAGGAATGGTATGCATCATTATCATTAAGCACATTTCCCTTGCAAACAATCCTATTTCTGGGTCTTCCATCTGGCACATGCAAGTTTCTGGCTGTATTATTTTAGCACAATAACCATTTGGCACCTTACCAATAATTTCTTTGGTGGAACTCAATGTATACAGATACCTAAAATGTTTTCTACCAGACTTAATTGAGCATAACAGATCATGGTTTATGGACTCATTATCAGCTCTTTGTGAGAAGGTCATCGTCTGATTATTCCCCGTCACTTCCCAACTCCCGGGTTTATTGGGGTTGGTTATGTTTAAACAAAAGTGATCTATCTACTTGGAATTCATAGAGTTTGAAATGAGGTGGTTTGGATGAGAGGAATTTTCCATCCAATGTTTTCCCTTTCTGTAATTCTAAAATTTCCGTGATATTCAGTGGAAATGGCACCAACTCTACGTTATGCTGTACTTGTGGCACATGTGAACACACGCAGCAATCAGTTTGATTTAATACTTTGCCTACCATACTATGATAATCCTCTAAAGGATACCCACCCCAGTACGGGCTATATTTAGGTTGGCACCGTTGGATACAGTTCTCATCAACTAGGGACCCACAGAGCTCACAAATACAGGAATTTTCAGACGATAAACCTCCACACTTTCCCTGAGTATCTGGAATGATAGCTCTCTTAACAATGACAGTACTAAGATTGGTCAGATACTCCCCTGATTGACATTGCACTCCTCCTGACTCCACTCCATCAGCGCTGCCATCAGCTCCCATTTCTTCGATCGGTCTCCCATCACAGAAAATGAATATTCCCGAACCGACCAAGATGGTGAATACTCTAAAAGAGAATATGAATATGAACACAGCAGGCCCGTCCATTGTCACAACAAAACCTGCAAGTTTCTTTTAGTTCAGGTATCTCACTACAACCTTTTCAATCCTCCCGGAACAAGCTCGCGAGCGACAGGTCCACACTATCAGCCTTGTCTCCAACTTGTTTCTCCACCGGTTGATTGACCTTTTTGCAGTGAGTGGAATGGACCCAGGTATCTCTTTCGGCCACCTTCAAAGATGTAGTACTTGTCAGCAGCACCTGGTACGGACCTTCCCACCGATCAGTCAAACAACCTGAACGCAAGAAATTTCTGATCATTACATATTCTCCTGGTTCAACATCATGACAGTTAGTTTCAGGCATATCAATAGACAACAATTTCAGTTTCTGCTGCTGTTGCTTTAACTGCTTACTCATTGATATAAGATACTTTACAGTTACCTCGTTGTTACCCTTCAGGTCTTCCTGTGGACTTATAATCAAATGAGGTTGTCTACCGAACAATATTTCAAATGGGGACAGATTTAGAGGAGGTCTAGGAGTGGTCCTTATGCTATGTAGGACCAAAGGTAACGCTTCTGGCCATCCTAGTCCAGTCTCTGCCATGATTTTACTTCACTTATTTTTAATAGTCCCATTCATCCTCTCTACCTTGGCACTGGCTTGCGGTCGGTAGGGGGTATGAAGCCGGCTATTAATACCCATCAGCTTACACATATTTTGAGAAACATCACCTGTGAAATGAGTACCCCTGTCACTCTCGATGATTTTAGGGATACCGTACTTGCATACAAATTCCTGAACTATTTTCTTGGCAGTAAATGCTACAGTATTAGTGGCCGCTGGGTAGGCCTCAACCCAGTTAGAGAATACGTCAGTGCACACTAATACATACTTAAGGTTCCTGCAGCGTGGTAATTGGATGAAATCAATTTGTATCACCTGGAAAGGTCCATCAGTCGGTGGAATGTGGGACGGTTCAGTAGGGATCGCTTTCCCTATGTTCTTCCTCAAGCAGGTCAGACAGGACATTGCTATCTTTTCTGCTTGTGAAGAAAAACCTGGTGCGCACCAGTATGCTCTCACCAACTTGCACATAACTTGTTTACCCAGATGAGTCAGACCGTGTGCTGCCTCAGCCAGGCTGGGGTAATATGCCTTGGGAGCTACTGGCTTACCTTGTCTGTCCCTCCAGAGCCCGGAGGACTCTTGCCCACATCCCTTGGACTTCCAAATGGATTTTTCCTGAATTGAAAACAAATTTTGCATCTCAATTAATTTCAGCATATCAATTGTTTGGAAAGACATAATTTTTTCAGTTGGGGAAAACATTTTTAACCCTGCTGCCCATTTTGCAGCTTCATCGGCTCTGTTGTTGCCCAGTGACATCGGATCATCCTCACATGTATGGGCTTTACATTTAATTACTGCCACCGCTTTGGGCAGTTGGATTGCTTCTAAAAGCTGTTTTATGTGTCGGGAATGTGCAACTGGTGTGCCTGCTGCTGTCATAAAATTTCTCAGACGCCATAGAGCCCCAAAATTGTGCACCACCCCGAACGCGTACCTCGAGTCAGTGTAAATGTTAGCAGATTTGCCTGCAGCCAGTTCACACGCTGTAGTTAGTGCTACTAACTCTGCCACCTGGGCTGAGAGAGGAGGACCAAGAGGTTTAGCTTCTATGATGTCTGTGTCATTTACAACAGCATAACCTGTACATAATTCACCTGTGTCTGTTTGTCTATGACAACTCCCATCTGTATAAAAAGTCACATCCACATTCTCCAAAGGTATGTCATGTATGTCAGGTCTAGCAGTAAAGGTCTGATTCAGATGTCATACAATCATGCGTATCATTATGTCTGCTGAACTCACCTCCCGCCAGCAACTCCTCTCCTTCCACCCTTTGTACATCATGTTGTACATATGGTAAATACGTTGCTGGATTCAGCGTGCTGCAACGTTTAACAGAAATGTTTGCGGGTGCGATTAGAGCTAGTTCCCATTTGGTAAACCTAGCTCAAGAGACGTGTCTGGTTTGAGCTGAGCTCAACAGAGCAGATACAGCATGGGGAGTGTAGACAATCATATCATGACCCAATACTACGTCCTCTCTTTTACTCACCAATAGAGCAGTAACTGCAACACTTCTCAAACAGGTGGGGAGTGATCTTGCCACAGTGTCCAATTGGGCACTGTAGTATGCTACGGGCCTACTGGCATCACCATGTTTTTGTGTACGGACACCTGCAGCACAACCATCGGCTTCCGTACAATAGAAATCAAAAGGTTTTCATAATCAGGTATTCCCAATGGAGGAGCTTTTGCCAGACTATCCTTAAGATTAAGGAAAGCCTGCTCTGATTCCTCCATGTGTACGACACGATCGGGCTTTGAGGAAGAGACTAATTCCTGTAAAGGTAAGGCCAAAATAGAAAAACCTGGGATCCACATTCTACAGTATCCACACATTCCCAAGAAGGTACGAATTTGCTGTTGATTCTGCGGCAGTGTCATGTTTTGTATGGCCTGGATTCTATCTGTTGTAAGATGTCGTAAACCCTGGGTTAGGCAGTGTCCCAAATATTTTACTCTGGATTGGCATGGCTGTAGTTTGTCCTTAGCCGCCTTGTGTCCTGTATGCGAGAGATGAAGTAACAAAAGTTTAGTATCATTTAAACATGACATAAACGAGTCAGAACATAGCAATAAATCGTCCACATATTGAATTAGAACAGATCCATTGGCAGGTTGAAAAGATTGTAAACAGTCGTGC
Organism: Taudactylus pleione; assembly: GCA_031769625.1. Classification (NCBI taxonomy): domain Eukaryota; kingdom Metazoa; phylum Chordata; class Amphibia; order Anura; family Myobatrachidae; genus Taudactylus; species Taudactylus pleione. Next base: position 753,881 of record JAUIMM010000264.1, on the reverse strand, counting down.
AATGCCTGGGAGAAGATACTGGGGCTGTCTATGAAACCTTGGGGTAACCGTGTCCATGTGTATTGTAAACCTCTGTATGTAAATGCGAATAGATACTGACAGTCAGGTGGAGAGGCACAGAGAAGAAAGCAGAACAGAGGTCAATGACAGTGAAATGGGTTGCATTTGGGGGGATTTGCATCAGAATGACAGCTGGATTTGGAACTACAGGGAATTGGCTCTCTACCACCTTATTAACACCTCTATGGTCTTGTACCAGCCTATAACCCCTCCCACCACTCTCTTTCACTGGAAAAATGGGACTGTTGGCTATACTAGCTGTACGAACTAAAATTCCCTGTTGCAATAATTGCTCAATTATTGGAAAAACTCCTAATTCTACCTCCTGTTTTAGTGGGTACTGAGGAATTTTTGGAGCTTGCCTACCACCTTTTAAATTTACCATTACAGGGCTTACGTTTGCCATTAATCCAGTGTCCTGTCCATCCTTAGTCTAAAGGGAATCTGGAAATTGGGATAACATTTCATCTACCTTGGATGGATTTTCATTTAAACTTGTAGAGTGATACATTATCCTTTGGGGAGTGTTCAATATATCCTGCACCTCGTGTGCAACTCTCTCTGGCATATCTAAAAATACACCATCAGGGGTGCAGTATATGACACATCCCATCTTCCATAACAAGTCTCTACCCAGCAGGTTAGTAGGAGCCGCAGCAGCCAGAAGGAAAGAATGCCTGGTATGCAACGGCCCAATAGTAACCTCTGTGGACTTTGTTAAAGGATAATGTTCCACTTTACCTGTTACACCCATTGTTGGTACGGTCTCGTTGGTCACCTGTAAATTAATGGGAGATTTTATCACTGACCTGGTCACCCCTGTGTCTACAAGAAAAGGATATTCAGTACCAGCTACATCAACCATCATGACCGGTTCTTCCCTAGTACTTCCCGTTAACCTGACTATCTGTAGACTACAGGTATGACCTGACCCCTAGCGTTGGCTACCATTCTCCAATAAAGCATTTACGGCCACAATTGGAGCTGGTGCCTGCTGGACATTTGCTGGTCTCTGTGCATATCCCTTATGCGGATATCCAGGTCTTCCCTGATTTGGGGTTCCTACTCTTTTTACTGTACAGTTTCTACTTAAGTGTCCTGTTTGTTTACAATTAAAACATGTTCGTGGATCGGGTGAAGGTATGTGTTGTTATGAGGTTTGAGCAGAGGGTAAAGGTGGTGGATATGGGTAAGGATAGGGAGGGTAAGAGTATTGTGGGGGATATGAAGATTGTGAGTAGTATGGGACCTGTGGTTGTATCGGGTTAGTGAGATAGAGTTGTGTTTGTTTTTGCGTGGGGTTAGTGAGGGCATATACTTGTTCAGATGTGATTGTGTGTGCAGGTGCAAGTGTGTCTGTTGGCTGTGATGTTACCGTCATTCCCTCCAGAGCTTGGATACTGACAGCCATTAGTTTTTTGCTCTGGGCTTCTCTCTTCTTTGAGATGTTTTTATCATGTTCGATGGCGGTTTTTATGAGGGTATCTATTGTGAGTCCCCGCCAGCCAGGCTGTGAGGTCTGAACCCGAGTCTTTAAATTCTCTTTCAGACTGTCCATTAGTACCGTGACTATCATTCCCCTGTGGTGAGTGCTATCTTTAATATCTTCTATCCCAGTGTACTGGGTGATAGCCTGCAGAGCACGATCGCAATAATCTCCTGCAGTTTCACTCTCCTTTTGCTTAATGGTGAAAATTTTATTCCAGTTAACTACTACCAGAAAATATATACCCAATTGAGTTACAATGCGGGAAATGTTACCTTGGTTTACTTGGTCTGTTAAGGGAACGTCACCATCCAATACACAATCTGTGATAAATTTTTTCACGTCGCTATTGCGTGGTAGACAGGCCCTTAACACCACACGCCAATCTTTATTAGTTGACTCATGTGAACTACCCAAATTTCTCAAAAATCTTTGACATTTGGCTAGTTCCTTTTTGGGATCGGGGAAATCATTTATGATGGAATTTAGTTCTGCTCTTGTCCAAGGACAATGCAAAACCACTTCCCTTGTGGGCACTATACCTTTCGCATCTGCATTTCCATTTGGAATGGTTATTGTCCGAATGAAGTGCAGACCGGTAGCGCTGCTACATTTGACCTTGTTACCTGGCTGGGGGTTTAATCTGTTGCTGCTACGTATGGTATGAACAACTTCCTCTACGGGTGCAGAGGGTATTAACACTTCCCTTGCTGTTACCGATGGAGATGGCGGCACCACCCGTGATTGTGGTGATGCAGCATCTATAATCTGCACAGCATGGGAAATGGCAGACATTACAATAGGCTCATCATCCACATCATAAACATTTTCTTTATGGTTGCTTAAGAAAGGGTACAAATTGCTTGTTACATTTTTATGAGTATTTTTGGTAACTGTACTTGCACCTCCATCCACATAAGGTGGGGGAGGTGAGCGTGAACTGCTGGCAATACTCTCCACAATGCTACCTTGTCGCACGTGCGCGCCATTTTGCGGCACGCCCGTATTGCAATTTAGCGTCACGGATGCATTCACTGGCAATGTGCTCGCGACGCTAGTTTGCGTCGTTTGCACATTTTTAAGCCACGCATCCCCTTCATGCTGCCACAGTTTTAAACATTCATAATATTTAACCTTTTTCTCTCGGGAGCGCATCAGACTGATATGATCCCGGACGTTATCTAATACATTTTTATCAAAACTACCAATTCTGGGAAACGGTCTAACACTCTTCATCATCATTTTAAACCATACATCACAATACCTTATCGCATAAGTACCGTACTTAGTATGCATAATACGACGAGCCGAACCGATCGGCGCCTCCATTAGCAGCACATCATTGTCTAACATCTCTACTGTTTGCGCGGCTCCCATTCTGAGACAAAATCCTACGCTTTTCAATGAAGATTTAAACTGGTGAAAGACAATCAAGATACTTTCACTTACCTGTGGACGATTTAAGTCGGCGGCGCCCACACACCTGGATAAGATTTGAAAAAGGCAACTTCCATACCCGGATAAGATTTAGTAAGTCAACTTCCACACCTATGGAAGTTTGTATGTCGGCTACTTCCACGCACCTCTCTACAACAAAGACAACATGTACACCTGCTACTGTGTATAGAATGGTAAAGCTGCTTACCGAGCGACTAGCACTTAGCCCTTAAAGGTCATACGGTACCTCTACCTGTAGGGAACAAGTTACCCCTACCAACAAACACTCACTGTTACACACTTTTTCCTGCGCAGAAAAATACACGTTAACCCAGATATTGATAATAATTGAAAAATGTAAACCTCAACGGCTTTATTTAAACACGTGACAGCACAACCAAAAGTACATATATGCTATTGTGCGACCAGTCGCATACACAATAATGCGACTACCACACAATCGTATGACCTTTTAGCTGCGTACACAAAAGTGCCTCTTTGCTGTGCGCAAACCCGTGACTCAGCCGCGTACTCAGTACTGCGGCACCCCTTTAAACGTTATATTCTATCAGCAGAGGAAAACAAACTTTTTCCTCTCTTGTCCCTAGATTCTAGTCAGCTTCCTTGATTCACATGGAGATGGATAGCGATCTTTCAGCACAAAGCGGTTGCAGGTAAACCCTGCATGTGGCCACTCCACCCTTTGCTGAAATATCGATAGCCGTATGTACCGTGTGAGCAGGTTAGTGACTTCACTACGAGCCCCCAACTAACGATACTGGATCAGAACCTCTATACACTCCTTCCTATAACTTCTAATATCCTGCCTATACCTTCTAAGGATGACGCTAATTTGCGTACGCAGTCATACAGTAAATAAAGACTTAGACCTGGAATCTGTGGTTCCAAAGCACAAGTATTCAAGCAAAAGTACAGTCAGTTACACGCTATTGATCCAGACACAATTCGGCGCAAAGGAATTATACAGACCCAAGTACAGTATACATATGCAGTGCTTCCAGACCAGATGTTAGGCATCAGCAAGAAACCCCTCGTCTATCAGCATTCAGCACGAAGACTAAAGACCCAGTGTTGGAGCACACATATTTATACCCCCCAGGAATAGACAACACAATAGGGACATTTGTTGCTGATGCTATTGGTTCCCAAGGGGGATACATCTGTTACAGAGCATTTAACAGGCTGATTCAAATAGACACAACCCAGCCTCCAACATCTGAGGGTCCCTAGATTCCCGCCACATGCAACATCCTAACAGTTATTCATATCATATACATTTTGTTGCTTGAAGTCTCTGCGGTCCATAAGTCGAGAATGCATGATGCGATCTCCCCACCGTTAACACGGGAATACTGTGGAAAGAGTACGCATCAGTACGTAACCAAACATGGCTTACTTATAATGTATAAAACCTTAGTTACCAAACAATCTTTATTTCATAGCATTTATACTAAATGAACAAACTTAAATCTTATACCTTAAAGCTTATGAAACCTTGTATGTGAATATGTAATGTGTGAGTATGCGGGGTTTGATATAAAGACGCTAGTTAACTTGGTGTGGATGCGTGCGCATTTAGCTACTAAACGGTGTTTTCATATAGGATCTTATGCATTCGCTAATATGCGACTAGTTAACAGCGCAATTGTGCGTATTACTGTGTATATGAGAAATGATGAAAGATGCAATCGCATGGTGCTAATAGTAATCTCGCCATATGTACTTAATTGTAAGTTTATCTAAAATGGCGCTTGAGCGGCCATTCGCAAAATGGCGTCTTGCGATTTCATTTCCAAGATGGCGTTTTGCGGCCAGTCGCAAGATGGCGTCGCCGCGATTCAATTTTAAACTGATATTGTCTCAGCCAATTTCCCAGCTTCGACAGCCTCCTGCTGCATTTGCATTATTACAAGGATCGCACTTGCGAAGCTGCCTGCGTGAAGCTTTGCAATTGCGATCCTTGCTGAATCAGACTCTGTCTTTATACATGCGAAAACCGCTATCTCCGCATGTTTTAAAGGCAGTATTAGCTTGATAAACATGCATCTTCGCATCAGTCATAGCATTGGTAGGATCATCAAAGATGCTGTAGGAAGAGATTTGGTTTCAGTAGAAGCGCTGAAACAGCAGGGTTTAAACAAGGGCCATAGCTAGACAATTGTGAGCCCATAGTATACATGATGTCACATCTCAGGACAATGCCAGAATGGCATCCTGGATAGTGCCCTACCTTAGAGTACACCTTTTATCTCACGGTCACATAAAAAATAACACCCTTTTCATATAAATTTTCCCTCTCAGGAATTGGTGGGGAAAGTAACACCTGCCTTGGTTATTAGGTTTAATTTTCACTTTTATTAGGTGAATGGTTACAACTTTATTTGGCATCACTGAATTGCATAGCTCCCGTAATTATCATCATTATATCATTTACATTATGATTCTTTTTACACCTTTGGGTTCCATTTGCACCTGAGAATTCTGCTATGATTCACATTTACAGCAGAGATTCTGGAACCTCCGATATCTCATGGCTACGAGTTGTGATCTGTAGCTGTGGACTTTGGGCCTGATTCATTAAGTATCATAACTGTGATTACGCAGGCAGTCTCACTGTGACAGTACGCTAATCCACTGCGATCGCTGTGCCGTCACAGTACTACATAAGGACACTCACTTTACTGTACTTTACACACATCCGTAATGTTGAGCAAGACTGCGAAACCATCAGTACCACCGCAGCCTCACACACAATTGCACAAGCTCTGACCTTACTCAGGAATTGCTAACCTCGTTGCATGCTATGTGTACACGAGCTGGGTATGGCATTGCAGTGGATAATATATGCACGCACAGGCAATGGCGTTTAAACACACTGGCACGCCAGCGTTTCACCGACCACCCCCCCATGTCTCCTCCTACAAATGGCACTTCCTGTCAATCACTCTGCGATGGGTCTGTGTAGTCACTGCAGTCCCGGTCGTAGTGGCTGGTTCGCGCACTGCGATGCATACGCAGAACGTTACAATCGGGCAGTTGCGTGCGTAATCGCAGTTGCGATCCAAGCTGAATCAGGCCCTTTGACATTTACAAAGTAGCGCAATTCAGGTGGTGCTGATCTTAACTTCACCATTATTAGCAGCCTTTGTTAGCATATGAGGCCCTGTACATAATCCAAAGGAAACTTTTGTCAATGACTACTTACCCTGACTGTGTATTGATTTATGAATTCAGCAGTTCATAAGGATACAAAAAATGTGTATATGGCCCCCGGTATCTATGTAAAGTGATTTGCTCTGTTAGTTATTTTATATACAGATAAGAGTGAGCATATGTGCCTACAAAGGTTCATTCACATATCGCTGTTTGACCACATCCATACAATACTGACTTCCATGCCTGCTCTATTGTAGTACGCTGTTCATGTAGATAGCACCATGAGGCAGCGCTGAACTTTTAAGTATGAATGTACCCTAATGGCCGCACTTGAACTTTTAATAAATTTTCTTTCTATTTTTTTTTAGAACGCATTGAGAAAAAGGGAGACAATCTCACATGTGTATGTACAGTATGTAAAACTTTGAAAACTGATATATTGTCTATATATTTAATGAAGAACAAAACGGAACAGGTAATTGTGGCATTTACAAACAATACTACAGAAGGAGACTATGGGAACAGAGTACATGTGCTGGAGGATCACAGTTTGTATTTAAGCAATCTCAGCATGACTGATAATGGGGATTATTTTTGTGTGATCAAAACAGCAAAACAAATGGATATTGAGATGACCTCTGTCAACATCACAGAAAAGGAAGGCAAGTCTGACTTTCTGCACTCTGGAAATTAAGATCTTGAATAATTATAAAGTAATAGTTGTTGATCACTTTTTGGATAAGATAATATTGGTGTCAATGGGCATTTACTTTGTATATATTAGTAAAAATGTATGAGAAGAATAATTGGGCTGATGCAGAGTTGTCAGTAAATCGGGAGCACATACAGCGTAAAGCTTGCAGTGAGCCATCACCGGCTTATGTAGTATACTGTATGCCTGATTTGCTACAAGTTATCATCATCAGCATGTACTTACACCTGTCCTATAATAGATGCAAAAGATACACCTCCAAACAATGTATATTCACTTATGTCCAGGTCTGCATGGGCCACAGTTCTGTGAACATGCCATTCCTGACCTTTGCCTACAGGAAGACATCCCTCTACACCCCCTTCTGCCTCTTTGGCCACAAGTGTAGCCTCAATGGGGCTGACTTTGAGTTGGACATAAAGAAAGTGGCTGTGTTTGATTTACATGGTGCCACGGAAGCCAAATTTACTACCTTAAACTAATGCAGGTTTTCATTGGGCCAATGAAAGTATTATTCGTATGGCTCAAAGTGTACAGGAAACACCAGGCTGCGACTTTACCGGCACAGGAATTAGTTTTAAACACATATGAAACACAAAGGAACTTGACGTGATAAAAATTTGCGGCTGCTGCATTGTAGGACCTGGTAAACAGAGAGGGCTGTTTGGAACAACTGAAATCACAGTCTATGAGGACACATCTGTAGATGCAAGAGATCTGTCTGAAACAGAGTTTCCTTCCCCATACGCACAAATCGGAATAGCACGGAACTAGTTACACGTCCACTACACTCCCATGATACTCACACAAGACCGTTCTCTTGCGTGTGTTGCGTGAAGTAGGGGTTATTGGGCAGCAACTGGGTAGCGTCCATGCAAAGAGATATTAAGCCAAGATCCAGCCAGCTGAGACTGAGAATAATAAATAAAATAAATTCAGATATTAAGATCGTTTTCAATAATATATATCTATTTATGGATTCACAGATATTGTTTTAGCTATTTTACAAGTATTTCCTACACGAGACTCACACATTTTGGGAAGTCCTACCAGACACCTGACAGAATAGGCCACCCTTAAGATCCCGCTATCTTTCTTCTGAAGTGGGTGGGGCCTTGATAATTTGAATTGCTTTAACTTGGCCCAAAACCCTGCTACTCAATTACACTATTTACATTGTGGCGCAGCAGGAGGCATGTTCATAATGTGGAAAATTGGAGATCATGGTATGTTCTTCACTGAATTTAATATCACACTTTGAATGATCCATTGACTAAAGGTCCCTTAAGTTCCGGAACCCCACCATTTCCTTTGTATGTCTATTTCAGTGTTGGCTAACCTTGACACTCCAGCTGTTGTGGAACTATATATCCCAGCATGCCCTGCCACAGTTTTAGCATGCCCTAATAGCAAAACTGTAGCAGTGCATGCTGGGTTATGTAGTTCCATAACAGCTGGAGTGTCAAGGTTAGCCAACACTGGTCTATTTGCTATCCAGCTTAGATCATCTACTACAGTGGTTTTCAACTCGGTCCTCAGGACCCCACACAGTTCACGTTTTGCAGTTCACCTAACTAGTGCACAGGTGTATTAATTACTCACTGACACATTGTAAAGATCCACATGTGGAGCCAATTATTTCACTGTTTGGGGTCCTGAGGACAGAGTTTGAGAACCTGTGATCTACTATAATATATGGGTAAAACCTATATATATGTATTTTTTAATAGATCATTTTAGAAGCCATTTATAGGTAAATCTTCATAAATATCAGGCTTCCACATTTATTTAGAGCTAGCTATACCAGTTTTTTTTTTCTAGGTTTATTATTTTTGTGTTTCTACTGTTTATTTATTTTTGAACAATATTATTCAGAATATTATAAGCAGCCACTGCTTTTTGTTCCTATCTTTTTACTTTTATCTGTACACATACATCATACATAGATGGCAAACTGTAAATTTGTATAGTGCTCACTAAAGACAATCTGTTTTACAGAAAAGGATCAATCCAGACATCACTGGACACCGATTGGCATCATCATTCTGGTGGTTCTTCTGCTAGTCATATGTCATGTCTGCAAAAAAAAAATTCTAGACAAGAAAAACTAAAATGGACAATGGAAATACACAAAATGAGGAAGGTAAAGCAGAAGAAACAAAACAGCAGTACTGAGCAGTTCACGTAATGGCAGCAGCAAGCACCAATCCTACTTTGATAACGAAGATCCATCACAGTTATTAGACACGAATGTTAGCAATGATCAATAGCAAAAATTCCTTTCCCCATATAGGTTCAGGAAAAGCAGACAATTGTGAAGGACAAAATTAATATAAAATTGATTGTAGCAAGTCCCCTTTTAGGAATTATCAGACTAGCTCTGGAGGTGCAAAAAAAAAGACTCATGTCCCATTTTCCGTCCTCTAATTGTCTAGTAAAACTCCGCTGCTGTGGGGAAAAAACCCACACCGCAAAGTTTTTTGCTGACAATTGAATTTGCCCTCATGATGTCACATCCCACAAGACCCTTTACACTCCACCACCTCCTTTCCCAGCCTACCCTCCCCATCTAATTTACCATTCTGACTACTTTCTCCCCTGTATCTGGAATAAGTCATGTCCCTCATCCGTTCTTCCCCCTCGCTGACCTCCTCTCCTCTCACCTCCTCCTAAACCTCTCTCATTTTGCCTGTTCCTGTCTTGCCCACCTCTTCATTCAATCTCAAGCCATATAATACTAATTCATATCCAAGAATTCTTTATATATTTCTGTAAGTTAAATCTCACTAATAATGTATCTTTGAATCTTCTAGATTGCAGTAGTTTTTTCAGACACTGATACAAAATTATTTACAAAAGTTGTTATTCTTTTTAATGCAAGGGATACATAACATCATCTGCAACATAGACGCCAAATAGTAGGTTGTTGTTGGGATGTAACATTTTCCTAACATAAATTATATCTATGAAAATTCCAGATAACATTCCTTTTCCCAGAGGCGTCACTAGGGTTGGTGCCACCCAGTGCTGTAATGCACAGTGACAACCCCCCCACCCCCCCCCCCACACCAAAAAAATAAGATCAGGACCAAGGTGCGCAGCTTGGTGAACTCTTCCCCCTAACCAGTCCAGTAGTCACACTGTGGTCCTCCTAGAATGATGCCACGCCTGATATTCTGGGTAGCCGTGCTTAAAGTGGTCCTAGAGACATGATTGGAATGTCCCAACCCTCCCCCTTCCTCTGCGATTTATCAATAAAAAGACAGCGTGCGCCTAAGGTGTGTGGCGCAAAAAATGGGCATGATCTCGAAAGAAAGAGGCATGGTCATCCAACACTATCCCCAATTCAAATTACGCCACACAGTAGCACAATCTTATTCACATTACACTGCACATAGTGCCCCTGATTCACTTTACACCATAAAGTAGTGTCCCTTATTTATGTTATGACACACAGTAGTGCCCCTTTTACACAATGTCCACATTAGTGACCCTTATACACAATGCCCACAGTAGTGCCCTTTATGCAGTTCCCCCTGTAGCTGTGCCCCTTTATGCAATGCCTCCTGTATTAGAGCCCCTTATACAGTACCCCCAGTAGTGCTCTTATGCAGTGCCCCTTATACAATACCCCCAGGAGCTCCTCTTATGCAGTGCCCCTTATACTGTGCCCAGCTATACAGTACCCCCAGTAGTGCCCCTTATGCTGTGCCCCCTCCCCTGTGCAGTACTACTTACCCTCTCTTCATGATGTACAGGCTGGCTTGCAATTGGGGTGTCTGGGCGCGCACCTCCTTCTTCTCCTCCCTCCCAGAACCACAAGCGGAGCCGGCTTGCCATGTGCGTGATGACATAATCGCGGCCGGCGTCAAGAGCCACACACAGACACATAGCGGTGTATGAACTGACCCGTGGCGGTGGCTTGCAGGGCCAGCCCGTTCGGGGTCGGTGGTGGTGCCGGGGAAGGGGGTGTGCGGGCAGCGGACGTGTCTGTGGATGAGGTGCAACCTGTGGATTTGTGTGCAGCTGGTGTCACCCCCTTGAAGGATGACACCCGGTGCGGGCCGCACCCCCCTAGTGATGCCACTGCCTTTTCCTAACTATAGAATCATCCTTATACATTAATTAGGTTTCCTTAACCCCCTCTTTTTGTGTTTATAATATTTCTCTCTTTAGCATCTAAACACTAACCAGTCCCGGATATGCCAGCCTGTGTAGGGGTCCCCTGTAATTTAAGAACCAGCACCAGGCAGCAGGGACAGAGCTGGTTTTAAATATATGTTGAAAAAATTTGATGTGAGGTCCCCCGTATATTTAAAACTAGCCCTGGACCCTTTCTAACGGGGGACTGATGCCACAGCCAGGGGTGCCCTTTAACTGGGCCCCCCAGCCGCAGCATCAGCCCTGACCGTTAGTCAAGGCTGGGGGAATCCCCAACTCCTTTATTGGGGGAGTTGGGGACCCCCCCAATAAAGGTCACCCTCTCCAGGGCACCCCTGGCCTAGGCTGATAGTCCAGGGCTATCCCCGCCACCCCTGGGTGGTGGGTGGCAGGTTGATAGTGTTAGGTGTAGTGTAAAAATTAGAATTTTCATCATTGTCTTTACAGTGCAACTACAGGTCCCAGCAAGCCTCCCCCGCATTCTGGTACTTGGAGAACCACAAGTACCAGCATGCGGGGCAATAAGGGCCCACTGGTACCTGTAGTTCACCTGTAAAGAAATGGTTAATAAAACACACAACACACCGTGAATATAAAGCTTTATTGCATCCATAAACACACTTATACATACTCACCTGTTTCCAGATGTTCCCGTCCCCTTGTCAACGTAAAGTATCCCAACGAATTACCTGTTAAAGAACAATCCAATACTCACCTTTATGTCCCCCGATGTTCTCCGCAGAAATCCAGAGGGGCCCAGCTACTCTGTATCAACACGTATCAGCATGTTGATACAGTAACAATAATGAGAACTCAGGGTTTGAGCTCTCATTATTGCCGGGACTTCAGCAAAATCAGCGGCGGCTTACATTAGCGGCCGCTCATTGGCTGGGACCCATGTGGACTTAGCCAATGAGCGGCTCCTCAACGTGGGTCCCAGCCAATGAGCGGCCGCTAATGTAAGATATAGCCATCTTCCCAATGGAAATATATAGAACACAGTCCCAGGTATACATATATGCATTAAAATGTTATCAGGCCCACCATTTGGGTGTAGTAGGCATCACCGCTGGATGCCTGTCCGGCGGTTCAAATCCCAACAGCGGCGGCCGGCAAGGGTGAAAATCCAGATTGTCCCTAAAGTAAGTATCGCTAACCTAATTTCCCCCCCAACCCTCCCTTAGGGCTCGCCTAACCCTAATCCCCCCTCTAAGTGCCTAAACTTAACCCCCCCCCCTTCCCTGCAGCCTAAACCTAAGTCCCCTAGGGGGGGTGCCTAACCATAACCTTCCCCCGGGGTGACTAACCCTAACCCACCCTTCCCCTAGCCTAACCCTAACCCTCCCGGGGGGTGCCTAACCCTAAGTTCCCCTGGGAGCCCTAAACCCAACCCCCCCCCCACTCCGGCTGTCCATGCTCGGCATCACTTAGATCAGGATGCCGGGCGCCGGTCTTCCGACGTCTGGTTAATGACAGGCATCGACTTTTCGACGCCTGTCATTAGTACCACGCCGGGATTAGAAAGTCTGGAAGCCGGCGGTCGGGATTTAGACAATCGGCTTCCAAACTACATCCCCACTATTTGCAGCTGATTTATACATTTGATGGTCGGATCTACTCAGCCGCACATTTTGCCACAGTGACATAAAAGTTTTCTACTACACTCCATTCTCATATGCCATTCTCTGCAATGTTCTATGGGGTCAATACAGTTGGCCATTGGGTACTAGTATAATATGGGTCCTTTCTTGCCATCAAATAATAACTTCTGTTCCCTGCCCCTGGAGAAGTAGGTTATGTTTGTATTGGATATCCCAGGCTTTCCATAGGGGACAGAGAAAGTCTAGAAGGACCCGTTCACCTTAGGTGAGCTGGAGGAGAACATTAAATCCACTCCCTCTGGTAAAAGCCCCAGACCAAAGGGCTTCTCCATTAGGTATTATAAAGCTATTCAAGACAATCTTGACTCATTCACTCAATCTTGCCTAAGAGCTTGTAACACCATATCTGACCAGGTCCCTGTTCTCCCACCAATCCGTAGAAGCTCATACCAGTCATCCCTATAGAAGGAAAGGACCCTTCCCTGTACCCCTAGCTACCTACCCACGTCTCTTCTAAATGTGGAGGTGAAAATGTTGGCATGCCTTGAAAAAGTAGTAGCAAAATGACATGCTGTTATCAATGACAATGTTTATATGATACATGTCGGTGACTTAAGCTGGGTACATATTTAATGATGTGTGTACCCAGCGATGTGACTCGCGACCTTCTTGCCGACGGGCCTACATATCGGGGTGCTGGTACACACTAGATGATCCGGTTCCCACAACACAATATTCCATATCCCGCTGCATGGGGCAATCAGGCACATTGTCAAGCCGGTCCTACATGCAGGCCAACCTGACAATGCGACTGACGACCCCACGGTGCGTTGGAATAGGGCAAAGTGTTCTAAAAATCGTCTAGTGTGTAGGCACCTTTAGAACAATATAGATAGCAATACCAGGGTTGATATATTGATTCTAGCCACGATAGGGTATTATGTTTAGAATACAATGCAGTTTTTTTAATTGTTCAGATAACTGTTCTAGACCGCAGATTGAGGGCAGGAACAGTATTGTGTAATGAGTGGTAAAATTATAACAAACTTTGGGGCAGATGTACTAAGCTCTGGAAAGTAATACATTGAAGAGTGATAAACTACCAACCAATCCGTTCCTGTCATTTTTTAAACACAGCCTGCAACATGTCAGTCAGAAGCTGAGTGGCTGGTAGTTATCACTCTCCAGTTTATCACTTGACAGAGCTTAGTACATCTGCCCCTTAAAGTAGAAGAGTGAAATGGAAACAAATATTCTAAAGTAGTTATTCTGGCTACAATTGCTAAATGATAAATGTATGAGTAAACCGACAAATATTTACTGAGTCACAGTTGTGCTAATAATTGATTGAGATACTTGCTACTAATCTTGAATTCCGAACACGTGAACTGATAAAACGATTCATTAAAACAGATATCCAGGCTGCTGCTCTCTAATTACAATTAGAGAATGAGCAGCAATATTAATGCTCAACATAGAGCAACCAATGAATTGCATTAATAAACAAATGAACAAAAGGCACTTGGTTCCACAACAGTTGTATAGAATGTAATTAATAATAACTTATATGGATAGATCACTATAATTTATCCAGATTTACTTTTTGAGACTTGCATTTGTCTCTAACTATCTTTGGACCTGAGGGCTGTATAACAACAGAGTGAGCAATGTTGATATCAGCGGAGTGCAAATAAATGGGACAAACTCAATTAGGGGCGAGGTAAACAAAAACCTTGCACCCCTCGCGTCCAATCGGGTATGCGCACTACCAATACTCAATAAAAAAAAAGTGGTTGTAGGGTTTTCAGAGCTGAAAACCCCACAGCGTGTAAAAAAAAAAAATAATAATAATACTCACGTGTCTTGTCACTGGGGAGGGGGCTACTGGGAGTTCCAGGGGTGGCTATGAGGCGCAAGGGTTGCTGGGTGATGTAGTTCTCCCAGCGCCAGCTATACACTCACATGGGGGGTCACTCACACTCATACACACTAACAAACACTCACACACATTCACATACTCACCCTGCTGCAGAAAACCTGGCTCCCAATGCTGGAGGAAGAAGACACCGCTTCGGAAGGTGAGTAATTAAGGCCGAATGAAGCTAATTGGAAACTTAGAAATCACTGCATCTTATTTTCAGTCCCTTAATGGAATAGCAAAACCCCACGCCTCGGTTTTTTTTGTTTGTTTTTTTTACATATCCCGCCCGCAATTGGATTCTCCCCAATATCTCATATAGTTTGGATATGTAATAATGTGCACACCGAATCCATAAAAACCAATATCGATTTAGAATAGAGATTTGTGTACAATAGTCTGTTCCCTTCCCCAAAAAATCTAATCTGCATACTAAGCATATATCTTATACTAACTTAGCATTTAATTATGTGCATATGTCCAAATGCTATATGCCGAATAATGAATCATCATTACATATATTAGTTATGATCTCTCTTGAATTAATTTTTTGTCTATTTTTGTTCAAGCTGAGGCTTATCACAGATAGATGCAAACTAGGATGCATCAAAAATAGGATCTTTAACTGCTTTGATTGGAAGTGATGTCTATCACACCAATATATAGAACAAGCAAGGTGACACATTAATAGCCAGATGATCATTAGTGGAATAACCTTGGATGTATAAATTAGCAGGATATACCGATAATCATATAATTCTACAAATTTACATCAACATTATTGTGATATGCTCTAATAATAAATGTGTTTATAAGCTGATATTTAAATTGTTATACTGTATGTTTAAGTAATGCAATAACTGGTAATATCTATGTGTGTCTACTATAACACTACAATAATACACTGAACTCATTACGGAGTTTACAGTGAGATAATATTATTAGATGAGAACGGACTTGCAACATTGTATTAGTCATCGGTAGAGACAGTAACAATCTTCTGTGTTCTAGTTAAGGCCCCTACCCACGGAACAATGTAGGTAACGATAAGATCTCGTTAATGATTTCCCTTGAACTCCTCAACACTCCTGGACAAATGATATTGTGCATACACATGGAACGATTGTACAAACAAACGATATAGATGGGTTGTTAACGATTGCAAATCGTTAACACTATATCATTTGGCAGCAAACAACCTCACGATGCATCTTCTGGCTCTCCGTCGGCTGGCACAAAATGGTGGAGGGGAGTGGCCAAGAAAAGTGACGACAAATCGGTCTGCGTACACACGGAACGATGTGTGGCAGATCGTGAAAGACAGGTCGTGATCTTTCTGCATGTTCAAAAGATCACAGACCACGACAAAAGACCAGAGGGAGCGCGCATCAGCATCTTTTTCGTGCCTACACACGGCACTTTTTAAACGATTTATCGTTCCAACCGGTCGAAAATAGCAATATCATTTAAAATATCGTACTGTGTGTAGGCACCTTTAGACAGATCCACCATAATACAGGGTGATTCACAATTAGAATAAAATGAAGTTATACACTGCCAACATATTGTACAGGTAATCCTGTGGTGAATGACTAAACAAATTATACAGTCTCATCTATTTATTTCTGAACAAATCTATTGATATACAGTATACCCACAGTATAGTGATTATTTTAAATCACTTAATTTCTAATCTTATACACATATACTTCTTTGTTTTAAAACTTAACTTTTAATTTGTTTATTGTATATAAAAATTATCCATTGAAGAAAAAAATAATAAAAAGCTATGTTTGAACAACGATTTCTATGTCCCCATGTGCACTGCAACGAAAAAGTCTATAATAATTATTGGATTGAGGGACACCTGTAACATAAAATAAAAGGTCATACTATATTCTAGTTCAGGATAACAGCTTTGTTCTTTTTCAGACTTACTCCGGGCAGTAGGAAGTTATTGCTCGCCATAAGTGCTGCAGCAAAAAAGGCCATTTTACAAGAGTGGATACACCCAATCCCCATCAATGTTCAATTGTACACGGAAAAACTCAGGTTCATTTTCATATGGATTGGGTGGAGGCGTTGTTTGACATGGAGAGGAAGGTCTCTTCCTTTTCTGATATGTGGGAAAGTTTTATTGCAACCGTACCAGCCTCAATGCAATCCCAGAATTTTCATAGGTCTGCGCATGACCCAATGGTATGAGACCCAAATTCTTTTGGGTGATCCTTTCATTGTTTTGCCCGGCAGATGTGTGCCAGATACCCTTCTTCTTTTGTTTTTAGTTGTGTCAATCATTTGTACTCGAATATTGAGCTACATGGAAGCCTTTATATTGTATATATCCGGTTACCGAATGGGCACCTATGGAAGCTACGGTTTGTCTATTGTATTGTATATTGCTTACCAATATATGCGATGTTCATTAAGCTTGATTGATATGCCTTTGTCTTGCAATTAAAAAGAAAAACATTCCAAGATAATTGGATTTACTGGCTTGATCTTAATGGGTCAGCCACTTTGAAATCCCTGAGCGCTCTCACCTCCTCTTTTTATTTTCCTTTTTTCATTCTCTTATCAGAGTGTGTTTCCTGGGCCTCCAACTGTTTGGTTGTGTCATGGTGTGTATGTCACTGGCTTCCATCTGTGTGTCCTTCTCTTCAGCCAAACTTCTAGGGCCCGATGCTCTTCCCACATAGTTTATCCCAGGTTATTACCCATTGGTGCCATTTGTAGATGACTTATTCTTTCCCTCCCCCCTTTATGTTCTTGCCCTCCCCACATTATGGGTATGGTATCTCCCTGCTGCTTTCTGTCACGTACAGCACTGAGTTGGTATGACTATGGCATGCTCCACCGTCTGCCTTGATGGTTGGGCTGATCTTTTTTATTTTTGTCCAGTTAGCTGCCTTACTATTGTTTCATATCTGCCCTCTGGCTGGGCTGCCATTGTCTTTATTGTTAAATGTTCACATTGCTCTTTTGCACTCTTTGAACCCAATAAAGAAAATTTGCATTAAAAGACCAAAAGTTTTGTGCCTATAGGCACTAAAGAAGTAATGTTGGCTTTAGCTATTTTCTATGGTCTCAGTTACTTATGAACATCTCACTGCATTTTAGTCATTGTAAAAGCTAATGTAATAAACAGCACTTCATTTGCAAATAAACGATCTATGTAAAGAATAATTATGCTTAAAAATATAATTATCAACAGATACTTTGCCAAAAAGAATATATTATACAAAATGAAAATACATACAAATTATAAATGTTCATAGAAAAACAGATTTAATAAATTAAGGAAAATATACCAAATAATGAATAGTCTCCTGTAGACTATTCCAGAATGGTTGTAGCATGCATGTCTCTGGTCATATTTGATTTTTCATTGAGTTTTGACTGAAGCAGTGTATGCTCTACAACACCAATCCTAATGTCCATCTGTACTGTCTCTTGTTTAAGCTTCATCAAACCTTGTTTCATCTTCACAAGTGGAGCTGGAAAATAAGGGATATATAAAAACCAGTGATTATATTATGTACAGAGGCATTCCAAATAAGAAATACGAGATACAGTAATCATGCAGCCACTGATCTGAGTTGCACATACATACTGTATAGTGATCTAAAAGGGCAAGTAAAACACAAATTCTTATACATGAAAGGCTGAATATTACAGATCTAAATAATATACAATGAATTAGTTTTATATGTAATGAAATATTGTTTATCACACTTTGTCATGCTCTATGCGGCAGATTTCCATGTTACAAGGGTTATCTTCATTACTATAGCAGGTATATATTCAGGTTTGGATTGGTGGAATCTCTATGGATACTGTATTATTATAAGTGGAAGGGGCTTAATCTGTCTGTAATGGAGGGAGGGGGGGGGGGATTGTTAAGAGCTGCAGTGGAATAGTTAACAATAATCAATGTATTTGGCCAATTTTGGTGTTTAGTGGTCATTTAACATATGTGTACTGTCCTAAAATCCATTGCAGTCAATGCATTGCTGTGGGGTCTGGTGTGGACAAGGTTTGGCAGTATGCAGGTGCCTATGATTGCTGGGAAGCAAAGGCTGCAGGAAAAACTTACAATATCACATCTGTAACTAGTGGCTGCTGATTCCCTAAGATTGTTTAGGAGTGCAGGGAAGCACTGACACCACAGTGACTGAGGGATGAGAGCAAATGCTTGAAGAGTTCTCATCATGCCCAGTAGGCCCTACTCAAACCCGTGTGGTTTGAGGCTCCAACCACTGTTACCCACAAAAAAAAAAACACAACAATATATAAACAGGAATGTCAGAAAAATATAAATCGAGGTACATACTGAAATCTACAGATTGCTAAATAATGTAAAAGCTTGTAAGAAATATAAACTAGGAGTATGTGTATACTGGAAATAGCCATTTACTCTATGGTTCTACAGTAAGAATCATACTAGAGTAGGCCTTAAAAAACATGTAACCACAAAGTGAATCATACATGTTATTATCAGTACTTTAACTACTGCATCAGAACATGAAGAAGGCATATGAGACAGCCTAGAACATTGGATAAAAAAGCAGGCAGAAATCAGGAAAGGGTGCTTTTTTGGTAAAACAAGGTCATGGAACTGTATATTGTAAGCACAATATGATAACTTACTTCCATCTGTGATACTACTTCCTTTCTCTTCAATTTCCTGCTTTACTTTTTCTAACTCATCATTCAGCTTAAAAAAAAAAAAAAAAAAAAAAATGCAGTGGAGTAGATTTTGTTTTCATTATAGTTTACATTCACTGTGACTACTAAAAGAACTGTAACAGAGAGCCAACATGCTAGATCTGTTACGCAAACTAACAAATTACAACAATACAACTGGGAGGATTGAAAACTGGGGAGGGGTAAAAGTGTCCACAGCTAGTTTTACTAGCAGCACAAAAATAATCAGCATAAAAGTAAATCCTGGCCTGTCTGGCTCTAACTAAAAAGATGATTCCCTCTCTCTCAGAGTAGAGGGACCTAATCTCCCTCCCACATAACAGAGTCTTTAGCACAGCACTTACATTCAGTAATCAGTGTCTCTTAACAGGCAGTGAGAGATTGACTACAGAGACTGACACGCCCTTTATCAGCCGCTCACAGGTGGTCTGGCAATCAAGGCTGCTAATCAGTTTTTGTCTACTAGACATTTTTATCTATCTACAGAAAGTATCAAGATGAATATATACATTGCGTGCTATTACATATCTTCAACTATTATTATTCAAAAATGTTTCACCCATCTATTGTGACACATCCAGCCTAAATGTGTCACCCACAGATGTGTCATTTCTCATGGTGGTATGTTGGAAAAATGCAGCCATGAAAAAATATAAAGGCTTTACCTCTGACAGGATTCTCGTCTTTTCTGTAACTTTTGTTGTTAATTCTTGGTATTGCTCTTTCAACTAAGAGGAGAAAAAAAAAAACAACTAGACTGTAAGAAAGCATTTTATCTGGTCTACACCGCACTTTTTCACCCACACAGGTAAATAATGTCAGTGTGTTATTTTATTGCCAGCACAAACAGGAATAGAGCTTGATATACACAAATTCTATTTAGCAATTCATGCCATGAGAAAGTTTAATATCACAGCGCAAACTACACTTTAATAGTTTCAAACACTGTAGAGCAGTAAAAGTGATATTTACATTAACTATGTAGAAACAGTCACTTAAATCAATTACTGCAATTGACTGATTCTACATTGTACACATCTTTAATACACGAAATGTGTGATATGTACATCACCAATATTAAGCTTTCTCAACATGTGGTCTTTATGGGGTGGCACTAGAGTAAGAAATTTAGAAAGATTGAGATATACAGTACTGTGCAAAAGTTTTAGGCAGGTCTGGAAAAAAAATGCTGCAAAGTAAGAATGCTTTTAAAAATAGAAGTGTTCATTTATTTTTTATCAATTAACAAAATGCAAAGTGAATGAACAGAAGTGAAATCTAAATCAAATCAATATTTGGTGTGACCATCTTTTGCCTTCAGAACAGCATCAATTATTCTAGGTACACTTGCACACAGTTTTTGAAGGAAATAAACTATTAGCACTTCTAGTTTTGAAAGCATTCTTACTTTGCAGGTTTTTTTCCACACCTGCCTAAAACTTCTGCACAGTACGGTATTTAACCATAGTTTTCCTGTGTTTTCAGGTATCCTTTCTAGTTCACCCTCTAACTGGTCACCCCTTACCATGCGCTTACGGGCAGGGAACTCTTCCCTCTTGTTCTCCCTTTAGCACTATCCAGTCACCAGTGCTCTGCCCTAGTCTCCTATTCCCCATCAGCAACTCTGACACTGTTTGCTTTCCCAGGTTCCCTGATTTGTGAACTCACCCTCTGCTTACTCCTTCAAGATGCAGAGAGTTGCCCTACAAATGCTCCTGTTATTGTTCTATTCAGTTTTACCTATGCTATGATTTTACCTATGCTATGTATTTAGGCTATGATTGCCTATTGTGTTTTGTACTTATGATAGTTTATTACTTAAAACACTGCTATGTGAACTGTCCTGTACGGTACTGTAGACACTTTTTGATGCACTGCAATAAAATAAGATAACAACCACCACCACAATGAGGGTTGTTAAACATTCAAATAAACATTTATTTTGTGAAATGGATTTTTTTAGTGATCAGCATAATCGAAGAATTGTAACCTCCAACACAGTGATGTGTTTAGCTCACCATCACAATTATTTCACATGCTCCAACCATTGTTATCCCTATAGTCTTAAATACATCCCCACAGTAGTAGCCTTATTTCAAGACATCAGGATGATATTAAGGCAGCTAATGACTTAAACTGGAGATCTCCATATATTGTAAAATGCTGCAGGCCTTTATAAAAAGAAAAAAAGATATTCTGTTTATAGCTTACAAGGTGACATCAGTTACTTTGCTTTCCCTAGGACAGCATTAGCATCATACCTACTCTGTGACAGTACAGCAAAAATTACTTTAGCAAGAAAACATTTAAAGGGTTAGGTAAATATATAACGGGAAATGCACAATTTTGTGTGTACCTCACTCAGTTGGGCTTGTGCAGTTCGATACTCTTGGACCAAGGGATCCAGCTGATTATTTATATACCTCTCACGACTGCCCACTTTCTCCAATGTCTTACTGATCTCATTGTGGAGCTTGTCCAGGTAACCCTGAGGAAAGATTTGGTACAAGTTCACTGAAGGAGAGAGTCAGATCAGAAGTGAATGGTCGGGATATTTGCAAAGAATGACAAACGGTAATAAACTTTACTGCATCTGTATGCAATGTTCTTACACTTCTGTCTACACTGTGATAGAGACTTTTATAAGGCTAGTCATTCATGTTTACATCACACTTCCTTCTGGTTCCTTTCTTACCTCTCATCTTACACAAATAAAATAAAATTAACTTAAAAACACCTTTGTTTCTTTTAACGATGTTTCAATGCCATCTTTGTGTTGATGCATTTGGTCGACATGAACCCTCCAGTCCTGAAAATGAACATAAGTATTTGGTTAATCATGTAATCCACATAAAGTAGTTCAACAATACAATAAATATAACTTCTCTCACTAGCACATTGTATTTAACAAATATATATATCAATATCATTGTTTATATTACACAGACAATAATTATACAATATGTAAAGTGATTGAAATAGATCACATATTAGGCTTACTTATTAACACACAATATCTCCTTTCATTGGCCATTCAGAGACAGACTGAGTTTTTGGATTATGGTTGTTATGGGTTACAGCTCACCTTGTTATCCGTTCTGACTGTGACTTTCAGCTGTGGAAGAACACGCTCCACCTCCAGGTACCATTCTGTTGCATCGGTATTAGACTCCAAAATCTCCTCTGGCTTAGAGAAGTCACCAGCATTCTACAGGAGAAAAGATATTGGTGTGTGTTAGCACTGTAAGCAAACAGTATGGGTCTAGAGTGTCTGTACAGTTTACTAACAGTATACGGGAAGAAAGAAACAATGGTAAGCACATATTCTTGTGTATGTGTCATCGTTACTATGTTCAATTATCTATTCTGTACAAGATCCCCCCATTGTTTCCCTCTTCTCAATTTATTTTATAGGAATATAGCCAATAAACATATTTGTTTACTTATTTAGTTATTCATTTAAGAAAATTACTGTACATGTAATGCAGACACAAAATGCTCTTAATATAAAAAAATACTTGCCAATTTGTTAGTTTGTGCCTTAAGAACATTTAAATCTATGAAGTTTTCCTCATCATCGGACTCTTCCTCCTGACAAAACACAGTAAAATGTTAGCTTTATACACATGTACATGCCCAAGGTCCGGATTTAATTACTTGTGTTTTCCATACTGTCCTGCTTTCATTTCCATCACATATCCTGGGTTATTTTTGCTAAAATAAAGTTGTCATGCGTTAACTCCGCAGTGTGTGAACTATGTGACGTGCATGACAGAGAGGAGAAATCAACCCGAATCCTCAAAAAGGGGGCAAATAAGATAGCAGGATAGTGCAGAAGGCTGTTAGTGGCCCTACGCAAAGTATTAGTGACCGTTATATGGGGGCAAATAAGATAGCAGGATAGTGCAGAAGGCTGTTAGTGGCCCTACGCAAAGTATTAGTGACCGTTATATGGGGGCAAATAAGATAGCAGGATAGTGCAGAAGGCTGTTAGTGGCCCTACGCAAAGTATTAGTGACCGTTATATGGGGGCAAATAAGATAGCAGGATAGTGCAGAAGGCTGTTAGTGGCCCTACGCAAAGTATTAGTGACCGTTATATGGGGGCAAATGGTTGATTTCTGCAACTTTTATTATTGAGGGAAAAATGATACTAGCAACTGTATTTCAGCAAAAAAAAAGGGCTTACAGACACATTAATATGTCACTGTTGTGTTTTTATTTAAGTGTTTACATACAAGTTTGTAAAATATTGGAAAATACTCGGTCAACTCCCATCTGCAAGTTCAAAAACCCAAATCCTACCAATACAGCACCTACATGTTCTACATCATCTGACCCATTTTTCAGCTTTTTAGAGAATATAGGTCTTCATTGGTCAAATTTTACTATTTAAACAACCCTAAATAAATGATTATTCATTGGAAGGGATGTACCAGAAATACTGCACTGTGTCCTGACATTTTTACATTATAATAAAGACTTTTTCATAGTTATCACCTAGCCTGGAGGTGTGAACTAAAAATTACAAAATATCCAATTGAACAGTAAAATGTCCCAGCTGCGGGTTTTATCTGCGGTAAAAATATTTGTGCGACCTTGCTTGCTGCTAATTCAATCTGTTCCTTAGAGCAAAAACATTTGTTGTGGATAAACTCAAATTAGAAAGAAGAATGAATATAAAAAACAAACAACAAATAATAAATGGCAATAAAGATCATGAAGACTTGTTTAAGCGCTGTTTACCTCACAGGTGTATTGCTACAGAGATGAGTGCTACTATGCTGGCCACAGACGCTGTAATACTGGGCAAAAGTGGACAGGATAATTATTGGTTATATTAGAAAACGTGTTCAGAAGACGAGCACTGCCAGCCAAACTGTGCAGTCATCTATCGCTCTCTATGTAAGGTGCCAAGAGGACCAACCAAAGACATAAATGAACTAACAGTTAGACCCAGTGACTAAAGGCTGAATCTTGTCCTAGTTAGTGGCCAAACTGGACAGTGAACATGATGCTTGGCACTCTGGCTAGGTAGTATGATGGCATTGTGTGGCCAGTTCTAGATAACCATGCTTGTATTCTTCTGTTAATCATATAAACTAAAATTATTAGTGCTTAAATATAAAGTTACATTGTAGCAACACTAAAGTTGTGCCAGTCGCAGAACGGGTTTGGTACGGGATGCCGACGCTCGAGATCCCGGCGGTCAGAATCCCGACGCCTGGAATCTGACAGGTGTTGGGATTATGGCGCCGACATTCTGATGCCTTGGAGAACAACTGGCAAAAAAAACACACACTGGAATGTACATAGAAAAGTTATTCGATTATCAATATAAGATGATACAAATAATGGCAACAAATCCGCATTTATGGCATTATTCATGGAAAGGATACAAGTCATATTTAACTGTACATATATATTTATCTTATACTCACAGCAATTTCATCTTCTATTTTATTTAATGTTAGCTCAGCATCATCTTCCACTACAACCTCTTCATCTAGCTCCTCTGAGGGGTAGACAGGCCTGAAATGTAGAACCTCACATAGGAACATAGAATGCAGCACTGTACAGCCATTAACTTTATTAAGTGCACGTTCCCCATTCAGTTCTCAGATTTTCTTTCTTGTACCCCTTTGTCAATTATTATTACATATGTATTATAATTTTGTAGTAGAAATCTAATAAATAATAGGTCCACAGGACATAAGCCTCCTGGGAGATTACACATACCTTCCTAAATCCAAAAGACAGCTAAAAAAATTAAAAAGCATCCCAGCCTAAATGAACAATTTACCCACAGAGCATCCCAACACTGCTTTTGTCACAATACACTGCAACACCACAATTCACTTCTCAATCCAGCAATATTAACGCAACATCTTCACAATGCAATTCCTCATTTCACACAACCTCCTTTGCATCAATACAACATTTTTATTACAATAAAACACTAAAGTAACATGTGGCAATATCGGATTGCCACAAACGCCAACTTGTTTCACCACCATTCAAAAAACTACTAAGTAAAGATTCTTGGCATGCAACGCTGGTGCCAGTGCTGCGATGAATACATACTGAACATGCACTGTACAAGTAAAATAATGGTGTATGAAGAAGCCTAGGACAGCGCGTCTCATAACCCCCAGCCTAAACATTTCATATCTCCAGGGAAAACAGGGAACCCTGGTAAGAACTGCTGGTCTAGAACTTGTGTTCATTCTAGCACCCTGCACCTGTCATAACCTTTGCAGTTCCTCTTTACTGCCTGGGGTGTCAATCTCTGCTCTGGTGCTTCTAGCATACTCTGGTCTGTATCTCAGCAGTTTGTTGCATTAGCTGATATATAGTCAATAACTTACTTGGTATTTTAAATGTGAAAATAAAGTGTACCCCGTCCACAAAATGTCAGAAAGGGATCCAGGGAGCCCCAATGTTCCCCCTTGGCTGCGCATACACTGGATAATTTACATTTTGACTGTATAATACTAAGGCCCGTATTCAATGTGAGATAATACTAAGGCCCGTATTCAATTTGAGGTGAAAAGTCCAGACTTTTCGCCTCCTTCGCCTGTTTTCCAGGTGGAAAAGAATCGCACGTGTGCCCGCTATTCCCAGTATTCAATTCCAAAGTAGGCGAAATCGAGAACAGGCGAAACTTGGATCGGCAAAAAAATACAGGACTTTTTGGGAAATAATTGTAGGGCCCTCCTAAAGATGTCCAGACCTCTGGGATCACTATGGGTACCCCCGTTTTTGCCTGCAGAAGAAAGTCTGCTTTTTAAATAGATGCGTCAGGTGGTTATTTTTCCCGACATTGAAGAAGTGATGCAGAAGAGCACTTAGGTTTTTTTTTTTCGTTTTTAAAAGTGGTCCCATCAAATTTTGGGTACATGAAAATGGGGGTAAGCATTTTTTTTAGGTCCCTAAAGTTATATTTAAAAATCTGCAAAATTGCACCTACCGCTTGTCCGCGCAATGAAGAAAACACCTGCCGCATAAATGGGGACCCGACCTGAATTAATTTAGATAGTTTGGCACCCTGTTCACCTATTTTTTTATTTTTTTTTAACCCCCAAAATCAAACAATTTTTTTGGGGGTGTCCCGAATATTTTTAAACTTTTTTTTGACACAGTTTAACTTTAGGGGACTGTCTTAAGGCTGCAATAGGGTTCCCGCAATGCTGTACCCCAAAACCGCAATGCTGTACTTTTTTCCGCCTGCTATTCAAAGTGAAATTTTTTCGCCTATTGCATTGCATTGATTTTCCGCCTAGGCGAAAAGTCTTCCAAATTGAATACGGAGGAAACTCAAAACAGGCGAAAATGACGTCATCGGCAAAAAAGTATCGCGGAAACTGACTTTTCGCCTCAAATTGAACACGGGCCTAAATTGGAGATAGAAACAGGCACGTGGCCTGGACAACTTACTTTGGTATATTAAATGCCAGAATATTTGCCCAAGGTTATGGTTTTATTTTATCATTGGCAGTAAACAAAAGTATGACATGGAGGGTGTGTCACAACATAAAAAATTAGTAAAGGTGACAATGTTAAAGTGAAGATTTCAAAATAATCAATACAATACATACAATGTGAGCACAGTCAGGAATGGCATATAATAAGCCTAGTTACTATGTAACATTACATAATAAATGTATTTACCTTTCTAGTTCTGTTGCTATAAACAATGGGAGTATTACATGTTCACTTCATATGATTAAATCACATTTTGTATAAAAAAAAAAAAAAAAAAAGAAAGAAAATAACTTACCTCTTCCAGATGAATCCTATATGTTTTAAAGCTTCCTCAGCTAAATAATCAAGTACATAGCAAACTTGTTCTCCATAGCCTGCCTTCAATTTGGAAGGGGGAAAATCCGCTGTACCACCCTGAGAAATATAAATAGCAATGAATACATGATGCAACTTTATAGCGTTCTAGGCTTTAATCAGGAGAGGGAGCTGAGAACTTACTAATGAACGCAACTCTGTGAGAATTTTGGAAATAATTGCATTTGGATCATCATATTCTTGGGGCTGTTCAAAATAGTGTCCAGCTTTATTTATGAGCCAAGCAGCCAGGGTGGCAAACATGAAAAACTGCTCCCCGGGATTTGTTGCCAACGCAAAATACAGCCTGTTAACAAAATAATAATTAAAAAAACACATTACAAACATTTGACCGCTATCAGATATTTAGGGTAAAAGATTGTTCATACAATGGAGTCAATTCAATCAAGAGCGAGTAGGGTCCAGCAAGCCATGTTCACAGTGAATTTGGATTTGTTTGTGCACACCCTTGAGCAGGTGAGAAGGTAGGAAAACTCTTTATATTAAGGAAACCATTTCAGGAATTTTCATGCACTTCTCCCAGGTCATTTTATGTAGAAAGAAGCGCAACATTCTGCGATTCGTCATTTCTAATGGAAACTCGCATTTCTCAGGTGTGTGCATTGCCATTATGCATGCCAGTTTTATGGTGCGAGTTCACTTTTGCAAACTACCATCTAATTGAATTGACTGCAATGTGAGGTATAGGCAAATGGAGTAAAATATACAATGTAGTAATTAGAATCTTTAAATATAAAAAAAAGCAAAGACAATGCTATGTCCTCCCTTATGAGATAGGGATCTTAGACAATATTTATACATAATCCATACCTTGACACAGGCCTCATGTTGTGTTTTCTTAGTACTTCCTCTTCATAGTCAAGTAATTTCAATTTCTCTATTAAGTCTTCCATGAGGGCAAACACCTTGAAAGCAGCTCCAGGGCCTTGGTCATCATCTTCCATTCTTCTACTGTCTTCTGCCATTATCAGGCAAAACCAGACAGCTCTTCTACTTCAATTAGTCCAAGAAAATGTTTTACTCCTCTCGCGGACTTGTGCTCATGCTATATAATTAAATTATCACATTGACATAGTTACAAAAAGCTTACATAAAACACATTGAGTGGTATATGTATTCATTTTCAATCAAAACTGCTTTAAATATTTTCTGTAACTTTTTAGCAACACACATTGAGGGTGATGGTCTGGAATTGCCAGTGTTCGGACCTTTTCCCCAACAACTCACAACACTGCAGATTTTACTTTGTAGCACATAGAGGGGAACAGGATAATATGTGGTGTTACTGTATTCTCTGCAATTTATGCTATTATGCATATCACCAAGAATTGAATCTCGCCATTGTGTTCTAAGTATAGAATATCTGATTCTCCTAAACAAATATGTTTCAAGTAAACCAGAGGCAGGTAACCTGGCTTCCCAGCTGTTAAGGAGATACAAGTCCCAGCTTGTTGTACAAATGTAGTCACATTTGTAAGCCGTGGCTACTTTTTTTGAGCCAATCCTTGATTTTATAGATGTGGCAATGGAAAGGTTTGCCCTTAAGTAATTTTCAGGGATTGGGTGTGGGGTCCCGGCGCCCAGAATCCCGATAGGTTAGGATACTGACAGCTGTGGGTCAGTTTTCTAACCCTCCCCCCCCAGATGCCTAAACCTAACCTCCCTCCTAGTGCTTAACCCTCCCCCTTATGTCTAACTCTAACTCTTCCCCTAAGCCCAGTACTTACCACCAGGATTCTGACAAGTGTCGGGATTCCGGGGCCGGCAATCTGAGTGCCTGCATCCCACACATCTGGATTTTGACCGGATCCCATTTTCAGAATTGACCAACAGAACAATACAATTCCTCTTATTCCCCATGCAAATCTTACCATCTATTCTTAGGGGTATATCTACTAAAATGAGAGTTTTTACAACTGAAGATGTTACGCATAGCAATCAATCAGATTCTACTTAACATTTAACTAACACCTTCTAGAAAATAATAACTAGAATCTGATTGGTTGCTATGGGCAACATCTCCACTTCTAAAAACTCTCACTTTAGTAAATATACCCCTTACTCTCTAAGCTTTATGTTTAACGTTAACATTCATGGAAAACAGTTACAAAAGCTTACAGTATAATCACTCGCAGTTAACAGTACAAAATTGGAACTGTATTACAAAGATCACTGAGACAGTACTGTCACGGTCTCAGCTTGGAAAGGATATTATGATGATATTAACTATGCATGTTCATGAGAAGTGTTTTTTCCTTATTGTATGTAACTATACATGGATCAGGCATCTTTTTTTGGGTAAAATTTTGAATTTTTATAAACTAGTTCCAGAAGCAAGAAAAATCAGTGATATAATTTTAGAAATTAATAGAATACTTGTCGGGAGTATGGAAACTACTATAAACTTTGTATCAACTTGTAATCTTAAGTGAATACTGGCAGCTTTTGTCATAAAAAAAACAAAAACGAACACTGCGGGTGATTCAGCCTCAGACAGATGATATTACAGCTGCTAACATGGTAGTAGTTACATTAGCACTATTATGGTAATGCAGCAGGAGACATCACACCCCCTGCATGCATACTGATCCAAACTGCTTCCATGGATGCGGCACTGGATCACCTGCGGGATCCTCGGCCAGCTAAGTGACCCCCCCCCGGGCAGTGTTGATTGTATCATCTTCAGTCTAGGGATTGATATCGATGATTAAACCATTGAAGGATGATGGTTTCACACAGTTGGGTGGAAACCATCAAGGGTTAAGGACTGCACATGTGCAGATGACAGGAGCCGTGGCCACATAGACGCAAAGAACGGAAACCTCCATCATAGGGCCTGCTAAAACCATGGCCACTGGATGCAAACCATTGATGGATGGATTTCCATCTGACTATGGCCATTTCTAGTTCAACTTATTCCCCCAGGAATGTGGCTGGTTCCCCACACTGCACATTACACGCTGGGCTCTGTTAGGGCCACAGTGGGGTAATAGCACATATGACATAGCCAGCAAGTTGGTAAATCACAGCAATGGAGAGAACCATGCAACAATAGCAATGAGAAAAGCAACCGTAAAAGCGTTCTACAAACTCTGACAGCTAATGCATGCCTTCTAATAGATATGTGGCTGCTACAGGGGCATACACAGTATAAAGATGCTGACATGCTGAAGAACTGATCCGAGACCCCCCAGACAGGTATAAAGCAAGCTGTGACTACCATCGGGACAGATAGCGCCACCATTCCGCCTTACCCTCCATGTTGCCACAGCGCCTATGTGGCCGCTAAACTCGTCTCCAGGCAACGTGACGTCACGCTCTGCGACGCGAGATCGAAGGCGCACGGAATGAGCGTTGAACACCTGCTGTCTCCATATTTGCTGTGGGCAGTGACTGGGTTATCAGTGTCTTCTGTGTAGTAAATGGACAGTGTTTGACGTGACGTTATGGATACAGTAGCCAGTAGCTTTTAACTATACAGTTCGTAAAAAGCATTCATAGCTGACAGTACAATTATTAATTGTTATGCACTGTTTATTATAGAGTACATAGGAACTACAACACTGAAACACTGCAAAAACAGTTCAAAAACAATGGCTAAAGTGCCCATTTTATATATATATATATATATTTATATTAGGGGTGTGCACCGGCCACTTTTCGTGTTTTGGTTTTGGATCTGGATCTTTCTTCGTGTTTTGGATCTGGATTGGTTTTGCCAAAACCACCCTTCCGTGTTTTGGGTTCTGGGTTTTGGATCTGTATTTAAAAAAAAAAAAAAGCATAAAAACAGCTCAAATCACAGAATTTGTGGGTTTTTCTGCTCATATGCTATTATTAACCTCAATAACCTTAATTTCCACTCATTTCCAGTCTATTCTGAACACCTCACAATAGTGTTTTTATATCCAAAAGGTTGCACCGAGGTAGCTGGATGACTATGCTAAGAGATACGAGTGGGCGGCACAAACACGTGGCCCATCTAGGAGTGAAACTGCAGTGGCAGACAGGATGGCAGTTTCAAAAACTAGGCCCCAAACAGTACATAATTCAAAGAAAAAAAAGGGGTGCAAGATGGAATTGTCCTTGGGCCCTCCCACCCACCCTTATGTTGTATAAACAGGACATGCACACTTTAACAAACCAAACATTTCAGCGCCAGGGTCTGCCACATGACTGTGGCTGAAATGATTGGTTCGTTTGGGCCCCCACAAAACAAGCTAGCAATTAATCTGTCC
Source organism: Taudactylus pleione (assembly GCA_031769625.1). NCBI lineage: Eukaryota > Metazoa > Chordata > Amphibia > Anura > Myobatrachidae > Taudactylus > Taudactylus pleione. Next base: position 722,525 of record JAUIMM010000264.1, on the reverse strand, counting down.
CTGCGCAAACTGGCTCTACGGAGGCAAGATGTTGTCCTCATCCACCGATTCCTCACCCTCTTCAGTGTTGTGTACATCCTCATCCTCACAGAGTATTAATTCGTCCCCGCTGGAATCCACAACCACAGGTCCCTCTGTACGTTCTGGAGGCTGGTCTCCCTGGAAGAGTTGATAATTCATTTTATGAACATCATCTCCACATTTTGTGGAAGCAACCTCCTACGCCTTTCGCTGACAAGGTTCCCGGCTGCACTAAACACTCTTTCGGAGTACACACTGGAGGGGGGGTCAACTCAGGTAAAATAGAGCCAGTTTGTACAGGGACCTCCAAATTGCTTCTTTTTCCTGCCAGTACAGGTACGGACTGTCTGACATGCCTACTTGGATGCTGTCACCGATGTAATCCTTTAACAGACAGACGCATGCTTGTCGCTGCTGCTTTAAGGATGCAGGTGCGGCTACAGCCCACACATTTCACAAAGACAGAAAAAAAGAAGAATTTTTTTTATTGTTTGTGGAGCGCACTTTGAGGGTTACACCACCCTTTAACAGACAGACGCACGCTTGTCGCTGCTGCTTTAAGGATGCAGATGCGGCTACAGCCCACACATTTCACAAAGACAGAAAAAAAAAGAAGAATATTTTTATTGTTTGTGGAGCGCACTTTGAGGGTTACACCACCCTTTAACAGACAGACGCACGCTTGTCGCTGCTGCTTTGAGGACAGTATCATATGCAGTGACAGTAGACTTGTCAGAAATTGTTGGCACGTCCTTCAGTCCGGACCAGATGTCCAAACCGGCCCTTGACTTATGACACAGGCGCACGCTTGGCGCTGCTACTGTGTTGATGCACGTGCGGCTACATCGCACACAAGTCACAAACACATAAAAAAAATAGTTTTTTATTTTTTGGAGCACATTGAGGGTTACACCACCCTTTAACAGACAGACGCACGCTTGTCGCTGCTGCTTTGAGGATGCAAGTGCGGCTACAGCCCACACAATTCACAAAGACAGAAAAAAAAAAGAAGAATTTTTTTATTGTTTTTGGAGCGCACTTTGAGGGTTACACCACCCTTTAACAGACAGATGCACGATTGTCGCTGCTGCTTTGAGGATGCAGGTGGAATCTAGACGGGATTTGGAACCGGGGACACACTACCTCCATCAATTGTCTAAATCCCACTGCACTAATGGCGGATACCGGACGCACGTCTAACACCAACATAGCAGTCAAGGCCTCAGTTATACGTTTTGCTTCAGGATGACTGCTGTCGTACTTCATCCTCATCGCTAGGGACTGTTGGAGGGTCAATTGTTTAGTAAAAGTAGTGGTGTTCCTACTTCCTCTCTGGGATGATGAACAACTCCCATCAGCAGCAACAGCACTAGGAGGAAGTGGTTCTTGATCTTTCCCTATTTTATTTTTATCGGAGAAAGTTTGGTCCTCCATTTATGTTATATTGATATATACGTGCGGCTAAGGTGCACACAAACACAGAAAATATTTTTTTATTTTTGCTGGAGAGTAGTGCAGTTTGTGGGTTACACCACCCTTTAAGAAATGAGCCAGCCGGCTCTTTACTTATGGGACACAGGCGCACGCTTGGCGCTGCTCCTTTGTTGATGCACGTGCAGCCACAGTGCACACAATTCACAAACACAGAAAATATTTATTTGATTTGGAGTGTACTTTGGGGGTTACAGCACCCTTTTTTTTTTTTTCAAATATCTTTATTTTAGATTTTTCAGACAAGAAAAATACAAAAAAGTAACAAAAATACTCTTGTAGGTATAACAGAAAGAAGTCATTTAAATATGACAGAGTAGATACAAACATACTGCTCAATGACATAAAGACATAAAGACAAAAAAGTCAACCATGAAATATACAGTTATTTCCAAGCATCTGAAAATGATTACAGATAAGATTAAACAAAACAGAAGTAAGGAACTCTAAAAGAAGTTCCAATCTCAAAAATCACATCAAAACAGTAATGATTGAGAACCTCAAGGTTCCAGATTCTGGTACTCTATTAGATAAAAAAGAAAATAATATATATCTTTAGCCAACTAATACAAAATAATAATATAATATAAAATATAATATTTATAATAATATAAAATAATAAAATAAAAATAGACAATATACATAATGAAGAAAGGGAATAGAAGAGAGAGGGGGGGGGGGGGGGAGGAGAAGGAGAGATAAGTACCCGTATTTTTAGGTGTTTCTAGGACTGAGTCTTCTATAGTAGAGACCTTTTAATAATTTAACTCAGAAAGCTTGAACAGAAGTCATTCAGATCACTTAAGGGAAACAGACACAATATATGAGTTAAACCAGTTTTTGGAGCAAGTACCATGATGTGGGTTCAAAAATGTTATTAATATGGGATTGAGTGGAGTTATCCAAGTGAGATATATAAAAGCCCCATTTTCTCTGGAAACGTTCTACCCCCTTCTCTATATCCGGGAGAGTGTCACGCCGGTCAAAATAAAGTACTTGAAGTATCATACGTTTAACATCCCCAAGAAAAGGAGGGGTCTTTACCGTCCAATTTATGAGAATCGCTTTCTTAGCGATGGTCACTATTATCGTAAGGAGCGGAATAACTGTTTTCTTATTATGAGGGAACACATTCCAATTACTAAAGTTCGCAAAAATTAAAGCTAAGGAATCTTTTACTAGACGTATTGATAACAAATCATTTATAAAGCACATAAGTTTATCCCAGAATTTGCGGATGCGCCCACATTCCCATATATTGTGCCAAAAAGTGGCTTTAGAGGCTTTGCACTTCACACATTGTCCCGTCTCATCTAATACCATATGAGCTCTGCTACTCTGCGAAATATATGTAAAATCTTCACATGGACTTCCTGTAGGCGAGCCGAGTGTAGGATTTTCAGGGTGGGCTCATAATATCTTAAAAGAATTTCAGGAGAATCAATTGTGGGGATATCAACTGCCCATCTCTTCGCGCATTTATGCCATAGGGATTTTGCTTTGGATGAAGTGAATTCAGTTGTCAAAAGTTTAGTTTTGTAATTATTTTGCATTGTGAATGTAAATATGGAGTCTAGTGCATCTTTTGCACCTGGGTCTGTCAAAGCAGGAGGGGTATGTTGGATAAAATGTCTGACTTGGAGATACATGAAAAATTGAGAGTTAGAAAGATTGAATTTATCCTTAAGAATTTTAAATGAAAGAAAGGTGCCGCCTGGGTCAAAAACATCTTTGATTTTTGCTAGACCTTTAGCCTTCCAAACGAGGAAGTGAGAGTTATCTAAACTTGGGCTAAACATAGGATTACCCCAAAGGGTGTTGTATTTTGAAGAACAGGCGTTTCGGTTGAGTCTCTGGTTAATGTTCCACCACGCCTTGTAGGTGTCACGAAAAATGATATTACTGAAAATTAGATTGGGGAGCTTGGATTTAGGTGTGTGTAAAAGTGCACTTGGAGCAAAAGGAGAAAGTAATTCTGTCTCCAGAGATAGATCTGTATAAATACTATGTCCAAGACACCAATCCAACACATATCTATAAAATACAGCTGCTGAAAAGTCCTTCAGATCTGGGATGCCCAAACCACCCCTCTTCCTGTCACCCTGAGGCTTAGCTAGAGCTATTCTGGTTTTCCTGCCTCGCCATAAAAACTTGGAAGCTGCTTTTAAGTAAGCATTAATATCCTTTTGAGTAAGAGCAATAGGAAGCATTTGAATTAGATAAGCAATCTTCGGAAAGATTATACTCTTCAAAACCGCTACTCTTCCCAACAACGACAAAGGAAGTTCACGCCAATCCTCTAATTGCTTATAAATTTTCGAGAGTATTGGGGAAAAATTACAATGGTATATTTTAGTAGTCACATCGGGGATGTAAACCCCCAAATATTTTAAAGTGTTCTGTGATCTTAAAAATTGGGAACAAACCGTGGGTAGGATAGAAGGGGGGTCTGATCCCAAACACAACAACTCAGATTTGTTAAAATTTACCCTATATCCCGAGAAAGATCCAAAGCGCTCAATATTTTCCAAAATTGAGGGTATGGAAGATTCAGGATGGGATACAAACAACAACATGTCGTCTGCAAATAGAGCCAACTTGGACTCCACTGATCCTATCTTGATACCAGAAAACTGTTCATCATTCCTCAGTGTAACCGCCAGAGGTTCCAGTGCTAATGTGAACAGCAAGGGGGACAACGGGCAACCCTGCCTCGTCCCCCTGCCTATCACAATAGGATGAGACAGGTAACCGTTACAGGCAATCTGGGTTATTGGATTAGTATAAATAGCTGAAATTAAATGTATAAAATTAGCAGGGAAGCCAAAACATCTTAGAGATTTGAAAAGATGATCCCAAGTTAGTAAATCGAACGCCTTCTCGGCATCCAAAGAGAGAAGTAAAGGTGTCCCCCGGTTCTCTCTGAGTTCTAATCCTTGCATAATCAAAAAAACTCTCCGAATATTGGTCACTGAGTGCCTACCCATGATAAAACCTGTTTAGTCTGTATGTATTACCGCTGGCAAGCATAATTTAAGGCGATTTGCCAAAATTTTTGTAAAGAGTTTATAATCCGAATTTAGTAAAGAGATAGGCCTGTAAGACCCTGGATGTTCAGGATCTCTTCCTGGTTTAGGGAGCAATTTAAGAATGGCGCTGTTAAAATAAAGTGGCAGAGATTTATTTTGAAGTATATCATTATACATTTCTAATAAAGTGTCTCCAAATTGAGGGAAGAGAATTTTCAAATATTCTCTAGTAAGGCCGTCGGGTCCTGGGGCCTTATTGGGTTTGAGAGAGCGTATAGCTCTAGAGAGTTCTGATATTGTAATAGGGGCACATAGTTTTTCTGCAGCTTCCTGACTAATCTGGGGTAAGTGTAATTGTTCCCAGAATCTATCTCTTTGTGTATAGTCTATTTGACTGCTTGCATAAAGATCTGAATAAAACGTCCTAAGGGTTTCGGATATTTGAGTACCGGTATGCACACGTATACCCTTTGGATCTATCAGGGATTGGATGATATTTGTTGTACGAGGGCCACGTAATAAATTGGAGAGAAGACGCCCTGTTTTGTTGCCGAATTTGTGAAATTTAAAATCTGAGATATATTGTGATCTATCATGATAGTTTGACACAATAGAGTCAAAAGTCAATTTTTTATCTAGGTAAATTCTTTTATGTATGGGAGAGAGAGTCAGTTTATATGTTTGGAAAGCGTCCGTTAGCTCTCGTTGGGCCTTATGGTAATTATTATAATAATTCTTCGTATGTTGTTTCACATACGATATTATCTCGCCTCTTATTACTGTTTTGGATGCTTGCCAGAATAGGGTAGGGTTCGTGAGCCTGTGCTCCTCATTATTAGTTTTATAGGTTTGCCAGGTGGACTCTAGCATAGATCTAAACTCAATTGAGTTAACTAAGTGTGTGGGGAATCTCCATTGTCTATAAGAACCCTTGTCAATTTCTTCCTTAATAGTGACGCGAATTAGTGCGTGATCCGAGATACAGATTGTTTCAATATGTGCCTCTTGTACCTTGGGAAAAAGGGTAGTCAAGATTAACAAATAGTCGATTCTAGAAAGAGAGCCATGAGCAGCTGACAAACATGTGTATTCTTTTTCTAGTGGATGTAACGCTCTCCATATTTCTATAAGATCTAATTGTTTTTCAAAGGCTAAAATACCAAGTTTAGGTGGTTTCATTGGACGGGTTCTAATTGTCTGTCTGTCTAGAATCGGAGACGAAATGATGTTAAAATCACCTCCCACAATAAGCCTAGTCCCAGAAGGCGAGTTTAGTTTATTCAGAATTTTTTGGAAAAAAGATCTGTTATATACATTTGGAGCATAAACATTGCACAATCTGTAGTTAGAACCATTAAAAGTCACATCAATTATTACAAAACGACCCTCTGGGTCTAGGACAGAAGACTGTATCACATAGGGGTGTTTTTTATGTATCAATATTACCACACCTCTTGCTTTGGAGGTAAAAGAGGCATAGGCCATAACTTTATATTGAAACATATTCAATTTATTTATTTCAGGGTCCAATAAATGGGTTTCCTGAAACATCATTAGATCAATGTGTAATTTGCGAATATAAGTAAACACCCTTTCCTTTTAATAGGGGAATGCAACCCACCCAGGTTCCACGAACCAATATTCAATGAGCTCATTGTGTGGAAAATAAAACAGGTCTCACATTAGCAGGACTACCAAAGGTTATACCATATATAAGATCAGTAATAATAAATTCTAGAACATTTTTAAAAGACTCATGTTGCATATTAAGTACATTATCCTCATCAAGTCGGGGAGGGAAGGGTGGGTAGGTAGGAGGGAAGAGAAGAGAAAGAGGGGAAAGAAGAGAAAAGAAAACATTCAAAAAAACCATAATAATAAAAATAAAAATATCAAAATAAAAACACATAAAATTACGCTCCAAAGGGAGGCAATCTATAACTGAAGCCCTCAGGCAGCGCATGAAAACCTCTGACATGAATAGCATTAATACCCAAAACCTCAGAGACATAGACAATCAAAGACATAGAAAAAGAACAGAAAAAACAATATAATACATTATATGTTTTAGCCCGCCACGGCCCTATGATATATGTGTTGACAATTAAGGTAAATAGTTAGGAGAACGTCAAAATTCACCAATAAAGGAAAAAAGAACATTTATGAAAACCGTAGTAATTACCCTATGCAATATGCATTTTTTTTTATGGATACAATGAAGAAAGTCTCTAAGTCACCCCACTGAGGAGGCAGAGTGGACGGGTGGAGATGGCTGAGTTGCATCGCCCTCCTCCGATAGAAATGCCATCGCATCTGCCGCCGTGGAAAAATCTTGATATGAGGAGCCATCAAACAATCGAAGGCGTGCAGGAAATAATAATGTAAATTTGCGGCCATCTCTAATCAGACGAGAGCACACTGGGTTGAACTCTTTACGGGCTCTGGTGACCTCGGTAAAATAGTCTTGGAACAAAAATAACTTGGTGTTTTCCCACATCAGATTGCACTTGCGTCGAGAGGCTGACCATATGGCTTCCTTATGTGCAAAATTTAAGCATTTGAAGATGACCACCCTAGGTCTATTTGAACCTGTATCTCTGACAGGCCCCAGGCGGTGCGTTCGTTCAATTACCAAATCAGAGCTAATATCACACAACTCCAGCAACTCAGGCAGGGACTGACGTAAGAAATGGTATAAGGCAGTTCCTTTGATAGATTCAGACAGTCCCACTAGACGCAGGTTGTTCCTTCTGGAACGATTTTCTAAGTCATCGATATTATTGCATAGTTGGTAATTAGACTTCTCCAGTGTTTCACATTTACTTTTAAGGATTTGTATGTCATGGAAGTTGACCCCCACTCTATTTTCAATTGTGTCCACAAGAGTTTCCACTCGTGCAACATTAGACTTAATATCTGCTACAGCCTGTGTAAAGATGGATGCTTGATCTTGCAGCATCGGACCCATTGTGTCTTTTATAGCCTGCACCATTGATGCATAACTTATAGGCTGTTCAAGGTTAGAAAATGCAGGTTTAGTAGAGATCAAGTCGGAAGTCAGTAAGTTAGAGTCTTTCACCTGCGGCTCAATGACAGCGGCCATAGTGGAATCCCTGCGTCTGTCTCCCCGTTGCTTCTGAGTTGATTTTCCTGGCATCAGCGGAGGGAAGAATTTCTCCATACAGTGGAGACACTCAGCAGGAGATATATTAAATAAAGAGGGGGGTCGTAAACACCTAAAAGGCGGTTAACATATAGTCGGGGTGGCAATGGAGTAGTAATATAGATCTAATCCATATCCTGCCTAAGGTCCAGCAGATCTTCACAGCATGTCAGAAAGTGATAGCGGGCCTGTGCAGTATGTAGCAAGCTGGGGCCAAACGCAGCACGCACCAGATGTGGAGGAGAAGGAAAGGACCCAGCAAGGGTGGACAGAGACTGCCACGAGAGCTAGGAGGACAGAGAGATTAATGAGTCCCCCGTCTCCCAGTGTTTTGCTCTTGAGCCGTGAGCCGCGACCAGCGCACTCGGTTACAGCACCCTTTAACGGTCAAGCCAGCCGGCCCTTTACTTATGACACAGGTGCACGCTTGGCACTACTTTGTTGATGCACGTGCGGCTACTGCGCACACAATTCACAAACACAGAAAATATATATATTTTTTTTGGTTTGGAGTGTACTTTGGGGGTTACAGCACCCTTTAACGGTCAAGCCAGCCGGCCCTTTACTTATGACACAGGCGCACGCTTGGCACTACTTTGTTGATGCACGTGCGGCTACTGCGCACACAATTCACAAACACAGAAAAAATATAATTTTTTTTAGCACTTGGGGGAGCACCCCTGACGGACAGAGCACCCCCTGGACAACACTACAGCACCCCTTTAGGACTGGGACACTGCACAGGACTTTGGAGTGGACACAGCCCCTATGGAGAACTGACTGCACAACACAGTCCAGCCAGCCCCTATGGACTTTGAAGTAGTGGACACAGCCCCTATTAACAACAGCAGCACAGCACAACACAGCCAGCCCCTATGGACTTTGAAGTAGTGGACACAGCCCCTATGGACAACAGCAGCACAGCGCAGCACAACACTACTCTGCACTACACTACACTACACAGCCCAGCCAGCCCTAACTCCCACCCTCCCTCTTCACTGTCCACAGCCGAGTGAGAAAATGGCGCCGACGCGGGTACCTTATATAGGATCCAAAACCCGCGAGACCCGGAAGGCGGGATGATGACGTTTTGCCTCGATTTCAGATCCGAGTCAGGTGGGAAAAGTCGAGCCTGACTCGGATCGGCCTCGGATCGGGGGGGGCTCGGATTTCAGAAATCCGAACCCGCTCACCCCTAATATATATATATATATATATATATATGTGGCCCAATTTGCTAGATTCAAGTTGGAGAAAGGACCTCTGACATCACAACCATGTGACCACAATGGCAGCTACCAATGTTACTATCCACGTGGGAAAAGAGGGGGAATATGAACCTGTGGCGAGCAAAACAAGCCACTATGTCCGAAGCGTGGCGAGCCCGTGAGACAAGTCTGGCTCCAGGGGTCAGCGCACTCTGTGCCGGCTCTCTAGAGTGCGCCCCAGCATCACGCACGCCTGAAAATAGGGGCGTGGCCTAAACTCCATAGGTCACACCCCCAAAGTGACGTTATTTGGAGGCGTACCCGCATGGCATGCCTCCAAATAACGTCAGGCTGGGGGGAGCCTCACTAGCTGGGCTTCCCCCAGCCCTCTCCCGTCACTGAATGGATGCCGTGCGCATGCACGCAGCATCCATTCAGACTCCGGGATCCGGCACAGCTGCGGCGGTGGGGGTCCCCAAACTCCCGATTTCATCACCCGCGGGCCACTTCAGCCCACGGGTGGAACAGCGGGACAGTACCGCTGAAATCAGGATGTTGGGGAGGGGAGCACCCTCTTTGGGTGGCGCCCCTGTTCGACCGCACTGGTCGAACACCCATGGAGCCGGCCCTGCCATGAGGGGCCACTTTTGGCCCCAGTTCTGAACCTTGTCCCTCACCCTTATGCCACGGGTCACGTGGTTGTAACGTCAGAGGTCCTTTACAGCACCTCGTTCTAGACCTAACCGAAGTAAGTACTGTCTCTCCACTCTGTGTCACCCCTGTCTATCTGGTTCCTCCTTTTAGAATGTAAACTTTCATGAGCAGGGCCCTCTTCCCTCATATGCTTTTCCTTCCCTTGCTTATACCACCATATCCTCCCCCACTGCCCACAACAGCACCCAATCTCTGGGTTCTGCCACCCTGCTGCTTATTTGAGTCTTACAGCTGCTGATGCAGCAATGTTTATAAACAATGTCCATGTTCTGCAATGTTCTGTATTGTATGTCACTTTCCTGTGTTATCTGTTCATACTGTTTGAGTTTTTGTACTTTGTGAGGAGCTCTGACCTCTTGTGGTGCCATATAAAGAATAATAATAATAGTAGTCTATTGGAACAGGATATGACCTGAGTGCACCGCACACCCTGCACTCACTATTGATATACGTTCATACATAATTGGTTTTGAAGCATGTGCTCTGCCCCCGTGTGACTTTATTGACAGCTGAACCTGGAATAATGTAAACAGACTAGAAGCCCATGAAACCCGAAGTAACGTAACTTCAGGTTTGATCTATGTCTTTTGCAGAAAAACTCATATCGCATTTTTGACATGTATTGTCTAAGCCGGATGGTGCTTAGAAGGACTAAAGGAATTTTCTCCACCACACAAGTTGTGAGTTATATCTATCTATATGTTATACGTTCTTGCCTACTCTCCTGTAACGGCCAGGAGGCTCCCAAAAATCGGGTGGTGCTCACAGCTACCTAGAAGAGTGGCAAGCCTGCCTGAGTTGGCCTCCACCCATCCACAGCTGCCCAATTACCGAGCAAAAGTGGGCAGTCCGGGTGGCCGATGACACGAATCGTGCTGAATCTCGTTATCATGGGCCCCGCCACAGCTTCACAATGCTGGTAATCACAGCATTGTGTTGTGGGAGGTGAGGCCACAATGACGCAATTGCATCAGCACACCCACTTTCCCGGAGGGGGCAGCCAGGAAGTCAGCAAGTATGATGTTATAATGTATGTGAAATTTTGTAATTATACCTATAGTAGTGTTGATATTCTGTTAATTGGGCTTCTCAGGTGAGATTGCTCAACTTTATGACCATGGCTATAAATTGTGGATAGTTGCGGGATTGATATCCACTGCTCATGGAGCTGTGATGCTATGATCTTATCTTGACAAAGGACAGGAATGTAACTGAAATGTCAGCTACCTGCATACTATGTTTCCTAATAAACTGTGACTATAAAGCTAAGTACAGAGGCGTCACCGGGTCTGATGACACCTGGTGCTCACTCTGGATACCCCCTGCACACCTGAGGTGCACCCTGCCAAAAAGGGACGAGGCCTAAATAAAGGGGGCGTGGCCACGCAGAGGATCCCAATAACATCACTCCGGGGAGCGCCCAACATTGCTGGAGATGCTGGGCTACCCACGGAGACTAGGCAGTTTGCACTGACGGTTCCTCTTCTATGACAGGAGCCGGGTGCTGCAGGAGAATATCGCACTGCAGCACCCGGCTCCTGTCACTGCAGGGGAGCCGGAGAATTTTGATGTCACCCCGTCCGCACCACCCTCATGATGCCACTGGCTAAGTGCACACTTTTACAATCACACTTGAGATGTGATTGTTCTTACAATTACACTTTAGGATTGAAAGTCCAGATGAACATGCAGATTCATACGTACACACTATTACAATTTACCTTGCAACCCGCGATCCTCATCTCTCAAAACCATCTGCTGCAAAGATTTGTTACTAGAGGAGCATCATCAGAAGTATGGGGCATAATGGTTGGTAGTGCATACACACTTCCAGGATTGCCAGACATTGTACACCTTATTGTCATCCTATCTGGTCTATTTATTTTAGAAGCTAGAGGGCCTAGAAAGTGCCAAGTATTCAGCGATTTAGATGCAAGATTTTAACCAGCAATTTTTTTTAAAGCAAAACTGGGCTTACAGGCTATTACATTTGGCCCATAGACTCTATCCCAGACTCTGGAATCTTGGACCCCCGGAAAAGTGGGCAAGTCTCCCGAAGGGCTGTTCATGGGTCGTCCACTTCCCAAGTGAAGTGGGCGGTCCAAATGATTGATAATGTGGATTGACACTAAATCGATTCTTCATGGTCCTGCCCCCCTCTGCACAATGGCAGTAAACTCGCTTGACATTGACAGCGTCAGCACCCCCTCGCAACTATGCTTTGCAGACCAAATTTGACATTTCACCTTTTGCAATGAAATCAATTTACAAGGGAATTACTTTCTTTTATCTCTTTGGGCCATATGTAATAGCCCACGACTTTTGGGAGCCACGCGATTCCGGCAAGATAGTCATTACATATAAAGCGGCAATTAGAATAAAGACAAAACCAACTATTATTTCTTTCTTTCGTTTTACTGTTCCTTTTCTTATTTATATACTATAATATTTCAGAACAAAACCCTTTTGTAATGTGAGAACTATATGGGTACAGTCAACCCTGCTCATTGACAAGGTTCGACCTCTTGTAGCAGCTATCTAATATAGATATAGATGGTTTTCTTTTTTTTTTTCTTCAGATATAACAGAAATATAACATATTTAGTTTCACATTGTTAAACAAACAAAAATCATAAATAGCATAGGCCCACGTTTGCTACTAGTTATTGTCATCGATCAATGTGCACTTGAACCTACCTTATGTTGTGTGCAAAAGATATGCTTCTAAACAGGTGTATTTTTGCTTATGTCAAACTTTGCATAGCGCTTAACATGCCTTCACTGAACTGAGAACTCCCTGTTACATCACCTGAACGTGTTTGACCTTATTTCTGGAGCATATGAAAACGCAGGATATGCTTCACAAACATATGTATGTTAGAAATTACAGCGGGTCTTTCCGCTATAGCTGCACTCTAATGTAATTTCTGTTCTGACAGGTTCTCAGGGAAACCCACCCACATTCTCCTCTTATCAGAGACACCCCTCTCTCCCAAGAGTAGTAGTGCTGGACTGAGGGACAGCGCTCAGTATATTGGTCCAGAAAAGTGTAATAGCTTGCCTGGTGGTTCACCTACGCCGGTGACAGTTCCTGCTTCCTAATATGGTTCAATTAACCTAAAAAAATGGATGTTTGGTTTAATTCATATACTGTACTGTGTATTAGGTTATGTTAAGTAATGTTTTTTCTATCCAATCCTGTGTCAGAATGTTCCAGGCAGCTGTCAAAAAGTCCAGTATAGTGTGCTGATTACTGTGGAATGTGGTAAGGCAGATGTCGGAAATTCGATTAGCCATATATGATGATGATACACTCAAAACCATGTTACTATGTTTCCTGAATGAAAATGATGTAACCAATTATGTTGCAACTTGCTACTAATCATAATTTAGAGATGTACCATTGGAAACTCCATTTTTTATTGTGGGTTTGAATAATAATTCTCTCTCTGATTGCCTTAGTTTGAAATTGCCCCCATTACTTTGTCCATAGGGTGTCACAGAGCCTTTGTCTCATATCTTAATGGATTTCATCATATAATTGCCACCTTTGTCTCATATCTTAATGGATTTCATCATATAATTGCCACCTTTGTCTCATATCTTAATGGATTTCATCATATAATTGCCACCATCTAAGTGCTCAATATCATATGTATGAGTGGTTGTAGATAATGTTAATAAGATCACTTTATCCCTTTCCCCAGACAAGTTTTCAGAATGTATTGGGCCCATCTAATATAGTATCTGACAGTGGACCTCAATTTTTTGCACAACTTTGGAAGTTCTTTTGTACTCTATTGCGCATTGATTGATTTTTTTTTTTTATCAGCATATGATACAATAATGCCATCAGTGCTTTAATAATATCATCCACAGAAAAATGTATCCAACAGAAAGAGTCAAACAATCTTTAGAAGAGTATCATAGATGTTACTGTTTACACTAGTATGAGAATTGGGCTCTTCTTTGGGCAATATTTGCATATAACAATACTCCACATACTGCATCAGGCACCTCTCAATTGTTTTGTGTTCTTGGCTACATCTTTATTTGATATACTTCAGTCACCGGTTCCTGACATTACTGAAGTTTCTGCAAGTTTGAGGAGTATCTGGAGAAAAGTTCATGCAACCCTCTCCTGAGTGGGATTTCAAGCAAAATGTATTTTTTGGAGTCAAAATAAAAAAAACTATGCAAATTCAAAGTTGGAGATGGGGTATGGTTTTTAATATGCAAAATTAAGTTGAAACAGCCTTCTGTGAAATTCAGATCTAAGTATATTGGGACCTCTAAACTTGTCAGGGAATAAAGTTATGTGTGTTAAGGTGCGTATACACTTGCTGATAAAGGAACGACAGTATGATTACAACATTGTAATCGTACAGTATTTCCTCATCCTGTAAGTGCCTACACTGAACGATATGTCGTTCAGTACAGGCACCCTCCCTCATCCCTGAACATGCACAATTTGTCGTTATCGGCAGACTGACCTGCATGTTCAGGCGATGATTAATGTCGAAAACGACTATATTGACCAGCTTAAGTGTTAAGGGCATGTCATTGCAAGCGGCTGCATTCCCAGACGCACAGCCACAAGCATAGGAGGCTAATGTGTTTGTATATAAATAATAGCATATTTGGGGAAAATGCCATTACTAACGATTTAGGGGTTTAGGAACATGGCCGAATATTGATGGCAGCAGGCGCAATGCGGTAATCGGGCTCTTCAATGAAGGGATGCGCTGTGCTGATGAGGTGCTACAAATACCTTTTCCATTTGCTGGGCATGTGCTGAGATTTTGTTACCAGTGGGCGCCCGGCGGCTCCTTTACTGCAGATGGAGGCTGAAGCTCACTCCTGAACTCTGCTTTCCGGCTCCCGCAGTGTGTGTAGGGAGAGACATCAAGATGTCTCTGCCATAGTGCAGAGCGCAAGGAGCTGTCAGATTGCAGTGGGAACAGGAACGCTGCTACAGGTAAGTACAGTGCTGATGTCTGAGTGGCTTAATGAATAAGCGGAATTACTGTGGGCATTATGTGTAAGGGGTACTACTACTGTGGGCATTGTGTATAAGGGGCACTACTGTGGACATTATGTGTATAAAGGGCACTACTGTGGGCATTGTGTATAAAGAGCACTACTACTGTGGCATGTGTATAAGGTGCACTACTACTGGTGCATTATGTGTATAAATGGCACTACTGTGGACATTATGTGTATAAAGTGCACTACTGTGGGCATTGTGTATATGGAACACTACTACTGTGGCATGTGTATAAGGGGAACTACTACTGTGGCATTATGTGTATAAGGGGCACTACAACTGTGTGGCATTATGTGCATATGGGGCACTACTGTGTGGCATAACATGTATAAGGGGTAATGTGTACTGTAACATGAATAAGGGGCACTACTGTGTGACGTAATGTGAATAAATGACACTACTATGTGGTATAATGTTAATCGGGCACTACATGCTGTCTGATGTGAATAAGATTGTGTTACTGTGTGGTGTAATTTGAATTGGGGGTTCTATTGTGTGGCCATGCCCCTTCCTTGTGAGACCACACCCCTTCGGCGCACGCTGTCCCTTTGAAAAGTATTGGAAGGAGGGAACAAATTTATAGTTTGCAGGGGGGTGCCAAACACCCTAGCACCGGCCATGGTTGGAAGTTTAATTTACACCCTCCGTATCAACTGATAGTAAATCTGGTGGCTTGGAGTGGAAAACTGCTGGTGATGTGTGGTAGTTTCAAGGTGCAACAAAAGTGTATTCACATGTTGCTCAGCTTTTCATGTGCTGCATAGTATATATCCAGTTTCCAAACAGCACCTGAAATTTCAGATCCAGCCAAGCATCATCTGAGCTTAATACGCCAGCAGAAACTAGAAAATATAGGAGAGACTCATCCCAATGCCTGCTGCTCTGCACATGAGAGACAGCCCCGTACTCCCAATAAACACCAGCCACTTAGTGGGGGAGCAATTTATAGACAAATTAAGCACCCTGTTGTTGTTCAACTACAAGTCCCAGAATGCCAACTTTTGTAGTATAGTGCGTGAAAGGGAGGTGAGTTATCTATGTGTACATCAAGATGTCTGATTGGAACACAGGGCAGTAGACAATTCATTTCTGTTTAATTTCTATCTATGAGTGACACTGTGTCCAAGGATTAGATAAGGGCTGAGAGGAACAGTGTGATGCATATATATAAAAAGGAGACATAATAATGGTGGCATTTATAGAGTAAATACTATACCAACAATGGTATAATGTTAGACATAAGTCTAGGAAGAAAGCCATGGGACAGGTGTTTTGTTTACAATTTAGGTGGTTCCCAAATAAATATATTATCTAAGGACCATGGGGTCTTAATCTACTGTAACTCTGAGGCTACTGGACAGTTTAGTGATGAGTCATCACAGAGCCACCTTGCTATTATTAACCTTATGTGAAGCTACAACTTAGCACCTAGAAAAACTGCTCTCCCTATTAGACTGACTACTCATGTTCAGTGTGAGTAAGGCTTAATAGTATTTCTGGGCTTGATGCAAACCTCCTTAACGTGCATCTTTATGCATAACCATTGTTTAAATAGGTAAAACTGTTACATTTTCTTAAGCAATGGAAAGCTTTTTGATGTCACAGGAGATCTCAATAGCCTGTAAGCTCTCACGAGCAGGGCCCTCTTCTCTTGTGCGCTTTGCCTTCCCTCATTAATACCATCATCTCCTCCCCACTGCCTAGAATGGCACTTATCCCTTGGGTTCTGCCTCCATGTCCTAAAATGTTCTGTATTGTAAGTCACTTTTTTCTTGTTTTGCTCATTCTGTTTATGTATTTTGTAGGGTGCTGCAGAGCCCTTGTGGTGCCAAATAAAGTATAATAATAATCATAATAATAATTAGTGTTCACTCTAGGTCTGGCGGCAGGCAGGGCGCCGGACCTAGAGCAAGGGCACTTCTACGCGCGCCGAAGGAGTGCGCGCGCCCAAACGGGGCGTGGCCAATGAAAATGGGCATGTCTTTATGACGCGTCCCCTTTTCGTAACTCTTGGGGGCATGCCCGGCACTTACGGACATGCCAGGCAGCCCCCAAGCGCCACGGTCACTGTGAATGGATGTCGGGCGCATGCGCCCGGCCTCAATTCACCGGCGTTGACCGCTGCTCTGCCGTTTTCCCCACCCGTTGGACAGTGTGGCTCGCGGGTGGAGGACAGAACCCGCAGGCTGTTTCAGGGGGGCGCCGCGCTGGAGGGCAGGGTGCTTTCTGCCCTTCAGAAATAGGGCAGGGTGCGGTGCCCCGCTGAAACAGCCTTGCGGGAACGCTAATAATAATACACGGAACCCCACCACACCCCCCATAAATCCTGTTTGCCTCTGGACACGAAGGTGGCTGTGTTCAAGTCAGAATCAGGATTAAAGTATGCTAATAAAAACAAAACCATTGAAAGAGTGTAATAAATTTTAACTTGCTACAGGCTACTTTATGTAGCACAACAAATGTCTTCTTAAACAATCATATTAAATTTATACTAGTCAACAATATTCTACATAGAGTACCTGGAGAATGGATGATTTAATCCAAGGAACTGAAGTTATTATATATTATGCACTTGTGTGTGAGTTCTACAACTTCAAGAGATGTGTAATATCAATGTAATATGTGTGCAAATATTTATTGCAACTAGCTAGTTTCTTTGCTTAAGTAAAGCCTGTCTATCTCAACAATATAATCCTATCCAGAACAAGTCTCAGTACAGCTGTGATCCTAAAGTGTTTAAATGTTAAAATAGATAACACCAATACAAAGATAGATTATATGGATTAAGTTTTATTTCCCAAACTTTGCATGCTAGCAGTTGCAGTGTAGTTTCTGAGAGTGTATTCTTCTGAGTCCAGTAAGGTTTCCTGACTTTATTCTTCTTCACGTACCTATGTGTAAAATAAGTACACACTATGAAAACAAATGAGTTTCCTTACATCATTTTTACACATGTATACAGGAGGTGATAACAAAGATGAGAGAGACTATACGCATAAGAGTGTGGAAACGGGGACACATATGAGAGAGATTGTCACTAGGCACAGAGATGGGAGAGGCAGAGATGTTGGGGTAAGGGAGACAGAAATAAGAGACTGGGGGATGGTGTGGTGAAGCGGGGAACAAAGATGAGAAACAGGGAGACAGGCATGGCCAAAATAACAATGGGGCAGATGGGACAACAGCTCCAGGCCTCCATCATTATGGCAACATGATGGTGAGCAGCTGCAGAGCTGGCCACAATATCGGCCATAATTTATAAGCATTAAAAAGGTATAGGAGCGTGCTAGTATCAAGATTAAGTAAATTAAGTTTTTTTTTTAGTCCTTAGAAGTGGCAGCTTCAGAGGTGTGACTGCAGCACAGGCCAATATTCAAATAGGGGATCTACACCAACTGTCACCCCAACTGCTTGCAAACATCGCTGGCAGTTGGTGTGGCTCCTATTTACATTTTGGACTGCGCTGCAGCCCCACCTCTGAAGCTGGCACTCGCCCCAGACAGCGAGCTTACAGTCCCACAGCACTTGGGACATGTTGCTTTGTCAACATTTTACCACTTTTCACTTCCTTAAGGGGTCAAATTTCAAAAAATCCCTGCTTAGTGGGTGCTTACATCATGGAAGGAATATACACCCTAAATTTAATGTTTCTAGGTCAAGGGGTTTGGGCAGGGATTGATGAGACAGTCAGGCAAGAAATTGCACAGGGGGAGGAAACATTTTAGTCCTTTTCGTCCCCTTAGGAGTGGAATTTCGAAAAATCCCGGCTTAGTGGGTGCTTACATCAAGGATGGCATATACTACCCGTTTCTAGGTGCAAGGTTTGGGCTGGGCATTGGTGAGTCAGTCAGTCATAGGCTGATAGTGTATATGGTGTACACACCCACATGGCACTGGTCACTGCACATCCCCTTCTAGAGAATAGGCCAATAGGGGAAGGGAAGGATGACAGAGATAAGAGACGGATAGAAGGGGAGGTAGTTGGTAGAGATAAGAGATGGGAGTGTGAGGGGGCCAGAAATGGGAGATGGGGGGGGGGAGATGGGAGACAGGAAGATGTGGAGATAAGGGGTACAGAGATGTGGCACAGATGAAAGACACATGCAACTCTGGGTATGATAACTAATAACCCAACGTATAATAAGTCCAAAATATTTGTAATTCAATATATATACTGTATATAAGCACAAAAATAATATATTATATACTCCTATAACCATGCATAGGAATTAGCTAAAATCTCTCAGTGACTGTATGGACATGACTGTATAAGAAAAAAACACATGCTTCAGTGATGTTTTACCATCACAATCTGTGGTAGCGCATGTTCATATGTGTACATGATAGTAAGGGCGATCTACATTTTAAAATATAAAATTCTAAAGTTAGCATTTTGAAACACAATGGTGGGAAGGCCCTTATTGAAATACATTTTAGAGGCGCAGTAATTGACACGTTAAATGCACAATAGCAGCGGATAGATGTGAATGAGCTCTTGAGCTAAATTTCATTTACAGTTTGACAGTATGCTGATGTATACTAGGACACATGTAACGTTGTCTTACCTTTCCACCATCTCTTGTTTTGCTCCTTAACTTGTTCACTTGTGATTCAGCAATATCAGCCCTTTCATGGGCATCATCAAGTTCATGCTGCAATTTCTTATATTTGGTTAAATACTGATTGGCTTGTTCCTCCTGTGGAAGACAGCAGATTGTTTTATTAGGCCAAGTAAAAAGACATACATATTGTATATTCCCATCTGCTTGCTTAAATCATATCTAAATAATTCTGGTTCAAGTTGAAAATTTCTAAAGGGAGGTATCCAAATGCTTGATTTTATAGCGAATGTGGCAAGCCCATGAAGATGGCATAATTAGAACTTAATAAGCTGCAGTGAATTTAATACTTCGGACAAATACAGGGTATATAGGGTTGTTAGTCCAACTTGTGTGTGTGTTTATTTTAGTCCTTCAGTGCAACAATTATGTTATCTATATAAATCTTGAAACACTTACAGCCTCTTCAGATTGATGCTTGTAACTCTTGACTTTCAGTTGTAGCTTATCGATCAAGTCTTGCATTCTCATAAGGTTTTTCTTGTCTTCTTCTGCCTACAGAGATAAGAGAAAAAGAGCATTTTGCATAAAATACTTAAATATTTCAAGATAGTCCTGAATGATTCCACATTTTTGATAATCATTGCAAACTTCCTTTTCACAATAGTATAAAAGTTTGAGTGTGTGTATGTATCAAATGTATATATTTACAATATAAAAAAGCCCTAGGTGTTCACATGTATCAGTGTAAAGATGAAGGATACGTAAAGGTCATAGTAGTGTTTTAAGGATTAATTTCAAAGCAGCAGTTAAACTGCAGGAAACAGCCTGGTATATGCATCACTTGCCAACAGATGAGTCAGTTGTTCCTAAGGTCCCAGGTGTGCTGTGTAGCACCCCCAGGTATGCCACAGTAATACACTGGGCTTCCATTCTATTGAACTAGAGTGTCATACTAATTTTCTACCCCTATATTACTAGGGCCTGCACATACGGCTGATTCAGACTTGCACACAATTCGGCCACATTATGGGCCCGATTCTGAGTTGGAAGTAAAGCAAACCGTACTGTAACTGTGCAGCTGGACAAGCCAAGTTTTAATGTGAGGGGTGCAAATATATTTCTTGTTTTACATGCAGGGTAAATACTGGCTGCTGTTGCAGGTAGCTCACAAGTGCTGGTCAGCTTTATTTTTACACTGCAATTTAGATGTCAGTTTGGACAAGTCCCTTTCTAAATTGAAATCTATTTACACATTTTACATCTGCCCCCTCTGCAATGCAACATGGTTTTACCAAGGTGCACAGTTACTTGCTCTTTTTTGCTTCACTCCCAACCTAGCATCAGACCCTATGTGCACAAAGTGGCCCCATCATCCCTATTCCTCCTCCTGTGCAAGTAGACATCATCACTATAAGTACACATTTTCACAAGCCATATCCTTGGTGCAAGAGATCTGAAAGATGCCAACAGAACAATGTCCTATGTGCTGCCCAGTTACACCCTCTAAGCCACAAATGGAGATAACACTAAGATGCATAATACCCAGATTTCTGTGTTGTTACTCAAAATTTACTCCAAAGCAGTCACCACTGCTAAAAGTCTTAAGGTCTGTCTACAAAGTAACTTGGTGGTCAACTCTGAATCAGACAAAATTTTTATTGTATACTACTCCACAGCAAGCACAGTATTATGGCACAGCACAGGCCGCTGTTGGGATAAGTCTTGTGGTGGTGGAGTAAGAGGTCTAAAGGAGGGGAGGTCTGGAGGGGCACCAGAAAATAAATATATGCAGCTATTTGAACAATTGCATATTTGCTTTTACTGTTGATCATCCTCCTCCTTAATGTCCTTTAACATCTCATAGTTCAGAGATAAGTATAACAGTGGAACATTTAGCCTCTTGCCCCATATTTAAAAAAAATTACCGTAATACCTGATATGTTAGCTCCTTGATGCGCCGTTCATACTTGCGGACTCCCTTCAGTGACTCTGAATTGCGACGCTGCTCTCCTTCCAATTCATTTTCTAATTCACGCACCTACAGCCATGGATAAAGAATGTCAGTGAAAACAGAATACTGTGTTTATAATTAATAGACACTTGAATATATAGATTATTTATTTATTACCAGTTATTTATATAATGCACACATATGCCGCATCGCTTTACAGAGAATGTTTGGCCATTCACATCAGTCCCTGCCCCAGTGGAGCTTACACTCTATGTCCCTATCACATGCACACACACATACATACTAGAGTTAATTTTGTTGGAAGCCAATTAACCTACCAGTATGTTTTTGGAGTGTGGGAGGAAACCGGAGTACCCGGAGGAAACCCACGCAAGCACAGGGAGAATATACAAACTCCACACAGGGCCGTAGTGGGATACAAACCCAACACCAATATAGATATGTTGTAAAATATTGTTCTAGACACGGTCAGTGATTAAATCTGTTGCATTTACAGTATATACAGAATTATTAGAGGCTCCAGTTCAGAATGTAGAAAGGGGGTGGGTCACGTATGTTACAGGCAAGGGGTGTTTTTATTGCTTTGGATTTTACCACTTTACAGCAGGTACCTACTGGCAGTGATTTCAGTGTGGGCATATGGACAGTGCTCCTGTGAAAGGATGTATGGATTGTGGCCTGTTGCCTCGTGCATGAGATAGAATCTGAGTTTTATGAGTAAAGTTATATAAAGTAAGCTATGACTTGTGATTTAGACTCATGGGGGGTATATTTACTAAAGTGCGGGTCTTTAGAAGTGGAGGTGTTGCCATATCAACCAATCAGATTCTACTTATCATTTATCTAGCACCTTCTAGAAGATAATAGCTAGAATCTGATTGGTTGCTATGGACAACATCTCCACTTCTAAAACTCTCACTTTAGTAAGCATACCATTTGGTCTCCCGACTCAGTCAGCAATTACAATACAAAGAAATGTGTAATAGGTGCTGAACTAGTTTATGATTTATTTAGTATATATATATTTTTGTTAAATAACCCTTGTTATGCATCTGTAAACAAAAACAGTTGTGAGCACATTACACCAAAATTCCTGATGTCCCTGTTGTGTGTGCTGCACAAGTGGACCGTTTACACCAGAAGAAGTTGATATTGGTCACATTATATTACAACCATTTTTGTATGTTGACTCCATTGTGTGGGTATTCATCTACATTTCCCAGAAATGCAACATATCAATAGGTAAAATACTCTACCCGGGACTCCAACTTTTGAATCTGCTTTTTGCCTCCTTTTAGTGCAATCTGCTCTGCTTCATCCAGCCTCTTCTGTAGATCTTTAATGGTCTGCTCCATATTCTTCTTCATTCTCTCCAGGTGAGAACTGGTATCTTGTTCTTTCTTCAGCTCTTCTGCCATCATTGCAGCCTTAAAAGCAAATAAATGATCATTGCTCATGTAACACATACACTACAAGCAATATGGCAGTTCTCTCAACAAAATCAGAAAAGCTTAGTTGCTTGTAAAAATTTTTCTGAATATTTCAGAAAGGTGACAACTAAATTCACGAACGGAGATTGTATATTTCCCTTTTGCAAGAGTAATTCAAGAGCAATTTTATATTTATTGATGATGAAAATTATCCAGAGATAAAATAAAATTTTTGTTCGGTTGTTAAATAAATTCAAACGTGGCTTCTTACTTGTAAATGAGCAGTCTTTAGAGGTACCATTTCCCTTTATGTAGAGAAGCAATGTATGTTAGTAAATGTGAAAATAAATAATTACTGTCAGTTTACTAGAAATCTCATTGTATTAAATTGGAAAAGTGAGGTTCATCCTATGCTGTCTTAATGCCTTTGTGATATATTTACTAATTCGGAGGTTTGCATTTTGGGCAGTATTCCAGGGGTTTGCCAGCAGGATTGCATCCTGCTGATTTACTAAAGGCTAAACCGCAGAGAATCCAGACTTTAGAACACAATAGAACATTGAAGCACCATCAATGTTGTTTCTAATACAAGAATAGGAACCCCAGTTTTAGAAAGTGGAAGGTTTCAAACTGCCACAAACTGCCACCAAACAGATGTCTGCAGGCTTTTTAAGTACAACAGGTTTGGCTGTGCTTTTTTGGGGAAGGGGTTTGCATCAGGATAGGACTTTAGGAACTGATGGGGAGCAAAGGCAGGTTCTGTTGAGAAGGTCAAACCGACATTTCGTAAATACTGTGTTTTAACTTTAGAACCTGCTGTCAATCCGCAGCAGATCGAGCATGTTTCAAAACCCCTGCAAAACCGTTGCTTATTAAATTTACCCCTTTCTGTAGGATTGCTTTTATTTGTCATTTCTTGGGATTCAACCCATGTTGCTCAGATTTTATTTTTTCCTCATGTACTTGTGCTGTAATAATAATTTGTCTACAAATCAGCTTCAAGTGCAAAATGCTTTTATGAGTACAGTGATATATAGCAACTATAATCCCCATCTAAAATGCACCACTTAGCGAAATCAACAAGCAAATGTTTAGGTGTGGTAATTATTAATGATTTAATAGGACATAAAATATAATGTGCTGTCAGGGGGATACCGTATAGCATATAAAATCAGCAGGGTATGAAAGACACGTGTACAGAAAAGATGGAGAAAGAAAGAGTATATGAAGTATGGTCTGCTGAAACTATTGTAGTTAGACTAAATAACAAATTGTATTTTACTGGGCACCATGCTTCATGTACATTTCTAATGTGAAGTTTATGTACGCTACTATTGATCCATTATGTACAATAGAGTTTTCATAAATGTATATGCAAACAGTGTTAGTGTCAATACTAATCTACTGTACAGGGTTGAAGCACTGTTCCATAAACATTACTCACAGGGAACTAATATATCTGTTAAGCAAGCATGGTGGTCATAAATAATGCAAAAGATATCCCCAATCTTGGAATATGTGTCTTGCATGTGGCCTACTAGACTCACATCAGTGATGGCTTTCTTGGCTTTATCTTCTGCATTTCGGCATTCCTGTATGGCCTCCTCTACTTCATTCTGCATGTGAGACAGATCACTCTCCAACTTCTTCTTCTGGTTGATCAGGCTTGTGTTCTGTGCAGAAATGGAAAGCATAATGTAGTGGACCAGTGCAGTAGTTTGTGAGTTGTATAAAGCTATGCGTAATGCTAATGTTTTACAAATACATATTATGGTAGTCAGTCTATTAAATATTTTTGCCTAATATCTTAGGTTCTTCAAAAGTGGACACAAGTGACTTAAGATAAGTTGAAAGCCAACATGTTCAGCTTGTGTTAAAATGAAATTAGTAAGTATGTAGGAATACTCATACTAGTGAGGAATACTCATACTAGTGACAAAGCGTGGCACAGGTTTCCTGACTAATGCTGGAGCTACAGGAATCCATGTCCTAAAACCAATCCTGAGTATTGGAATTTGGTTTATTACGAGATATTAAAGTAACTTTGTCCAGTAACTATTTGGAATCCAATATCTGCAAACCCAACATTACAGAAATAAATGTAATGTTGATAGAAAAATACTGATTTTAAACCTGTGAATGAAGCAAGTTGACCCTTTCTGTAGCTTCTAGGAGTTCCTGCTCTGCCAGTTTCCGTGCACGTTCTGTTTGGTCCAATGCTCCCCTCAGTTCTTCAAGCTCAGATTGAAGCAGATTGCTCCTTCTCTCATTCACTGCAGACTGTTCCTTCAGGTCCTCGGTAAGGTGAATTGAATCATCCAGTTGGACTTGCAGATCCTACACACAACAAATGGCACATGAAAAGAAATAAAAAATCTCAAGTGGCACTGGAAATTACCGCCCAGACCCTCACCTTGTCAGTTAGCTACCTGCCCTCAATGCACAACCTGCCATTCAATGTTAGCAATACCTTGATGTGTGACTGTAGGTTCCGCATGGCTTTAGTTGCTTCTGTAGCCTGTCTAGTAGCATGGCTTAATTGAATTTCCATTTCATTTAGGTCACCTTCCATCTTTTTCTTCAATCGAATGGCCTCATTTCTGCTCTTGGCTTCAGAGTCCAGATTAGATTGCAGTGATTCAATTATACGCTGTTGGTTTCTCCTAATATTTTACAAATAATGAAAAAAAGTATAGTACATATATCTCACAATAAATGTAACCCTTTTTATACAGCTAAATTAAAGAACTAAGATTTGTATCCATGTATATCCTGCCAAATATATTAATCTTACTACCAACTATTAATGGAAAATATATGTGCATTAGTAGATCCCATATCAGATGGAAATGTTCAATATCAAACTGAAATACAGTATGGGGTGAACCTCCAATTACTTCATATTTCTGATTGATAAGGTACCAGACATACATTTACATCTGCTATGGGACCTTAATGCAGATATATGTATATAACACTAATACTTGGTGTTGAGATTAATATATTTGTCAGAGATATACATGGATACACATATTTGCTGAGCGCCATATGTTGACTATGGTCTTTGGGGTATATTTACAAAAGTGAGAGCTTTAGAAGTGGAGATGTTGCCCATAGCAACCAATTAGATTCTAGCTATTATCTTCTAGAAGGTGCTAGTTAAATGTTAAGTAGAATCTGGTTGCTATGGGCAACATCTCCACTTCTAAAAACTCTCACTTTATTTAGAGCTAACACTGTAGCTTTGGCATATGCTGATGGGCAGAACTACCATATGTAAGAGGTGGGAAAAACATTTTGGTGTAAAGGCAGTGTCTGTGTAAGGATTCAAAAGTACAATAGTTTATGTGACTGCAGAGGATGAGGAATGGAAAAGGAAGATGAAGGCTCTGTGTGGAGTTGATGTATGCCGATAAGCTAAACAGACTCCGAATGTACATCAGCTATAGATCAATCATATTAAGGAAAACACATGAATCCTGGCCCTTTGTAAAACAGGATTTGCAGTTAAATCTTTATAAACTGTTGTTTATAAATAACTAGATACAATAATTACGTCTTACTAAATACAATATTATTTATTAAATACAATACTTTGACCAGATAATACCTTATATTTTCTGTCTCCTCATCTTTTTCAGACAGTTTTCTTTCAAATTCTGCTCTTATTTGAGATAGTTCCAGTTGAAATCGGAGGGTTTTGCTTTCTTCATGCTCAAGGGCACCCTTAAGAAGAAAGTAAATCAAATAGAAGTTTTGTATTTACTAAGTCACATTACTCTATTTACAACACTGAATAATATGCTTTCTAGTTACTTATTTTGACTTTATATAAAGTATAGCATGTTAACAGATTATAACTTTTACTTTAAACACCTATTATGTTTACTGGTATAAGTTATTGTTAAATTGCACTGGTCTGCGTATTATTATTTTTTCCTGAGGTCAAGATTTTCATAGGTGATCTTTTATATATATATATATATATATATATAAATATAAATATATATATATATATATATATATATATACATAGTTCCAGAAAAACCGGCACTCCCCATATATCAATCACAAACCTTGCCTTGGTGCCCCCCGGGGGGATTTGTAAATCCACCAGGATAGAGATCAGGTGAAAAATGGTGGCACTCTCCGGACTTTCAGTGAAATGAAAAAATAGAGCCTAAGCCAATAGGTTAGCCGACGTTTCAATGTCTTTTATTAGAGATTTTCCTGAGGAAAATCTCTAATAAAAGAGATTGAAACGTCGGCTAACCTATTGGCTTAGGCTCTATTTTTTCATTTCACTGAAAGTCCGGAGAGTGCCACCATTTTTCACCTGATCTATCTATCTATATATATATATATATATATATATATATATATATATATATATATATCTATCTATCTCTCTCTCTCTCTCTCTCTCTCTATATATATATATATGGGATGTTGATTCAAAAATATAACTCATTTAGCTCAATCACGTCAGGTTTTTTGCTCTATCAAATTTTAAAAAGTTCCTATTTTGTAAATAAATTATATAATAGTTTGGACATTAGAATGTTTAACCCCCCTCATGACCCCACTGAGTTTTTATGATGTCCTCACCTCAGCTTCCTCCAGGGCCATCTGCACCTCTGACTTCTCATGCTCCACTTGTTTTTTCACCTTCTCTATTTCATGTAAACTCTTATTGCCCTCGCTGATCTGGTCTGTCAGGTCTGAAATCTCCTCTGAAAAGCAATATATATTGTATGTGATCAACCTATTGCAATACAATAAAATAGACATAGACAGGTCTATTTGAAAAACGCCACTTAAAGCAGAAGTAACATTTCCACAAAATGTGTTATAGGTATAAATACCATTTAGATTAAAATGTAAACATTGTTTTTCATATGACTTTCTGAATGTAGAATGCTATCACCATTTGTTTTCTGCCAGCTAAAACGCCTCCCGCTAATAGGTTTTATACCTTGCAGGTTCTTGTTCTCCCTTTTTAAAGTTTCTAAATTATCCAACACTTCTTCATAGGCATTCCTCAGCTTGAACAGCTCTGTGCTCAGGCCACGGGCCTCCTTCTGTGAAGCTTCAAGCTCAGCCTGGGCCTCCTCATATTTCTGCTTCCAGTCAGCTATAAGCTTGTCAAAGTTGCGCTGCTTCTTGTCCATGGCAGCAGCGGCGGCATTAGACCTCTCCAGATCAATCATCATGTCTTCTAGCTCACTCTGCAGACGATGTTTGGTCTTCTCCAGAGAGGCACACTTAGCGTTAGCTGCCTCAACCGCTTCTTCAGCCTCCTGAAGACGTATAGCTAACTTTTTCCTACGGACGTAGGATCGAAATAGTTTAAATAAAGCTCTTACATGTACCAGTTATAATTTTTATGTTGTTATTGTTATGTACTACTTTATATAAAAGTTTAACTCTATGATATTTATCACCAATATATAGTAGCATGAAAAACTACATACCAATTTATTACTTTTACAGTTTTTATAGTAACTCAGTTAAATGTGGTTAGAAGAAGAGTCAGTAACACCCATCCCCTCTCAGTAGGCCGTTCTATCAGCAGTAACCAAGGCATACAGATGTGTCCTCATACACTATTGCTGCAGTCGTGCCAAACAGCCCTTCTTGGAGCGACAGGTCCCGTCTGTGCCAAGCATCTTCTTTGTGCCTTAGTCGCAAACGGATGTGACAAACCACTTCAGGAGACTGCACGGATGAATTTGATATGTGACACTTGTATATTTGTGTGTGGCTGAGTCTGAATCTATATACGAAGTGCTATGAGTCAGCGGCTTTTTCCCACGTCAAGGTCCGAAGTGCTTCATATTAGAGATGTGCGGGTTCGGTTTTATTCGGATCTTATCGCCAAATTAGCACAAATTCGGATTAGTTCGGATTAATCTCATTGGACATCCAAAACACGTGACAGCCGACTCAATATGATGCCGTTTTTTGAGATTCGAACATATCCAAATAAATCCGAGTAAAACCGAACCGCTCATCTCTACTTCATATACAGATTCAGTCGCACACAGATATACAAGTTTTTGGGCCAAAAAGACGCTCTGCATAGGCCGAGGTGCAAGGGACCCGGTGACTCACTCGCACTAGATTTCTTCCGCCGCATGGTTTATTGAGTCTAGGTGTATGAGGACACATTTGTATGCTGAAATTTTAAGTTCTGCTGACTTCTCTCAGCAGAAGAAATGCTGGTTACAAAAGTGCAGAAGGTCAGCACCTCAGGAAGGTGTATGGGTTCAGTTAATTGCTATTATGACTGGAATTCTACATTAGCCAGACATATGCTACCACTGAATACATCGGTTGCTGATACCAGACATATTGTTTAAGTGCACATTTGGTACTACATAGCTGTATGTGAGATGTGATCATGACTTTATCAGTACATGTAAATATAGACAGCATACTTTGCTTCCTCTAATTCCTCTGTCCTTTGAATAGCGTCCGTTTCGTATTTGTTTCTCCACAGAGCCACCTCAGCATTGCACTTGGACAGACACCTCTGGAGTTCAGCTTTAGCTTCTTGCTCCTCATCAAATTGTTCACGGAGGAGCTCACAGTCATGTCTGGAAGACTGCAGAGCATGAGCCAGTGCGTTTTTCGCCTGTGGAAAAAAATCAGTAGCTAATTGTACATGAGGTTCCAGTAAAAGGAAGCATGACTTAGACTACCTTCCATTCTGGTGTCTTCCACATGGACATTCTCATTCTTTACAGCCGCATCATACATAATATATATACTGTATAATTAAGTAGTACTGTCCAAATAACTCGTAGCAGGTTAGTAGTACCGTCCAAAATAACCCATGGTAGCATAGTGCAATTAACCTGCCATGTTTATGTTATATGAAAATAAATACTATTCTACATATATTACTTTTGTTTCTTCATCATGTTGTCTTCTCAGTTCCTCAATTTGCTGAGTAAATGAAGATTTCCCCCGGGATAGTTGGCTTATTAAAGATTCCTTCTCTTCAAGAAGTCTGGCAAATTCTCCTGTTTTGTACATTTCCAAAAAAAAGAGTTACTCATTAAGTTTCTATAACAATATTCTAAAAAATATTCATATATAAAAACTTAAGGCTCGTCCTTTACAGTGGTACATTCAGCAAGGCCATGGCACCTTAGTCTGGGCAGTGAGAAGAGGCCTGGCTGCATAGGTACCACTGTTTCAGGGGACATACATACTGTTAATACTTTACTAGGCAGAAGGTGTAAGTGAATATGCCCTTAAATTGTAATTATGCACTCCACATACTTATACTACTATGAGGTCATCAAAATAGAGTGGAAACGTCTGGAAATTAATGTTATTGATGTTATTAATACTGTAGGAACTAAAACAGGTGCAATTACATGATTGTAGCCAATTTTAAAAATGTTGTCAAGAAATCTAGAACCAAAACCAAAACACGTCAATGCATTAGTACCAAAACCAAAACTTGGGGGTCTGCACACATCTCTAGTAAATACATAATTGGTAAAAGTTGAAAGTCTCAGAAAAGGAAAAGGAAATAGACAAATGAACATCACATTATTTTTAAAATCCTGCCCTTCTACTTAACTTGTATAGTAAATTCAGCTTTGCATAAAGTGACTATAAATTCTTTGTGCTTTAGATTATGGGCTGATTCTAAATCAGACACATCTCTGTGCACAGACACAAATGGTGAGTTTATGCATGCAGCGCATTCGCAGAAGCAAATTTACACATTTTTGCTTATCTCCGTCCTATCCTGAGTCATACAGAACTTGGCCAGATCTGTTCTTGAATTTGGTCAATCTGGGACGGGCACTGGGCAGAAACAATGTGAGCACACAGAACTGCCCTGACTTGTAGGAGTACCATGAAGTACCATGGGTGTGTATAGAAAGCTTTTCTGCAATTCTGAGTGATGCATAAGGGGAAGGGAAGCCTGTTTTTAACAGATATGTTTCACCTAGTATGGGGCTGTTACAAGTGGCGACATTAATGATGGCGGCGGTTGGCACGAGTGCCCACTTACAGATGCAGTTATTCAGCAGATAGGTCCAACTCCGATTCAGCCCCATAGTTGTAAGCAGAAGGCACTTTGTGATTATGTCTGTGACGTATGACATTATCACCGAACAGCAGCCAATATGTACAGTACTATGTAATTCCTTTCTGGATGTCAGAACTCTCTCTAATGGTCCAGAATAGCTCATCCCATACTCTTACTTGCATCTAAACATACACATAGACTATACAGATATTTTCATAGGTTTTTTTTAATAATCTTGTTATCTTTATTTTCTATAGTAATAATAATTATTACAAATTATGCAATGATTAGATT
This sequence comes from Taudactylus pleione, assembly GCA_031769625.1. Lineage (NCBI taxonomy): Eukaryota > Metazoa > Chordata > Amphibia > Anura > Myobatrachidae > Taudactylus > Taudactylus pleione. The sequence goes on along the minus strand of JAUIMM010000264.1, from coordinate 691,538 downwards.
AGTGTACAGGACAAAAGCATCTTTATTACAGCACTCTCACCATTTTCAGTCTGAAGTCTTCCTTTGTTAGTGGTGAGGTCAATCACTTGACGGGTCATCTCGTCCACTTTGGCCTTTGCTTCATTAAGCTGGTCTTCATATGTGCGGCACAGTTTCTCCGATATGGCCTGTAACAAAATCATAAAGGCTTATAGTCAAATGGACCATATTTCCTATAAAACCTTTGTAAGTCACTGTTCTAAACAAAATATATTTGTTTTTGTAAATAGAGATGTAATAAAGACTGATTACATATTTGCACCTAATTATAGAAGTCAAATGTAGTTGTAATAAGCTGTGTTTCATTTAAATAAGAGGCAATTGATAAAATGTTAAAATCCAGCTATTAATATCGTTTTCCAGTTACTATCACCACCAGACGTGTATTGGGGAATTCAATTAGGAGCGAATACATTAGCCCGGCCAAATCTGCGTGGCAGCTGCCGCGCTTTACAACAGCGGGATCTTGCTCAAAAGTGTTCGCTACCCCATAGGGTAGCGAGCACTTTTGAGCGAATCAGGCATTTGGCTGACCGGGCGAAGGGTACGATACGGGCTGCCTTTGCCGGCATTTAAACACCGTTGCAATGGCAATTGGCACCTTCCCCTTCCAATTGAATTCCCCGTGTAGTGCTCATGCTCACTGAAGTGGAGGATTCATGTTAAAGGGTATTTCTGCATTTAGTGTACCATTAAATACAGCAGGCAGACACAAACAGGGGGCTATGCCGTGTTCAAACCCCTCCCCCCAAAAAAGTGGTAATACAATAGGTCTATACAAAATTCAAATAAAATTTGATTAAATAAATGACTCCACATTATTGGGAGTTTTTTTCTTGAATTATCCATGAAGATGGTAACAAACACCCCCACCAAAATCCAAAGTAAGAGCCCCAAAACCAACTCATTTTTAGGTCACCGGAGAAATAACTAATTGACCAGGCTGGGTCACAGCATTTTGGTAAAGTGTCAATTAGTAGTAACATTTTTAAATGATTTCATTTCAGGATTTATATTTGTAAGTTTTATTATTGATTTCTCAATAAAGCCATAAAACAAAAATAACAAATATGACAGAGTGACATCATGCAGTTGCTCCTAAATGTAAATTACCTTAGATTTGGCCAACTGTTCTATATTGGATGCCAGATCATCTGCCTCCAACTTGAGCTCACTCTTTTCCTTCTCTAGTTTCTGTTTCACCCTTTGGAGATTGTCAATCTGCTCCCCAAGCTCTGACACGCTGTCTGCATGCTTCTTCCTCAGGGCTGCGGCAGTGGCCTCATGATGTAAAGTGGCTTCTTCCAGATCTCTGCGCATCTTCAGGTACTCTGCTTCCCGTTTCTTGTTCATTTCCAGCTGGGCAGATGTTGCTCCCCCGGCCTCTTCCAGCCTCTCACTTAACTCTTCTAACTCTCTTGAGAGATCTGACCTCTGTTTCTCTACCTTGGCTCGGGCCGCTCGTTCTGCTTCCAGTTCCTCTTCTAACTCTTCTATACGAGCCTGAAAGGTAATATAAGCAACATTATAGATAAGAAATAATAAAAAAAAAATAGGTGCTTATACCTGGAAAATGTTTTAAAATAAATAAGTTTGCACTAATTATTTTCATGTTTTCTACATCTCAGACTACAGACATTTGTTTCTAAAAGTCTTCTGATACCTTAATCTGCTCCATTTATGTATTTATGTAAAACAAGATTGCATCAACTACATTCTTTCCTTTCATTACCTATGATGTATATGTATATTGACTAAATATCATATATCTGCATAGCACTGGGAGTCAGGTGTGAGATATAAGGAAAGTATATTGACTAGTTAATCTTTTGCATACAATTCAAACCGCAAACACAGCATATGAATAATATAGGAATAAAAATGGAAACAATAACTCTTCACAGACCAGTTTATTTGTGTGGGAATTTTATTACAATACATTACAGTCCCCTTTAGTGTAATGCTGCTTACTTGAAGCTCCTTTATTTTTTTCTGGAGCTGAATGATAATGGATTGTTCATCTTCCAATTTGGATGTCAACTGATTGATTTCAAATTCCTTCCTGTTCAATTGAGAAAATAAAACCTATAGTCAGCAACAGTTTTACCACTTGCAGCAATAACAAAGGACCTCACTCAGACCTGTTCGCAAGCGGCCGCTGGCTCGTACGCGGCCGTTAAGTGACCGCGCATGCACGCGCTTCATTCTGCACGTGCGCGAACTACTCAGAGCGATCTGAATCCTCTCGCTCGCCAAGCAAAGACAGCCCATTGTAATGAGTGACAGGAGAGGCCGTTTGTGGGTGGTAACAGGGGCAGGACTCTAATAACGGGGGAGTGGAGGTGCGAACGCAGGAGTGCCTGGGTGTTTCAACGCCGTTTCAGAGGCCTGCATAATTAACAGCCAGCGTCATAGTACACGTCACATGCCTGGTTTTTACACTGAAGTCCTCACAGTGCTTGCGGTAGGGTTAGGCAACCACAAGCGCTGCGATCGCTTTCGATTGTCCTCGATGTACCAATGTTTTAAAACACTTCCAGGAGTTGACGTGCGCTAGTGGCCGTCTCTACATAAGCTAATGGGTGTCTATAGACACAGAGTGATCACTCGCCAATACAAAGTAGGCGTGCGTATGCCTTTCCGAGCAAGTGCCTGCCATGCCGTCACTTAGCCGAATTTGCATACGCTGGGGGCGAGCGGTCGCATCTAGCGAGCGGGTCTGAATCAGGTCCAAAGTACATAAACTGAAATTGCAAAAGTGTAATGGTTAATAGTAGAACTAATATGATTATTGCACAGGTGGACTACAAGTGTCAGCGGGCCGTTTATGCCCGGGCATGCTGGCACTTGTAGCTCTCCAAGTGCTATCATGCACTGGCAGCCTTGCTGGGGCCAGTAGTTCACCTCTGAAAAAAACATTATTAATTCTACTATTAACCATTACTTCAGTATCTAAAGTAGCAGGGGTATGGAGAAGAGCCTTAGCGCTTTTGGCACATTTTGTTAACCGGCCCCCTAAGGAAAACAGCCCTGGTGCAACTGGCCTAAGGCTGGTGGACTCATGGTGAGGGGACTGTCACACTGCGGTTCTCCCCTTTATGGTTCCACTAGCCCAGACTGGTAAAGCCTGGTGCTGGTAATGGAAAAATTAGAGGGACCCCACACACTTTTTCCCAATACCAGCCTAGGCACAAGCCCTGGTTATGCTTAGAGGTGTGGAATCCTATGCTTTTTAATTCTTTAAATAAATAGCGTGTTTCCAGCAAATATGCTGGAAACATACTAGAATGCCAGTGAGTGTACCTTCTTAATCTTCCACACATCACTGAATGGTTGTCAAATTAGCCAGAAAGTTACAATTTATTACATTTGTGAGTCTACACTCAAGCTCACCAAAAATTGCTTGCAGACTCTGGTGAAGTTAATCTTGCAATTTATTACATATCCCCCATTGTTTTAAACTTCAAAGAGTGGATGGAGCTTGTGCATTTTCAGATTACCACATTTCTTAAGAGTCTTTTTAGTTAGTGAAATGAGGTTTGCATGTGCTCTAAGGTGATTGCAATCAACTGCTGGTCAATACTTTCAATAGGAATACTTTTGCACCATCTTGGTGCATTAACTGTGGGAAAATGCATTAGAAATCACATGACATGTAAATGTGTTACACTTGGAAATTAAAGCCATAATGGCTTTTTATACTTATCACCTGACCAAGAAATGCATGATGTTTGATTGAGTAAGAGGAGCCATAGAAGCTGTAACTAAATGGTGCTCAAAAAGCAATGGTAGGCAGGACTTTAGTTTGAAGTGATATTTTCACTGAATTCATGTGCACAATTTTATCCTGGGCCTCAAGCTTCCAAAATATAGCTCAAAGCACCTGTGTGAACAAACATCCAAAAGTGTCATTTGGGCATTCACCTATATATGCGGATGGTGAACAAACACGTACATTTGACTTACAGTATGTGCTAGGTCCTGTTTTTTCCTTTAACCATTGAATTTGTTTTCATATGCAAGTTTTATCCTGGAATAAGAACCTTACTTCTTTAGTTTCTCATCCAACTGCTGCTTATCATTCTCTGCATCCATTAGACTTTCTTGTGTCAGCTTCAGATCCCCTTCCAGTTTGCGTTTTGCCCTTTCAAGATCCATCCTGACCTTCTTTTCTTGTTCTAGAGAGCCCTCAAGCTGACAAACAAGGAGACCGACTTAATGACTTTTTAATTGCATGTGGTATTGTAATAAAACCACACAGTTAATCACAAGTATTTTGAAATTCATACATCATCCACTTGCTGTTCCAGTTTTGTTTTCAGTTTGGTCAGAGTGTTGACTTTGTCTTCTTCTGCCTGAAGGTCATCCAGAGTCTGCTGATGTGCCTCCTGTAAAGCTTTTTTCTCTCTTGTTAACTTAGTAATTGTTTCATCAAGAGCTGCCATTTCTTCAGTCAAGTTTTTGACCTGAAGGTAAGTTGAGGAGTTAAGTTTATTAGCTACATGACTATGTGGATGCACAAACATATACCTATATATGTACAGTATATACAGTATACTGAATATAAACAATAAAATATATCAGAGAGGCAAATTAAACAAATATCTAAACTGAATGTAACAAACTTCATTTCATTATACACAAAATTTAGCATGCATTTAGGCTATTATTAAAACATTATGGGCCTGATTCAGAGCCACTCGTAAGCGGCAGTTCGTTCGCTCCGAGCGATGTTTGGCCAACTGCGCATGCGTACGGATCGTTATACGCATGCGCTAACCAGTCAGTGCGTCCGAAATTCATGTGCTCGCAAAATAGCGAATGCCTGCTATTTTGAGTGACAGAAAGAGGCGTATGTGGGTGGTAACAGGGGAATGTGCTTGAAAATGGGGAGTGGAAATCAGAACGCAGGCGTGCCTAAAGGTCAAAACGGGCGTTTTATGGGTGTGCATATTTAAAACAGCAGCGTCATTGACCACGTCACTGGTTATTTTATAGTCAGAACTGCTCGCAAAATTGTGGTAGCAAACACCAACCCCAAGAATAGCGAGCAGTTCATACCCATGTCGATGTACTCGATTAATCTAATAAATAGCGGACATGACGTAGGATGCGAGCGGCCAGGGGGCGTATCTTTCCAAAAAACGAACGCAAGTTTTGTTCGCTCGTTCAGACATAGAGGCATGAACAGACCGCAAACAGCGAACGGTTCATTTGAATAGCCGCCCCTTGTTTTAGAACGAACGACCGCAAATGGCGAGTGGCTCTGAATGAGGGCCTATGTTCCATATGGAATGTAGATTTATTTCTCTCTTAAAACATTAAGATTTAACTGCTACTGTATGTAGAGCAGGTGGTTCTTTCTGTGACTGTGTAGAGCAGGTGGTTCATTCTGTGATTATGTAGGACAGGTGGACCTTTCCGTGACTATGTAGAGCAGGTGGACCTTTCCATGACTGTGTAGAGCAGGTGGTCCATTCTGTGGTTATGTAGAGCATGTGGACATTTCTGCGACTGTGTAGAGCAGGTGGCCTATTCTGTGACTATGTAGAGCAGGTGGAACATTATGTGACTGTGTACAGCTGGTGGACTATTCTGTGACTATGTAGAGCAGGTGGACCAATCTGTGACTATGTAGAGCAGGTAGACCTTTCTGTGATTATGTAGAGCAGGTAGACCTTTCTGTGATTATGTAAAGCAGATGGACCTTTATGTGACTATGTAGAGCATCTAGACCTTTCTGAGATTATGTAGAGCAGGTAGACCTTTCTGTGACTATGTATAGCAGATGGACCATTCTGTGACTATGTATAGCAGATGGACCATTCTGTCACCATGTAGAGCTGATGGACCATTCTGTGACAATGAAGAGCAGGTAGTCCTTTCTGAGACTATGTAGAGCAAGTGGACCTTTCTGTGACTATGTAGAGCAAGTGATCCTTTTCAGTGACAGACACTAATCAGAGCATGGCCATAATTTCCTATCCACTGGTCTCACTTTAGTAGATCTAATCAGAGTTAGAACAGATCATAATGTTGTCTTATGCTTCACTGAAACTGGAATGTGCAGCCCCATCCTCCTCCTTGTAGGACTGAAGAACAATGGTGAGGCCCATGGAAATTATAATGTTGCCAACACTACTGGCCTACTGACAGAATTTTCTGCTGTATCGTAAACAAGATCCCCATTGTTGGAATTAGAATACAATAGAGTGTACCTTATTTTCAGTTGCATGCTTTTCTTTTTCTGCTTTTGCTAATGTAATCTCCAGATCATCAATGTCCTTCTTAAGTTCAGAGCACTCGTCCTCAAGTTTTCTTTTCTTAGAAGTCAGCTCTGAGTTCATTTCTTCCTCATCCTCTATGCGCTCTGTGAGATCTTTAATTTTAGATTCCATTTGGATCTTGGATTTAATTAATAAGTCACAACGTTCCTCTGCATCAGCCAGGGTGTCTTGCTCCTGTGAAAGTTTACAAACTCTGTTTAAGCATTTTTCTACTAGTCACGGTATATAATTTTTTCACATAGTGTGATCTTTTACAATTTGCTCTACTTGGTTCTATGGTATCAAGTATACTTTTATGTCACAATTTGATTGTATATTTATACCTGTATTTTCAAATGTATATGGTAAATTTAGGCATGTTGAGTGACACATACATTCAGGTTTTATTAGTTTCATGGTAAACACATGCAGTGTTAAAAGATACAATAATATTCCACCTGTCTATAACTAGTTCCTGACAGGAAAAATATATATATTCCCTGCCAGTAATTATAGAAAGGGAGAAAGTTATTGTATTGTGCAACAATCCATGAAGATTTTATATATATATATATATATATATATATATATATATATATATATATATGCCTTTTTATTAGGAAGGGTTTACACTGGAATCCTACCAACTTTGGTGGCTGGTGATGCCGTGCCTATTTGCCTATTGTGCAGAGATGTTATATACAGGTTGCAGATGTCCTGCGTGAGTCCCCTCCTTCTGCTGACTCTCATGAGCTAAGGTGCCTTCTGAGACGCCCACACTTCAAGTGACAGTGTGGACGACAGGACAAGATCGTGAGGTCCCCTGGTATGAACACTTGCACCTTATTTTTGGTTTTAAAAGGACTATTGGTCTAGTGAATTTTTGCACAAAGCACGGTGCACTTGAATATTATTGTTTGCAGTTTTTTGCACAAGCACGGTGCACTTCATATATATTTGCTGCTATATTCTATTTATATATTTGATTTTTTTGTTTTTGCACAAAGCACTTTATTGCAGTAAGTGTGACACATATGCACATTCTGATACAGCAGAGTGAGCTGCTGGATGTAGATTACATCACATGTGGGTGATGGTATTCATATTTGAATAAGATTCTTTTTATTAATACACATTTTTATTTATTTTTTACAAATTACCCACGTCTCCCCCTTTTTTTGATTGCTGCTATATGGGAATTGTCCTGATAAAGAGATAAAGAGGGGAATTCAATTAGAGGCGAAAAGCCATATTCGCCTGTTTTTTTGTGAAAAATTCGCCTAAAAAAAAATTCGCCAAATTCAATTCCAGGACAATTTCGCCTAAGTGGAAACAATTCTCCAAAAATGATTCTCCAATCAATAGCTGGTGAAAAGAAATGCAAAATCTTTATTTTGGGGTGCAAACGTGGGGAAACAACTCAGACCCCTTGGGACAGCCCCCCAAAGGACAAATACGCAAAAAAAACAGAAACTAAAACCTAAGAACACCCCAAAAAAGACATATCATTTTTGGGGTGTAAATTTTAAAAGTGGGGGGATAAACATTAAAAGTAGCGAAAAAGACTTCTTGGGGGTCCACAAGTATGGGTCAGGTGTTTTTGGGATTGCAGGTGCATGCAGCAGGTGGATTTTTCACGTTTTTTAAAAGTTTCAGAGGCGAATTTATCCCGTGCTCGTCCCCGCTTTTCGCCTAATTCAATTGCAAAACAGGCGAATACGGAACAGGTGAAAAGTATTGAAAGAATTGGGGAAATCAGTCCGTACCCCAGAAAAAGATGCACTAACATAGGGAATCAGTATAGATGTGTACTAATAGCCCTAATAAAGCTATTTTGTGTACTTAAGTTGTGTAAATTGCTTGCTATTAGCGTTTTTGTAAAAGTGGTGAAGAATGGCATAAAGCTGTAGTTTTTGGTGAAAATAAGAATTCCTGTCAAATTTGGGGTGCTTGAAAATGGGTGCAAGCATGTTTTTATGTCTCTAAAGTGAACTTTTAAAAAACGTGAAAAATCCACCTGCTGCATGCACCTGCAATCCCAAAAACACCTGACCCATACTTGTGGACCCCCAAGAAGTCTTTTTCACTACTTTTAATGATTATCCCCCCACTTTTAAAATTGACACCCCAAAAATTATATGTCTTTTTTGGGGTGTTCTTAGGTTTTAGTTTCTGTTTTTTTTGCGTATTTGTCCTTTGGGGGGCTGTCCCAATGGGTCTGAGTTGTTTCCCCACGTTTGCACCCCAAAATAAAGATTTTGCATTTCTTTTCACCAGCTATTGATTGGAGAATCATTTTTGGAGAATCGTTTCCACTTAGGCGAAATTGTCCTGGAATTGAATTTGGCGAATTTTTTTTTAGGCAAATTTTTCACAAAAAAACAGGCGAATATGGCTTTTCGCCTCTAGTTGAATTCCCCTCAAAGTTTTTAACCACAATACAGTGTTTTATTGGATTCCATACACTAGAGGGCGCCAAAATCTCACAAATATATATATATATATATATATATATATAAATATATATATATAAAAGGTATTTCCTAAGGAGCTGTTTGAGCCCCGAAGAGAGCAAATAGGCGACACTCCAAGTATGAAATACTTGTATTAAATCACAAACATATGACACAAACAGTGTCAACGTTTCAAGGTCTCAGCGGACCTTTTTATCAGGACTTGTGTATGCTTTTTATACACAAGTCCTGAGGAAGAGTTCAGCTGAGACCTTGAAACGCTGACACTGTTTGTGTCATATGTTTGTGATTTAATAGAAGTTTTTCTTCATACTTGGAGTGCTGCCTATTTGATCTCTTCGGGGCTCAAACAGCTCCTTAGGAAATACCTTGTATGTATTCCAACTTCAGGAAGGCACCCATACATCTAGTTGCTACATACTCCTAGTGCCAATCTAAAATAAAAAAAAAATTATATATATATATATATATATATATATATATATATAGCCAGTGGGCACTACCTCCATGAGAGAGATCAGGCGGCACTCCAGTGGTCTTGTATAAGTGCAATGGTTTATTGTCTATATGCACGTTTCAAGACAGAGACGGTCTTTTCATCAGGGTGTACAATAGTGAAATACAAGAAACAACTTACCTAAATAGGTGTAGTGTTCATTAGGGTGCAAGTGTGGAGGCCGCTGGAGTGCCGCCTGATCCTTCTCAAGGAGGGAGTACTTGCTGGCTATCACTATCTTAAAGGAAGGCATTTGTTCATATCCAAGAGTCCCAATCTACATAATATATATATTTTTATATATATAGATATGTGCATGGACACCTGGCACTCACACTACAGTCATAATGCATCGGTGCCCTTACTCCTGATTGATCCTATTTACAATTCAGTATATTTCAGTAATTATAAAATATTGAGATGGAGCAATGCTAACATATTTTTTGCTGGCTATGGTTCGGTATACGTTCAGGAAGCCGGCTGTCGCAATGCCGACAGACGGCTTCCCAACTACTTAATCCCGGCGAGGGTAAAATGACAGGCGTCTAAATCTAGACGCCTGTCAATTTACTGACGTCGGGAGACCGGCGCCCGGCATAATGATCAAAGTAATGCCGGGCGCGGACAGCCGCGGAGTGGGGGGAGGGTTGGTTAGGGGCTCCCGGGGGGATGTTAGGGTTAGGCACCCCCCCCGGGACTTAGGTTTAGGCGGCAGGGAAGGGGGGGTTAGGTTTAGGCACTTAGTGGGGGGATCATGGTTAGGCACTGGGGGGGGGAGGTTATGGTTAGGCACCCTAAAGGAGGGTCAGGGTTAGGGGGTAGAATTAGAATAGTTTATACTTACCTTTAGGACCATCGGGATTTCCTACTCTGTCGGGCTGCCGATGCCTGGATTTGAAACGCCGGCCATGAGGCCGGCGGTAAATCATACCGAATGCCTATGGTTCATGTGTGTTATTTGCCACACATTATGGAATGCTTAAACAAGCAATGATTATAGAAAGAATAGGTTTCTGCAAAAATAGGGCATGAATGACTGAATCATTTGCCATCCACATTACTTTTTAATCCAGATTTACCCTCAAAAAATTATCTGGTCTTTACTGACCTTACACTTATACTGCATGAGTAGAACACAAACTATAGTTTGTATACAGTACACTGGAACTGATTTAGCATTGGATGCATTTTATGTAAAAACAGACTTAAAATGTGCGTAAAAGTATAAAGATGTGTCTCCTGCTGCAAGGGTAGCATATTTACTAGTTTTATACCAGGAGATGTGGCCTGACAATATTAGCAGTAAATGCTAAGCTACTGTAGAGTACCCAATTTCTGCCCAATATAGTACTTTAGTACATACTTTATATTCACTAAAGAGCGGGGTTTTCAGAAATAGAGTTGTTGCCCATAGCAACCAATCAGATTCTATTGATCATTTAACTAGCACCTTCTAGAAGATAATAGCTAGAAGGATAGCAATAATGGTTGCTATTGGCAACAACTGTAAAAAAAAAACCCAGCACTTGAATATACCCCTCTGTGTCTGGACATTGTTATTAATAAATACTAAAGTAACATTTACCATATAAAATGCATCGTAAGTGGCTGCCAATCATCATCATCATCATCAGTTTGCATTTTATATTGCACCTGCAAGATATACACCTCTTGATAGCTGCATATGAGCCTTTGTGTATTTGTGGCATTTGCATAAATGCCCTTATTGTACTTTGCATACTTGCAAGATTCCACCCTCCCACATTCCACCTCTCTAAGGGGTCTATGTACTAAGCCTTGGAGAGAGACAAAATGGATGGAGATAAAGTACCAACCAATCAGTTCCTAACTAACTTTACAGGCTGTGTTTGAAAAATGACAGGTGGTGCAGATTGGTTGGTACTTTATCTCCGTCCACTTTATCTCTCTCCAAGGCTAAGTAAGTGTAAAAGGAGTCATAAGTGTAAAATGTGACAGAATCTATGCAGGGATGGAAGCATAACCCTTTTTTGTGCTCATGCACAGTTTGAATACGTGTATTTTACCACAAAAAAGATCCTCTACATCAGCCTCGCTGTGTGTAGGATCTAGGTTTTCTTACCGCTTGTAACTGAAGAGTCAGATCATTTTTCTCTTGCACCAAGGTGACTTGCTTTTCCTCAAGTTCCTTCCTTCTAGCTTCTGATTTTTCCAGTGCTTCTTTGAGCTTCAGGAACTCATCCTTCATGTTTGCCATTTCTTTCTCAGTCTCTGCAGACTTTAACAAAGGCTTAATCTTGAAGTAAAGCTTCATCCAAGGCCAATTTTTGACAGCCATAAAAGCACGAATATTCCACTGGATAACCAACAGTGCATCCCTAACAAAGAGCACAGCAAAAGACAAACAGGGTTATTTGTGTACACTATCAGGAATGCTAATATGCACATTTAATTTATTGTATATTGAAAGCCATTACAGACACATGAACTGAGATATGTGCACAGCAACAATGGCTCACCACAGATTGAATGGGAAATAACATTTTGCACATTTCCTAGGTACATCTAACTGATATTAATGTTAACTTTGGCTCCTAGTGAATTATTAAAGGGCATTCTTATGAATATTGGTTCAGCCAATTAAATGGTGGCTTTCTCTATGTGTAGAAGACAATGACTCTTATATGTGCTTGAGGTACAAGCATTTTGGGATTATCTGTGCTTGGGAATGTCAGTTATACCTCTTTCACATCACGTCGCAAAGGCTGGGTCGCATCCAGGATTTGTACACGTGTCCATTCCGGGTGCAACCCGGCTGAGACCCCTTTCAGACTGGCATCACTGCTGACCCGGTGCTTGGAGATAAGATCATCTCTAAGCGGCAGCTCTTCCTATGCTGTGAGCGGGACCCGGGTCGCCTCGACCCTGGTTACCCATTCACTCTGCACCGCCGGGTTGAACTTGTGTTCATCCCTTCTCATTACCCGTGTTCAGATGCCTGGTTGCTCGAACCGGGTTATTTCAACTGGGCTTTTTCACACTGCACAGTAACCCGGGTTGCTGCGTGTTCATGTGCAATAACCCGGGTTATTTGCTGGCAGTGTGAAAGGGGCATTTAGTTTACAATATATATATTTAATGGTTTAAGCAATTTGTGTGGCTAAACAGTAAAAGCAGCACCAGCATGTGCAAGAGCTGATTACATGGCCATCCAATGATTTGATTATTTATTTTGTTCCATTTGTGCTGTTTGCCACCTGTTACTAAAGAAGGCAATGTATCAGTGATGATCACATATGATTGGGAAATGCATAGCTGGGTTTCTGTGCTTTTATTTACCTTCTTTCCAAAATCTTTTGGAATTCAATTCTCATTAGTTTTCCCCGGGCTCTTGCTTGGATTAGTGTGAGAATCTTAGATAACCTTTCATCTCGCATTTCTTCCAGATGTCCTAAGAGACCAGCCTTGAAAAACACCTAGTACATACACGAGCACTTTATAACATGGGAAATAATTCTTCTGCTATTATTATTAGCATTTATTTATAAGGTGCCACAAATTTCTGCTGCGCAGTACAGAGCAAAGATACAAATGGGGTAAAAAACAAAGTAACAAAATGACATATATAGATAAATACATGTGTAGCCATAGTTACAGTATATACATATTGGCTGAGCTAGTGAGCTTAATGGAAGGGACGCTACTGAAGTGTTTCCTGATGACATGTAGACAGCACTGCAACTAGCACAGACATTGTTCAACAGAATAAGAAAAGTTATGTGAAAAAATCAGAGCCTTCACCATTGTGTAAATAACCCTTTAAGAGCATTATTGGTTATTACTAGATTTCCGTTACTATCTTGTGCGTTATAAATGTATGAATATGAATAATTTTATGTACTTTGCCTGTGTAGAATTTGTGTTACGTCATCTAAATGTAATCCAATCCAGTTGAGGCGCCGGGCACTCTTCCCTCTCACTATTATTGTAACATACTGTATTATAATGCATTGCTCCATCATTCCAGGCCTGGAGTAGGACTTTGATCAGGGCTAAGATACACAGGTAGCTGCACAGAACTGTGCGAGAGCAGAACTAAGGAGGGCCTGGCTAGCTGGGACTAAACCAGCCAGAGAACACTCCCTTAGGGACAAAATGCTACGAGTAGAGTCATTGGACCATATTCAACTAGAGACAAAAAGAGGAGATATGGTAAGAACTTACCTTTGTTATCTCCCTTTCTACGAGGTCCTTAGGGTCCACAGGTGACCTTGGGGTATAGGTGGATGACGTAGGCATCGGGCACCATGCAGTTAATTTATTTCCCCCAGGATGCACTGGTCTCCCTCCATACCCCGCCTACCAGCCAGGGCATTACTCAGTTTAGTAGCAAGCCAGAGGCCGGAGGAGAGTACTGTGAGAGAGAGAAGGAAGTCTGGAACTTAGAAGAATCACATTCTCGCTAGGAAGGAGACAGAGACTGCAGACCAGACAAAACCATAGCTACCGTACAGGGCGTAAGGGCGGGTGCCCTGTGGACCCTAAGGACCTCATAGAAAGGGAGATAACAAAGTTAAGTTCTTACCATATCTCCTCTTTTCTACTTCAGGTTCCTTAGGGTCCACAGGTGACCTTGGGGATGTCCCAAAGCAGTTCCCCTTATGGGTGGGTACGCTCCTGTACAGAAAGGAGGACCTGCCACCCAAAGGAAGCATCCTGAGAGGCGAAGGTATCAAATTAATAATACCACACAAAGGTCTGGAATGAAGACCAGGTGGCCGCCTTACAAAGCTGTACAGCCGAGGCACCCCGCCGAGCTGCTCACGAAGGGCCCACAGACCTCGTAGAATGAGCAGATACAGAAGGCGGAGCTGGAAGGCCCTCCCTAGAGTGGACCTCCGAAATAGTCAGACAAAGCCATCGTGCCAAAGTCTGCTTCGTGGCAGACCAACCCTTTTCATGGAACCCAAAAAGAACAAAGAGTCTGACTTTCTGTATGACAGAGAATGGTCCACATGAATTCTGAGGGCTCGCACCACATCCAAAGAGGCCTCACCTGCTGAAAGACCCAGCCCAAGAAAAGCCGGAACCACAATTTCGTCATTAATGTGGAAAGTTGTCACCACCTTAGGAAGGAAACCAGGGCGAATACGAAGTACTGTACTGTCCTGGTGGAAGACCAAATATGGAGAGCAACACGAAAGGGCCCCCAAATCTGACACTTGTCTAGCCGAAGCAATAGCCAGAAGGAAGACTGTCTTAAACGTAAGCCATTTCAAATCCACTGATTCCAGTGGTTCAAAAGGCGGGCCCTGCAAGACCCGAAGGACAACCGCCAAATCCCAAGGCTCCACCGGAGGCACAAAGGGTGGCTGAATTCGCAGCACACCTTGTAAAAAGGTGCGCACATCCTGCAGAGTCGCAATCCATCTCTGAAACCACACAGACAGGACCGAGACCTGCACTTTCAGTGAAGCCAGGTGGAGTCCTAGGTCCAGGCCTGCCTGGAGGAAAGCCAGTATCCTGGAAATCCTAAATGTCCGAGGATCATACCCTTTAGGGGTGCACCACTGAAAGTAGGAGTGCCACACTCTGTGGTAAATCCTGGCAGAGGCTGGCTTCCCTGCACTCATCAAGGTGTTAACCACCGCACCAGAGAAGCCATTTGACCTTAAGAGGGATGCCTCAAGAGCCATGCCGTCAAAGCCAAGCGACCCAGATCCGGGTGAAGGCAGGGACCCTGTGACAACAAGTCCCAATGTTGAGGTAACAACCAGTCGGAGTGTCACTAGTGATGTCAGTGGGGCCGGCTTCAGACAGTAGGCGTTCCCATGGGAACGCCTCCGTCTGGCAGGCACGCCGACCAAAGGGGGCGTGCCTGCCAGACGTAGGCGTTCCCATGGGAACGCCTCCGTCTGGCAGGCGCGCCGACCAAAGGGGGCGTGCTGTCAATCAACATCGACAGCACGCCCCCTTTGGTGCGAGACCCGGAGCGATGGAAAGCCCGTCGCTCGCCAGGTCTCGCGCATGTGCACGTCGGAGCTCCTTCTGTCGTGCGCATGCGCAGTGGGGAACATCAACCCGCTTGCGAGCGTACTGCCGCTTGCGAGCGGGTCTGAATGACCCCCAAAACCCCATGCCCCGCTGGGGCTCTGGTACTGGGACAATCACTCCTGCCTTGCGCAGGGAATATACCACCTCCTGTATCAGTAAGGCTTTGTCCTTGTCGGAGACATCCGAGTGGAGGAAATGGTGAGGGGGTCGGCTGCGAAACGAGAGTGCATAACCCCGAGAGACCACTTCTCTTACCCAGGCATCTGGGTAAACTGAAGAAGTCGGCTTCCCACTGTGGGGTCCCCCAAAGGGAGGCCCATCCCGTCATGCTGTGGACTTGTCGTCCGGTTTAGAGGCTGGACGCCTTCTACTCCAAGCTTGCTTTTTGGGTCTGCCAATCTTCCGGGCAGCCATCTGCTTGGGAAATTACTGGCTTTTAAGCCTAGTCTGCACTCTGTAGGGCCGAAAGGAAGGAGTTCGGGAACCAGAGGGGACCGAGGCTGATAGCAGACGAGCCGACTTGGCCACTGTTAAAGTGTCCATGATCTTGTCTAGATCTGGGCCAAACAATACTTTCCCGTTGTAGGGTACAACTTCCAGTCCCATCTTAGAGTCTGCATCCGCCCTCCAGGAACGGAGCCATAAGGACCTGCGCACTGTGACAGCCGCGGCTGACACTCTGGTGGATAACAAACTGACATCCAGAGCTGCCTCATTCATATAGGTAGCCAAGTCACATATCTTGCTCACCAAGGACAGCTGGTCCTCTGAAGCATCAGGAGACAGGGACCCCTCCAACAGATCTGCCCAGGATTCCACGGCCCTAGCTACCCAAAAGGTAGCCATAGATGGTCTGGCCACTGCTCCTGACAAGGAGTAAATGGACTTTGCAGTTTTCCACCTTCCGGTCAGTTGAGTCCTTTAAGGACGCAATGGAAGGCATAGGTAAGGTCGCACTTCTGACTAAGCGTGTTACATGGGAGTCCACTACAGGAGGTGAAACCCATTTCTTAAAGTACTCCTCTGGAAAGGGGTATGCACTGACCAGACGCTTTTGCGGCTGGAACCGCCTCGCCAGAGCCTTCCACGCCTCCTCCAGATGATCCACTAGCTGATCTGACAGAGGGAAAATGGCTGTAGAACTTTAACCCTCTTAAACAAGGGGTGTTTAGATTTAACAGCCGGAGAAGTATCTTCCTCCTTAATGACCAATACCTCCTTTACTGCTCGGACCAGGCCCGGAATGTAAACACTGGACTTGTGCTGCTCATCCCTTGGGGATAGTTCCGAGTCAGACTCTGGAAGTACCCCATCGTCCTCGGACAACCTGTCATCCTGATCCACATACGGATGGCGAGGAGAAACAGAAGGCCTTTTTGGAAGCACCCTAGGGGTCCTAGATAGTGATTCAGGGTCAGAGCCTGCAGACAGGTTGACCTGAGACCCTTGTGGTACATTAACCACATGCGGTGCCAACTCAATCTGTGGCATAGGAGCCAGAACCAGCAGTTGCTGTGAAGACCCCACTTGGGGGAGCATAGGGGGCACAGCCATGTTAACCATAAGAGTCTGCAGTGCCTGAGCAAAGCTCGCCCACGGGGGTTCTTGCACAGTCCCAAGGACCGAAGAGGGACCTGGAGGGACATAACACCTGCCACATAAACCCTCATGCAGAACATCAGTCTTCCCAATGCCAGCAGCACAACGCACACAAGACTGCAAGGCGGAGATAGACACCCGAGTATTATCCTCAACGCTGGACATGGTAAAAGGATATAGAGGTGTGTAAATAGGGGTATACACAAAAACTGTTTGTGACCTAACCAGACTTGGACAGCAAGTCAGAGGTTAAACGGAAAAGCAGTGTACAGCAATATTTTTAGTAGAAAGTAAAGCAGACACATTCAGATGCTAGCAAACAGTCACAAACAATGCAGGAGAAAAAACTCTGCGCTGCCTGGCACTTTAAATCAACCTTAAAGTCACTGAAGACTGAAAGGCTTAAAAGTGTTGTGAATCAACTTCAAAACCAAAGGGGGTTAATGAAGGCTGCAACTACATACCAGATCCAGGAATCAAAGTATGTAGGGGGACACAGGACACCAGCTACTCACCGCTGCCTGGGAGTCAGAAAATGGCCCCCAAACACTTGCTAGTGGGGGGTACCTGTAGGAGGAGTCCACTTCAGCATGGCCTGAAAGGGCAAAGGCGCTCTGAGTGGGGGGGAGGGGCCGGCTGCTGTGCAGGCGTGCCATCTCCCCCGGCCAGGCTGAGAACCGCCGGGGATGCCGGGCCCTCCATCCTCCAGAGCCCGGTGGTTATTTGGATGCCGGGGTATGGGGGGCCGAGTGCCTAGTGGACGCCGGGGTATGGGGGGCCGAGTGGACGACGGGTATGGGGGGCCGAGTGCCACTGCTGACCGGTGCCGGGCGTCCCCTACCCGGCGCTAACAGGCTCCCCTGCTGTGGTTTCCGTCCAGGGATACCGTGCAGTATCCTTACCTTACCTCCCGCCCCCTGCCGCTGCAGGGACATGCCGCTCCTGCCGAGACTCATGGCTCTGTGCCGGGACGCGGCTCCGGCGGGGGTGTAGGAGCGGTGGTCCTGACTTTCACTGTACTGTCAGGGCCGTCCGCTCAATCCCGCTGACTCCACTCAGCCGAACTCTTTCAAAACCTCAGGGGCTCTTCTGATAGCCCCCCTGCGATACCCGGTGCTCCCCAACCTCTCTGGCCGGGGCACCACACTAAACTGAGTAATGCCCTGGCTGGAAGGCGGAGTATGGAGGGGGACCAGTGCATCCTGGGGGGAAGAAATTAACTGCATGGTGCCCGATGCCTACGTCATCCACCTATACCCCACGGTCACCTGTGGATCCTAAGGAACCTGAAGTAGAAAAGCCTTTTTCGACAGTTTTTTTGCAAAAATTTAGCCTAAAAACTTTTCACCTAATTTAATTCCAGGACAATTTCACCTAAGTGGAAACTCGATGCATTGAATTCACCCAAAAAGATTCCCCAATCAATAGCAGGTGAAAAGAAGTGCAAAATCTTTATTTTGGGTTGCAAACGTGGGGAAATGACTCAGAACCCTTGGGACAGCCCCCCAAATGACAAACCTGCAAAAAAACCAATAACAAAAACCACCCCAAAATAGACATGTCATTTTTGGTGTGAAAATGTAAAAAGTGGAGGGACAAGCATAAAAACTAGCGATATAGGCTTCTTGGGGGGCTGCAAGGATGGGTCAGGTGTTTTGGGGATTGCAGGTGCGTGCCGCAGGTGGATTCTTCACGTTTTTAAAAAGTTCACTTTAGAGACATAAAAACATGCTAGTACCCATTTTCAGGTACCCCAAATTTGACTGGACTTCTTATTTTCACCAAAAAATACAGCTTAATGCTATTCTTCACCACTTTTACAAAGACGCTAATAGCAAGCAATTTACACAACTTAAGTACGCAAAATTGTTTTATTAGGGCTATTAGTACACATCTATATTGATTCCCTATGTTAGTGCATCTTTTTCCGACTTTTCGCCTCTAATTGAATACCCTTCATTACCTGCAGTCAAAACCAGGAGGTACAAGAAAATAATAGAGATGTTAAGTTGATGTGTACTTGCCACTTGTACACAGTTAAAATAGTCATTTTGAGAACTGAACTATTGCTCATGAGAATGTAGCATATCATGTCAGATAATAGTGTAATCAATGAAGCACTGTATTTGCATTGGTGTATTTGATGAGTAATACTACATCATTTATTTTCTTACCATATGTTAAGAAAATCCATAATGAGTTTCCTGATGTCACTAATATTAACATGAATACGAAATAAATATGATCTGACAAAACATCTGACCCTATGATTAACATTTGCACTAGAAAACATAAATTGCTTTGAGAATGATCATAAACAATTTTGTTATCCAATATATGCAGTATATATATATATATATATATATATATATATATATATATGTATAAACATACTATATATATATATATATATATATATATATATATATATGAATAAATAAACTGGCTGATCGAATAGTTAACAGCTGAAATGTTAATCACCTTTGTATGCCCAAATCGATACTGAGTAATATCAATGTCCAACGTCCCCAAGAGTTTCTCAGATGCTTTTCTGCTGTCTACAAACTTGTCCTCGGGGATAGCGCTGGGATTCAGAATGCGGTATCTGCCGAAACCAATCAGGATAGTAGACATATGTATCAAACATGATGGAGGGATATTAATTTTCCATCCATGGTCAGTTATGTTTATAAGTATATAACAACCAAAGTGTTGATGTGAAGGTCATTTCTTAGTGCTGCTAACCTAATAGTGATATTTTAAGCTAATGAATGTAAAGTTACTTTGTTAATTGGTATTACCCTCTTGTTCAAACTGGAGATTTTTATATGCCATATAATTGTATTTTGTTACATTGTATTGGATTGTTCTTGTGATCAAAGAAGTCTCTCCCACAAATGTTATCAGCTAATCAGATAACAAAGGTAAATTCATATGCTTTATTACCTTTGTTTGAAGTCAGCATACAGAACCCTATTTGGAAATCCTTTGCGGCAAATACGAATTCCCTCTAAGACGCCATTGCAACGGAGCTGATGAAGAACCAAGAAAGGATCCATTGCACCTGAAAGCCAAAATAACCATACAGTATATCCACCAGCATAAAACATTAAGCAGTCTTTGTAAGATTAACATATCCTAAAGTAATAAACACCTACAGTCAGGTCCATAAATATTTGGACATTGACAGAATTTTCATATTTTGGCCTCTATTCACCACCACAATGGTTTTGAAATGAAACAAACAAGATGTGCTTTAACTGCAGACTTTCAGATTTAATTTGAGGGTAATTACATCCAAATCGGGTGAACGGTGTAGGAATTACAACAGTTTCAATATGTGCCTCCCACTTTTTAAGGGGCCAAAAGTAATGGGACTATCAACTCAAAAGCTATTTCATGGACAGGTGTGGGCTATTCCCTCATTATTTCATTATCAATTAAGCAGGTAAAAGGTCTGGAGTTGATTCTAGGTGTGACATTTGCATTTGGAATCAGTTGCTGCCAACTCTCAATATGAGATCCAAAGAGCTGTTACTATCAGTGAAGCAAGCCATCATTAGGCTGAAAAATCAAAACAAACCCATCAGAGAGATAGCAAAAACATTAGGTGTGGCCAAATCAACTGTTTGGAACATTCTTAAAAAGAAAGAACGCACCGGAGAGCTCAGCAACACCAAAAGACCCGGAAGACCATGGAAAACAACTGTGGTGGATGACAAAAGAATTATTTCTCTGGTGAAGAAAAACCCCTTCACAACAGTTGGCCAAATCAAGAACACTCTCCAGGAGGTAGATGTATATGTGTCAAAGTCAACAATCAAGAGAAGACTTCACAAGAGTGAATATAGAGGGTTCACCACAAGATGCAAACCATTGGTGAGCCACAAAAACAGGAAGACCAGATTAGAGTTTGCCAAACAACATCTAAAAAGCCATTACAGTTCTGGAACAACATCCTATGGACAGATGAGACAAAGATCAACTTGTACCAGAGTGATGGGAAGAGAGGAGAAGGAAAGGAACTGCTCATGATCCAAAACATACAACCTCATCAGTGAAGCATGGTGGTGGTAGTGTCATGGCGTGGGCATGTATGGCTGCCAATGGAACTGGTTTCCTTGTATTTATTGATGATGTGACTGCTGACAAAAGCAGCAGAATGAATTCTGAAGTGTTTCGGGCAATATTATATGCTCATATTCAGTCAAATGCTTCAGAACTCATTGGACGGCGCTTCACAGTGCAGATGGACAATGACCCAAAGCATACTGCAAAAGCAACCAAAGAGTTTTTTAAGGCTAAAAAGTGGAATGTTATGCAATGGCCAAGTCAATCCCCTGACCTGAATCCGATTGAGCATGCATTTCACTTGATGAAGACAAAACTGAAGGGAAAAACAAGAGATATGGTAAGAACTTACCTTTGTTATCTCTGTTTCTACGAAGTCCATAGGGTCCACAGGGTTGACCTTGGGGTATAGCTGGATCTGGATCCACAGGCACCACGCAGTTAAAGCTTTGCTGCTCCCAGGATGCACTTGGGTCCGTCCTCCTCTATACCCCGCCCCCGACCACAGGCACCTCAGTCGGTAAGCAGCTAAGGCCGGAGGAGGCGACTAAACAGAGAGAAGGAAGACTGGAACACACAAGAAACCATACTCACAGAAATGGGAGACGGAAAACCGGTGACCAGCCACACAGCCCATTTGAAGCCAGGTGCGTCAGGGCGGGCGCCCTGTGGACCCTATGGAGTTCGTAGAAACAGAGATAACAAAGGTAAGTTCTTACCATATCTCTTGTTTTCTACTTCAGGGTCCATAGGGGGTCCACAGGGTTGACCTTGGGGATGTCCCAAAGCAGTTCAACTAAGGGCGGGGACGCTCCTGTGCTGAAAGGAGTACCCGGCGCCCAAAGGATGCATCCTGAGAGGCGAAGGTGTCAAATGCATAGAACCTCAAAAACGTCTGAATTGAAGACCAAGTGGCCGCCTTACACAGCTGAACAGCGGAGGCGCCACGTCTAGCAGCCCAAGAGGGACCCACAGAATGAGTGGAATGAGCCTTAACAGAGGTTGGCACAGTTAAACCCTCCTGTGCATAAGCCTCACAAATAAAGGAACGAAGCCAACGGGCTAACGTTTGCTTGTTGGCAGGCCAACCCCTCTTGTGAAAACCAAAGAGGACAAACAAAGAATCCGACTTCCTAACCGAAGCAGTCCGGTCCACATAGATTCTAA
Source organism: Taudactylus pleione (assembly GCA_031769625.1). Taxonomy (NCBI): domain Eukaryota; kingdom Metazoa; phylum Chordata; class Amphibia; order Anura; family Myobatrachidae; genus Taudactylus; species Taudactylus pleione. The sequence goes on along the minus strand of JAUIMM010000264.1, from coordinate 669,393 downwards.
GTGCCCGGACTACATCTAAGGAAGCCTCACCAGCAGAAAGATCAGGTGACTGAAAAGCTGGCACAACAAGTTCCTGATTAATGTGGAACTTTGAGACCACTTTGGGCAAAAACTCAGGACGCGTGCGGAGCACCACCCTGTCCTGGTGAAAAATCAGAAAAGGAGGGTGACAGGAAAGCGCCCCCAATTCTGACACCCTCCTGGCAGAAGCAATTGCCAGGAGAAAAATGGTCTTAAACGTCAGCCACTTGAGCTCCACTGACTCAAGCGGTTCAAAAGGAGGACCCTGCAAGACCCGCAGTACCACGGCCAAGTCCCAAGTAGACACCGGAGGCACGAAGGGAGGCTGGATCCTGAGAACACCTTGGAAAAAGGTGTGAACATCTGGCAGTGTAGCAATCCGTCGCTGAAACCACACGGACAAAGCAGACACATGAACTTTCAGAGAGGCCAGGCGTAAGCCGACGTCCAAACCCGATTGAAGAAACTCCAAGATTCTGGAAACCCGGAACACCTGCGGATCATAGTTTCTGGATTCACACCACTGAAAATAAGTGCGCCACACCATGTGGTAAATCCGCGCGGCAGCAGGCTTGCGTGCCCTAAGCATGGTACCAATGACCGAACTGGAGAAACCCCTAGACCTCAAGACGGCTGTCTCAAGAGCCACGCCGTCAAAGACAGCCGACCCAGATCTGGGTAAAGGCAGGGCCCTTGAGACAACAGGTCCCGACGCTGAGGGAGAAGGTACGGAGCATCGATGGAGAGGCACCTCAGATCGGAGTACCAAGGACGTCTGGGCCACGCCGGAGCTACCAGCACGAGCGTGCCGCCGTCCTGCTTGAATTTCCACAGAACCCAAGGAAGCAGGGATATCGGAGGAAACAGATACGCCAGGTGAAATGTCCATTTCACCGACAGTGCGTCTACCAGACAGGCGCCTGCGTCTCTTGTCCTTGACCCGTAAACGGGCAACTTGTGATTGTGATGGGAGGCCATCAAGTCCAGCTCTGGCAGCCCCCACCTGTCCACGAGTAGCTGAAACACCTCTGGGTGAAGCGACCATTCCCCGGGATGCATGTCGTGACGGCTGAGGAAGTCCGCCTCCCAATTGAGGACTCCGGGAATGAAGACTGCCGAGAAAGCTGGAATGTGACACTCCACCCAAGCAAGAATGCGAGACACCTCCGACATTGCTGCCCGACTGCGAGTTCCCCCTTGGTGGTTGATGTACGCCACCGTGGTGGCGTTGTCGGACTGCACCTGAACCGCCCTTCCGTGAAGAGCGGGGCCGGACGACTGCAGGGCCCTGTATACCGCCCGCAGTTCCAGGATGTTGATGGGGAGAAGTGCTTCTTCCGCGGACCAACGACCCTGAAGCGATAATGAGCCGGTCACTGCCCCCCAACCCCGGAGACAGGCATCCGTCGTGAGCAGGACCCAGTCCGGGATCCAAAAGGGGCGCCCCTCGACCAGATGCGCTGTCTGAAGCCACCAAGCCAAAGACTGCCGAACCTCCGGGGACAACACCAGCATCTGAGAGCGGATCCGGTGAGGTAACCCGTTCCATTCCAATAGAATCAGCCCCTGCAGGGGCCGGGAATGGAACTGGGCAAATTCCACAATGTCGACACCATGGACCCCAGAACTCTCATAGCCGAATGGACCGACAGGCGGCAACTGCTCAGGCAACTGTGTATCCGCAGCTGCAGGGAGGAGACCTTCTCTGGAGTCAGGACAATCCGTTGCTGACGAGAATCCAGCAGGGCTCCCAAATGAACCATCCGCTGGGATGGAATCAGGGAGGACTTCTTCCAATTTATCAACCACCCGTGTGCTTGAAGACAAGCAATGGTCAGGTGGAGATGTCGAAGAAGCACCTCCGGGGAGCTCGCCAGCAGCAGAAGATCGTCCAGGTACAGCAACAGACGTAAACCCTGACCCTGAAGGTGGGCAGCCATAACTGCCATCACCTTGGTGAACACCCTCGGAGCCGTGGAAAGGCCAAAAGGCAACACCCGAAATTGGTAGTGATGGTTCAGGATAGCAAACCTCAGATACCGCTGATGTGCCGGTGCTATGGGCACATGGAGATAGGCGTCCTGGATATCGAGGGAGACCATATAATCCCCGGGTTCCATTGCCTGAATGATGGAATGTAAGATTTCCATCCTGAACTTGGGAACTCTGAGGTATCTGTTCAGAGACTTCAAATTCAGGATAGGGCGATGAGAACCATTGGGTTTCTGTACCAGAAACAGAGTAGAATAGTACCCCATCCCGTGCTGAGACTGCGGAACGGGAATGATGACCCCTGCTTGTAGCAAGGATTCTATAGCTACCTGAATCTGGCCAGCTTTGGTCTTGTCCAGAAAAACTGGTGGGGCGGCCTGAACCGAAAAGACAGGGCGTACCCCTGAGAGACCACTTCTCGAACCCAGGCATCCATGGTGGTATTGTGCCAACACTGGGCGAATTGGTCCCCCAGAGAGAGGCCCGTCCTATCAGGCAGCAGGCTTATCCTCCTGCTTGGAAGAAGGGCGCCGAGCACTCCATGCCTGCTTCTTGGGCTTGGGTGCGGCCTTGGTCGCCGAATGTCTCAGGAAGGACTGGCCCTTGGCCTTACCCTGAACCCGAAAGGACCGAAAGGCAGAGCTCCTCACTTTAGCCGGCGCAGAGGACGAAGGGAGGAAAGCCGACTTGGACTTAGCAAAAGTATCCACTATTTTGTCCAAATCCAGACCAAAAAGTAAATCACCATTAAAAGGCAAGGCCTCCAGACCCTTTTTTGAATCTGCATCAGCCCTCCAGGACCTCAGCCACAGGGAGCGCCGAGCAGACACCGCTGCAGCCGACACCCTAGAAGTGAGCAAAGATGCTTCCCCGATATAGGAAGCTGCATCCCGCATCTGTCCCACTAACGCTCTCTGGATATCCGGAGCCTCATCAGGAAAGGTATCCTCCAAGGCATTGGCCCAGGCCTCAATGGCTTTAGCCACCCAGGAGATAGCCATGGACGGGCGAGCCACCGCCCCGGAAAGAGAATAAATGGACTTTAAACAAGTCTCCACCTTCCTGTCCGTGGGATCCTTCAAAGAGGAGATAGACGGCAATGGCAGCGTCGCGCTTTTGATCAAGCGGGTAACGTGGGAATCCACCGCCGGCGGAGTCTCCCATTTCCTGCAATGAGCTTCAGGAAAAGGATAGTTCGCCGCCAACCTCTTCTGTGGATGGAACCTCTTACTGGGTAATTGCCAGGCCGCCGCCATATGATCCGTTAATTGATCAGACAGGGGGAACACAGTTGAAGTCACCTTGGCCTTTTTAAAATTAGGAAACTTCGACCTAGGAGCCAGCGCATCATCCTCAACCTGTAGGATAGCCCGCACCGCCCTAACTAAGGCTGGAACATTAATGGAGGACTTAGCTTCCACCTCCTGCCCCATGGCATCAGAGTCAGAGTCCTCATGGATTTCTCCATCATCTGAGGACACTTCCGAGTCCGACAACTGCGCAGCTAGTGAACTCACAACCGGACGTTTAGACGCCCTTGGTGGCACATCACTTTGCAACATCGACTGAAACGCCGAGGATGAAGCCGCCAGACTCTGTACGGAGCTGGAGAACATCCACCCAAGGCGGAGGAGCCGTCGGAGCAAAACTCTGCAAAGGCACTACAGACTGACGCGTCACTGGGGGAGACTGCACATACACAGGCAGTCCCGAGTAAGGACCCACAGTCTGGGCCCCGGGGGGAGACCGCAATATTTGCGGAACACCCGGGGAATGGGGGATGGTGGGCTGAGGCAACGCCCTAGAAGGGACCACTGATGGGACCGATAACCGGTCCGCAATAGACGCCAGCACCTGTGAAAACATCACCAAAGGAGGGTCCTGTGACACAGGGGGGTTGGAGGGGCCCAGTACCAGCTGGCACCGCCCGCACAGACCATCCTGAGATAAGTCCTCCCCATCAACTCCAGCAGCACAGCGTCTGCAGGAAAATAGCACAGGAGCCACAGAGCGCTCAGTCTCCTCATCAGACATGATACCGTAAATACACAAGAAATACGTAGCACCAAAGGAATTACGGTTTTAACACCCACGCACTCACCAGTATGCGACACAACAGCCCAGATATTGTACTGTGTAGCACACAACAGTATGTGACTGACCCCACAAATACGTGATTTATATAAGTGAGGGTCTCAGAAAAACGCCCTTCCCCCACACACCTGCCGGGCCGTAGGAGAAGGAAAGGGATAGTTATAAGCTGACAGCAAGGAGAATAAGTCACAGACAGGCAGCACTAGCAATAGTCACATATAATGCAGAAAAGTTAGTACTCACTGCACCTTCCGCTACAATCAACCGCCCAGATTCAGTGTCTGGGAGGGCTATAGCGCTGTGTACACTGTCCTTTAGCAGGGGAGAGGTACACAGGGGGACCGGTCCACTTGATACCGCCTGGGAGTCTGCGATGCCTGCCAGTAAAGATGGCCGCCGGAGACCTCAGAGGAGGAGTGGCCGAGAGATAAGGGCAGCTCAGCGACGCCAGACTGCTAGTTGAAAGGCGCGCTGAGCTGAGGGGAGGAGCCGCTAGACAGGGAAGGCTGCCTCCCCTGGCTAGCAATTAACCCCCGGGTTGCCGGTCCCGCTACCAGCCTGTTACCCTGGTGGTCTAGCGGACACGCGGGGTATTCCTCTATAGAGGGGGAGCCCGCCGCTGCCGCTAGCGCCTCCGGTCTGTCCCCAGAGACCGGAGGCTTCTGACTGCATATAAAGTATCCGTCGCGTCCGGCAGCAGTCAAGGGAGTCCCCAGAGCCCGGCTAGTACAGGCTCTTGGGTCCCGCCGCAATCCCCAGAGCTGTACTGGTGTCACGGCGCCAGCGGGGAGAAGGAGCGGCAGCGTGGACGTCCTAAAGGATAGTCTGATGCTGCCGCTCTAAAAGTGTAAAAAAAGGAGAAAAAATAAAAAATGTCTCTTTTAAAATAAAGCTATGGGGCTGCTCCTGCAGCCCCACTGCGACAGGGTGACCTGACTCCGGCCGGGCACCAACTAAAACTGAGGTGCCTGTGGTCGGGGGCGGGGTATAGAGGAGGACGGACCCAAGTGCATCCTGGGAGCAGCAAAGCTTTAACTGCGTGGTGCCCGTGGATCCAGATTCAGCTATACCCCAAGGTCAACCCTGTGGACCCCCTATGGACCCTGAAGTAGAAATGCCCCAAGAACAAGCAGGAACTGAAGACATTTGCAGCAGAGCATCACCAGGGATGAAACCCAGCGACTGGTGATGTCTATGCGTTCCAGACTTCAGGCTGTAATTGCCTACAAAGGATTTGCAACAAAGTATTAAAAAGTGAAAGTTAGATTTAGGATTGTTTAGTTTGTCCCATTACTTTTGGCCCCTTAAAAAGTGGGAGGCACATATAGAAACCGTTGTAATTCCTACACCGTTCACCTGATTTGGATGTAATTACCCTCAAATTAAATCTGAAAGTCTGCAGTTAAATCACATCTTGTTTGTTTCATTTCAAAGCCATTGTGGTGGTGAATAGAGGCCAAAATATGAAAATTCTGTCAATGTCCCAATATTTATGGACCTGACTGTATATTGCTTTCCTACTCATGGTCGCTATCAATATTTAATACAATGCCAGAAAGCAGGTCAATTTTATCTTACCCTTAAATAGAATAACATAATTACATGTCTAACATATGCATCCCTGAGTATTTGACACAATAAGCATCAAACCTTTTGAAGTTGAAGTGCCTCTAAAGATTGGAATACTGTACATACTGTAGTCTTTTAAGTGTTTGTCCGAAATACTATAGCAAATGTTGGGTTCCTAGAAATACTTTAGCATCTTAATATGACTCTGATGTGTATATATATTAAATGTAATACACAAAGTTTGATTAGATAAGGATAATTACCTGGATTCTTTGTTTCATTAGGAATAATGCAGCGTACAAAGTGAGGAGCTGTTGATCTAAGATTAGTCATTAATTTATTCAGATTTTCCTGAAATTAAAAAATAATGTGCAGGATTTAAAAAAAAAAAAAATTGCAAGCAAAACAATAAATCCAATATGTACCAATACAATTTACTTTGTGGGATAAACGTTTCATAATAAAAATAAAGAACTGAGTAACAGAGGCGTACTCCAATACTGGCCATAAACTAGTACGATGTCTGGCCGATTGCCCGATTATAGATGCGTCGTACGATGAATTGTGTCGAAATCGAGTAGTATTTAGGTAGGATACGATCCGATGCACACTCCTGCCGCTCTTAAAATGTATCGTATGATCAGATGTGCAGCCCATATTATCTATCGTAATTGTATGCAGATCGTGGCGTTTATTTGTGCATGCGATGCATTGTGCGTCCGACCGGCGTCATTTCAGTGAAATTTTGAAGAAGTGAGTGTTCTTTCAATGATCTTCCCTCCTACACTGCAGATCGATCGTATGTACATCGTGTGTCAATCGTGCGGCCGGCACTGCCAGGGAGCTGCCGGGGAGTTCAAGGGAAATCGTAAGATAAATCTCATCTTATGCTGGTCGTACTAGTGTATGGCCAGCATAATACTGTGCCCCTGGGTAACATGTAAGCATAATACCAAATACATTACATTCTCAATCTAGAACTTTCTCAGGATGCTTGTATAAAAAGTTCTGAAACTCATTAAACAGAAAGTTCAAAAAACCAGAAATAAATGTTGCTGCTGCTTAGTGAGAATGTTATAACTGCAGAAATCATCACTATGACAGTCTACTCACATTCACTGTGAGGAGCACTGCCTTAGACTATAATGTGCTATACATATTGTATGTTATCATTAGTTATTCAGAATACTAATGATTTTGTGTTAAGTGTTCAATAATGTTCATAGGAAGTACACAAGACACTTGGTTTAACCATATGCTGAGAGACAGAAAGCCATTCACTTAAATTAACAATTTTAGGAGTTTATCCATGAGTAAAGTCTATAGCACTAGTTATGTAAATAGAACCAAGTTATAAATGACCTTATGCATAGAAGACACAGTTTGGAATGAAGCTCCTTTCTTGCGCTTTTTTTCTCCACCTTGGTCAGCTGTTAACAAGAAACATTTGATCAAACAGTAAATGACCCACTATCTGATGTCATCGCCAATTTGGACTATAACTATAGTTAATAAATCTCTTCCCATTCATGCTGATTCTTCCATTTAGACAATCTATTTTTTACAGTATGGAAATTCAGGTTTCCTTATTTCAGCTCTCCCTAATCTGTAAGGGATATTCCAAAGATTAGGAAAGAACCCAAATTTTGCGCTAAATAGCTTGGATGGTTTGGTACTTTCATATCATGAGCTAACATGTTGTTTTTGCTGATGGTTACATAATAATAATTATCTATAGTCTCTTTCAGTACTGCAAGACAGCTTATGTAAAATGTTTTCTTAAGAATGTATCGTATAGTGAGTCTACACATGTCACAACTGTACTAACCACTGTCTGCACTGACGTAGTTTTCAAACAAGCAAGCCAGAAGTTTGTTGGATGACTTTTGGAAGAGTCCCACCACGGTTTCATTAAGTGGATCCTTGTTCTTCTCCAACCAGCCCATAATGTTGTATGGAACCTACAGTTGCAAGTGCAAAGAGAGAACAGAAAGATGTCACAGAAAGCATGCTTGGTCGCTAACTCTGGGCCCTTTTATCACTAGGTCACTTACCACTCCAGCATAGTGGACAAGCTCAAAATGAGCTTCATATTTTCTCTTCTTGTCAATTCTTGGTTTTTGGAGGTTGGGTGATTTTCCAAGGTGATGGTCATAAAGCTTTGACTTGAAAGTCATGTCTGTAGCCTTAGGAAACATGCACTCCTCTTCAAGTATTGACAAAATTCCCATCGGCTAATGATCAAAATATATGCAATGATATATATATATTTATAAACCAATATATTAGTATAACAATAAACTCATTTTATGTAATAACTAATACTGAGATATACGGAAATATAAATGTTACCTTTTCAATCAGGTCAATGCAAGCCTGCAAGTCTAGGCCGAAGTCAATGAACTCCCAGTCAATGCCTTCCTTCTTATATTCTTCTTGTTCCAGCACAAACATGTGATGGTTGAAAAACTGCTGCAACTTTTCATTTGTGAAATTGATGCAGAGTTGTTCAAAGCTGTTATACTGGATAGAACATACTATTTGTGAGCCCATGAAGATTCATTTTTTCAATCTACAATTGGCTATATTTTAATTTTTTTAGCATATTTTAACAAATCAGATTTATTATAATATCATACACATTTCCAAACTTGATTGGAAAACATCTCACTATTATTTTCCTATCACCCACGAATTGTAATTAACATAATACTGACATTTTGTTATTTAAGTTTTTAACATGTTTATTGTTTTGAATCATTGGTTGATAACAATCTAATCTGTATACTACAAAAGAAAACATTATATTGAATACAATGTCATCTACCCTAAATTATTTGAACGGAACATGCATTATAGTGCGTTGATTAATCCAGTGGTAATTCAGTTGATTTTTGAATCATTTCATATAAATATGAGACATGTTCATTCATTATCACACATTATCTGTACTTGTTATAATTGCTGAGTATTTCCAACAAACATGACTTACATCAAAAATTTCAAATCCAGCGATATCAAGTACACCAATAAAGTGCTGTCTGGATAACTTTGTATCCAGTGTCTTGTTAATACGAACCACAAGCCATTTAAACATTCGGTCATAGATGCCTTTGGCCAATGCTCCGACTGAATAGACAACCTAAAGACAGAAACCATTAAATTATCAGAACATCACAGCTCATTACTGTATTGTGAGCAGTTTCTATTGGTTGCCAGCACACAAATTGGCTACTGAAATTAATTATTTCTTCAACTGGCCCCAGTGTTCTCAGAAAGGGAGACAAAATACATGTGGTTATGATTTTAAAAGCAAATGCTATAAATACTAACAGGTCTAATGTACAAAAAAAAAAATGGTTTGCTATACAATATATAATATTACATTGCTTTATTAAAATATAAAAATTGATCTTATCACAGTTATCATTACAATGAACCAGTGGATTCCAAGATTTGTATAGATCAGATGAGATGTGCAATCTGTGGGTTGGGATCTATAATACAGTTCTAGTATCTGTCCTCTGCTGACTGTGAAAATAACTGCTGTATTGCATTTTTATAGTCTTTGGAAATTCAATTTAAAGATGCCATGAAGATAAATAACTATTTACTATTAACTATAAACCATGTATTATTCAGTGTTAATTCATTAGACGTGTACTTTAAAAACATTTGCTTTACAAAAGGGTACTGAGACTGTGACACAGTGTCTGCATGTCTGTACCTGTAAATGATGACCTCACCTGTGCTACTGTTTGACCTTTGGTCACGTATTCATTGCCCACTTTTACTCTAGGATGCATCAGACTTTTCACCAACTCAGAGGAGCTGACCCCCATCAAATAAGCAGCTTTATCTGTGCCTAATAAAAATAAAAATGATGTATAGAACATGTTGGTACTCAAACTTCTACTTAACAATGGGCCTGATTCAGACCCACTCGCGAGCGGCTGTCCGCTCGCAAGTGGGTCGATGTTATGGACTGAGCATGCGCACGACGGAGGGAGCTCCGTCGTGCGCATACGCCAGACGCGACGAGCGAAGGAAAGTCCTTCGCTCGTTGTGTCCGATCAAAGGGGGCATGCTGTCAATGTTGATTGACAGCACGCCCCCTTTGGTGGGCGTGCCTCCCTGACGGGGGCGTTCCCACGGGAACGCCTCCCATCAGAAGCCGGCCCACTGACCTCACTAGTGAGGTCAGTGGGAGTGATTTTGGCTCTGATAGAGCCAAAATCACTCCGGAGCTTGCGGTTGAAAACCTCAACCGCAGGCTCCGGCTCGCAAATTCGATGGTCGCGATGGTCTCGACCATCGCGACCATCACAATGCACGCTCGTATAGCCTGTGGGTGGTGACCCACAGCTATACGAGCGTCCAGGAGGACGCTCCATGAAAATGGAGGCCGGCCCTCATTCAGAGTGTGCGCTCTGCTCAGAGCGTACGGCTCTGAATGAGGGCCAATATTCAAAGTACTCCATACAATATAAAAAAACTTACACAAAATGATAGTATTGAAACATAATTACTATGTTAATTGGTAACGCACACAGATCTGCTGAGTGACCCACCCTTAACCACAAAACTGATGATTTAAAAAAAAAAAAAAAAAATGTACTCAAGTGGCAATAAATCACCTTGTGGAATTAACCACCCACTACCCTGCATAGGCACTGAAAAAGTGGGAGAGAGGGGAGGGTTCCCCCCAATCATTTCAGAGTTGCCAGTGAAGCGGTGGTCACGGCCGGTCAGGGGCTGTGCATTATAGCAATAGGCTGTACAGCCCCTGAACTGCATGGAGGAGGTGTAATGTGCGGTCATTTAAGTTAAAAGACCGCACATTACACCTCCTCCTCTGTGCAGTGCAGGGGCTGTGCAGCCTATTGCTATAATCATGTACAGCCCCTGCCTCTGCTCCACTGTGGTTCCGCCTACTCCTCCTTGGTGGTTCCTCCCTCCTCTTCTTCCGTGCTGGTGGCCTCCTCCACCCCTGTGGTGCTGCCTCCACTCAGCAACAGGTAAGTTGGGTACCAAAATGAAATTATATTCTGCTACCCACAAAATAAAAATGTTCTGACGCCCCTGCCCCCCCTGTATCTATTAATCCCCCCTGCGGATATAGATACACCCCCTCACTTACTCCTCCGACCTCATGTGGAGTGTTATAGGGCTTCCCCTATTTGTCCTGGATTTTAACTTTACTGCTAGCATATAATTTGACTGCCGGTTACATGCCGTTTGCCAGGCATTCTCGGTGCAAAATTGGCAATGTTGTCGCCGGTCACAGACCACTAGATTACTGCTGGGGGGCCAGACCAGCAGAAGGAATCAGTTCTGCCCTTGTGCAGAACTGATTTCCTATTTTAAATGGTGAGGACGCAGAAGGAATGCAGTGTCACATGGGAATGCGACCGTGTCAGAGAAAGCCCACCTGGCAGCGGTGGCATCTTATGCGTCCATGCCAGTTAAGTGGGTAATAGCATGGTGATCTTTCATATATCCAATATCCCACTCTACACATCATGTCTATCCGAGTTTTAAACACACTGTGCATCTCAGGGATACAAGTGAGAGTTTTTCTCAAACAAACTCACAAATATACCAAGAATCGTGTTTGACTGAATTGTGTTTTCCGATGGTGTATTGAGTTTATAGTGTGTTAGTTCAGTCGTATTTGGTTTGAAATAGGGATGTGCAGGCTCGGATAGGTTCGAGTTTGCACGTGGAGTTCGGATTTTTCCCTCCAAAAAAACGGAACTCAGAACGAGGCAAAACGTCATCTTACATGGACGAACATCATCATTCCTGGTCTTTTGTCCAGGAATGATGATGTTCGTCCATGTAAGATGACGTTTTGCCTCGTTCTGAGTTCCGTTTTTTTGGAGGGAAAAATCCGAACTCCACGTGCAAACTCGAACCTATCCGAGCCTGCACATCCCTAGTTTGAAATGAATAGAAGTGTTTGTACAAGTGCCAGAGGTCTGCTAGCACTTGTGGTTCTACAAGTGCCGCAGGTTTACTGGGACCTGTAGTCCCACTGGGAAGAACAATATTATTACTAAATTTAACCCATTACGCCTGCACCCACCACCAGCACTGGTACTGGTTGATTCTTGGGAGGGGGAAACCCATTTTTGGGGGGATCCCCACTTTCCAAGGATTGCCAGCCCTGAGCTGACTGGTCTGGGGAGAATGCTTTGGCAGGAGGACTCTATGCTGTGAGTCCTCCTGCTGTGACATTACCACCCCGGCTGGTTCAGTACGGTGCTAGTTATAGGAAAGTAGGGGGAACCCCATGTTGGTTTTCCCCCTGATTTTCCTGTCCCAGAATGGGCCCAGAGATCCAGGGCTAGTTGTACTTTTGGGGGAGGGAGGCCCATGCCATTTTATTTCTATTTCATTAACACACAGAAGCATGCACAGATCACACTGATCTGTGCAGTGTTTCTGCTAAACACGCTGCTGATGAGGCAGTCCATTTTAAACTTCTATTTTGGCCCAAGTTTGCTCCATATATGATCGTGTTTGCAAACACGATTCATGGTAAATCCCTGTGTGGTATTCCTGTCTATGGAAAGTACTTACCAGTTGTTTGGATGGTGTATTTACTTGTATTTGTGTGTTTGCCCGTGTTTTGCAGATCCAATTGTGTTTTTACACCCGTGTTTGCCTTTGGTAAATCTCTGTGTTTGAAAATCAGGTTCATACGCCCGGGAATGCAATCTCGGACAGACACGAATCTTAATAAATATACCCCTAACTATACACAGTGACAACGTTTACACATACAGTTAGTAGATGACTGACTTACTTTCAGTGCCATCAGCCTCTGCTTGTTCTTCCCTTTGTTTTTGTTTAAATTTCATGTTTCCAAAATGCATTATTGCACCTGTCAATTTGTAAGCACCATATTTTTCATCAGAGATAAACCCCAATATGTCAAACGCTTGCTGTGGAAAAGAGAGTGAAAACATCTGGTCAAATACCGAGCTGTTTGTACTCTTTGTTGTTAGGCATGTGTTATTATATGGGGGATTTGCCGCTTCCAGACAATCAATACTTACATCAGTTGCAATTAATTCTTCACAATCATCCAAGTTGTCTACTGTTACAGCTCCTTGTGAGCTAAAGTGGAAATCATAAGGGTTTGTGGTCACTAAGAGCATATCTGCAAAACAACAAAATATGACATCAAATTAGCATTTTTATACAGGAAGTGCAGGATTAATAACAAGGCAGGAGGGGCAGTCGCCGTGGGCCCCCATACACTGGGGGGCCTCACACACAGGTATCTCAATGTATCCCACCAGCGTGTGGGGAGCATTGCAGCATAATATGCACAGGGCTTTCTGTGTGCCACAAACTGAACTGGTGCTGGGAGTATTTACATATTATACTTGTTAATAACATTGCCAACATATGATATCGACAATTTTATTGGTAGGGGCCCCCACAAGTTAGTTGCCCTGGGGCCACCACAAACCTTAATCCGGACCAGGGGCGTATTAAGGGAGGAGGGGGTCCATGTGCATTCTCCGTCTGGGGCCGCCTCCACTGACGTGTCTGACCGCAGCATCAGTAGATTCTGCGCACTAGTCTGTGCCCAGAGTCTACTGCGCATGGGCAGGTCATCAGGGAATTGGCATGGCCACCATTTTCCCGACAATTTCCTCGCTATGTTCCGGTGTTTTGTGCAGGACTGAGACACCCGACATGGCACCTCAGAGAGGTAAGTATTAGATAATATGGGTGCAGAGTGTGAGGTGCACTGCACACTCTGCACCCATTATAGATACGCCCATGATCAGGACCTTTATACAGGGTAAGGGATAGGATGGATCAGGCAGTTGCTACAGGAACTCCAGATAAATATGTCCAGTTATGCTTTTCTAGGTAATCTTGAGTGAGCATTCTCAAAATTCATAACTGCCCAACCTAGATACTAAGATCAGCTATCTGACAGGGCGTGCTGAGGCTTGCAGTACCACAACACTTAGGGGTAAATTTACTAAGAATTGTGACACTCAAATTTACCAAGAATCGTGTTATGCTGAATCCTGTTTTTCAGTGGCGTATCTGATCGTGTTTCCTACCCGTGTTCCCTGTATTCTCCACAGTCAAACACACCTGAACATGCAGACTGCACATATCAGTGAGACACATGCAGGCTTCATGTTTGTATACGGTTTACCAAATAAATGGTGGCCCCCTAAGCATAGGCCCAGCCCAGGCCTGGAGAATCCAGGAGAGGGAGGCCCCTTTATTGGGGGATCCCCACCTCCCCAGGAATCCCCGGACTGGGCTGACTAGTGAGAGGTGAAAATGCTTTAGCCATAGGACCCCGTAAAGCTGGTCCTCTGGCTGCGGCATTACACCCCAGCTTGTGGAGCCCAGTTGTAAAAATACGGGGGGCCGCACACATTTTTCCCCATATTTTTACAACCAGCACTGGGGCCAAGAGCCTGGAGCTAGTTCATTAAATACGGGGGGGGCCCTACGTTTTTTGTCCCTTGTAGTTTTTGAACCAGCGCCAGCTCAAAGAGTCCGGTGCTGGCTATGCTCAAAAGGGGGACCCAATGCCGTTTTTTTTTATTATAACCATGTATTTGCTTACAAACAAGCAGAAACATACATGGATCATACTGATCTGTGTATGTTTCAGCAGAACACGCTCAGGACGTAGTCCATTTTAAACTTCTATTTTGGACCAAGTTTGCTTAATATACACCTGTGATTGCAATCACGAATCTTGGTAAATTCCCATGTTGTATTCCTGTCTATGATAAGTACTTGCGAGTTTGGCCGATGGTGTATTTATTTGTATTTGTGATTTCACCAGTGTTATGCACAGAGCATCATGATTTTACACCCGTGTTTGCCTTTAGTAAATTTTCGAGTTTTAAAAATGACCAAACACACCCGTGAATGTAAACTCGGACACACGCGATTATTAGTAAATGTACCCTTAAGCCGCATACACATTAGACAATTTTTGTGAACGATGTGGACGATAACAATATCGTTCAACGATATATCGTTCAGTGTGTATGCAGTGAATGACTAATAATGTGCACTACCGTGGGTCGTTAACTTACAGGCCAATCTGACGATATAGTCAGAAAGTGCCTGTTCAGAGATGTGGCAGGATGACGTTACTGAACGATATCGTTAACGATATTGGCCCTCATTCAGAGCCGTTCGCTATTTGCGGTCGTTCGTTTAAAAACAAGGGGTGGCTATTCAAATGATCCGTACGCACATTGCAGTCTGTTCACACCTCTAAGTCTGAACGAACGAGCAAAACATACGCTCGTTTATTTGTTAAAAACGCCCCCTGGCCGCTCGCACCATACGTCATGTCCGCTATTTATTAGATTAATCGAGTACATCGACCAGCGTATGAACTGCTCGCTATTCTTGTGGTTGGTGTTTGCTACCACAAATTTGCGAGCAGTTCTGGCTCTAAAATAACCCAGTGACGTGGTCATTGACGCTGCTGTTTTAAATATACACACCCATAAAACGCCCGTTTTGACCTTTAAGCACGCCTGCGTTCGGATCTCCACTCCCCATTTTCAAGCACCTTCCCCTGTTACCACCCACATACGCCTCATTCTGTCACTCAAAATAGCAGGCACTCGCTATATAGCGTACAAACGATTTTCGGCCGCACTGACTGGTTCGCGCATGCGTACTAAAAAGCGTACGCATGCGCAGATGTGCAAACATCGCTCGGAACGAGCGTACTGCCGCTAATGAGCGGCTCTGAATGAGGGCCATTGTTCAGTGTGTACACCCAATATCTTTCACCAATATCTTTCAGCACATCGTCTAGTGTGTATGCCCCTTTAGAACGTGACAAGCAGTCTAGACCCAGTGGCAAACGTAAGATTTCTAAAGGGGGGTTTCCAAATGCTTGATTTTACGAGTGTGGCCAGTCCATGAAGAGGGCGTAATTAGCACTTATCCAGCTTTAATATGCATCATACAAAGTGTTTTGAACTTATAGCATATACAGGATCAGTGATCACACTAAGCCATTAAATGCGGCAGAAGGGCCATCCTGCCTGAGCTGAATGTTTTAGTTTCAGATGTGGGCACCATTCCAGAGTATGGGAGCAAATTTGGGAGTCTGGGGGAGCAGCAGAAGAACCTAGTACTGCCCTGGACATATATGTACATTTTGGTCTCGTTATGCAATGGATAGTGTATTATTATATGGTATTAATAATAAACCCTATTGATGGTCTATAGCAGTGCACCCCTAACAGTGCATGTTTTCTAGATCTCCTAGTTGATGCACAGGTGTATTTATTATTGGCTGACACATGTTAAAAGATCCACAGATGGTGCTAATTATTTCATTTGTGATAATGAGAAGACCATGCAGCATTAGTAATATTCTATTATGTTACTATTTCTATTGTGGTCATGGTGTGGGCTGGGGATGGGGATTTCCAGGCAACCCCCCCCCCCTCCCTGCGTTTGCCTATTAGACCTACCATTTGCTGTTTCAGTATAACATTTATAGAAACATAAAGGGCCGGTGCTAGGTGTCTCGGCACCCAGCGCCATCCTGTGCTCCACCCGCCCCTTCCCTCACTGCGCCCCCAGTGCATAAATTAATACCGGCAGCAGGTGGGGGGAGGGCGGGGATCTTATGCAGCCGGACCCCGGCGCCCCTGTGCTGTCGCACACACTGAGCGTGCCTGGAGCCGGCCCTGGAAACATAACACCACTCATATTATTTGCTACGTATAAGATATCCAAGGTTTCCCATTTCATTTTAAGGTACGTACTGTCATCGCCATTGTGTATAATACAGTACTTTGTATGTGCAGCTTGTGTGTTGATTGTTGTGCCAGGAATGTTATTCAGTCATCATATTTCTTTAATGGCCCTTACTATTAGTAACATTCCAATACAGAAAACAGAGAGATAATTGGGGGTGATTTAGTGTATACCTATTGGGTCTCACCTTGTAGCTCGCTCTTTTGCCCACTGGTTATCTGGTAAAAGATATGGTAGCTTCGTTCTCCAGGTTGTTGAAAAATTACTCTGGATTTTTCCAGTAAGTCTATCAATAAAAGAAAGAGAAAAGAGTATGAAAATCAACCACATTAATATATAATATTAATATATAATATATATATATATATATATATATATAAAGCAACTCTGCAAATAGGCGGAACTCGGAGACTTATAATCCAGTGGAAAAACAATGGTGTTTTAATTGTCAAAAAAGTAAAGGAACCAAACTCATTTTCTGATAATGGTTAATGTGAAATATGTTTTATGTATATACAAAAATGCATTTTTTGTTCTTACAACTTGTAGGAGGTGTCTATGTAATTGTCGTTAGCCTGTAGGTTCTGCAAGGCTGGAGAGTGAGATACCAGTGTTGCCAATTGATCCAAACTTTTGCGGCCATGAATGTGGATGTGAATATGATACTCGACTGGATTGGTGCCATAGATGTGGTGACACACCTACCACCCGTAAACTTTTAATTTTTGCCACCACACAGAGGGATATATGTACTAAGCCTTAGAGGGTGATAACATACCAACCAATCATTTCCTAAAGTTGGGTACACGCTGATAGATATATCGCCCGTTGCACTGAACAGGTGATAAATCTATAGTGCATTGTACAGGTTATATGTCTGTGAATGACGTAGTTCACAGACATATCCGATCTGCTGTGCAGCACAGCACAGGTGGCTGATATATATTTGAAAGATACTGTATATTGGTCATCTGCTGGTGTGTACAGGTGACTCGCCGATCACCCGTACACATGCCGCAGGGACCCGGCGGTGATTGACAGCTCAACTGGGCGGGCAATTTAAATGGATGCTCATTTGAGCTGTCAAGCCCGGCACATCGGGCAGACACATTTGTAAGTGTGTATACACTTAACAATCGTCAGGTCAACCTAGTGCAGAGCGTCCTAAATGTCCTCAAGGCTCCCCAACAGTTCAGGTATTAGAGATATCCATGGGTGAGCACAGGTGACTTAATTAGTAACTCAGTCAATTTGATTTAACCACCTGTGCTCAACCATGGATATCTCTAATACCTGAATTGTTGGGGAGCCTTGAGGAAATTCTGACCTAGTGTGTACCCAGCTTAACTGTCATTTTCCAAACACAGCCTTTAAACTGACAGGGGTTGCACTAGTGAAAGGATCATCCCAAACTGGACAAATAGAGACAGTATAATGCCACGTGTGCTATGCAAGAGCATATGAGGAAGCGATTTGGGATTATGTTTTTAGGTCATTGTTTATGTTTAAGCTTGTGGTAGGTAACACACATACAGCAGATACGCCATCATGTCCCCTTCCACCGGATGCAGAATGCTCAGCTCCTGGACTTCCCACTTCATTTATTATTGCAGTCACCTGTGTTCTCATTAATTAATTTTACATAGGTGACTGCAATTGTAAATGAAGTAAGAAGTCCAGGAGCAGAGCATTTTGTACCGGTGGAAGGGGTTGTGTTGGAGGGTTGGTTACAGCTAAATCCCAGTGTTTTCATGCATTATGGTTAACTTTTAAATACTATAAGTCAGGAGAGTTCTGAAAAAAAGATAATTGGAAAGACAGCAGACAATACTGCATAATATACCGGGTACCCAGCTATTAGTTGATAATTGTAAATGCAATCTCTTTTGTACGCTTTCCTCTAACTCAGGGATTCCCAACCACGGTCCTCAAGGCACACTAACAGTCCAGGTTTTAAGGATAGCCATACTTGAGCACAGGTGACTTAATTAGTACCTCAGTTATTTTGATTTAACCATCTGTGCTTAAGCATGGATAGCACTAAAACCAGGACTGTTAGGGTGCCTTGAGGACCAAGGTTGAGAATCACTGCTCTAACTGTACAGTATGTAAATTATATTTTAAATGATTCTAGGACTATATTGTTGTTGTAATAAGTTGCATAGTTTTCATAATAGAGATTACGATTAGCTTCACAAGACATGGTCATCACTGCTAACAAAGGAAATGAGTGAAGAAAAGGTGGTAGGCAACATTAGACAGGGATACCCAAGAAGACAGCAGACCTCATGGGAGATCGGTGTGCAGACATGGAGATTCTCCTGGCTATATGGTGGTGTTATGGGAGAATGCAGCTTTCCTCAGCTTACACTGTTGAGGAGAACTTTAGATGCCGTTGATCTTGGTCCATTGAAAATCAGTTTGTTCCCACTTTATGTTGCTTTCAAGTCTATTTATACTGTCTAGTAATACACTATACTATTGTACAGAAAACATATAATTTGTAATGTAAATCATAAAACAAAATAAGACAAAATTGTGCAGATACAGAGGTGTGGATAATAAAAACAAATGCACAATAGCTTTCTAGATTAGATTCCAGTTTCTTATACTGTTTGCTGAACATAATTTTGTTCTTAGCCTGGAAGATGAATGGGAATAAATAATTAATAACAAAACATGAAGCCAATGAAACACACATTCTAGCCCACAGGACTAAGGCACTCTAATTCTAACATATATACACATAAGGGCAATCTCTTAGATTTGTAAACTTACAAATTTCAATATCAGCAGAAGACAACTTGCCAGTGGTACCGAAGTGAATTCGTATGAATTTACCCTGGAATAACAAAAGTAAATAATACACTTTAAAAAAAAAAAAGATACCGCTATTGTGCTATATATACAACATATTTAACATATTTTAAATGTACTGAAATAGAACATTGAATACCGAAACTACAGAAGCACTATTTTGAAAGCTGTAATACACAACATATTGTTTCATTTCTCCACTATAATGTATATATAAATATATATAAATATATATTAAAAATATATAGAGAATACAGTTTAGAGAACACAGCATAAATGAGTATGGAATGATATGAGTTTTGAGATGAATAATACCATTAACTTTGCATAAAGATTCTAATTATTCAGGCTTTGTGTTTGTATGTCTATGGCACAAGTAAAGACGATCTTATATCATAAACAAGTTATAAAAGTAGAACAAATCATGTAGGGCAATTTCTTCTTGTCAAATAAATGAACAAATTTGTTATATGCAATTGGTGTAAATTGATAGTGTTTGAGGAAATACCATCATTACACATATACAGAGCTTCCATGATTTACTAAAATAGTCCTCCTGTTTAAACGCTATGTATAATTTATGCCAGAATGATGATTTCAAAGTCTGGAACTAGTGAATGAAGAAAATCAGCAGACTTACAAAACGGGATGAATTGTCATTTCTCAGAGTTTTGGCATTTCCAAAGGCTTCTAGAGCAGGGTTTGCTTGGATGATTTGATCTTCCAGGGTTCCCTACAGCAAAGATAAACATTTCAATACATGCATACATATTTGTATAGAAATATTATATGCAGACTGTACATTTTGCAAACATTTGTGTTGGTGATTGCGAAATCCAAACATTTTAAGATTTTGTTTTCAGGCTACTTCCTCACCCTCTTACAACAGCGGCCACTGCCTCGGTCTTCCCTCATCTCTGTGCTGTCTCCGACTTTACCAACTCCCCCATCACTCTCTCCGACCACCATCTTCTCTCCATCTCCCATCGCCTTCGCTCGCCCCACCACTTTTAGGAACACTCTCACTAGGTGAAATTTTGACTACTTTGACCCAACCAACTCCTCCTGTAGGACTCTCTTATAACCCCAATTGCCACTCTCCTGTCCTAATCTGTCTGTCTACCTCTACACCCTCACCACTGCCCAGAGCTCTCTTGATCCAGCTGTAACTATAAGCCTATGATGAATAACCAATCAAACATGGACCTCCACTCTATTCCATTATCCCCTTAAATGTTCTCACTCTGCTAAGTACCTGTGGGCAAATCATCCTCATTCACTGACTTCCACCATTTTACATTAATCTTCTAACAGCCCTTTAAACTTGCTAAACAATCCTACTTTGAGTCTCTCATTTCCTCCCAATCTCCCAACCGTCACTGTTTGGCCAAAGATGTTTGCCCCCTCTTTGCCCAGCTCTTTGAAATCTATCAATCTTCTCCTGATTTCTCCCCTTCTGGCCTTTCTCATATCACCAGCTGTCTATCAGCCATTTTCATATCAACAACCCATGCTTTCTTAAACTTCGTAACTCTAAAACACAAGTCATTGTCTTTCCAGTAACCAAAGTCCCCTCTACACCACCCCTCTCCTTCTGGACACCTTCCTGGCAGTACTGTAGAGCAAAGACCCATCAAGTAGTTTTCCACATACCATGCACAGGATCAGCAAAGGACTAATGTTTAAGGTACCATAACGTTGTTCACCTCAAAGATAGTTAGGGACCACCAATTGTCCCACATAGTCCTACCTAAATCAGACCCAGGCATCAAGATGTGCACTCCAGAAATATATGTTACATAGCTCCTATTACTTTGTTTATTTGACAATACCAGTGTTTGTTATTATCATCCACCATTAATACCATTGATGAATGTTATAAGAGGTTATACAAACCATTATTATTTTTTTTATTGTATTATGTTTTTGTAAAATAAATATGTTTATGGGGCTGATTCTGAGTCAGATGCCGCTTCATCCGTGTGTGCATCTTTTGTAGGTTGCACATCTGTGACTTTATGCTAATACCGCTAGAAGCCCTTCTCTTGTGTACATCCATCTGTATGATCAAGCACCGAGATGCCCCCTTCAAAGGTCTCCAGATGCTGCAATCATACTTGGTGCATCTTTAGACACCACCATCGATCGCAACTTGCACCAGGCCCAAGCTAGTGGCAGATTTTCCGTCTGAGGGTGGCCTTCCATTTGAGCAATTAAGCATCTGTGTACACAACCAGATCAGGGTCACGCACATGACACTCCCATAACACACCCATCTCCGTGCATCTGAATAGCCACTTCCCAGTCACTGCCCCAGGAACATCCATTACATTTCCAATACACTTCTGCATGTGTGCATCTGAAATCACAACTGCGACTTTGCACCAGTGGCGTCACAAGGGGGGTGCGGCCCGCACCCGGGTGTCTCCCGCCGAGGGGTGACAGCAAGGTGCAGACTCCCCCTCACTGAAAGGAGCCGGGTGCTGCACTGTAGCATTAAGTACAGCACTCGGCTCCTGACACTGAGGGAGTTTGCCGGCACTCCACACAGAGACCTCCTGCCCCCCCCCCTCCCAAATAATGGACACAGAGGTTTGGGCCCATTCCCACATGGCTACACCCCCTTTTCGGTGGCGCCGTGCGAACAGCGTCCCTCTCTGCACTGGGTGACACCGGGGGGAGGGACGCCACTGCTTTGCACAAACACATTTGGAATGCATGCACTCTGCCACTAGGCAAAGTAAATATAAGTAAATATAGAAACACTCAACTACGCCTGACAGAGACATAGCATGCGATTCAGAATCAGGCCCTGAGTTGGGAGCAAAGCAAAAACAAAACAAGTAACTTTGCACCTGGACAAACCATGTTGCAGTGCAGGTGGGGGAGATTAAGCTGGTTACACACTGTGACGATGTCGGCACAATATGTCGTTTCCGGCCAAATCGGAACTACATATTGGCCACATTGCTCAGTGTGTACGGCAATATGCGTGCTCCCACGGTCGCATGCAACACAATCCGGTCCGCCATACTGTACATCCAACCGGACGATATTGCATGCAGCCCTGTTGCAGGTAATGAAGGACAGAACGAGAGATCGTTCCGCCGTTCATTACATCGCGCAAATGTGCACCCACGGTACGATATGTCAGGACAACATATCGTACCGGTACACATCGCTCAACGGAACAATTCAATTGTTGCTCCATTCCGACACCTAATGCTGCAGGGAGAAACATTTCATCTCTGAGATGCAAGAAGAAATGTTTGCAAAGTCCGTTGTTTGGGGGCTCTAACCACTTCTTTAGACTGGGTTAGCCGCTTTGTGCAGCTAAACCCGATGCCTTTAGGCACATTAAATACTAATGGGCGCAATTGAATTGCTCCATCGGGCGCCTATTCGTATAGACACCCAGTAGGGGGCACACAAAAGAATTGAATTGCCCTCCTTATGCCTAACCCAGTGGTTCCCAAACCTGTGAGCTGTGGCACCCTTTTGTGCCTTGTGACACTTGTAGGGGTACCCCTCAGGTTGGTGGTCCATCACCAAATCAAATTATTTATGTAATGTAAATATGTGAACAAACAGAAGTGCAAACCAATCCACCACCACATAACTGAACCCAAGGATACAGGTAACCGCAATTTACTTCAATTTACTATTTCACTCTATTTTTTTCTGAAGTTCTCAATAACAAACGTAAACTTAGGGGTGCCGTGAAAACAATGCTGATAGTCTAGGGCGCCGTGATTCAAAAAAGTTTTTGAAACACTAGCCTAACCAATAAAAATGACTTAGCACTGTCATGATAAAATGTAGGTGTTATCGTTGCCTAGTGTTAGTATATTTCCTGACTATTATTACAATTGCACGTAGGTAAAATGTTGCATGTCCGTAAAGAAAATATAGAGATTGGTACAAATACAATAAAACAAACTCTGACAGACCTACAGTATATTTCACATAGAATTCACCACATCATTGCATTTGGGTCAGATTAGGATTATGAGGTCACTGTTTTCCCTTTTCCACCAGCTGCTGGTATTAATAATTACTGACACATTTTAGAGTCACATAAATGTTATCTTTCACTAAATTGTAATAACAATATTACAGTAAACCGTAAAGAACAGTAAAGAATAATTTCAAGGGTTGTTAATACGAAAGTACTAGGGCATTTGAAGGGTAACGTGTCTTATGGTGCATACACATGGTCAGATTTTGCTGGTTGATTTGAACGATAACGATCATATCGTTATCGTTCAAATTGACCAGTTTCTGGCCCCTTCAAACAATGGTCGATGCGTGGGCACAGATGGTCGATATCGACCATCGCCCGTGCATGTAGGCCAACCTGGTCGATATCGACCAGGTTAGCCTGTTTACTATAGGGACCCTTGATCGTTGATCGCAGGTCGTTACGTCGTTTGGGGGTTGGTGCATGTTGCTGTGTGTTCAATATTGAACATCCAGCACATGCAGGACGACCAGACAATGATATTGGATCGTTGTCTGATCGTCCCGTGTGTACGGGCCATTAGTCAGTAGAATGGTCAGTTAATATACAGCAAATGTAGATACAATATTAAAAGTTGCATATATTTGGTGCACATACCCCAGTCTTTGTAGCTGGTTGCTGTAAAAAAAAAAAAATCAAACAAGATTTTCATTAAGTTGTTATTCTCTTATTCCATATAAATGTTTCAGAATATAAATATATTTTATAAGCAAAATAGTAGGTGTCTTACACACAAGTTTACTCAGCGCACCTCTGCAAGATAAAAGGAGTTCCCAGCAAATGTTCCCAAAAGGAGAATGCATCAAGAGAGGAGAGAGCCGAATAAGACCAAAAAGTTATGTTTTCTTACACTGGCACAAATTGTGCTGTATTTGGTTGGGTTTGTTGCAGGTTTTCTGTTGTCTCCCAATTTTAGGATTTTTTTGTGACATGACCGAAAAAGAGGATCTGTTCTCTGTGAATGACGGGATCTCCTGGCTTACTGTCACAAGTTTACTGATACAGTACAGTAGAGCTCTCTCACTGTAGGTCTGATAAGCTGATTTAAATTTACTACAGTTTGCTAGTGTAAATTTAGTAAATTTGTGACGCGCATACCAACAAGGAGAACTTATGCCCATGCGCCCATGCAGAACTGCACGTATATGGCACTTGCACCTGCTTGTGACTGGAGAGGCAGAACGGGGAGAGGGAAGTGTCTGATGTAGGCCTTACAGTAAGAGCATCGTCATACAAATCTGTCTCATTCACGCCTGCAGAAAACTGCATGTACACCTGTTAGGAGGCATATCTTTGGCATCGGCTGCTGATGACTTGGGGTAAGCCAGGCGCGTGTGCTGATGCAGATCTGGACTCATCTTGAGCTATGTAGGATTTTGCATATGAGCGGAAATAAACTATTTTTGTATGCACTTTTTATACCTATTTTGGGAACATCCTCATATCAGACCATTTGAGTCTCCCCTATCCATGCTCCATTATTAACAACTCACAATAACCCATAAAATTTACCTGGGGGGGTAATATATTTGATTTGTACATAAAAAAGCCAGACACCAATATGGATAAAAGGACAAAGCTTTGTTACAATTAATAAGGTGGCAAAGTGTGCCTGCTGATTAACCATCAGGATGCATGCTTTAGGCCAACCATGGGCTACTGAATTTCAGACATATCAAATTACCCAGAGCAAAAAGAAAGGTCACGATATATACAACAGTACTTACATTCTTTTTACCAGAGGGGTCACCAATTGCAGCAACTGTTGCAAAGTACTGAATGACACGTTTTGTGTTGACAGTCTTGCCAGCACCAGATTCTCCGCTAAGGACAAGTTAGAATAAACAGATTCATCACTTTAAGTTGTAATGTTCCATAAAGGAAAATTATAATAATTCCAAGACAATGGTAAGAAAAACTATTTAAAAGTTCAGAGGGAAATCTCGATTATAAGTTATCTTCTAATTACATTAGCACATGCAAAACCAATGCATCCAGGTAAACACCAATCAGTCAGCAGGATATTCAGTAACATAGGTAAAAGTATTAAATATTAAAAAAAGAACTCAAACAATAAAATCAATAAAAATTGGTCAACTAGAATGAAAAGATTTGCAGATGTGTAACAGCGTAATATGTCTAATATCCTGTGTTATATAAAGGAACTCTGTTAATACAGCTGCTTAACAATATACAGAACTTCAAGTACAACTACTGTTCTTATAACTGTTTAATGTGGAACATTATTGTGGTAAAAGGATAGTTTGCAATTAACTTTTACAGAAATACAGCAAACGGTGCATCTTTTATTGTGTGGTTTTATGTTTAATGACTGTGGAAATAAATGTAATACAGGTCGAGTCTCCCATATCCAAATATTCCGAAATACGGAATATTCCAAAATACGGAATAATTTTGGCATGACTGAGATAATGAAACCTTTGATTTTTGATGGTTCAATGTACACAAACTTTGTCTAAGGCACAAATTGTTACCTTCAGGCTGTGTGTATAAGGTGTATATGAAACATAAATGAATTTCATTTCTGTACACAAACTTTGCTTGAGCCACAAAATTATTGAAAATATTGTATAAAATGACCTGCAGGCTGTGTGTATAAGGTGTATATAACACATAAATACATTCTGTGTGTATATTTGGGTCCTATTCCCAAGATATCTCATTATGGTATGCAAATATTCCAAAATACAGAATATTCCGTTATCCAAAATACCCCTGGTCCCAAGCATTTTGCATATGGGAGACTCAACCTGTAATAGTTTTAGATTATTAGTAAAAAGTAAAGAAGTGAGAATGAGATCAAATTGCCAAGACCACATTTAGCACAAAAGAGGGAGGGTGAGCATTAGCATATAACAGTACAGGAATATTGCTGTGTAGATACATTCTATAATGGTTTTAAACATTACTCACGTGATTAACATTGACTGGTTTTCCCGATCTAACAAGTAATAAATAAACAGAATTACAGTTAGATAGTCTCACATTTGTTAGATAAGAGGCTAGTGAAATAATTTGAAACACACTAACAGGCACTGGCATTGATACTTCTGGATAATGTGGAACTTTTTTTATTTTGTATTATTTATTTCCATAGTAACTGTCATTACTACACATATATGAACTAGTCACATCAAATCCACCAGACGCATGTTAGTATACACTGAAATAAGAAGCATTTTATGCTGTATAGATCTTTGCCTAGTTTTAATAAGGTTTCTCAGGTTATTTTAGCTAAAGTTGTTGGAAAAGGTGAGAGAGATAAAGTTATTATGAAATCGCTTCCAAAATGATTTTTTATCTGTCAAATTTACGATTTGTGAAAACTAACATCAAATTATCAATATTTATAGGTCCAACCTGACTGAAGAAGTCACAAGTCACGTGATGAAATGTGTAAGGGACTCCTGGCTGTGATGATCTATCCATGATGCAAAAGGATGATTCATATTTACCTATGTGATTCTCATAATACAGTATATAAACTTTGGGTACCGATTGGTTATCTATACTCCAGAATACCACAATCTGTGATTTTAAGGATATCAACAAATTTGCTAAAAGTCTTAATTTGTCTGGATTTTTCAATGTTTTATTACAAATTCACCAATTTGAATCACTTATGGGTGGGGACACTGGTTCCTAATTATCTGTTTCTTTATTAGAGCCACCATTACAAGCTTTTCGGTCGTACACTGTTCCTAATGTACAGAGGCATCACGGGTGTGATGACACCTAGTGCACACTCTGTAGCCTCCGCAAAGGGGACGTGGCCTATCGGGAAATCCTGATAGCGTCAGTCCGGGGGTGCCCCCAGAGACCTGTGCCAGCACTGTTGGCTCCTCCTCTGTGACAGGAGCTGAGTGCTGCAGGAGAATGTGACACTGCAGCGCCTGACTCCTGTCACTGCAGAGGAGCCAGCATTTTGTGATGCCACTGCTTATGGATTTACAAATAGTGGTTGTTGAGCTACCACCTAAAGACACTATGGGGTCAATCCAATTAGCCGCAAGTAAGTGTGGCTGTTTGCTTCCCTTACGATACCGCCTGACTTTAAGATTTTTATATTCGCACTACCATTGGTCTGCATTCAAAAATCTGTGAGCCTGGGGTGAGAGGGGAGCATGCTGCGGTGCTTTAGCTGGCGTTTCTACGACATTGCAACTACAACTCGCCCCCTTTACGGCTTATTGGATTGACCCCTACAGTATAGGAATGATTTGTTCTTCCTAGGGGTTAGTCCTATTAGGTGTGATTTGGGACCTGCAAGTCGTTCTCACAGCGAAATCACACTCAGTTGCAATCCCATTCCAAACCCGCAGTGCTTTTTTCAGAGGGATTTCACATTTTTTTGAGCAGGTGAAAATGGAGGGAAAAAACTTTACTTTATGGTACAAATGTCAGGACACAGTGCAGAACTTCTGCTACACCACTCCCACTTAATAATAATGTGCTAAGACGGGTTCAAATAGAATAATTTGGCCAATAAGGACATGTCAGTTTTCAGGTGAAATGTAAAAAAGCCCAACAATGGGTTAATTGTCGCGGGACAGGTATGGGGAGGTGTAAATTATGTGAGACATGTATGGGGATGTGTATTGATGGAAGAGGGGCTTTTGAACTTGCAGATGAAAGGTAAAAAGTCTTTATTCCAACTTTTTTCAAAACGTGTATGAAAACACTGAAATACTACTATACAGACATTTTTCTGAACCACAAAATGTCTGTAAATACTTTAATTTGATGAAAAACAGTTGCCCGTTATCATTTTTCAATCATTAATAAAAAGTGCACAAATCAGCCGTTTTACACCATTAAAAATCCTCCAGTACTTTCCTTACGCCCACTATCAGCCTTCCATATGGTCCTGCTATCTTAGTTGTCTCATTTTTGTGGTCCAGGATGGTTTCCCCACTTTTTCATGTTTTTCTCCCAGGTTGTATTTTGTAGAAAAGTTTTCCCCCCCCACCCCACCCCACCCCACTGCGACTATTGCAAATTGCCATTTCTAATTGTATCTTGCATTTCTCGGGTGCGCAAATTCGTGCGATGCATGCAATTTTCATTAAGCAAACTTGCATTCGCAAACTCGCTCCTATTTGGACTGAGCCCCTAGAGTCTCCATTTTGTTTATGCACTGAATGTTGTTATTTCTGTTTTTATGGTATATTCAATAATCTTTTTAGAATAATAGAATAACATGTGTTTTATTTTATTGTTTGTTGTGCTTCACAAACACAATTATTGAAGATTTTAGTAATATAAATCACTTGAACTATTTATTTCTATAACACCAGCTCACCAATTTTGCACTGCCTTTTATTGTTGTTTTTTAGTCACCTTCTTTCTCTAGATGAATGTTAATTTGTATTAAAATAAAAAATAAAAATATAGAACTTTAAGCTATTTAGTTATTTGTCCAGTTTTACAAAAGTTTGTCAAGTTATTTTAGCTAAACTTGTAGGGAGAGATGAAAGAGAGACAGTAATCTCCTTGTTGAAGTGATTTCATAATGATTTAATCTGACCGATTTAAGATATGTGAAAACTAACACAGAAATATAGACAATATTTTTAGTTACTGTCTGACTGAAGCAAAGTCTGCATCCACATAGATTTTCACATATCATGATAAGGAATCACTTCTCCAGAAAACCTTTTTGATAATTTGTTTTCTTCATTGATAAAGCAATGAAAGAATATATAATTAACATAGTTTAAAGAATCAATACATACAGTATGAAAAAAAGTCACATTCAATAACTGACTTCACATTTTTACAAACAACCCGCGAATAATTTACAAGACGACAGTGATAATAAAATATACTTACTGCGTAACATGTCATGGTAAGCGTTGTCAGCAATGGAAAATATATGAGGAGGCGCTTCGGACCGTCTCTTGCCCTTATAGGCAGTAACCACTTCAGTCTTGTAGACTGGGAGCCATTTGTAGGGATTCACAGTTACACAGAAAAGGCCAGAATAGGTCTGAAATGTAGAAAACAAATGATATTATCTCAATCAGTAAGTGGTGGATAACTGGTCAAGTCAATAGCGGTTGTTTCATCATTAACTCATTATTATTAAGCATCCTGTTAAACGACATTTTGATTGACAAGAAAAATAACCAAATTAACCTAAAGCTTGAAATGTAAAATAAATGACATTTGCATAATATCGGGACTATAGAACAAAGGATCCGATTCAGAGATGGACGCAAATACTGTTGCAACTGAGATTCCGCAAACAGCAGACTTGCAAAATTATGCTAGTGACTCAGCCGCCATCTTGTGCGCTGAGATGCCCACCTCTGGCTTCTGATATCCACCGCTTAAGTACAAAAGTGGGAACATCAGAGGCATCAGTTTCACATCGAACTTCTGAGTAAGCCCATGCTGTCTCAGACAAAGTAGCTCTCCTAAAGCTGCATACAAACTTAATGATATGCTCCATGAGCGATATCGTTAAGTTTTTTCCCTGGACTGCTGGGCTCAATATCAGGAATGACATTGAGTATACACACTGAACGATATTGTTAATGATATCGTTCAGTGACGGCACCCTCCCTCATCCCTGAACATGCACAACCTGACAATATCGTCAGGTTGACCTGCAAGTTCAGGCGATGAAATACATCATTAACGATTTGCGGGAGCGCACATCGTTAACGATATTGTGCATACACACATTATCGTCCATATAGTCCAATTTGTCGTCTAGTGTGTATGACGCCGGGGCCTCTGCAGCTGGGAATAAATTTGCAGAGCCTCACTAGAGCATGCCGAGAAAACGGTCACGACCTGTGTTTTCCTAACACCCGCCCCGTTACCTCTCCCAAATGCTGACTGTCACTCCTCTCTGTGACCTCCGTCACTAATCCATAGCTTAGCGTGTGCCGTGCAGCTTTGACACATGCACAGTGACAAACAATCGGCCAACATCGATATTGAGGCCATATAGTAAGACCTCTCTCTATAATGGAAACTGGCATTGGTTGCCATAAACACAGGAAACATATCTATATTTTTAAACAAGCACATAACAAAAGTTGCACTATACATGTGTGGCCAACTATAGATTGTGGATCCATAGCACACATTCCCAGAAGAAATGATGCTGGCTAACAAAAAAACCCTTGCAGAATAAAGTAACAAAGGACTTTTATATAAAAGAAATTAGCAGCCTGCCCCTGTGGTAGTTTTTATTATCTGAGGTTTTAAAAGATTGCTTTGTAGACGACAATAGTCGTTTTTCCTCCTGACGTCTACATGATAAGATTACGTTTTGATGTGACATGCAAAAGGACCGTGTAAAGTTGTCCATGAGAAAAACAGTCTCCACTTAAATCAACTCCAGCCACTTTAAGTGTCTGTCCCTGTGCTTTATTTATTGTCCTGCCAAAGCCGACTCTTACCGGGAATTGGTCTGAAATTTTGTATCAGTAAATAGGGCTTACATTAATTTTTCTGGAAAAACCAGATAATACATATCAATCTCTACATGGTATAACTTAAAGTCCATCGTGATATATCTTTAACGCTCTGACTTCCGTTTTTTCATTGACTTGCTTCACTAAAGTCATCACTGCTCAGTTCCCTTATGTCATACATTAATGTTTCATACATGACTTGCTTCACTAAAGTCATCACTGCTCAGTTCCCTTATGTCATACATTAATGTTTCATACATGACTTGCTTCACTAAAGTCATCACTGCTCAGTTCCCTTATGTCATACATTAATGTTTCATACACCTAAACCCTTCTCCACAAATGCTCTATAGAATAGTGAAAACTGCATCAAAATCCGTCCAGTGGTTCTCGAGATTAGCCCGAACACACAGACAGACGTCTACCAGGGACTTTATTTTATGCTATGCATAGATATAAACTGCAGGAAATGAGCAAGAAAAGAGGATGGATACTGTATAAGGCATGATCCAGGTTACTTACATAGATCATCCAGTTTGCGTAGCGTTTACGTAGATTAAACAGCACAGAGGCTTCATTCAGATGAGTTAACATGGCCATGTCTTCAATCATATCAAACTTTGGAGGGTTCATCTGTTGAACATCTGCATCTTTTACTACGACAGTCTAAAGCAAGGGGTAGAAGTAGCCAATATTTACCTGGGTTGGGCATCATACAATACATGCTTAACACCTGTAATAAGTTGCATTTCTACATAACAGTATTTCAGTGCTTATAGAAAGTACATTGGGATACACAGTATTACCTTCAGCAAAATGTGTTACTACTGTTGCTCAAAAGCAAATTCAGATGGTTTGCTCATTTTCATTTATTTGCAATATATTTTCTAAATAAAAATGTATAAATAATATATATTAATATAATATAAACAATAAGTATATCAGTTATAAATGATCATAATGTTACATTAACATACAACATTGATTAATATGTAGTTTCGCTAAATAGCTTCTGCCTGTAGGTTTATAACATTGGTTTTGAATACACCAGATGAGTAAATGTAATATAAAGACTTTTGCCATGTGTATATGCACAAGCCTGGAGGAAATGGCAGAGCCTATGTAATAATTACACATATGCAGACCCCCACATTAGTGCTGTAAAGGTCATGGCTGTGAGAATAAACCGATTTGTTGCCTTAAAACCATTTGTGCTGCAAACAGCCTCAGGCATTTCGTATATTTCACCTTCCCACCAGCAACTTCAACAGTGACTTTTCCTCCACCCGTCTCCTTAATCTCAGCTTCCAGATAAGCTTCTTTCTCATCAGGTATCCAGCATTTCTTCTTTCCTGTTCAATAAAGCATCTATATTACATTACACAATATTATTCCAAATGTCATGTTATCAACATTTAAAGATGTTTGTGGCTTTTACTTTATCATACCTCTTTTTCATGGGGAAAAAGCACTTTTTTTTTTATACATATACGTACAAAAGATCCAAGGTGCTATAAGTGTCTACATTAATTAATACACATATATGTTGCCTACAGGAGGTCTGTATCCAGTGATTGGAAGCCTCAAATAAACAAAAATAAGCCAACATTTATGTATACACACATCCGCCAGTCCACAAAATGAATAATTAAATTAATTAAAAATATATAAATTAAACAATAAATAATATTATTATTAAACAGATGTCAGTTCTTTTTTTAAAAACAATATCTTTAATTCTACAAATTGTTTTATTAATGTATGAATTGTTATAAGATTAATCTAAATATGTTAGAACTGCATTCAATTATAATAATTTAGAAGATCGATCGATCAAAGCAACAAGTTTATAGAGATGATCATTCATATTCATAAAGTTGGAATATGGCTGATTTATATCCACTAGTCTGAATGAAGAGAACAGATGAATATTCCCTTAGGAATTTTTCCCAGATCTCTTCAGTAGTGGGAAAACAGTACTCTTCATATGGTAAGTGACGAGTATAACTTAATGCAGTTCTGATTTAGATTATGTATTGTTTTATAAACACACACATATATATATATATATTATATATTTATACGCGCACACACACACACATATATATATATATATATATATATATATATATGTGTGTGTAAACACATGCAGGCATATATTTATATATATATATGTACACACACACATACTGTATATATCTGT
This sequence comes from Taudactylus pleione, assembly GCA_031769625.1. NCBI lineage: Eukaryota > Metazoa > Chordata > Amphibia > Anura > Myobatrachidae > Taudactylus > Taudactylus pleione. The sequence continues at coordinate 636,434 of JAUIMM010000264.1, read as the reverse complement.
TGATGAATAGGAGTATCTGCAACAATCTCAAACTAAATTACACAATTGCTGCTAATTATTGTACAGTCACCTACTAATAAGTCATGAAATATTCGGCAGATCTTATATCGAAGAAGATAGGTGTTTCTATGTAAATGTGCAATAGTACAGATGTAGTTAAGAGTAACTGTAAAAACTAAAATTATCCCAGCATATCAAAAACAACTGTCTATGAAGCTAAAAGTGTCACTACGTCTTAAATGTCTTTTCAGAACTAGTACCTGCTCTCCTTTGATGTCCCCAATAACTTTGTAAACTTTTTGTGAATTTTTGCAAGGACATTAAAAAGTCATATAGACAGAACAGTTGTAAAACAAAAACAAGAGAACCCATTATGTTATTAAGTAAAATAAAAAGTTAACTTGCCATCAAAAGCCACCGTCTGCTGTATCATTAACTCTTTATCACTCTTCCTCAGGAAGGACGCTGCCTCCCCAAAATCTGACATGTCCATCATTTTGACAGATTGTAATGATCTACAGTATCAGTCACTGTAAAACAAATGTTTGCAAAGTTAAATATAAAATATCTATATAATACATATACAAATATGTGGATAGCAGGTCTATGGACCTATACATACACTGTCACAAAATGATTCAGTAACCTGTTCTTGATGTGTCCTGACTTTTATATGAGGTCTCCAAGGTCAGCAAGCCCAAGTACCTTTTGGTTGAATCTAAATTAGTCTGTCGGGTGCTGGTAGATTGGTGACATTAAACATACACTTCTGGGGGGAGTGGTTTATCAGGCTCTTGTTTGTCTCTTCACTTCATTGTTGGTACATTGTTGATAAATGACCTAATGGAACAGAGAAATTGTTTTCCTAATCACATGTCCCAAAAACATGTGATAAAATATGTACTTCATAGTCCTGAAAATATTTTCTTATCACAGTCCATTTCAACATTAATGGCAAAGTAAAGGGTTGTAATATTTATTTGCTGAGAAGGTCTATACTAATATACAATCATCTAATTTGAGTTATCTACAAACACAAATAATAATTTTTTTCCATATTAACCAAGTAAAAAAAATCAGAGAATCATAAGCTAATAAAAATAACAAGCTGGATGACTAAAATAGAATAATGACCAGATTCATTCTAGCTTTAAACATACTCCTGCACACACTCCTTGTCCTACCCCAGAGATTCCCAAACTCGGTCCTCAAGGCTCTGTAAGGGTCCAGGTTTATGGATAACCATGTGAAATAGATATTGGAGACAGGTGCGCAATGTAGTCTGTGTGAGAGCTATATTTGACTACTGAGCTGCCACACTAAGGGCCATATTCAATTAGAGGCAAAAAGTCTGAGGTCAGACTTTTCGACCATCATCGCAGGTTTTCCTGGGCATAAAGTATTGGGCATGTGCCCGCGTATCCCCGTACTCAATTAGGATTTGGCGAAAACGGGACCCGGCGGAAAGGTAAGAACCAAAAAGTCTTGTCACTTTTTAGGGAAATCAGCCTGTCACCCCCCAAAAGATGTACTAACAGAGGGGATCACTATGGGTACCCCCGTAAAGCCCTGCTAAAGGTATTTAGGGTTTTAAACTGTGTCGGCAGGTGCTTTAATGTATCTTAAAGAAAGTGGTGAAGAATAGAATTTAGCAACATTTTTTTTTTTAAATAACTAGTCCCATCAAATTTGGGGTACATGAAAATGGGTCTAAGCATATTTTAAGTCCCTACAGTGAAGTTTTAAAATTCTTCAAAAATCCACCTGCCGCAACCAACCGCATTCTAAAAAACACTTGCCGCATACTTGGGGACACCCCTGAGTCTATTTCTCTAGATTTTTAAGTTTGTCCCCCAACTTTTTTTTTCTCCCCCAAAACAAAACCACTTTTTTTGGGGTGTCCTATGCTACTTTTTAAAACATTTTTTAAACAGATAACTTTTGGGGGACATTCCAAGGGCTACAGGGTACTTTTTTAAAGTTTGCACCCCAAAACCTCAATTCTGCACTTTTTTTCGCCACCTATTCTATGGTATAAAATTATCACTGGCGAAAATGACGTCATCGGCAATAAATTGAATATGTCCCATTGTTGGAACTGCAACCCACTAAACAATAGACAGTGGAAAAAAGAAAAAAAAGCTAGCGCTAGTAGACAAATATAAAAATGTTTTTATTACACCACAATATAAAGCTAAACAGTAACAACAAGTAAATATAAGAAATCAATGTTCCTAATTCAATGTACTGTAGCAATAAAAGAACAAGCGGTGAAACTGATGGAATGGTATAAATAATATCCCCAATGTATCCCTTCTGAGATGTAACAGTCCAGATGGTAAGTAAAAATAGTAAAGATTATAAAGTCTCACCTAGTCAGAAAGTGTTTGCAATGTCCAATCCGATTATAGGGAATAAAGTCTCTGTGGTGGATTGTGTGTGTGGCCCAATTGAGATGAGGGTAGACCCTGCCGGAGTATGCAAATAATTGAGGATGCCGTGGTATAATTTCCGTTTGGTCCTGTGGCTCACCTCAGCCTAAGTTGACTTCTTATGACACAGTCTCCGTTTGGATCTCTCTAGGCTGTCCCCACAGTATGCTGTATGTGTGGCACAATGGAGTTGAAGCCGTCGTAATAGAGAGGCGCCGTAGCGCAATAGCCGCCTGGTCCTCTGGCTCACCTTAGCCTTAATAAGTTATCAGCACATAAGTGGTCTCCGTTTAGGGCTCCCACATGTAATCGACTAGTGCTCAGTATTGTTATCTCAGTGGCCAGCAGCCGATGTCTGCCCGTCCGTGGAGCAGTGTGCCACGATAGGTTCCCCAAAGTGCAGGTAGCGATGAGGAGGACAGAGGGGATAAGCGTCAGGTTTAGTCCATCTCTGGTTAGCAGCATAAAACCAAATAGTCCATATGCCTTAACGCGTTTCTCCGGGACTTTTGCTCCCAGTTTCTTCAGTTATGGATAACCATGCTTGCTCACAGGTGACTTAATTAGTACTTCGGTCTTTTTATTTAGCCATTTGTGCTCAACCATAGATATCCTTAAAACCTGGATGGTTTGGGAACCTCTGTCCTAGTCTATTTTTCTAGGTTGTCACTTCCCTCCAATATCTGTACAATATTTTGTACAGATACAAAATCTGTCTGTACAATATTTTGGGGTACACAAAAATGTGTGTAATGTGATTTTTTGTGTTTTTATACAAGTTTTAAAAAGTTTGGGAAAAAACACTTTTCGCTTCCCTCTCCCATCAATACAACACCTCCCCATACCTGTCCTACATCATTTAACCTATTATATTATTATACTATTATAATATTATTATTGAGCTTTTTAGAGAAATTCCCCTGAAAACTGACATCTCGGTATTTTCCAAATTATGCTATTTAAACCCCTCCAAGTGCACGATTATTCATTGGGATGGCTGTACCAGAGGTTCTGCACTGTGTTTTGACATTTTTACCTTAAAATATGTTCCCTACCTTTTCACCCACTCAGGGGGCTGCACACAAATTTGCTAGGAAAATGCTAGGCGAGTTTGGAATTGAATTGCAAATGAAATTTGCCTCGGCGAGTTCGCCGTGAAAAGTGCTCGCAGGGCCCAACTCGCTCCTATTTGAATTGACCCCATTGAGTGATCGAATCTGGAATATCATATTATTGAGTTATATCTCTAAATGGATGGATCGATATTTTCAGTCGTTTATGTGCTAAGCGCATAATGCTAATTATATGATCGTAATGCTATGTAAAATTATCTTCCCAAACACAAATCACTTTACCTATAGCATTTTATGTACAGTGACCCGAGTTCCTGCTGAAAAATAGCAGTTTATACAGTGGGGTAACTAGCGTAAGTGCAGGGGGTGCGGCTGCTATGGGGACTGGGAACCGACCAGGGGCCCGGCCCTCCCCCTGCACCCACGGTACCAGGCCTCGGTCTGTGGCCCACCTCCGCACCCCCATCTCATCGACTTACCTGCTGGCTGCTCCGTGGTTGCGTCCTCCCGGTCGGCTCCGCCTCTCCTCATTGACTGCTACTGAGGAGGCGTGGCTGTCTTCTCCCAGCATCAGTCAGTGAGGAGAGATGGAGCAGACCGAGAGAGGAGATGTGCCTGCCCTGCGCAGCACAACCACGGAGCAGGTAGGTATATATAATTCAACAAAAAATATAAACCCAGCGATTTTGCATTTCAGTGTGGTGGGGACCACATATTAATCAAGCTGCATTTTCTATAGTGTAGAGCGCAGAATTTTACCATTTTGTACACAGGTATATATAATTATTAGGTGACACTTTGGAGTGATTAATCCAGGAAATTTATCGGATTGCCAATTATGGAGCAAATTATTATTATTATTTTTGAATTATCAATAGTCCTTCTATCACTAAACCTCCTAAAGAGGACAGGTGGAGAAGTATATATACAGCACAAGAATTCGTTTATAAAATCTTAATGTCTGTGTTTTAAAAAAAAGTCATTTGTTGTATCATCCATTACCGTATAATGATATTTTCCTGAACAGAGAGTAACAGTGACCCTGATTCAGAGCCGGACGCTCTGACAGAGCGCTCGCTCTGAATCAGGGCCGTCCCTGCTCCTTTTTGGAGCGGCCTCCTGGCCGCTCGCATAACTGTGGGTGACCACCCACAGCTATAGCGAGCTGCGAAAATTATGGTCGCGATGGTCAAGACCATCGCGACCATCGGGCTTGCGACGAGACCCTGCGGTAGGGTCTCGCTGCCGCAAGCCCGGGAGTGCTTTTGGCTCTATCAGAGCCAAAAGCACTCCCACTGACATCACTAGTGATGTCAGTGGGGCCGGACCAAGACGGTAGGCGTTCCCATGGGAACACCTCCGTCTGGGCAGCCACACCCCCGGCACACCCACCAAAGGGGGCGTGCTGTCAATCACCATCGACAGCACGCCCCCTTTGGTGCGAGACTCATAACGACGGCTTGGCCGTCGTTATTCGGGTCTCGCGCATGAACACGACGGAGCCGCCTCCGTCGTGCGCATGCGCACTTGGGCACCATCGACCCGCTTGTGAGCGCTCAGCACTCGCGAGCGGGTCAGAATCAGGCCCAGTGTCTCTAGGTGAACCTATAAGTGATCAGTACTGCAATACATCAAACAGAGAATGGTAAATGGAGAGTATATATTCTCCTCTCAAACACAAATCACTTTACCCTCAGCATTTCATGTACCAGGAAAGTAGACTTATTTAATCCACTACCATCAGACACAGCTTCTAAGTACAGATAAGTGGCCATTTAACCACTGAGACAATTCACTTTTAAAAAAGAACTGATGACAGTTTTATCTTGGATGCAGTCACATTATTAAGACATTTTGAATAACTCTGCAATCCTCCAATGGAACAACCTGTCACTGACATACATTGGGTAACACTACCTCATATAGAAGCATGTCAGGCAATACCAGAAGTAACAACTACGTTTTTATATTTCATCCCTATAACATATATGAGGGGGGAATCATGAAAAACTGGTTTAATATTGTAGTGTACTTTAATTTGGTGAATACAGTAACAGAGATTTCAACATGTCTATTATGGCAGTAATGTACATAATATTGTATTGTATTGCAGCAACATTGCTGAATAAGTGTAAGTTGTAACAAGCATAATTTCAAGAAAATAAAATACACATGTAAGACGGGGGTCTGTATTGTTAACCTAGAGGTTACCAAATGAGTGCATCTTTCTCATTTCCTGTAGCAGTAACTGCTGACCCTGCGAGTTATATCCCCGGTATTATTAAAGAAGTTTTTCACATTTGTGAAAGACTTCTCTGGGTGGAGCTGACACTGTGCATGCGCACAGTGTCATCTACTGCTGCCGGACAGCGGCTGTGGGAGATTGGAGGCTTAAAGCAGTTTACTCCATCTGAAGATGGGGCCAAACTTCGCATTTTGGAGTTTGGTGCATAGGGCTGAGATCGTAGTCCCCTATGATAATTGTATGGACTGCGATCTGCAATGCCAATTAGCACTCTGACAGACATCTCCTGCATTGTGCTATTAGTACATAGCAATAGTCCATGCTGCAGTTTCTACATCATTTCATGAAAAAAATGCTTGCTAAATAGGCCCCCCCGGGTCCTACAGCAGCAGGCCAAGGTACAGCCGCAGTAACAGCTTTCAGTTTTCCTACCAGAATGCGTCATCTAGCAGCAAGTGCATGGAAAACTGAACTACCTACTTGGTGTATGGCCGGTCCTGGCAATAGGAGACCCTTAGCTACTATATTAGGCTTCCACAGCTGCGGTATACACTGACAGCAGGGAGCTGGTGTCTGGCATCAGTACACTCCGGCAGTCAACCCTGGACTGCGGGCCTCCGAGACAACAGATAGGTGGCAAATGTACTTTTACTAATGCAGCTATTTTAGTGTGGCCGCTTATGTCTGTGGAATTAGTATGGTACAGTACACATCTATTGAACTTCCTTCCTAATATCTGTGGAGATTAATGGTGAGCACTGCTGACTTATACAAAGATCTTGCTGACTTACAATTTTTAAAAATCTTTCTATGTATCTTCCATGGACTCTTCCTAGTTGTTCATAGCTAACACGCAATCAAACTCAGGGCCTGATTCACTGTGAATCACAATGCAGTCGGCCAATTGTTGCGTACTGCGTATGCATTGCAGTGCGTGGAGGCTACACCGCGATCGCACTGCGTTTACACAGAGCACAGCAAGCCATAGCAGAGTAACAGGCCGGGAGTGTTTGGTGGGAGGTGACGGGGGAGTGGTTGGAGAAATGCAGGCGTGCCTGCAGGGCAGGTGCAAGGCTTCTAGGCACCCTAGGCAAACTACTGCCTGCTGCCCCCTCTCCCCCCCTCTGTATTAAATTTTTAGCCCTACAACTATGCGCGACGTATAGATAGATAGAAAATACCATACAATCTCTGGGTCAGATGTTAAGACCAGAACATTTTAAATAAAAAAAAAAGATTTAAAAGGGAACTCCAGGGATTGGATTAATGCAGGGGTTCCCAACCACGGTCCTCAAGGCACACTAACAGTCCAGGTTTTAGGGATAGCCTAAAACCTGGACTGTTAGTGTGCCTTAATTAGTACCTCAGTTACTTGGATTTAACCATCTGTGCACAATCATGGATATCACTTAAACCAGGACTGTTAGTGTGCCTTGAAGACCGAGGTTGGGAATCACTGGATTAATGAATGGAAATGGTACAGTAGGTAGGGAGAGCATTATGTGTTGCTACCTTAGGTAGATAAAAAAAAAAAGTATGGTGGTCGCTCAGATCAGCTTAATGGCTTTGCACAGGTGCTTGTAAAGGGCGGGGTTTACATTGAACTAAAGAAAAAAAAAAAAAGGGATTTGCCCTCCAGCACACCTGCAGCAATATCAACAAAAATACTTGAATCCTACATAATAATAGAATTCAGGGGTATTAGTTACATAAATTTGCAAATATATGAATAAGCGCCAGGCCAACATCAAGGCTCCTCTATACCGGCATCCCTAACATTATGGGGTTCACATCTGAGGCGCAAGGAACCCCAGAGAATCTAGCCAAGGACCATCCCCAGGGCAAATAATGAAACAAATATGAAAGTGATGAAAAAATATCTATGTGGATTAAGTGGTGATGCCCTGAAAAAGGCCCAGTCAGAGCAACTCCGGGGGTCCCACGCCCAACTGCTCACCCCAAAATAATTGTTGCTACCTAATAGTAGCACCCACTCTGGGTCATATAATTACAAATTAATATACTGCATGATAACAGCACATGTATAAGCCGAGAGCTGACTCACAGGGAGGTACCCCAGAAACCTCCAAATGGCACTATACGGACGAGCACATCCTCCCAATGCTGGCTCGTATGGTGGTCGCTCACATCAGCTTAATGACTTTGCACAAGTGCTTAATGACATTATTGCTGCAGTGTGCTGGAGGGCAAATCCCTTTTTTTTATCTTACGTAGATACACAGATAGATAAATAGAGCCTGATTCAGAGGTAATCGCATTTGAAACACCGGTCGTCTGCACATATGTCCCAATGGTTACCACCATGGGACAAAGATAGGAATTGCATGGCAATTCATGCAACTCCAATAGGCATTTCTGGGCAGTGACTGGGGGACTAATTGTTATTTGTGGGCGTGACGGTGTCAAGGAATGTATCGAAAGACGCAGTTCCACTGACACCTATGCCCATATACCATTCGACATTCTGAGAAACCACAGGATTACTCTCATGTTCAATGGTGCGGCAGATGTCCGCTCAAACGTGCGACTGGTACTGCACCACGGTGGATTAGAGCCGCAGCCGGTGGGTGTACTGCAGCATTAGCATAAATTCACGCTACTGCATCACTATCCACCTCTGTATCAGACCCATAGAGAGATATTGATAGAACAAACACACTATATTATATATATATATATATATATATATATATATACACACACACACACACACATATATAAATATATACACATATACATGCAAATATACATATACAGTGGTGGCCAAAATTGCGGACACTTTTTGAAATTTGATGTTTTTCTACTTCGAATGCTTATAAAAACTGTTACACTTCATGCAGAGCAATGATTCATATATCAAATTAAAAGAAATTTAATGCTGAATTCAACACAAACAGAGGTCAAATATTTGCAGTACAAGGGAAGTTATGCAGTGAAAACAACACTTAGGGTGAAAATCCCTGTGTACTTATGATGTTACTGTCCTATCAGTATTTCGTTGGGTATCCTTTATTTTCAAAGACAGCAGCACAGCAACGTGGCATTGAGCCAACCAATGTTTGGAGCTCTTCCTTCTTTATTATGTGGTGCCATGAGACAATTGTAGCCTCAATTAATTGTCTTTTATTAGATGGACGCCTCAGTTTTTTCAAACTGAACCACAAATGTTCTATGGAGTTCAGGTCTGGGCTGTTTCCTGGCCATCCCAGCACCTGTATGTCATTCTCCGTGAACCACTTACATGTTCATGCAGTGTGGCAGGGAGCTGAATCCTGATGGGAAAAAAAAATGGGGCATCATCTGGAAAAAGATCCCTGATAGAAGGTAGAAGTTTTGGTTGTAGGATGGTGTCAATGTACTTTCTGATGTTCAGTATGCCATCTATGACATAAAGGCGGCCTACAGCATGTGCTGTCATACATGCCCAGATCATAACACTTGTAGGATTCTTTGTTGTCGCTTGAATTCAATCTGGATGTACTTCTTCCCTGATGCGACGTCTCCGATATTTTCTCCCATCACTGCCCAATATGGATATCTTAGTTTCGTCACTCCATATCACTTGTTTCCACTGACCTTCCATGCAATGTGTTCTTTTGCCCACTGTATTCGTTTCTGCCGCTGCTTTTTATTCAGCAATGGCTTTTTTCTGGGAATCCTACCTTTTAGGCCAACCTCAGTTAGTCTTCTCCAATCCGTTCTTCCACTGACAAAAACACTAGTTGCACTCAGGTCACTGCTAATGGCCGCAGATGACATCCATCTGTCCCTGACGCAAATTCGTTTTATTCTCCTATCATTAACAGCTGTTGTGCACTTTTTCCAACCATTTCCTTCTTTGTTTTGTATAGATTGTGTTTCCTGATAGCGTAAACAAAACTTTCGTACTCCTGATGTTGTCACATTCCCACCAATTTCTCTCGCAATTGCTGCATACGAAAGACCATTTTCACATAACAACACAATCCTGGATCTCTTCCTGGGTGACCAATCACCGCTTTGCCTGGATGACATTGTTGCATTTATTTTTTACACCGTCGTTAGCACTAAACAATACACACAAACATCCAACCATAATTGCACTTCAGTAACCAACTTTATTCTGCAAAATGAAACCACCAAACTGACCTTTCCCATCTCAGAACATGACCTTGCACCTGCTCATAAACGACAGCTGATTGGTCCTCAGAACGACGATTCCGATTGGCTGGTAGTAGCTGTTACCGCTTCTTGAATCTAACGCATCTGTGCTTCTTTGTCTGACTGAAAGTAGCATAACTTCCCCTGTAATGCAAATATTTGACCTGTTTATTGTGTTGAATTCAGCATTAAATGTCCTTTTATTATTATTATCCTTTATTTATATGGCGCCACAAGTGTTCCGCTGCGCCTTACATAGTACATAGAACTAATAGGTGAACAAGAAACAAGTAACTTACAGTACATTACAGTGCAGGACAAGGACACGACTTATATACATTGCTGAAATAGTGATTAAAGCACTCACAATAAGCTGCCGGGAGTTGGCAGTCCCGTGTTAGGTGCCCTAATGGGGAATAGAGAGTAGAAGAGAATGTAAAGAGAAGCACATGAGGGAAGAGTTCCCTGCTCATGAGAGCTTACATTCTAAGGGGAGGGGCAGACAGACAGGTGTGACACAGAAGGGGAAGATAGGGAGGAAAGAGCATGAGGTGGGTTAGGATGAGAGCTGGAAGGCAGTGATGAAGTAGTGGGTCTTGAGAGCCCGGTTGAAGATTTGTAGAGAGGTGGAGAGTCTGATAGGTAGAGGGAGAGCATTCCAAAGGTAGGGAGCAGCACGGGCAAAATCTCGGATGCGGGAGTGGGAGGAAGTAATCAGTTGGCAAGAGAGGCGGCATGCATTAGTTGAGCGAAGTGGACGGGCAGGAGTGTGAAGGGAGAGAAGGTCAGAAATCTATGCGGGAGAGGATTTGGTGAGGGCTTTGTAGGCGAATGTAAGAACCTTGAATTGGCATCTGAAGGGGAGCCAGTGTAGGGCTTGAAGAAGAGGGGAAGCAGATGTAGAACGTCTGGAGAGGAAGATGAGCCGAGCAGCAGCACTGAGAACCGATTGTAGTGGAGAGAGGCGAGAGACTGGGAGGCCAGCTAGGAGAAGGTAACAGTAGTCCAATCTGGATATGACCAGTGAGTGGATGAGGGTTTTGGTCTGGAGATATTTTTTAGGTGAAAATGGCAGTACTGCGAGATGTGCTGAATGTGCGGTTTAAAGGACAGCGCACTTTGGGGCTAGAGGAGATAGTTATGCCATCAATAGATAATGAAATTGTGGGAAGTGGAAGAGGGTGGGAAGATGATCAGCAAAGAGACAGTTGGAGATACGGGTAAGGAGTGAGGGGGAGAGCTCAGGGGTGGAAAGGTAAATTTGAGTATCATCAGCATAGAGATGATATTGGAGGTCAAAGGAGTTAATGAGTTCACCTAAAGAGGATGTATATAGGGAGAAAAGGAGAGGTCCAAGAACAGAATCTTGGGGAACTCCTACTGTTAGTGGAAGTGGGGGGGAGAGGAGTCATGAGGTGACACAGCGAAGGAACGATCAGACAGGAGGAAAGCCATGAGAGGGCAGTGCCATGTAAACCGAGAGAGTAAAGGATTTGCAGGAGGAGAGGGTGGTCTGCAGTGTCAAATGCAGCAGAGAGGTCAAGGAGAATGAGCAGTGAGTAGTGGCCCTTGGATTTGGCAGCAAGGAGGTCATTGCTGACTTTCGTGAGGGCAGTTTCAGTGGAGTGGAGAGATCGGAAGCCAGATTGAAATGAGTCAAGGAGGGAGTGGGAGGAAAGAAAGGTGGTAAGGTGGTTGTAGACAATACACTCAAGGAGTTTGGAAGCAAAAGGGAGAAGAGAGATGGGTCGATAGTTGGAAAGTATGTTAGGATCAAGGGTAGGTTTTTTAAGAATGGGGGAGACAAGAGCATGTTTGAATGCAGAAGGGACAGTGCCAGATGATAGGGAGAGATTAAGGAGGTGAGCCAGATGGGAAAAGGCAGAAGGAGACAGGTGGGAGAGGAGACGGGAAGGGATAGGGTCAAGAGAGGAGGTGGAAGGAGGGGAGGACCGGATGAGGGCCATGACTTCCTCACCAGAAGCAGGGTAGAAGGATGTCAGAGTTGGTGAGACAGAAGGGGAGGGATGGTAAGGGCAAGGAGGGGGAGGAGTGCTGAGGGTCTGATGGGATATGATGTCCTCACGTATGGAGTCAATTTTAGATGTAAAGTAGGTGGCAAAGTCGAGGGCAGAGAGCGAGGAGGGAAGGTGAGGAGGGGAAGGGCAGAGTAGGGAGTTGAAAGTGGCAGAGAGACGCCGGGGGTTTGAGGACTGGGAGGAGATGAGGTTCTTGAAATATGTTTGTTTGGAGAGACAGGGCAGCACTGTAGGAAGAGAGAATACATTTGAAATGGAGGAAGTCAGCCTTAGAGCGTAACTTTCTCCACTGACGCTCTGTAATTCTTGAACACTTTTGTAGGTATCTGGTGCATTTGGAATGCCAGGGTTGTGGTGTGGATCTGCGAGGTTGAGTAGTTATTGCTGGAGCAACATAATCAAGAGCAGAAGTAAGGGAGGAATTGTACAGGGAAGTAGCTTTCATTTGATATATGATCATTGCACTGGGTGAAGTGAAAGTTTTTATAAGCATTCAAAGTTAAAGAACATTCAAATTTCAAAATGTGTCCGCAATTTTGGCCACCAGTATTTATATACATTATATGCTTCTAGTTAAAAAGGCACCCCCTTCACTTGTAAATTCCCCAGGGCCCCAGCCTACTTACCTCTGACAAAGTGATGTCCTCATGGAGCAGCCTGTGTCCCCAGGCAGAGAGGCCATCAGGATATAGTCTGTGGCTCGGGCCTCGGGAGGTCACCACAGCATGGGAGGGCGCAAGTGCAGCAAGAGAGCATAGGCAGGGCCAGATTAAGGTCTGTGGGGGCCCCTATTAAATGTGACAAACTGGGGGTATGCGCAATGGGGACCTTATGCAGAGCCTCCAGTAGTGTCAGTGCCCACAGTGGTAGTGCCCCGTATGCAGTGCACCCAGTAGTAGTGCCCCTTATGCAGTGCCCCTATGCAATACTCCCATTAGTAGTGCCCACTGTAGTAATGCCCTCTGTATAAATGCCCCCAGTAGTAATACCCCTGTAGTTGTGCCCCAAATAGTAATGCCCCCCAGTAGTAATTAGGCGTGTGCCCAATAGTAATGCCCCCTGTATAAATCCCCCAGTAGTAATACCCATGTAGTTGTGCCCCCAATAGTAATGCCCCCAGTAGTCATTCCCCCTTTAGTAGAGCCCACTGTAGAAATGCCCCCAGTAGTAATGCCCCTCTATTAGTGCCCCTAATACTAATGCTCTCTTTCTAGTAGAGCCCACAATAGTAACGCCCCCTGATTAATGCCCCCAGTAGTAATGCCTCCCCCCCTCAGTAATGCCCTCAGTAGTAATGCCTCTCCCCTCCCCGAGTAATGCCCCAGTAGTAATGCTCCCCCCTGAGTAATGCCCCCAGTAGTAATGCCCCAGTAGTAATGCTCCCCCCCGAGTAATGTCCCCTGTAGTAATGCCCCCCGCCAGTAATGCCCCCAGTAGGCCGCTTGCACTAAAAAAATAAAGCTCATACTTACCTTAAGCTAAGCCCCGCGTCCGCTGCAGTCCGCTCGGCTGGTCCTTTGCACTATGGCAGAGATGTCATGACGCCTCTGCCATAGTGCACTGCGTGAGCCGGAGGCTGGAGCTCACGTGAGCTCAAGCCTTCGACTCCGGCTGCAGGGACGGAGCAGGGCGCTCGCTGGTTACAGCGTGCACCTTGTAAATGGAGCCTCCCTGCGGCGCCGGGGTTAGGTGGGCCGGAGGAGGCGGAACTGGTTTCATCTCCTCCGGTCCTCTTTAACCCAGATGGGTGTGGGGGCCCAAGACAATCGCCCCTGTCGCCCCCCCATTAATCCGGCCCTGAGCATAGGGAACATTCAATAGCACTTGAAGAGCTTGCCTCGGGTAGACTGGAGGTGGAGCGGCAGAGTGGGGCGGCAGGTGACACGCTGACGTCACAAGTGCTGGCCCCAGCTGCAGCAGTTTGTCTCTGCTCTTGGTGTGTCAGGTTTTTTTTTTACATTTTTTGCCTTCTCTGGCAGACAGGTGTAGATGGAGGCCTGCCGCCACTGGGATAGGCAGGTTTCAGCGGGTCTCTCAGTCGGAGTGGCTTTCGGTAGAGGCAAGGCAATGCCCCTTAAGGCAGCCTCAGCGGGCCACCCCTCAGGTCCTGGCACCCTTAGGCAGCTTCCTAATGGAAGTGCTGGCCCTGCGTGCCTGTCCGTTTGAACTCTGTTACATGGGCGTGCCTAAATTACCCATTGCGACGGCATACGCAGCTTGAGTACTCAATGTGTGCAACGAGGCTAGCAATTTCTTATACCCCTTTCAGACATACCGAGAACCCCGGGAATTTGGCCTGCCTCAGCCGCGTATGTCTGAAAGGTACCTACCCGGGAACACGTTCCCGGGTAGCCGAACCTTCAATCGACCAGGGAATTTCCCGGGACTTAAGTCCCGGGAAATTACACTGTACATGTCTGAATGGTGTTACCCGGGAATTTACTATTCCTGAGCTGCACCAAGCAGCTTTTACATTGAGTTGGCAGTGCAGAGCATCCTATAGGACGCTCAGAGCTGCTGCTTTGAGTTGGCAGCGCAGAGCATCCAATAGGACGTTCAGCACTGCCGCTCACCACTCCCCGCGCTGGTGGCTTATCACTGTAGATCGCGACACAGAGGACCCCAGCCGGACGCCAGGGACACCCGCCAGCGCTGGAGACCGCCGACAGGTCTCTGCCACAGCGGGCCGCCCGCACTCCTGCTGGACCACCAGGGCAGTACATTGATGGAAAGGGTTCTCTCTTCCCCATTGGGGGGGCAGCAAAAAAGGGGTTAAAACAAATTTATTAATAAAATAAAAATGGCTGGATTGGCTGACTGCTACATTTTGATGACCTCATCAGCGGCAGCCGGAGAGGGGATAGGCTAGGAAGGGCAGACGGCATAGGAGAGGCAGGTAATCTAAAAAACCCTGCTCTTGTCTGAAAGGGGTCTACCTGGGAATTTCCCGGGTAGACGCTGTAGTGTGAAAGGGGGGTCTTGAGCAAATACCCGGGATTTTGCACAGGATAACTTCCCGGGTCGTATGTCTGAAAGGGGTATAAGTAAGGTCAGGACTGCTGCAATTCTGCGTGATGTGTCTATGTATACGCATGACTGCAAGGTATTACGGATGTGAGATAGCAGTAGTGGGAGGCAGTGTGCATCTCTATGCTGGCAGTGCGATAGAATTCATTAGCATATTTTCGCAGCAGACCTGCATGCAATTGCGGAGCTATGATTGCAATAGCAATCCGTAATGAATCAGGCCCTTTATACAGAGACAACAATTCATGCTGCTATAGATGCAAGTTTTTTATTGACACATGTTTTACTTCTAGGAAATAGTTTACTGTGTTAGCTGCTAGTGGCAACAGTTAATTTAGATGTGAATAATTTTCATTGTTTGGCAAATGTTTTAAATAATACGGTGGGAAAAAGGACGAGACCCCACTTTGGCAAGACTTACTGGTAAGCAGAAAATTATGCAGCACAGCGCTGTACTGCGATATTGTATATATACATACTGTATAAAGACTGGATCATCTACAATTTAACTTTTCCTATCCCTAGATCTCAACCCTGAGCTGACCAGCTATTCATGAACCAGAAGGGGCAAAGCTAACTCAATGTCATAGGACTGTTGAACCATTCATTATTTTTAGAGATCCTGTTTTTATTGTGCTACAGTTTCAGACTGATGACTTTTCCAGTCTATAAGACATTTTATATCTGCATATGTTTGTCTTAAATGTTTCATTGAACTAACCTTTTCTACTGTGCACATTCCAAATTGTGATCCACACATACTTTAGCTTAAGCACACTAGTTTGTGCCAAGATTTTTAATCTATTGCATTTAAATTTCTAAAGTAGGGAAACTTTACTGAATCTTAATAGGCTGCATCAGAGTGCAACTGGAAAGTATTCACAACGCTTCACTCTTTCCACATTTTGTTATGTTACAGCCTTATTCCAAAATGGAATAAATTAATTTTTGTCCTCAAAATTCTACACACAATACCCCATAATGACAACGTGTAAAAAGTTTGAGATTTTTGCACATTTATATATGAAAAAAAAAACAAAAACAACACACTAAGAAATCACATGTACATAAGTATTCACGGCCTTTGCCATGAAGCTCAAAATTGAGTTCAGGTTCCATCTGGTTTCCACTGATCAACCTTCAGATGTTCCTACAGCTTAATTGGAGTCCACCTGTGGTAAATTCAGTTGATTGGAGATGATTTTGAAAGGCATACACCTGTCTATATAAGGTCCCACACTTGACAGTGCATGTCAGAGCACAAACCACGCATGAAGTCCAAGGAATTGTCTGTAGACCTCCGAGACAGGATTGTCTCGAGGCACAAATCTGGGGAAGGGTACGGAAAAATATCTGCTGCTTTCAAAGGTCAAACTTTAAATACTGGGCATAGTGACATATGTTATAAATTTGATTGTGATTACTTATATTGGTGTTTGCTTTCTGTTGAAATACAGGAGGTTTGTATATAATAAACAAAAAATTGTTTTATTCACATAAATACCTAAAGAATATAAAGTCAATAAATAAAATAGCATATATTGTAAAAGGACAATATTTATATGCCAATGGCCATATGGAATTAAGAGTAGATAGATAATTTAAAGTGCATGCACAGCTATTAAATCACCACTCCTGTGTGGAAATAAATCAGTGTTCCCAGCTCGATAAATGTTAATAATAGCAAGAGAATTTTTGTAGCTTATAATTGAAAGCAAGTAGCCATACTGTTGCAATAATACATGGTCTCAAAGAACAAGCCTGAAACATACACTCGCAGCTGGGAGTGATATACTGGCGTCCCAGTTATACTCTCAACTGCGGGTTTCAGGTGGATATAAGTACTGTTACCTAAGTCCGAATGTGCAGGTGTATTGCCACCTTTTGAATTTCCCCAGCTCACTGATATATGCAGTCTTATGGAGATGTCCAGAGCTGAATGTCCTCCTCCATACAGAGCAATAAGTCTCTGTTAGTGAGCAGCGGTGAATGCTGTGTTCCTGCGGACCAGATGACGGCGTCCGCACAAAGACAGGTTTCCAGCCACAGCAGATGGAAGCGTTGGATTACGGCAATGATGTCCGCTGTAGCGGTAATTCTCAGCCCCTGATAAACGGACTCCTGGAAGTTAATAGCTGGTAATGCTTGTAGGCTTGTCTAGAGCAACAGGCGTTGTTGGAAGGTTAAAGTTCAACGCATTTCGACCCATAGAATACCAGGACTTTCTCAAGACTTTCCCAGTCTTGAGAGGGTCCCGGTATTCTACGGGATGAAACTCGTTGACCTTTCACCCTCCAACCACGCCTGTTGCTCTAGACAAGCCTACAAGCATTACCAGCTATTAACTTCCAGGAGTCCGTTTATCAGGGGCTGAGAATTACCGCTACAGCGGACATCATTGCCGCATCCACCTGCTGTGGCCGGACACCTGTCTTTGTGCGGACGCCGTCATCTGGTCCGCAGGAACACAGAGGCGGCTGTCTATCCCCACACACAGCATTCACCGCTGCTTACTAAGAGACTTACTGCTCTGTACGGAGGACATTCAGCTCTGGACATATCCATAAGACTGCATATATCAGTGAGCTGGGGAAATTCAAAGGTGGCAATACATCTGCCCATTCGGACTGAGGTAACAGTACTTATAATCTCAACTGCGGGTTTCAGGTGGATATAACTGGGACGCCAGAATATCACTCCCCGCTGCGAGTGTATGTTTCAGGCTTGTTCTTTGAGACCATGTATTATTGCAACAGTATGGCTACTTGCTTTCAATTATAAGCTACAAAAATTCTCTTGCTATTATTAACATTTAATGAGCTGGGAACACTGATTATTTCCACACAGGAGTGGTGATTTAATAGCTCTGCATGCACTTTAAATCATCAATCTAATCTTAATTCCATATGGCCATTGGCATATTTATATTGTCCTTTTACGATATATGCTATTTTATCCAATGTGATTTTATTTATTGACTTTATTTTGTTTAGGTATTTGTGAATAAAATTTATTGTTTATTATACACAAGCCTCCTGTATTTCAACAGAAAGCAAACACCGATATGTTATAAATTTGATTGTGATTACTTATATCACTATGCGCAGTATTTAAAGTTTCTTCTTAGTTTTTATGCACACCCCCAACTAGACCTCTTACTTGCAGCTGGTGATATTTAATATTAATTATCTCACAACACAGCGCCAGGAAGTGTAGTGGTTTTTCTCTACAGCAATTAATCTCCTATTTTTTTGCTTTCAAGGTCCCAATGAGCACAGTGGCCTCCATCATCCGTAAATGGAAGAAGTTTGGAACCACCAGGACTCTTCCTAGAGTTGGCCAGCCATCTAAACTGAGCGATTGGGGGAGAAGGGCCCTAGTCAGGGAGGGGACTAAGAACCCAATGGCCAGACGGAAGCCTCTCCTTAGTAAAAAGCACATGGCAGCCCACCTTTAGTTTGCCAAAATGCACCTGAAGGACTCTCTGGTCTGATGAGACAAAGATTGAACTCTTTGGCGTGAATGCCAGGCGTTATGTTTGGAGCAAACCAGGCACCACTCATCACCAGGCCAATACCATCCCTACAGTGAAGCATGGTGGTGGCAGCATCATGCTGTGGAGATGTTTTTTTAAGCGGCAGGAACTGGGAGACTAGTCAGGATAGAGGGAAAGATGAATGCAGCAATGTACAGATACATCCTGGATGAAAACCTGCTCCAGAGCGCTCTTGACCTCAGACTGGGGCGACGGTTCATCTTTCAGCAGGACAACGACCCTAAGCACACAGCCAAGATATCAAAGGAGTGGCTTCAGAACAACTCTGAATATCCTTGAGTGGCCCAGCCAGAGCCCAGACTTGAATCCAATTGAACATCTCAGGAGAGATCTGAAAATGGCTGTGCACCGACGCTTCCCAACCAACCTGATGGAGCTTGAGAGGTGCTGCAAAGAGGAATGGGCAAAACTTCCCAAAGATAGGTGTGCCAAGCTTGTGGCATCATATTCAAAGAGACTTAAGGCTGTAATTGCTGCCAAAGGTGCATCAACAAAGTATTGAGCAAAGGCCGTGAATACTTATGTACGTGTGATCTTAGTTTTTTTTTTTTTAATTACATTTGCAAAAAAAAAAAAAACTCAAAAAAACTTTTTACACGTTGTCATTATGGGATAGTGTGTGTAGAATTTTGAGGACAAACATGAATTTATTCCATTTTGGAATAAGGCTGTAACATAAAATGTGGAAAAAGTGAAGCGCTGTGAATACTGTCAGATTGCACTGTAACTACACACCAGCTGCACAGGTGACATACTGTTTATTATATTTAGTAAATATACCCCTATGTGTTAACACCAGTTAACATGTTAACTTAAGTAATTAAAAAAGGGTCTTGGTGGAAAAGGGGCAGGAATGGAATAGCCCCAGGTGTTAAAGCCAAAGCCTACAACCCTTCTTCACCCCGATTAAATTAAAGAACCATGTGCAATTTACAATTCAATTTATTCTCTTTATGGAGTAATGTTGATGTCAATCTTCATTTATATGGTTACAATGTTGCAGGAAAGTCTCTTTCCAATGTTTTGCTGATATCATAGGTTGTTACCAGGGTGATTGGTGGTCCAGGCAACTACACTTCCTTTTCAGTGTGCATGTTCTGTGTGCCTGGTTCTCCTCCTCTTCTGTCCTTTGGGTTGTCTTAGTAATATCAAAAGGCCACAGGCAGGGGAGGTGTTTAGGGGAGGAGTAGTCTGTACTGTTCAAGCTTAACCCTTAGTGCCCAGACTCCTCCAGCTCCACCTATACCCAGGGCTGCAACTAGGGGGGCACGTGAACCGGATGCCGGACTTGAGGGGGTGCCGGGGAGAGTCTGCTGGGAGGCTAGGTTGCTGCTCTTGTGGGTTTGGAGCCGCATCCCGGCCTTGAGAGGCACAGAGACAGTCTAATGTGATGTAGGTCGCAAGCCAATCAGCGCTCGCAGTCCGGCAGCCAATCAGCAGAAGCTGCCGGTCCATGAGCTTCAATTGGTACATGATTGGCGCTACATTACAATGACGGCAGTATTGATAGTTCCCCAGCATGTGGCAGCCCCGTCCCACGCCACCCCGAGCTCACCCACCGCACGGCCCTAGCAGGAAAGAGAAGGGAGATGGGGCCTTACTGTGGCATAATGTGTGAAGGGCAGAAAAACAAGAGATATGGTAAGAACTTACCTTTGTTATCTCTGTTTCTACGAAGTCCATAGGGTCCACAGGGTGACCTTGGGGTATAGCTGGATCCTGGATCCTCGGGCACCACGGAGTTAAAGCTTTTAGCTGCTCCCAGGATGCACTTGGGTCCAACCTCCCCTATACCCCGCCCCCGAGCCACAGGCACCTCAGTTGGTAAGCAGCCCAGGCCGGAGGAGGAGACGAAACAGAGAGAAGGAAGACTGGAACACACAAGAACCATACTCACAGAAATGGGAGACGGAAAACCGGTGACCAGTCACAGAGCCCATATGAAGCCAGGTGTGTCAGGGCGGGTGCCCTGTGGACCCTATGGACTTCGTAGAAACAGAGATAACAAAGGTAAGTTCTTACCATATCTCTTGTTTTCTACTTCAGGGTCCATAGGGGTCCACAGGGTGACCTTGGGGATGTCCCAAAGCAGTCCAACTAAGGGCGGGGACGCTCCTGTGCTGATAGGAGAACCCGGCGCCCAAAGGATGCATCCTGAGAGGCAAAGGTGTCAAACGCATAGAACCTCAAAAAGGTCTGAATGGAAGACCAGGTGGCCGCCTTACAGAGCTGAACAGCAGAGGCGCCACGGCTAGCAGCCCAAGAAGGGCCCACGGACCGAGTGGAATGAGCCTTAACCGAGGCTGGAACAGGTAAACCCTCCTGCATATAAGCCTCAATAATAACAGAACGAAGCCAACGGGCTAGAGTCTGTTTGTTGGCAGGCCAACCCCTCTTGTGAAAACCAAAGAGGATAAACAAAGAATCCGACTTCCTCACAGAACTAGTCCGGTCCACATAAACCTGGAGTGCCCTTACAACGTCTAAGGAAGTCTCCCCAGCCGAAAGATCAGGTGACTGAAAGGCTGGTACAACAATTTCCTGATTAATGTGGAACCTGGAAACCACCTTAGGCAGGAAATCAGGACGAGTGCGAAGCACCGCTCTGTCCTGATGAAAAATCAGAAAAGGGGGACGACAAGAAAGCGCCCCCAAATCTGAAACCCTCCTGGCAGAAGCAATTGCCAAGAGGAAAACAGTTTTAAAAGTTAGCCACTTGAGCTCCACTGACTCCAAGGGCTCAAAAGGAGGAAGATAGCGCTCCGCCCAAGCCAGGACGCGGGACACCTCCGACATCGCAGCTCGACTGCGAGTCCCTCCCTGGTGATTGATGTACGCCACCGTGGTGGCGTTGTCTGACTGCACCTGAACGGCCCTTCCGTGAAGAGCGGTGCCGGACGACTGCAGGGCTCTGTATACTGCCCGCAGTTCCAGGATGTTGATGGGAAGAATCGCTTCCTCCGCCGACCAACGACCCTGAAGTGACAAGGAGCCTGTCACCGCCCCCCAACCCCGGAGACTGGCATCTGTCGTGAGCAGAACCCATTCCGGGATCCAAAAGGGGCGCCCCTCCAGGAGATGCGCTGTCTGCAGCCACCAGGCTAGGGACAGACGCACCTCCGGGGACAACACCAGCATCTGAGAGCGGATCCTGTGTGGCAATCCGTTCCATTCTGAAAGAATCAGCCCCTGCAGGGGCCTGGAATGGAACTGGGCAAACTCCACCATGTCGAATGCCGACACCATGGACCCCAAAACTCTCATCGCTGAGTGCACCGACACTCTGCCACTGCTCAGACAACTGTGAATCCGCAGCTGTAAGGAGGAGACCTTCTCTGGAGTCAGAAAAATCCGTTGCTGACGAGAGTCCAGCAGGGCCCCCAAATGAACCATCCGTTGTGATGGGATGAGGGAGGATTTCTTCCAGTTGATCAACCAGCCGTGCGCCTGTAGACAAGCGACCGTCAGGTGGAGATGCTGGATCAGTACCTCCGGGGAGCTTGCCAGCAAGAGGAGGTCGTCTAGATACGGTAGCAACCGTATCCCCTGGCTCCGAAGGTGAGCCGCCATGACCGCCATCACCTTGGTAAATACCCTTGGTGCCGTGGAGAGACCAAAGGGTAGAGCCCTGAATTGGTAGTGGTTGTGGAGAATAGCAAACCGCAGAAACCGTTGGTGCGATGTTGCTATAGGCACATGGAGGTAGGCGTCCTGGATATCCAGGGAGACCATATAATCCCACGGTTCCATCGCCAGTATGATGGAACGCAAAGTTTCCATCCTGAATTTGGGAACCCTGAGAAACCTGTTCAGGGACTTCAAATTGAGGATGGGGCGATGAGAGCCATTGGGTTTCTGCACCAGAAACAGCGTAGAGTAATACCCCATCCCACGTTGAGACTGTGGTACGGGTATAATGACCCCCGCCGTCAGCAAGGCCTCTATGGCTTCCTGAACCTGCAAGGCCTTGGTTTTGTCCTGAGAAGGACCTGTGCAAAAAAACTGGCAAGGCGGCCTATGCCGAAAAGACAGGGCGTACCCCTGGGAGACCACTTCTCGCACCCAGGCATCCGTGGTGGTATTGTGCCAGCACTGGGCGAATTGAAGAAGTCGGCCTCCCACTCTGGGGTCCCCCAGAGAGAGGCCCGTCCCATCACGCAGAAGGCTTATCTTCTGGCTTGGAAGAAGGGCGCCTAGCACTCCAGGCTTGCTTCTTTGGCTTTGAGGCGGTCTTGGGTGCGGACTGCCTCGGGAAGGACTGACCCTTTGCCTTGCCCTGAACCCGAAAGGAACGAAACGCCGAGCTCCGGACCTTAGCAGGTGTAGTAGCTGAAGGGAGGAAGGCTGACCTGGATTTGTCCAGGTCCGGACCAAATAGTAATTCCCCATTAAAAGGTAAAGCCTTTCTTTGAATCCGCGTCTGCTCTCCAAGACCGCAACCACAAGGATCTACGAGCAGACACTGCTGCCGCCGAAACCCTAGAGGTCAACAGGCTAGCATCCAAAGATGCTTCTCCAATGTAGGAGGCGGCATCTCTCATCTGTCCTAACAACGCCCTCTGGACGTCCGGAGATTCATCCGTAAACGTGTCCTCCAAGGCGTTGGCCCACCCCTCAATGGCCTTGGCCACCAAGGAGATGGCCATGGACGGCCGGGCTACAGCCCCCGAGAGAGAATAAATAGACTTTAGACAAGTCTCCACCTTCCTGTCCGTAGGATCCTTCAGCGAGGATATAGACAGCAATGGCAAAGTAGCACTCCTGATGAGGCGTGTTACATGGGAATCGACTGCAGGCGGAGTTTCCCATTTCTTACAATGCGCTTCCGGGAATGGATAATTGGACGCCAAGCGTTTCTGTGGCAGGAAACGCTTACTGGGCGTCTGCCAGGCCACCGACATGTGATCAGTCAACTGATCAGACAAGGGGAACGCTGTAGAAGTAACCTTAGCCTTTTTAAAACTAGGATACCTTGACTTGGGAGCGGGTGCCTCATCCTCAATCAGAAGAATAGCCCGCACCGCCTTAACCAGAGCCCGCACATTGATGGAAGACTTAGTGTCTACCTCCTGGACTGAGGCATCTGAGGCTGAGTCATCCTGTACCTCACCATCATCCGAGAACCCCTCAGAATCCGAAAGATGCGCAGCCTGTGCCATGACTGAGCGTTTAGACGCCCTGGAGGGCACGTCACTGTGCAACATCGACTGAAAAGCCGAAGATGCTGCCGCCAAATCTTGGACAGTGTGGGAAAGCGCATCCACCCAGGGTGGAGGAGCTGTCACAGGAGCCTGAAACGGCACCACAGCCGGCTGTGCCACAGGGGTGGACTGAATATACATTGGCAACCCCGCATAGGGACCAACAGGCTGAGACCCCGGGGGAGTCTGCAATAATTGTGGGATACCCGGGGAATGGGGGATGGCAGGCTGGGGCAACGCCCTAGTAGGGGCGGCAGTCGGGACCGACAGACGGTCCGCGATGGACACCAGCACCTGGGAAAACATCGCCCATGGTGGCTCCTGCGAAATGGGAGGTTTAGACGTACCAGGGACCGCCTGGCACCGTCCGCACAGGCCGTCCTGTGACAAATCCTCCCTATCCACTCCTGCAGAACAGCGCCTGCAGGAGAACAATACCGGAGCCCCGGAGTGCTCAATCTCCTCCTCAGACATGACTTAGGAAGAAAACGTGCGCACTCACCAGTGTGCTGAACAACAGCCCACAATATGGCACCGTGTAGCACACAACTGTATGTGACGGACCTCACAAATACGTGATCTATATAGGTGAGGTCAGTAGAAACACCCTTCCCCCGCACACCTGTAGGGCTTGTAGGAGAAGGAAAGGGATAGGTACAGGCTGACAGTAAGTAGAAAAAAGACACAGACAGGCAGCACTAGCAAAAGTCGCATACCATGCAGTAAGATATACTCACTGCACCTTTCCACTACAATCAACCTCCCAGATTCAGTGTCTGGGAGGGCTATAGCGCTGTGTACACTGTCCTTCTGCAGGGGAGAGGTACACAGGGGGACCGGTCCGCGTGCTCCCTGAGAGTATCCACGCTGCCACAGAGAAAATGGCCGCTGGAGACCTCAGAGGAGGAGTGGCCGAGTATCTGCAGCTCAGCGACGCCAGACTCCGAGCTGAAAGGCGCGCTGAGCTGAGGGGAGGAGCCGCTGACAGGGAAGGCTTCCTCCCCTGGCTAGCATATTAACCCCCGGGTTGCCGGCATCCCGCTTGCCGCGATATTAACCCTGGTGGTCTAGTGGTCTGGCGGGGTATGCCTCCGCTGGAGGGGGGGCCCGCCGCCACCGCCCCCGGTCTGTCCCCTAGACCGGGGGCATGGGACTGCATTTAAAAGGAACCCGCGCACCGCCGCTAATCAGCGGTGCGCGGCTTACCTGATCTCCCCGGCGTCTTCCGGCAGCAGTCCCGGGGGAAGCCAGAGTCCGGCTAGTACAGACTCTGGCTTCCCCCGCCGCGATCCCCAGTTCAGTGCTGGCGTCGCGGCGCCAGCAGGGAGAAGGAGCGGCAGCGTGGGCGTCTGTACAGACAGCCCAGCGCTGCTGCTCTAGAGAAAAAACTAATAGTAAAAAATAAATAAATTTAACTAAGTTAAATAAAAAATTAAAAGCTTTAGGGGGCTGCTCCTGCAGCCAACCCCGCAGGGTGACCCGACTCCGGCCGGGCACCATCTAAAACTGAGGTGCCTGTGGCTCGGGGGCGGGGTATAGGGGAGGTTGGACCCAAGTGCATCCTGGGAGCAGCTAAAAGCTTTAACTCCGTGGTGCCCGAGGATCCAGCTATACCCCAAGGTCACCCTGTGGACCCCTATGGACCCTGAAGTAGAAATGTAATTACTGGACACTAATTACTTAGTATCCAGTCTCCTTGCGCTTCACTGAAAAAAGTAATATAATTTATAGAAAAATTCTCCCGTAAATGCTGCTAGTTCATTCCCCAGTACCATCTGGTTTGCTGCTAGTTAATTTCCCAGTACCATCTGGTTCACCTTAAACACAAACTAAAACAAAAAAAAAAATTGAACTGTGCTTATAAGGTTAATGTTTGATATATGATGCGACAATTGTTATGGTTTGGTATCATCTGTCTGAATAACTGTCGCAAAGACAAGGCTTCTCTTAAAAAGTACACAATTTATTTTAACACAATGAGATACAAAATATCTCCCACTTAAAGGACAAACAACAATAAAAATATAAAAAATAATTGACCAAAAATATTTGTGTATAGCTAGATATATAACACTGGTCAAGAATTCATTAATATTTGTGTAATATATACCGCTGGGATACCAATCAAAAATGACCACAATCATTAAGCTTTTTATTGATAGATGTTTCTCGACTATAGGTTTATATAATCAGTGGAATGCACAGCCCGTGTATGAAAGAGCCTTACCCATCGGCAGAATAGCGAGTCCCAATATATAAAAGTGATGGTAATATATGGCTGTAACTCGTCTAGTTTTGTAACTTCGGAGTCCTGCCGCAGTCTGATGAAAGTAGCGGTGCACTGTTGAATGACTTGGTTCCGTAAATCAGGGAGACCAGGGTGCAGATGGTGCAGCAGCCGCCTGATAGCACCCTGTCAATCCCTCAGTGGTTGCTTAGGCTCCGGTTTGCTCAGGGCTTACTCGATTGCCGGTGGGTAGTAAAATGGGCTGAAAAGGAATGAATGTCTTTCTCTAGCCTAGCAGTGTTTAACCCTTTCGTCGATGCGTCTCGCTCCACGTTGGGATCTTTTAGAAGATCTCGTCTTTGCTACAGTCATTCAGACAGGTGATACCAAACCATAACAATTGTCACATCATATAGCAAACATTAAACTTATAAGCGCAGTTCAATTTGTTTTAGTTTGTGTTATAATATAAAAAGGGTCTTACTGTGGCATAATGTAAAAGAGGCATTACTGTGGCATAAATGTATAAGAGGCATCACTGTGGCTTAACGAATAAGGGGCCTTACTGTATTGCTATGTATGTGCTGTAAGGGGCATTACTGTGTTGCATACTGTGTTGTAAGGGGCATTACTGTGTGACAGAACCACACACCCTTTTCATCCTCTATGTTGTATTTATTTATTTATTTATTTTTGGGGGGGGGGGGGGGGGGGAAGCCAAATTATGGCCTAGCCCCGGGTGACAAAAATCCTAGTTTCGGCCCTGGTTTACAAAACATATTTATGTCCCCCATGGACTCAGAGAAAATAATTTATCAGTTAAGAACTAAAATCAAATTTTATTCATTTCTAATTATATGACTTACTACCAAATTGGGTAACAAATGCAATGTCTTCGGGTATGCAGCCTGCAATTGGTTTGATCTTACAGATGAAAACAAACATTTTTATATATCATTTTTTTTTGGAGATTTTTTAATGTTTGTATATTTATATATGCGATACATTTGTACTACAGTAGTGACTTAGAATTGGGTTTGTGATATACTCATTAAGCAAATGAATAGCCCTATCTAAAGGAGGATCCAGGGCATTATTAGGCAACCATCTGGAGGACAACACCGCTTTGAGAAAGTCCCCAGGACAAAACACTCAGGGGTCCTTCAAACACAGGAATTGCGTACTGAATATCCTGGGAAACCCGATTATCCATCTACATTGTTTGTGGCCACAAGGGACTAAACACTTATCAGGACCAAAGCAGTGTCAGATGAACTTTGTGTGTTTTTATAAATTGTGAGTATTTTCTGCTGTAATAAATACCCAATTTATATACATTATCACACAATGGGGTAGATGTATTATAGCAGCACTTATTGCGAAGCAAGAAGCACTAACAACGAGATGTATTAACAGCTCATCGGTGGGAGTGATAACTCTCCCCTTCGGCGGTCCCCACTAGAGCCCACAGCAAATCAGCCTAGTGCTGATGCGCTGTGTCTCAGTTCCGGCCGCCTCCACTGAGCTTGCAGGGGATCTCGCAAGCATCGCAAGATCCTGCATGCAGCCCTGGAGCCCACAGCAAGGATAGGGCATCGCCAAGCTGCTGATATCTGCAGCGGGCAGAACGGTCCGGCGAAATTACTGTTCATACATTGCCCAGGCTATCAGCGCTGCTATCTTGTAGATAGCAGTGCCGATAATGACAGAGGCGCATAGCCCAAACCCCCAATCATACATGGGGGAGAAGCGGTATCAGTGCACATAACTTGCGCTGATGCAGCTTCGGCGGTTAACACATCTACCCCTATGTGCTCTGTTATTTGGAGTTTGAAGTGGAGAAATTTGACCATATAAAGGATTTATCAGCAAGTCAGGATCCTGTTCTGTAGATTTCAGATAAGCACAAGTTTTTTTTTTTTTTTCTTTAAGGATTGGTTACGAGGCTGGGCAAGCAATCACTTTTTGCAATACAGTCACTATTGGTGAATAGTTTGAAACAGTATCACACTAGTGGGCGCTTTTGACTTTTTCCTATAGAAACCTCATGTCACTGCAAGAGACATTTATCCAGTACAGCAGCCCAACCACACCTATTCAACCATATAAAGGGGAGTGTAAAGTACTTGTTTGTAATTTGGGCTGTACCACAATTTATAGTCAAAATATATAAAAGCATTAACACTATTTTTAGACACTTTTTTTTTTACTACAGTATACATATTTAGGATTTTAATATTTGCAAAGACATATACATAAATGAACAGTAACTTCCCTAGTTTAGATTTTGAAAAAGATATGAACAAGGTGTATATTCTTACAAAAACGCTGATTCTCTGCAGATCTAGTGTTTATTTATTAATTAAATGGACAAATCTTTAGGGTTAGTTACGTTTAGCACCAGTGCATTTTGAATAGAGTGGACTCAAACATATAATAACGGACCTCTTAGACCATGTCAATTCAATTACACAATATGCAACACATACTTGGTGTTTGATAGCATGGGTCCAGATAAAAAGTCATTGCATTTTCCGAAGATAAATGATCCTTACGGGAACCTCCTTTGAAAACACACCAGTACTTATTAGAGCAAAACCTTCTGTGAAACCTTAAAAATTCATATCCAAGTTGCAAAATAAATGGTATTGTATTCTGTGAGACACCTATTACATATTGTGTACAAATACATACTAAAATAAATATGACTAAAATAAAATTATGTACTTCTGATAAAAGTGCATTTAGGACTTGTATGGCAGAGAAGACCATGACAACTACCTGTTTTGGCAGGGGTTTATATGGTATCTTTAAATAGGATCAAATTATGCAACCTTCCACATTAAATAAAAGTCAGAACATATAAATATGCAATCCAATGTCTAAAAAATGGTGGTGCACTTTGTGAGTAAATACAGTTCATAAATACAAGGAGAAAGTAGTCACTAAGTACGGCACTCTGGTTGGCAAAGAAAAGAAAAACCAGTACAAAGTCAAAATTTTCATTGTTATGCAGATAAAATTCAATAAAGTAGAACCCACCAAATATCATATACATAGGTTCATTAGAATCGCACAAGATATTTTAAGTAAAAAAAAGCTAACAAGACAAAGTAGGAAATTGCTAGTGTAGCAGTGACGTGGGATTAATTAAAAATTATGCTCCTCGATTACATTTGCATAATATTTGAATACTTCTTTGTATATAATCACCTTATGTGGATTATTCCCACAACACTGCTACACTAGCAATTTTCTACTTTGTCTCATTAGCTTTACTTTAAATACCTTGTGTGGTTCTAATGAACTTATTTATATATTTGGTATGTTCCACATTATGGCATTTTATCAGCATATCAATTAAAATTTTCCTTTTCTCTGCCAGAGTGCCGTACTCAGTGAGTACTTTCTCCTTTTTGTATTTATTAACTGTATTTACTCACATATGCACCACCATTTTTTAGACATTGAACTAAATATTTATATGTTCAGACATGTCTTTAATCCATTTGCAGATAACATATAAACCCCAACTAACTGGCTTGGCAAGAATTTGCCCCAAAACATGTTATACTACGTTTGAATAACAGAAGAAAAAAAAAAAAAAAACTGTACTGCTCTGCTCTTAAATGGAATGGATATTTTGTATAGAGTAACAAGAATTAGACGACATGACTCATAAAATGTTAAAAAGTTAGCTTTGTACATAAGTATTGCATTTTTTTTTTTAAAGAAAAGTTAGTTAAAATTGTGAAGCATGATCAATCCTCCTTGTGATGTCCTTGCCCGACCAAGTCTACTGCACACAAACAGCCTCAACAGAAATGCTACATACAAGCATCCACGTTCCTACAGACTGAGGTTCACATTGCCTGTATTCAGTTTGCCACCACTCAGGCTGTGAATCATAGCAATCATATGTGAGTGCTTGCTCAGCTCTTCATGTTGGGATTTCACGATTGCCTCCTTTTCTTCTAAACGTGTTTCCAACTGAGTCTTCTGAACTTCTAATGAAGATGCCTTGAGTGTCAAAAAAAAAAAAAAGTTACACAAGATATAATTTATTCATGTTTAAATCTAGCAAAGGTTAAAAGCAAGATAGACCAGGCCCTGGATCCTAATAAAATGATCATCATGAATGTGGACCAAAATATTGGCCTCGTACATGTGGTAAATTTGTGTTTAAAGCACCTTCTTATTATATGCACATTGACTGATTGTTTAAGAAAATAATTCAAGTCAGAGGACCTGTACAACTCAGGCAATGTCGAAATTGATGCAAAGCGAGTGTTTCAATGTACGAGTAGAGTATTCTTTTATTATTATTAAAAAGTATAGGACACCACAAGAGGTCCGCAGCGCCGTACAGAGGGGATACAAAAACATTCATACAATAAGACAGGACAATGTAAAACAGTACAGTAAAGAGTACATTACACTCAATGTGCATTCCCAACCCACCCCATTTTATTTAAGTACATGTAATACATGAGAAGAGTTAGGGATATGCTGCTAGTTCTCTGTTAAACAAGGAAAAAGTACAAGGTTTTGTCTACACTTTTAACTAGTGTTATTTTTAAATAAGCCCCAGAACTCACTGATAAATTTGAAGTTTACTGACCGTACAAATTTAGGATTTCCAGCACAGGGTTTTCCATAATCTGGTATTCTATTCCTAAAATCTACTCATTTACATTGAGTTACCCATATCTTTTCACACTCAGCTCCTGATTAAGAATCTGGGCTAATAATGAAACAGATTGTTTTGGTGGTGCTTCTAAAAGACACAAGATCATCACGTAGCAATTTCTGTATTTGAAGGACCCTGCAGCAACATAATTGTGATCATTTCCCTAGCCATGTTTGCCACCAAAAGATGGAATAGTGCTCCAGTGAAGGCAGGAGTGCCAGTAACAGGAATGCGAATTTAGTTTTCTCCATTTTTCTGTGTTGCGCCCCACCACTGGAACTCTCCCCCTCCCTCAGAATAATCCACCTCTCTCCAAAGCTTCAACTGGTCTCATATAACCCACTTTTGTATTTAAGCCTTCCAGCTCTCAGCCTAAGTCACCGTTCTAATCCTCCTTGCTCACTGTCTCTCCCCTCTGTCACCCGTCTGCTTCTTGCCCTTAGACTCTAAGCTCTCATGAGCAGGCCCCTCTTCCCTTAAGTGCTCCCCCCCACTTATACCATAATCTCCCCCCATTGCCCACAATGGCACCAAACCTGGCGCTATTTCTGTGGGAATAGCGACTGAATGTTTACTGTAACACGGATCGCATGTTCTGAAATATTTTGTACTTTTTTTTGTTTTGCTTGCTCTATTTCTACTTACTTACTTTGTAGCAGTTGTGGAGCCATATAAAAAAATAGTAGTATAATAATATACAGATACACAATAAGGTTAAGAGAAAAATAATAAGCAAAAGTCTCAAGATAGATTGCAAGGTTACCGATACCAGGAATAATAGAGGAGTCACATTAGAGAAAAATAGCACAATAAACCTGCAAAATAAAACAATGCAGTATCAGGGAAATAAAAAATAAAAAAACTCTTACCCTAATGCTTAGTTCCTTCCTTGCTTGTTCAGTTTTACTTAATTCTTTACGAAGGATGTCAATAGTTTCTTCCAATTCTTCTTTTTCCTTTTGTTTAGATTTAACCTTGTCCTCTAGGCCCTTGACCTTCTGTTGAAAGGCTATATATAAAACAGAAGAAAATTAAATGTCTGCCTTGTTTTGCCTGCAAGGTGCATGCTTAATGATGTCACAAATCAAATAAACACCTAAATCTAAGCAAACAACAAAAAATATGAGATATGGTAAGAACTTACCCTTGTTATCTCTATTTCTACGAAGTCCATAGGGTTCCACAGGATACCTTGGGGTATAGGTGATGACGTCAGTCTTCAGGCACCACAGAGTTAAAGTTTTCAGCCTCCCAGGATGCATCTGGGTCCCTCTCCTATACCCCACCCCCGGGCCAAGGCATCTCAGTTACGTCACAAGCCATAGGAGAAGAAAGAGAGAGAAGAAAAAAAAAATCTGGACACTCACAAGAATCACATTCTCACCATAGGGAGACGGAAAAACCGGTGACCAGAATAAAGCCCATCTGCAGTACAGGTGCGACAGGGCGGGAGTCCTGTGGAACCCTATGGACTTCGTAGAAATAGAGATAACAAGGGTAAGTTCTTACCATATCTCATATTTTCTACTTCAGGGTCCATAGGGTATCCACAGGATACCTTGGGGATGTCCCAAAGCAGTATCCTTTAAGGGTGGGGACGCTCCTGTGCCGAGAGGAGAATCCGCCGCCCGAAGGAAGCATCCTAAGAGGCAAAGGTGACAAAAGCGTAATACCTCAAAAAGGTATGGACAGAAGACTACGTAGCAGCCTTGCAGATCTGAATTGCAGAGGCACCACGTCTAGCTGCCCACGAAGGACCCACAGACCTAGTGGAATGAGCCCTCACCAAGGAGGGAACTGGAAGACCTTCATGAAGATAAGCTTCTGAAATTGCCATACGAATTCATCCTGCCAAAGTCTACTTTGAAGCAGGCCAACCCTTTTAACGGAAGCCATAGAGGACAAACAAGGCGTCCGACTTCCTAAAAGAAGAAGTGCGGTCAACATAAATTCTCAATGCCCGCACAACATCCCAAGTGGCGTCACCCACTGAAAGTCCAGGTGAATTGAAAGTCGGCACAACAATTTCTTCATTGATGTGAAAACTGGATACCACTTCGGGAAGGAATCCCGGACGAGTGCGAAGCACCGCCCTATTCCTATGAAAAATCAGAAAAGGGGGTCTACAAGAGAGAACCCCTAAATCCGAAACCCTTCTGGCCGAGGCAATGGCCAGAAGGAACATGGTTTTAGCTGTAAGCCATTTAAAGTCCACTGAGTCCAGTGGTTCAAACGGCGGTCCCTGGAGAACTCTCAGGACCACAGCCCAATTCCAAGGCGCCACCGGTGGAACAAAAGGTGGCTGAATGCGAAGAACACCTCGCATAAAGGTGTGCACATCAGAGAGCGCAGCAATCCTACGATGAAACCAGACTGACAGGGCAGACACCTGCACTTTCAGAGAAGCCAGGTGAAGCCCATGATCCAGTCCAGCCTGTAGGAAAGCCAACACCCTAGACAGGCGGAACTCCCTAAGGGAATACCCTCTAGGTCTACACCACCGGAAGAAAGTATGCCACACACGATGGTAGATTCTTGCCGAGGAAGGTTTACGAGCTCTTAGTATGGTTTGCACCACGGAGCCAGAAAAACCCTCTGGACCTTAGCATGACCGTTTCAACAGCCACACAGAGTCAGGTCCGGGTGAAGACAAGGACCCTGTGACAGCAGATTCGGTCGTAATGGTAACCTCAGAGGAACGTCTACTGACAGACTCTGGAGGTCGGAGAACCAGTGCCGTCTGGGCCACTCGGGAGCTATCAACAGTAGCGTACCTCCTTCTTGATTTGAATTTCCGTATTACCCGCGGAAGAAGGGAAAACGGAGGGAAAAGGTAGGCAAACTGGAACGTCTACTAAACGGACAGGGCATATACCAGAGACGCCTTTTCGTCTCTTGTTCGAGACCCGTACACCGGCAACTTGTTGTTGTGCCGGGACGCCATGAGGTCTATCTCTGGAAGACCCCACTTGTCCACCAGACTCCGAAAGACGTCCTGGTGTAAAGACCACTCTCCCGGATGCACGTCCTGCCTGCTGAGAAAATCCACTTCCCAGTTGAGGACTCCCGGGATGAACACTGCTGATAATGCTGGGAGATTGCGCTCCGCCCATACCAGAATACGGAACACTTCTGCGAGTGCTGCCCGACTTTGGGTTCCTCCTTGCTGGTTTAAATAGGCCACCGTGGTGGCGTTGTCCGACGGGACCTGCACAGGGTGACCCTGGAGAACCAGCTGTGCCAGCTGGAGAGCTCTTGACACCGCATGGAGCTCCAAAATGTTTATTGGAAGCTCCGCTTCCACCCGAGTCCACCTGCCCTGAAACAAGCGTGGACCCGTGACAGCTCCCCAGCCCCGGAGACTGGCGTCCGTTGTTAACAGGACCCAGTTCACCACCCAGAACGGGCGACCCTTGTTGAGGTGGGTCCTCTGCAAACACCAGGTTAGAGACAGGCGAACGTCCGGAGTGAGCCCCATCGTCTGGGACTTGAGACACTGAGGCAATCCATTCCATCTGGACCGGATCAATAGCAGCAGAGGTTTGGAGTGAAATTGGGCGTACTCCACCATGTCGAATACCGATACCATTGAGCCCAATAACCTCATTGCCGAGTGTATCGACACTCGACGACACTGCAGACAACTGCGCACCCTCAACTACAAAGCAAGGATCTTTTCCTCCGTCACAAAGATCCACTGCTGCCTGGAGTCCAATAAGGCCCCGAGGTGCAGGATCCTCTGAGACGGGGTGAGAGTGGACCTCTGCCCAGTTTGTCAACCAGCCGTGATGTTGCAGTACCGCAATCGTCAGATCCAGATGGTGTAAAAGAAGCTCTGGAGACCCCGCTATCAACAGGAGGTCGTCCAGATAAGGCAACAGTCGGACTCCCTGCGTCCGCAGGAGAGCCGCCATGACCTTGGTGAATACCCGTGGAGCAGTCACCAGGCCAAAAGGCAGTGCCCGGAACTGGAAATATTCGTTGCAGATTGCCAATCTGAGGAACTGCTGATGGCGCAAAAGAATAGGGACATGCAGGTAAGCGTCCTGGATGTCCAATGACACCATATAGTCCCCAGGTTCCAGTGCCAGAATAATGGACCGCAGGGTCTCCATCCGAAACAGAGGCACCCTCAAGGACTTGTTGAGGGCCTTTAGGTTTAGTATTGAACGGTAAGACCCATTGGGTTTCTGCACCAAAAATAGAATGGAATAGAAACCCAGGCCCCTCTGGGAAATTGGAACATGCACTGAAACTCCGGCCTGGAGCATAATGTGCAAAACCTTCCGCAGTTCTGAGGCTTTGCTCCGGTCTAGCGGAAGGCCTGTCCCGAAAGGAGAGGGCATACCCGTGAGAGACCACCTCCTGAACCCAAGTGTCTGTCGTAGTCCTCGACCAGCACTGGGCGAACTGAAGCAGGCGCCCCCCACTTTGGGGTCCCACAAAGGGAGGCCTGGACAGTCAGGCCGCAGGTTTGTTATCTGACCTAGGAGCCGGACGTCTGGTACTCCAGACCTGTTTGTTGGGCTTGGACATGCCGTGGAAAGGACTATACTTTAGGCCTACCTTGGGCCCTGTGAGGCCGAAAGGACGACCCACCAGCACTAGAAGGAATCGTAGCAGATGGAAGACATGCAGATTTTGCTGCTGCCAACGTAACTACAATTTTGTCCAGATCTGGACCAAATAGTACCTGTCCAGACCTTCTAATCCCTTTTTGGAATCCGCGTCCGCTTTCCAAGAACGCAACCATAAGGTGCGACCAGCAGCCGCGGCTGCAGAGGAGATCCTAGAGGTGAGCATACAAATATCTAAGGCCGCTTCATTAATGTAAGTGGCCGAGTCTCGGAGATTGCCCACCAACTCGGTCTGTTCAGCCGAACAGTCAGAGTCCAAAGACGCCTCCAAATTATCCGCCCAGCGCTCCATAGCTCTGGCTACCCAACACACGGCCAGAGCCGGTCTGGATGCTTCCCTGCAAGGGAATAAACGGATTTGAGGCAGATCTCCACCTTGCGGTCAGTGACATCCTTCAAGGATGACTTCGAAGGCATAGGCAACGTGGCACTTTTGACTAGGCGTGTGACATGTGAATCCACTTGCGTAGGGGATTCCCACTTAGAAAAATAATTGAACGCAAACGCATAAGCCACAGCTAAGCGCCTCTGGGGCTGAAACAGTTTACCTGGATTTTTCCACGCCTCCTCTAAATGATCCACTAATTGATCAGAAAGAGGGAACACCGTAGCCTCACCCTTAATATCCTTAAAAAGGCATATATGAATGTGGCCACCGAAGGATCAATATCCTCAATAACTAAAGCCGAGCGGACCGCTCGAATAAGACCAGGGATATACACCTTGGACTTAGCGTCCGGCTCTTTGGTACGGAGAGGTTCTTGGTCAGATAGATCCAGAATCTCCCCATCATCTGACGTCTCATCGTCATCCCCATAAGGAGCAGATAAAGACGCCACCGGCCGTTATGAGGCCGCAACACAGACTCCCCCTGTAAAACATCGGACAAATGCTGAACCGATGTAGTTAGAGTATTAACCCACGCAGGCTCCGGAGAAACCTGGGAAGGGACAGGGAGACTGTGGGGTACCATCAATTGTCTCGGGAACTCCCGCATGGGTGACGACACCACTGACTGCTGGGACAAACCCGTCTGGGTAAACGCAGGTGGCGGAGCTAGCTGGCCCACAAGGGTTGTAAGCGCCTTAGCGAAACAAGCCCAGGGAGGTTCCTGTCCCGGGACCATAATCGGCCGTGACAGTGCCAGGCACTGGGGACATAACCCCTCTGCGTTACCCTCCCCCTCCGCTATTGGTACCTTACATTTAGTACACATGAGCTGGAGAGGAGTCAGTCTCAGACATGATGGTAAGTATGTGACACTCACACCTATACGTATTGGTATAGTGTGAATAACAACCTGCACACCGCGCACCGCAAGGGCTTTGAGCAGAGCAAGATCAGGGACAGTAATAAAGCTGACAGTAGAAAGTGAAAGTACAGACAGCAGGCTAGCAGATTAGTCACATACAATGCAGAAGAAACAAATCCCTGCACTATTAGCGCTGTTTCTCAACTACTCAGACCCTCAGGCTGGTAGGACTCAGCGCTGCATACACTGACCTGTGACAAACAGAGGAGAGGTATGCTGGGGGACCCAGACCGCAATGCCACCACTCACAGGCTTCCAGCAGCGTTCACCATGCTACAAAGATGGCCACCGAGGAGCAGAGGATGAAGCAGGCCGGCCTGGGGGAGGAGCGCTGACACACTATGGCCAATCAGACAGAGCAGAGAGGCTGTGTGCAGCAGGGGAGGCGCCGGCTGTGAGACAGGGAAAGCGCGCTACCCTGGCATGCATTTAACCCCTGGGACGCCGCAGCGCATGCCGCTCAGCAGCGGCCCGCTGTCCCAGGGGGTAGTGGAAGCGCAGGTTGGTCGCCTGGCTCCACGCTGCAGCCAGTCCCCAGGGAGCCCCCTGCCTGGGGACTCAGGACCATGTGACCAGCGGGGACCCACCGCGGGACCCCGCTGCTTACCTGCTATCCCTTGGGATCCGGCCATGGTCCAAGACATCTGGGGGCACCGCTAGCCGTGACCCCAGATGTCTACCAGCATCCCCGGATCAGTACCGGCGTTATGGTACCGGCGGGGTGTAGGGGAGACGGCATGGACGTCAGTACTGACTGTCCATGCTGTACTCCCTGATGTGCAGCCAGCGCTGCCTTTGAAAGAAACTTCAGGGGCTCTTCACAGCCCCCCTCTGCACAGTGCCTCCGACTCCGGCCAGGCACCGACGAAACTGAGATGCCTTGGCCCGGGGGCGGGGTATAGGAGAGGGACCCAGATGCATCCTGGGAGGCTGAACACTAACTCTGTGGTGCCTGAAGACTGACGTCACCACCTATACCCCAAGGTATCCTGTGGATACCCTATGGACCCTGAAGTAGAAAGTTACAAGTTGAATGTATGTACTTCATTTCATATAGAGATGTGTTGGACACCGCAATCCTCAGATTGTTACAGAAGCCTCCAATCACTACAATGTGCTATTGGGGACACAAATTCTTGCACCATGAAACGCTTAGAAAGGAATTCAATTAGCCGCGTGGTTTACCCCGCTGCTAATTGAATGTGCTGCCTGATTCAGTTAGCTGCGGGAACACGCGGGCTAAACCTATAAAGAAAAATCTGCGTTAACGCATAGTGAAACACAGGCTCTGCATTTAACGTGTGGTGAAACCCAGGCTCCAGCACTTTGCATGTAATCTATGGGTTAGCATGCATTAACCTATGGTTTACCGCACAGGGAAAATGCTGATTTGAATAAGCTCTGTGTGGACAAACCCAGCGGCTAATTGAATTGCCCCCTTAGTCTGTGGCTTCCTGCTTGGCCCCACTTCCCCATTTCACATCAAGTCACATGAAGCCCTTATCACTCACTTGGTCTATACCAAGAATGGTTAATGTTGTTGCTTCCCACATGATCAGCACACTCTTTCCCTGAAATATTCTGTGCTGCTTTTACCATTTCAAGTTGATTGTTCCAACCACTTCAAAATTGGGAATAGGAGAACATGCATGCGATAAAGATATCAGCAAAAAGGTGCTATGATCCTTCCTAAACAAGGACACTACTTACTCAGTATTTTGCTCTCCCTGTCCTGTAGCTGCTTTGCCAAGTCTTTTCTTTGGTTTTCAATGTCCTCTAACTGTGCCAGAGTTCTGTAATGCAATTAGTACAACACTCAGCTTGGAGAACAGAATTGCAAATACATTTTGTAGAAGTTACTTCACTGCTGTCGTTAAAGAACAATGCACATAAAGCTGTGCTTGTGACTGCATACAGCATATTCCCCACAGGTATAGGAGACATGGGTAGGCAGAGAAGGATAAATCTGAATACTGGTTCAAAATAGAACAGGGTTATTTTGCCCATAGCAACAATAAAACATTTTCTACTGTAGTTTAGAAAATAAAATCTACATCTTAAAAAAGGAGCACCACTACTTCTCTTTGTTTTACCATTTTAACAATCATGTCCACCATTATGAGGGGTATTCAATATGAAACTTAACTTTACTGTCGAAGTTAACGTTTCATATCGGAGTTTTTTCCTGCGCTAAAGTATGGTGCGCGCTCCCGCTTATCCCCGTATTCAATATAAAATTAACGAAAACTCTGAAGTTGGATTTGCGTAAAGTTACGAATTTTTCCTTAAAATAATTGTAAGACCCCCCTAAAGTTGTAAAAACATGGGGGAACACTATGGGTACCCCCGTTTTAGCCTTTAATTGAAAGTCGGGGATTTAAATAGCCGCAGCAGGTGTTTTTTTCCCGAAGTTGAAGAAGTGATGCAGAAGAGCACTTAGGTTATTTTTTTCGTTTTTTTAAGTGATCCCATCAAATTTGGGGTACATGAAAATGGGTACTAACATATTTTGATGTCCCTAAAGTAAGTTTTAAAAAATTCTGCATTTGTGCACCTTCCGCTATAAATCTATTCTAGAAAACACCTGCTGCATACTTTCAGAATAACCCTGAACCTATTTCCCTATTGTTAATCATTTTTTTCCCGTTTTTTTTTTTCCACCCCAATATTTAAACTAATTTTTTGGGGTGTCATTTTTTTTTTAAACTTTTTTTGACAGTTCTTTTTTAAATGTCATTCCCAGAGGTGCAGGTTATTTTTTTTAAGCCTGCACCCCTAAACCCCAATTCTGCACTTTTTTTCGACACCTATTCAATGGTGATAAGTTATCCTCGTTTTTTATCAAAGACTTTTCAAAACTGCGATAAGTCTTTGATATTGAATATAGTGTAAAACTAAAACCTGCGATAATGACGTCATAGCTCCGATATTAACGCAAAAACGATGTTATCGCTCCCATATTGAATACCCCTATATATCTTCTAACTGCACTGCAGGTAACGGCTGCACTCAACAGAAATGCACTATATGAACTGTTTCTAGGCAGTGCTTTCTATAATGGCAATGCTCACTATGGCAATGCAATTTGTATATAATCCACTGATGTTCTATTTTACACTTCTCTAATTAGACAAAACTGTGTTCCTTTCATAAACTAAATGATACAAGTGTGCCATATCATGCCATGTTCAAACAGGTAATAGGGGAAGAAAATTGTAAAAATAAAATCAAATAAAAAAAACAAATATCTTACTTCTCATTCTGGATCTTTAGAGAGTCATTTAGCTTTTTCATGGTTTCAGCTTGTTTATTTAACAAGTTGTAAGATCCTTGTAGCTCCTTGTACTGCTTTTCACAGACTTCATATCTATAAATTTAAAACATTGTTACTGCAAAACATTTAACCTGTTGTATGAGGACACATCTGTATAATACACATCTAGCCTCCTTGCGCGTTAAACAGCCCTTCTATTCACGCCATGCTATGGCGTGACTTTGTAGCGACAAGCGCCTTTTCGTGCAACTTCTAAACTTCAAATGAGTCATTCACACAGCGATGTGAATATGTAGCACAAGTAGCTTCTGCTGATTAAAATGATATGCAGCGTGCCTATATTTTGTGAGCGACTGCGGGTGTATCTGCATGCAAAATGCTACATTACAGTGTCAGCGGCTGAAACACTAACGTAGCGTTTCGCATGCAGATACACCCGCAGTCGCTCACAGAACATAGGCAAGCTGCATATAATTTTAAACAGAAGCTGCCTATGCGAACTTTTCACATTGCTATTATAATAAGACGCATTTAAAAAGGTAAAAAGTTGCATGAAAAGAGGCTCGGCACTACAGAGTCACATGGAGCTCCCATGTTATGTGTAGCACACAGAGGGCAGATGTATGTGGATACATCTGTAGATGAAAAAAGATATGCCTAACCACACCACTTCTAGAGGACCACAAGTGTAAACTGTACAGCAGGCACATTACCAATCTTTGCCAGTGACCGTGATGGGAAGGACTGGTCAGTTGGGAGGAATCTGTCGTACAGACACCAGATCGTTTCCAGAATGTGTAGAATGTGACCCTTTAGGAGGCTGGGGGCGCACCACTTATGACATCAATGAATGAGAATGTCAGAGCAGCTCTCCACAGCATGTGTTACATCATGTTTAGGGCTCCAATGTATCACACAAACATTCTCTAAGTATACATATTTGACATCCCTATATTCATTATAAGAAATAAGATATAGGGATTTAATTTTCTAACACTTGCTAAGGGAACCAACAACAACCACAGTAGATCCTGAATGAGCGCTAACAGACAGTAAATATTCTGTATAGTAACAGCAGCTGTACAAAGAGGTTAGTCAGACCTCAACTCAGAAAAACGTCTAAAAACAAGAATACAGCGCTGTAGATAAATGTATTGCATTAATATTTAATAATTAAAAAACAAAGAGATTGAATTCAATCAATAAAACTGTCATCCAATCCACCATAAATCACTAGTCCTTGAGTGCTTCGAACCAAGTAAAAGTCCCATAAATTGGTGCTTAAGTGTTATGTATTCCAAGCCAGATAATTACCAAGTCCAATGTCCATTTGTGATTAGGGGGTACTAATTAGCAGTGTTGACAAACTTCCGCATGTATCTGGTCCCCTGGTCAAAGATATGGCAATAAACCGGTATAGCACGTTTCTGGGATCCTCCAGCTGGCACTCTTTGGTTAAAACAGGCGGTGGAGACTGGCAGAACTACCTGACGCGTTTCGCTGTGACAAACCCACAGCTTTATCAAAGGATAAAGCTGTGGGTTTGTCACAGCGAAATGCGTCAGGTGGTTCTGCCAGTCTCCACCACCTATTTTAACCAAAGAGTGCCAGCTGGAGGATCCCAGAAACGTGCTATGCCGGCTTATCGCCATACCTTTGACCAGGGGACCAGATGCATGCGGAAGTTTGTCAACACTGCTAATTAGGACCCCCTAATCACAAATGGACATTGGACTTGGTAATTATCTGGCTTGGAATACATAACACTTAAGCACCAATTT
Source organism: Taudactylus pleione (assembly GCA_031769625.1). Classification (NCBI taxonomy): domain Eukaryota; kingdom Metazoa; phylum Chordata; class Amphibia; order Anura; family Myobatrachidae; genus Taudactylus; species Taudactylus pleione. Next base: position 594,779 of record JAUIMM010000264.1, on the reverse strand, counting down.
ATGGGACTTTTACTTGGTCCGAAGCACTCATGGACTAGTGATTTATGGTGGATTGGATGACAGTTTTATTGATTGAATTCAATGTCTATGTTTTTTAATTATTAAATATTAATGCAATACATTTATCTACAGCGCTGTATTCTTGTTTTTATATGACTTGCTAAGGGAACAATTGTTGAAAGACTGATAATACAAAAATATATTTACTCACCAAGGGTAGCAAATTGCAAAAAATATATATGCAATTTAGCACTTCGGTGGAGAAATTAAAAAAAATAAATACATAAAATTAGTTGCTCCATGCGAAACAGACACTAACTAGTTAAAATTGTACTGGCCTCCAGGCTATTTCTCATCCACTCTAAGGCACTAAAAGGGTTAACACAGAACCAAAGTGCCCAGCACTCAGTTTCTTCTCAGAGAAAACCGGAAAGGTTTATCAACATTTTAGGACTAGGTTCTAGAATGTGCTCTAATTAGAAACTCTGAACTTTACTCCTGTAATCCCATACTAAATCTATTGCTGATAAAGATCACAGTGATTCCTCATAACTGCTACTAGAACAGCAAGTCAGACATTGATATAAAACATCTAACTTACCATGGTGCTTGAAAGTTTGTGAACCCTTCAGAATTTTCTATATTTCTGCTGAAATTTGTTCTAAAACTACCTCAGATTTTCACACAATTCCAAAACGTAGATAAAGGGAACCAAATAAGACGGAAAAAAAAAAGTTAGTCGTGCTCATTTTTTTGCTCGCTTAAGGTCCTTCCACAACGTTTCGATTGGAATAAGGTCAGGACTTTGACTTGGCCATTCAAAAACTTTAAATGTATTCTTCTTTAACCATTCTTTGGTCAAATTACTTGTGTGCTTTGGGTCGTTGTCTTGCTGCATGACCCACATTCTCTTGAGATGCAGCTCATGGACAGATATCCTGACATTTTGCTTTAGAATATTCTGGTATAATTCAGAATTCATTGTCTCAATGATGGCAAGTCGTCCTGCAGAAAATGCAGCAAAACAGGCCCAAACCATTATACCACCAGCACCACCACCACCACCGTGTTTTCACAGATGGAATGAGGTTTTTATGCTGGAATGCAGTGTTCTCCTTTCTCCAAACAGAACGCTTCTCATTTAAAGCAAAAAGCTCTATTTTGAACTCATTTGGCCACAAAACATTGTTCAAATAGTCTCCTGGCATGTCCAGGTAATCTTTAGCAAACTGCAGACAGGCAGCAATGTTATTTTTGGAGAGCAGTGGCTTTCTCTTTGAACAACAATGGTGTGCATGGCAGGATTGCAGTGTCCTCCTGATGGTGGACTCATGAACATTAACATTAGCTAATGAGAGAAAGGCCTTCAGTTGCTTAGACGTTACCTTGGGTTCCTTTGTGACCTTGCAAATAACTGGATGCCTTGCTCTTGGCGTGATCTTTGTTTTTGATCGATCACTCCTGGGGAGGGTAATAATGGTCTGGAATTTCCTCTAGTTGTACACAATCTGTCTGACTGTTGATTGGTGTAGTCCAAACTCTTTATAGATGGTTTTGTAACCATTTCCAGCCTGATGATGAGCATCAACAACTCTTCTTCGGAGGTACTCAGAAATCTCCTTTGTGGAAGTGTATCATGCCACAAACAAACAGGTTTTGAACAACAGACTTTGATAGATCCCTGATCTTTTAAAAACACAGGTTGTCCACTCACACCTGATTGTCACCCCATAGATTGAAAATACAGGACTCTAGTTTCACCTTCAAAATATCTTCTAAGCCTAAAGGTTCACATACTCACAGATATGTGATATTAGATCAGTTTCCTCAAAAAAAATGAGCATGTCTAATTTTTTTGTCTCATTTGGTTCGCTTTATCTACTTTTAGGACTTTTGTGAAAATCTGAGGTACTTTTAGGCCAAATTTCAGCAGAAATAGACAATTTTGAAGGGTTCACAAACTTTCAAGCACCACTGTATTTCCTCACTGAAACCACTATTAAAAAAAAATAAATTTCTAATACTCACCACAGACTTTCTCCGATTCCATGGGGGACACTGGAACACTGGGGTATTAGGAGTGGGACCGAGGAACTTAGCACCTAACTTGTTTGAACAATGGCTCCTCCCCCCTTCTATATCCCAGATGCCCTAAGTATTCAGTTATTTACTAACAAAGCCCAGAAAGGAGAAGAAACCTTCAAAAAAACCTTAATATGTTAAAACATGCAAACTGTAAAATATTAAAAACAAAGTAGCAACACCTGCACTGGGGGGGCATCCAGTGTCCCACACGGAATAGGAGAAAAGGATTTTACAGCGAGTACAAAAAAATAAATAAATCACATTTTATCCTTCTTCTGGGGGGATACTAGAACACTGGGGATGTCCCAAAGCTGTCCCTATGGGAGGGGGTGCTGTATTGCAGTACGTAAAGCTTTGCATCTCATGACACGAATGTATAAAATTTGTAGAACATTGCAAACGTATGAATGGGCGACCATGTTGATGCCCTACACAGCTGCTCAGCAGTGGCACCATGCAGATCCACTCAAGACACTCGTTTAGTGAGCAGTAACATGCTCAGGGGCTGGCCGATAAGCCGCAGCACATATGACCTCTATCTCCAGTGGACTATAGTTTTTTGTTTTTTTCTGCTGAGCGTCAAAAAGCACAAAGACTTTCCATTCAACAAAAGGTATTTAGTTTGCTTAAAGGTGCATTTCCACTACACGATATCGCTCCATGAGCGATAATGTGTAGTGTGTCCCCAGAAGTGGTGTGCTCAATGTCCTTAATGACATTGAGCACCCACACTGAACGATACCAATCATGATATCGTTCAGTGACGTCACCCTCCCTCATCCTTGTACTTGCAGAACCTGCAAGTACGGGTGATGTGCAACGACGTCAATGACCAGTGGGAGCGTGCATCGCTGGTCGTTGACGGCTTATCCACTGGCCGATATAATGAAGGATTACGATATAGTTAGCGTTCTGCTGTTCAGAATATCAGCTAGTGGGTAGGCGGCTTTAGATAGATTCGAAGGGCTCTCGCTACATCTAGAGACTAGGGATCTGTATATGAATCAGAATCATCTACAGCCCGAAACCTCAATTTTTGATTAATGTGGAATCTTGAAGCCACTTTAGGTTGAAAAAATGGCTTTGTTCATAAAACTGTTACATTGTGACGGAATACTAAGCTGGTACCTGGTATATGGTGTCTTACCTGGACTGAGCACTGAGTAGAGCATTGTATAGTGGTGTCTTACCTGGTCTCGGCGGCAGTGGCGTCTCCAGCGTAGTCTTCCATATCCCGACAGTAACGCAAGGTGCATTTCCTCCTCCAAGTGCCTAACCCTAACCCTCCTGGCAGCATCTACGCCCATCAGTCAGCCTTCTGAGAATGTCAACATGTTGACATTGAGGAGGTTGAAATGGTGCCTGTTGACATGTTGATATTCAGGTGTTGACATAGTAACGGTCAACCATTTGACCGGATCCACCATTTTGAATGTTTTGAAGTATATACTTGGGGTCTTCAAATTTAAGATGGGAAAGAGACAGTTTTCTGGCTTCAAAACCAGATTGCTGAGTAGAAACCCCTTCCGCTATTATGCTCTGGGACTGGAATAACAACTTCTGCCTGGAGTAGATCAGTTACTGCCTTTTTTTAAAGCTTAACGTCTTTGGTGGTCCTTGATTAGAGCCGTGGTAAAGAAACAGCGAGGAGTCGTCTGCAAAAGATCTATTATGTAACCCCTCAAATAAATTATCCTTAGCCACATATCTGATATGTTCTGGGACCACCTGTACCAAAAAAGGACAAGATGGGCTCCCACCAGAGAGGTCCCTAAGTGAGAGGGAAACCAGTCATGCAGAGGGTTTGGCAGATGGTTTAGAGGCCGGATGACATCCTGTCCAAGCCGTCTTACTCTCGAAAAAGTTCCTTGATGGACAGATTGTTCTCTGGCAGACACCTCACCTCATATTGCCAAATAAACAAAAGGAACAAAATGAATTCCTTTTGGCCTGTGAGAGCAATCATTTTGTCAAGCTTGGCACCAAAGAGAGGAGCTTCCAGTGGCCTTTTAGAATCTGAGTCTGCTTGCCAGGATCACAACCACAATGCTCATCTAGGCTCAACAGCAGATGCAAAGATACTGGAAGAAACTATAGCTGCATCAAGATAATTAGCACACTCCTTACTATGCTCTACAAGTTGTAGAAGGTTTGATCTAGGAGGGCAAGAAGAGAGACCATGAGATAAAGCGGTTGAAAAATGATTTGCTAACTAAAGCAGAAACTAAAATTGGCAATAAAAGATGCACCAGCAACTATATAAATAGCCTTGTGGGTGGATTACATTTTCCCATCTGGACTATCCTTAAAGATAACAGCACCAGGAACAGTGGTTTTCTTAGATAAAAAAATGAAACCGTAGTCCACAATAGGAAATCGTAGTCCACAATAGGAGTATCATCCCATTTAGTTCTATCCATACGGGATAAGGCGTAAAAAGACTTTAAACGCCAAGACACCTGGAATTTTTCCAGATGTTACCATGTTTCAGTGAGGAGATCAAGTTGAGGAGAAGAGACGAAAAAGATGGAGTCTTGAATTTTCAGAACCTGCTTAACTGCTATAAGGGCCCCCCTAATATTGCCTGCATCGTCTTCTACAAAAGAAGATTGCTCAAAATCAGATACACACTGATATTCTTAATCTAAATAAGAATCATCTGAAGCAGAATCCTCCTAAGATTAAAGGATTCTGGGCAGCTGGAGTATCTGAGACTTAGACACAGACAATGATTCTAATAACCTTTCCAGGGATGGAGACCTGGACTAAACCTTGCACAGAACAGGCTAATCTCCAAGACCGTAGAGGTTCTTATTCTGTTGGGGAAGCAGAGGGAACTTGAGAAGGAGCAGGTGCTGGATGCAGCATCTGAGGTGGGCCTACAGAAGGACCACCACGTGGCTCTGAAGCTGCAGCAAGTTGCTTCAGTAGTTCCGCAATAGCAGAAGTCAGGGTGTTAGCCTATGTAGGGGTCAACATGCCTGCAGAAACATTACCAGGTGAATGCATGACTCGCAAACAGCACTACGGTCTGTTCTAGGCTGAGGGAATTTAGCCTGCCAATTTGAACAGGCAAAACTTTAGCGTCTCCTTTCTCTTGGACTGAGATCCTTTTACAGACAGAGTACCTGACTCAGATGGGGACGTTATTGCACAGCCGCAAGGAAGCGATTGTGCAATATTGTCCAACTAAAAAGCAAATGCAGCAGGTGGTGTCTGTAGGAAATAGACACCTCTTGCATGTATCTCAGTGATCAAAGAGCAGCGCCCATAAATGCTGCTTTGGATCACCATCACGACCATAGCAACCAATGCTTTGTCCAGGCTGTGTAAGCCAAACCTTATTCCTGGCCGCTTGAGAGGGCAGGAAATCTGCATCCTACAGACCCGGGTCTCGGCACTCCCAGGAAATGGGACGACACGCTCCCAGTTTCAAGGAACACAAATGGCCATGTTGCGGCTCGTGGCCACTGCGTGCTAACACACAGGACTCGTTCTGCATATGTGCAGACTTACAAACATCAGATATGTACGTAAACCATCAGGTTTATGTATATATCTGAATCAGTGCCATAGCGAACTAATGTTATAACACACAGGATATGAGAAAAAAATAACAAAACAGTATGTTTTACACCAGAATAATAATGAACCACTAACAATACAACCCAATTAGCTGCAGTGTAAAGGGTATGTACCCCTTATAACAACATAAAATCAATTAAGATTTGTTATCAGTTCTACATGTTAAAATACATTTACTATCATCCCCTTAGGTAGAGAAAGAGGGCAGAAGTCAAACTAACAGGTTTTTGTCCCCCGGAAGCCTGTGTCCACTGTAAGGAAACATCACAGCTGCAGCAGGCTGCTTTCACCTCTGGTACTGAGAGATATGCGAGAGGGGGGTGTGTGAAATGTATCAGTTTTACTCTGCCTTAGAAAGCACGCTGAGGAGGTGGTTTAGTTCAGGATTAACCCATCACCCTCCAATTGCGCGAGTGAAGAACCTACCATTAGTGACAGGCTCCTTATCATTGGCCGTCGTAGCTAGCTGAGGTTCACCCTGCCCTCCTCCCTGGTGTAATGGAAGGGAATCGTTTACTAGACGGTCCAGCTGGACCTTCCGTGGTTTTCTGAGAAGGCCCCGGTGCCCACACATTTGTCTGGGGTGACTGTGGGAGTCCCTCCCCAAGACGCCTCCCGCGATGGGCAGCAGGCTGCAGTTCCCAGCGTGCCCCAGCCAGAAGAATAATAGTATAGTATAGAAGGGTGAGGAGCCAATGCTCAAACAAGTTAGGTTTAAGTGCCAACCTCCTCGTACCCACTCCTAAACACCCCAGTGTTTCAGTGTCCCCAGAGGAAGGAGAAATAAAAAGACGACAAGTGAATGCTTACTTCATTAGGTGGTCAGCGTAGGAGACCTTTAGCGTTTCATGCTCATCGGCAACAGCTTGCAGCTTCTTGCTGTGCTGGAATAACTGCTCAATGTCACTCTTCGCTCGTTCTGACTCCAGCTGCTGAGACTTCAGAAGTAAGCTTATCTCCTCATTCTTTCTTTCTGCCTCCTTTAACATTGTAGCAAGCTTTCGCGCCTGCAATATTAAATCATGAAATCCATTAACACTCCAAGTCCTTCACACCTATGTTCTTTTCCAAAGCTTGTAAAAAAAAAAAAAAAAAAGTGAATAAAGCAAATATTTACATTTTAACAGATTCTGTATTTTAACAAACACACTTCACGTTATTAATAAGGTGTAAATAATTATTCAAAGTGTCCATTTATATTTTTCTAATCATGTAAATATTAGAATTACAATATTTGTTTGAAAATTACGATTAAAAAAACTAGCTCTTAGGAAATATTAGAGTATACTGCTTTAGTAGGATATCTACTGGTAAAGAACTGACATTTTACACCAACACTATTAGCACTGCTTCATTATGCAAGTTTGAGATATCTCTGCTATGTATCTCTCACCTCTGCCTCAGCTTGTGCTCTTTGACAGCGGTACTGTGCAATCAGTCTGTCTGCTTGAGCAAGGGCCAATGCCTTTGCTTCCAGTAGATCCTGCAAGCGACTTTCTTTGGACTGGAAAAACATAACCGTATAGTAGAATGATTACACTGCACGGCCATATTTCTCAAGAGGAAAATAAGTAAAAGGGCAGTACTCACAGCTAGCGCAGATAGCTTTTGTTCATACACATCCATGATATCTGAAATCCTCACATCATTCACTTGTTCTTTGAACTACAAAAAGAATTAAGTTAGCTAATTTGTATAAAAGCGCAAACATATATTGCCTTTAGACAGGGCCAATGATTTGGGTGAGGGCACGGAACAGGACAGGGGGCCCATCTTGTGGCATGCAAATGGTCTTTGTAATACGGTTGTCTGTGAGGCATCTAAAACTGCACAAAACTTTGAAGCAAAAATTAAAGAAAAGGTATTCAAATTCAGCCAACAAATATTTACACTGAAAATATTGATGTTCTACATAAAAGAAAATAAATGGTGTGGCATCACTAAATGCTTCGCTATATTGACACACTTTTTATAAGCGGGAATAAACATGTCTAAAAGGGACCCATACACCTGAGCTGTGATTCCCCATTCTGCCAACGACCAGATCCATGGATTGGGGTCCAAAACTGCTGTTCCGTGGACATCCATGATTGGTGATCCATCGGCAGATCAGGAAAATTCAACATGTTAAAAATCCCTGAGATCCCCAGGCACTGAGGTCAGCAGAACGAGGAATTGCGAAGATTCGTCACATATGTTTGGGGGCATAAAATCTTGTTCATAAATACCAGATTGAATGTGTCTTTTACTTTACCTCCAGCCCTGATTGTAGCTTATTTATGAGATCTTGGATATTTGAGGAAGATGCATCTACATTTTGCATTTTGGAGGTCTGTGGCGAATTACAGCTGTTTGTAATAACTTGCATTCCAAATCTTTTTGATGGATGATCTGTTTCTTGCTGTATGTATGCATTATTAGCTGCAATACTCTCGCCAAGCCTAAAATATACAGCATATTTTGGTTCAGAAAAAACTAAACAGTATAAAATGTAGCAAGCATGAAGTGCAAGAGTGAGGGCACTCTAATGAACACAAGCATTCAACAAACTTTTTAAATAAATTTTAAATGAATAAGGCTCCCCAAATTTCTTGTTCATCACTCTATGAAGCATATACAATTTTCATTTTTGATTTGTTGTGGTCCACAGGGAAAACGCTTGAGATTTGCTAGCTGCAAAAGGGAAGTTAGCTTGTTTACAATTTAGCGGCATTGAGCAACAAGGAGCATCTTTTTAAGGATTTTTTTCAAAATAATGGAAAGCACTTATTTCACATTTTGACTATAATGAATCAAGAATGAGGATTTAATTTGTAATAAAGTGTTGAGCAATGGTTTTAAAGACATTTATTTGCTATAATTGTGTGCCCAAGTACGTTTGGAAGAGTCCCAGTGCTATTCAATGCTGGGCTGCAAGCCTCTAAGGGCTATAGAGGCATAAGCCCTGTGATGATCAGCTTGTAGCTATATAAATTCTAGCATTTGACCCCCATACGTCAGGCACATGGGCTGGTTAAGGCTTTTGAGGGCCGTTTAATGAAAACAAATACCTTCACACAACTCATATTATTCATTGCAACAAGTTTCATATCTGCAGTTTTAGAAATAAAGCTTTACAGAGAATGAACAGACATTTTAGCAGTTTTTGTGTCAATATTTAAAACTTTTATATTAATTCCAGTCAGAAGTAAATTTAACTCTAAACCCAACTACTCAAAAGTAGGAATCCGCTGGCATCTTTACTGGACGATATTCCAACTGTAATTACAGGGAGAATGTGAAACATTTCAGAAAAAGAAAAGATTCTAGACAGAGTAATGGTGCATACACACGGTCAGATTTTTCCTTCAGATATGAACGATAACGATTTAAAAATCGTTCAGTCGTTCATATCTGAAGGAAAATCTGACATATCTGACATGCCTGAACGATGGACGATCAACAATGCGCGTTCCCGTTTGTCAGATAATGATATCTGACATCTGATGTGTTTGCAGTCAGACTTGGACGATTCCATTCATTTTAATGCAGTCAAAAATCGTTCAATCGTTCAACACTTTGGTAAAATCGTTTAATCGTTCATCTGACAAATTTGACCGTGTGTATGCTCCATAAGACTTATTTTTTTTTTTTTTTTTTTTTAAATGAGACAGTTTTTCCTGTATGTACATAACACAGAAACGTCCAAACTTAACATTCTTCACCCAAGAAATACACATTTTATTAGCATATTTATGGTGCAAATATTTAAACAATTCCTGTCCTAGATATAAAGATAGTTCAGCAAATGTTACTCACACGAGTGCAGGGAAGTCTGGTAATGGTGCAGCTTCAAATAGTATTCGAAGACCAGATTGAACTCTCTCTCTATTATCAGAAGTTATTGCAAAAGACAGTGGTGTGATCAACCGTTGGTCCTACAAATAGAAAGAGGTTCATGTGTGCTGGTGATCTTAACATTTTTTGCTGATTAGCATTGATTTAGATTTTTAGTTGAAAAAACATGTCCAAGAATGTTAAGGGTTCACACATCCCTACAAATCGGACCATGACGCATTTGCCTGGGGCAAAGCTCACACAAGCCAGAAAAAAATATAGAACAGTCATAAGGAACATTGAGTCTTATGACAAATACTTCTCCTTGTTTACGCTAAATGCACATTCAAACCCAATCACACTGACAACCCAGCACTTCCTTCTGAGAATAGACCACAGGCACAGGAAATATGATGAGTGGGTTGTTCTACATAGCACACAAAATAACAAAAAAACATATGGGAAAGTCTGATGGCATCAGGGGACTTCTGAGGGGCAAATAAAGGGCAGTACTGCAAGGCCTGAAGGTGTGAGAGATGGTCTAAGTCGCATGCATAAAAGTCTGATGGCATGTGGGGAAGTCTGGGGGGCATTTAAGAGTCATGTAGTAGGTTAAAACTATAAATTATGATGGTACCCAGTAACAATAAAGTGGAACCCCAAATTTTTTAAATGATGGGTCCCTGGATATTATGTGAATTCTGCCATTCATTCTCTTGAGCTGTATAGTCAGCTGTCGTCCACAAATTTACAGTCACTGGGATCTTTGAAACAAAACAGCAGAGACAGGCCCAGTGTGGGTAATATGTCAATATAGAACATGCAAATGTAAATATATAAGAGCAGTAAACATTATCAACAAGTGGATGATTTTGACACAAATAATCTTAATTATTCAGATCTATCTTTTGTCAATGTACACTGCTTTGGAAAACCCAAATGTATGCATATCCAAAAAAATAAAAAAATAAAGATTGAGGTTTCCAAACTATACCTGCAAAATCTTATAGAAAGCAGCTTCCATATGTGTTACCAACTGCTTTAGTCTGCTCATGAGATCCAAAGTCTTCAAAATGACATCTGCAGAAACATTGCTTTGAGCAAAAATAATAATCTGAATTAATTTGTCATTCACTGCATCAGTTCTAATATAATAATCTCAATTGTTGCAATTGTATCTAGACTAAAAAACAAAACAAAAAAACAAACCATGATTTCTGGAACCTAAGGTGCCTTATAAATCAAATAGTCTACTTAGAAGTTTAAAAACATTTGTCTCTACAACCAAATCAGGGGGTTAGGATTTGAGCTTAATTAAAAGTCTGAGTTTATGCTAATATGTTACACACACTGCTTAGAACTTATGCAGCTATAGCTCTTCCCCCTTTGATTAGACAATTGCCGAAAGACTCCTCACCATCTCTTATTAGTTAGGCGCCACAAAGTATAGTGTCATCATACAAGATTTGACAAAAACAACCTAATATAATATATACGTTACAAACACATTACACAACAGTGAACAGTATGAAGTACAGATGTGCCAAACAGCCCCTCTTGGCACACCAGGTCCTATGTGACTGCTTGAGCCGTGCATCTTTTTCACCTGTAAATGGGGTCTTAATCGCAATGCTGTTCAACTAAGAGACATTAGGAAACTGCACTGATTAATTTGATATGCACCACTTGTATATCTGTGTGTGGCTGAATCTGTATACGAAGTGCTACGATGCAGCACCCACGGCTTTTATCTACACCAAGGTCCACATTGCTACCAAAACGCATTGCTCGGCGCTAGCAGAATCACACAGAACCTGGCAGCTCACTCACGCCAGACGTCTCGCACCGAATGGTGAATTGAGGCTAGGTGTACATCTCTGTATAAATACAAGACAAGGAGTGAGGACTACAGGATAAAGGATAGAGTAAATCACAGTCAGCATGCAGTGGTGAGTCACAGGGAAAGGTACAACAGCTCGATGATCCTGCATGCATAGTATGAGTGAGGAGACAGTGTCAGAATAGCTGAAGAGGACAAGACGACAAGGTGCACTGGTGGGAAGGATAGTGCAGGGGAAGGAACAAGAGGGAAGAGGTCTTATAACTATTGTTTCATGGATTCTGTAACTCATTTGAGGATAACTTACAACAGTTCTGAATCCACCATTTTGGTGCCAAAGCCAGACTCTACTCCACTGAATGTGAACTGATAATCCACAAGAGCAACACATCTGTTGGCAGCAAGCTTCCTAGCAATGCGTAACTTTAATGAGTCATCACCACAAAGCGGTAAGCACAGGTTAAGGACAATGCCAGTAACAGATTAAATACTAACACACAGAGCAGCACTTAGTAAGGCAGACAAATAATCCTTTTATTATAATAGGAACACCTGAAATCTTACACACTTAGGGGTATTCAATACATTTTTTTTATAATTAGCCAAGGCTAATTTACAGCCAAGGATTCCTACGTGGGGCACTCTTAATGTTTAGGTTAATGTTCGTTCAATAAAACATAACTTTTAATTTTTCTTCCCTTAAAAGAAATGGGGTACTCAGAATCTAATAGACGAATATGACAGGGTCATCCACTATAACTATATAGGACATACATATGTACTGTACATATATTAACAGAGAAACAATTTAAACGAAGATATTTAATTGAATAATTTAACAATAATGGTCTCTTGTGCTGATAAGATAATCATCAATCTCCGATAAGTCGTGTGGCAGGATCGGCGTACAGTGGTTAGATATAAATCCCTCTTTATCACCTATAATGAACAATATCTGTGAAGTCTCCTTTATCTATTCTGCAAAATGATACTGGTCAGAACCAACATATAAAGTATATACAATGTTCCTTATTATAAATCCATTCACAGATTTTAAAATAGTCATAAATGAATCAGCGTGAACAAGACAAATTGTATACATCCATCATGCAGCTCATATCTTGTGATCATAAATACAAAAGCGGTGATATGCATACACAGGGCAATTTATTTGCACAATGTTATTATATATATATATATATATATATATATATAATATATTTGTTGCGGAGTGTATATCTTTCTCAGAACATGATTAATTAACCAGAAATCACATATGCATGGTCAGTATAATGTGGGTGTGTAAACACCCACACTCGCTAAATGTGGACTTGATTAAAACCATTAGTAGATAGATGAGCGGTCATAACTCAAATGTCATGAGTATAACACCTGGTTAGAATGTCACCACACGGTGTAACCATAAATACAAATGTGCCGATAATCATAAACAGCGCAGCTATTAACCATTTGTGATACCCAGTCATCATTGGGGACATACTTTTTTCAGAGCATAGATTATTTGGCTTGAAAACATACTGTATATGCATAATTTGTCAGGTGCAGGAGTGTAGGGCATCAACCCGCAAAATATACATCATATCATAAATCCATTTGTGGGTACATAAAACAGTCATAAATTAGGCAAGACACATTATTTAAATATCACACCGAGAGAGCCTGCATCTATAGACACAGATGCGCCAATAAGTATCAATAACGCAGTTGATAATGTGCAATGTAGTGTTGAAAGGGTATAAAGATAAGAAAAGTACGGCTCTGAGCGTTCTGGTCCCTTCTGTTTTCGGTGGTCATCCAAGAGCGGACCACAAATGAGGGAGGGGCCTGAGACCCTGCCGAATAGAGTCAAAGTAGGTGTGGGGGTGTAAAACCCATATGTGGTGTTAGACGGTCGCTGTTGCAATTAGCATTGCAGGGGCCGAATGCGCCACCGGTAGAAAAGCCCGTACACTGGAAGAAAAATACCTGTGAAGATGGAGATCAGAGGAAGGATTCCTGGGAACACATCCAGCTTTAGTACTAGAACTATGGTTATTTCTCACCTGATGTATGTAAAATGCTGGTTATACTACTAATCTGAGTCTAATCCTGTGCGGGATAAGACACTAAAATTGGAAACACTTAGGGGTATATTTACTGAAGTGCGGGTTTCTAGAAGTGGAGTTGTTTCCCATAGCAACCAGATTCTAGCTATGATCTTCTAGAGTGTGCTAGATAATTAGAATCTGATTGGTTGCTATGGGCAACAACTCCACTTTTAAAAACCCGCTCTTTAGTAAATATACCCCTTGAAATGGTCTTCTGTTAAAGATTATGGACTATTTTAATTATAAAAACTTGACAAAAATCTATAAACGTTTTCTATGCAAGTCAGGTTTATTGAGTTTATCCAACCTGTAAGTATTAGAAGTTCTAAAGGGAGAAATAGGTTTGCATATTTAAAAAAATAAAATAAAAAATTCAGTAAAATATCACTATTTAAAACATTTTTAAAAAGTACTTTTAGCTTACACACAGTGGATTCGTAAGAACACAGCCTTATCCATTCTCTAGGAACTACAGATGTGTCCACATACATCTATCCTCCATGCGCTAAAAGTCGCACCACACAACGTGGGAGCTACGTGTGCCTCGGTAGCGCAGAGCGTCTTTTTACCTTCAATTGCATCTTATTTACACAGTGATACAAAACGCACAAGCAGCTTCTGCTGATTAAAATGATATGCAGCATGCCTATGCTCTCTGTGCATCTGCAGGTGTATCAATATGTGAAATGCTACGTTACAGTGTCAGTTGCTTTAACACTAACATAGCGTTTCACATGCAGATAGATCCGCAGACGCACAGAGAACATAGGCATGCTGCATATCATTGTAATCAGCAGAAGCTGTGTGATAGCTATTTGCTTCGCTGTGTGAATAAGACTCATTTGAAGGTAAAAAGTCACACAAAAAGATGGCGTGGCGCGACTAGAAGGGCTGTTTAATGCGCAAGGAGGCTAGATGTATGAGGACACATCTGTAATTATATAGGGGCTGATTCAGATTTGTGAATTGAGTAAGATAGTTACTTGCTCTATGTACCTGGACAAACTATATTGAAATGAAAGGAGCGCAAATATATATTTTTTGCATGCAGGGTAAATACTGGCTGCTTTTGCATGTAGCCCACAAATGCTGGCCAGCTTTATTTTCACAGTGCAATTTAGATTTCAGTTTGGACACCCCCCCCCCCCCCAAATCTATATCTCTCTGCACATTGTACATCTGCCCCACATGCAGTGCAGCACGGTTTTACCAAAATGCTCAATTACTTGCTCTTACTCTATTCCCAAAGCTGAATCAGGCCCATAGCTTGTAGTGACTGCACAGGCTGCATTCTCAGTGATGTCACTGGCATCATTTAAAAAATACTTATTATAGCAAATAAAATGTTATAGTATTTCAAAACTGAAAAATACATTAAACTACATTACAAACTTAAAAAAAAAAATCCTTAGCATAGGTATTAACCTAGAATATTCTCAAAAGGTGTATGATGAGAGATCTTTATTAATATACCAAATATATTTGTTATATAATTTTTGCCTGGATGTTAAATCGTGAATATCAATCTACTGTGTAACATCAGGTATTCGAATGTGACCTGTCTGTGAAAAGGAAATTTAAGACCGATTTAATGTAATAAATTAAATATTCTATAGTAATTTTTATAGAAATGTTGTACTAGATATACATCTATTAATTATGTTACAGTGAGCACCATAAGAGATTCATTTATTGGGCTATTCATAGTAACAAATTAAGCAGATTGTTGCTTCCACCTGTTAGTGGTGTGCTAATTATATGCACAGTTATTTGGATCAGCCAATATAAAATGGACCTATGAGGAGAGGGGGTATACAGCTTAAAAAAGTCCACAGATATTTTCTAAGCTAGTCCACATCGCTAGTGAACCCCTATTATACCAATTCAGCAGCTATAGGAGCCCTCTGTACCCGCAGAACAAGTATCCGGAAACCAGCATCAATTACACTGCTAATTGGAGCTCACAGTGACAACCCTAAGCAATATATCTGTTCTTTAAAACATTGCTCTATTCGGATCTATTGCATGTCAGACACGCGGCTCCACGGAATTTTACCAAGTAGGACTGCTTACATCTGCTGGAGCTGCGGCAACCCAGCAAGTGAGGTTACGTTAAATCCATCGGATACCGGCTTATTTACATCACGGATCCTCCACTTGTGGAGGCATGGAGTTTACCCAATTGTGGTACAGCAGCTGGGACATTAAAACACAGCAGACAATTTAGTGACATACGGTACCGTATATATTCATTCTCTGACTTGGACCCCTAAACAGGATACTTTGTATGCAATTCTTGTTGTAATCTAGTACCTGATTTTTTTTTCTTTCTGACTTTGAGAATCTCTGGTTTCTTATACAAAGTGATGCGAAGAATTGTGATTAATATTGTCAGAAGACTATAGCTGCTTATAGCTGCAATTTAATCACCAATGATTGTTACATAATGTACAACTGAAGCTACACTATTATATTTATGGGCTTTATTGCTACAATTGGAATGATTTATGTATATGGTTAGGTTTACCAGAAAGACCAATATTCCTATTAGAGGACGGTTTTCAACCATTTTATGTATGGTTTTAATAAACAAGGATACATTTTATTGATATCGGTTTTTTATTCCCTAACACTTTTGTCTTCCACAATACAAACTGCACAGCATTAGTCAATGAGCAACCACTTTAAACAAAATAACCCCCCCACTAAAAATATTTTTTGTATATAATACACACATTATATATATTATATTCGGATCTGAAGTGCAACGATAGGGTGCTTTCCTCAAAAGTATACTCCCCAACCAGTCCTTAATAAGAACCAGGCGGCACGCCAATGCACAGTGTAAAAAAAGTTGTATTCAATAAAATATCAGAGACATACTTATCGACGTTTCAAAGTCCGCAGACTTTTTCTTCAGGATGTCACAGTGAGTGAAGCAAACTTTTGCTTCACTCACTGACATATCCTGAAGAAAAAGTCTGCAGACTTTGAAACGTCGATAAGTATGTCTCTGATATTTTCTTGAATACAACTTTTTTACACTGTGCATTGGAGTGCCGCCTGGTTCTTATTAAGGACTGTTTGGGGAATATATATATATATATATATATATATATATATATATATAATTTTTTTTTATTTTGATGGATCATATCCTAAGGTTTGGTTTATTCACAGTCCTGATTAAAAGGTCTTAGATCCTTGAAACGTCAACACC
Source organism: Taudactylus pleione (assembly GCA_031769625.1). Lineage (NCBI taxonomy): Eukaryota > Metazoa > Chordata > Amphibia > Anura > Myobatrachidae > Taudactylus > Taudactylus pleione. The sequence continues at coordinate 578,125 of JAUIMM010000264.1, read as the reverse complement.
CTGTAATGCATTTATTTATGATGCTTTGAATACAATGTTACATATTATCAAGGAGTGCTTTCTCTTTTTCCTTAACATGTGGGACTGCCAGGCCACGCTATAGGAGAGAGAGATAATATATATACACACACACACCCTGTACAATCCAAGGAACAGTTGGCACTCCAAGATATTGTGAAATAGCAATAAACATTAATATATTTAGTTTCAGGAGCTAATAATCTAATATTTGTTACAATATGCTGGAATGCTATATTTCTGCCTACAATCTCCTGGAGTATCTACAGTTATATAAAAACAAAAGAGTAGCATCTATAAAATGTTATTTTGCATAACATAACAAATAAGTTTTCAGCTATAATTGTACCCTAATTCTGGAAATTATATTTATGCAAACTATAACCATATATAACATGTGCTCTAACTTCAGAATGATAGAGGGGGAATATGAGAGTATTTTCTTATTATTTAAAGTTTGTATATTTGTGTGCTGCTTTTTTTAAATCAATGTACAGTATCTCTCACTCAAAGGGCTGAATTTAATTGAATGTAATGTGCGGCTGAGCACATATTGTCCTTATATGGTGGGGCTGAGATCACAAGTTTTCCCGCACAGCTCTATGAGGTGTGAGGGAAACCTTGTGATGCTGAACAGCATATTGATTCCATCACGTTGAATTGAACTTCTTCCAAAGAATACTGTAATAAAGGAGGCATTAAGGAGACCTTGCTGAACCCTGTTCTGGTAATGGTATTGGTACCGCAGAGTTAGATGAGAGGATTACAGTGAAGTTGCAGATAAACTGCAACTATTATTCTTATATAGAAGAAGGAAATTGTATAGTTGCATAGAACCAATCAGGGTTTACTAAACTACCAACAGTAGCATTGGCAGAGTTGAAATAGGTCATTACAGTCTTAAATATACACACATGGAGAAGCTTATAAACAAAGTATGTGTGGAAAATATGCACTTGAATAAAAAAAATTCTAAAATAAGATAAAGTACATAAATTGTTAGAATTAACTTGTGTTACTCTGTACAACTTTATGTAGGATGATAGTTTGATTTATTGGCTTATTTGCCTCCTCCCAGTAAGTATCTGCTGTAGCTGTAAATGATCATATGACCACGTGTGTAACCAAGTACATATTACAAAATGTACTACAAACAGAATACATACTGTATGTACGTGTACTTTCAAAGTGAGTCATGTTAAAGGATATTGAGCAGTACATCCATTGCTTTTCCTATTCTTTCACATTTCTTCTTTGTCAATATTTCATCCAAAGACTGATCAGGAACAAGAAGTTGCTCAAGAATAACTGGCATCAGAAGGTCAATGAAGCGTTCTGCCGACTGGCTGGTACCTGTGTCAATGGCATCCTAAACCATACAAAAATCAAATGGGACTATCAGCACTTGAATGGGAAACAATACTCTGACGTTTTGAAAACTATAATTGGAACATGTGTCTGCTCACTTTCCTTTGCTTTCTAAGAATTGGCTGTAAGTATCCTCTAGTCCAGTGGTTCTCAAACTCTGTCCCTCAGGACCCCACACAGGTCACGTTTTCCAGGTCACCCAGCAGGTGCACAGATGTATGCATTACTCACTGACACATTATAAAAGATCCACAGGAGGAGCTAATTTATTTCACTTGTGATTCTGTAAGACCTGGAAAACATGCACTGTTTGGGGTCCTGAGGACAGAGTTTGAGAACCTGTGCTCTAGTCTAGTGCAATGCTTCACCAGTGACTTTTAGTACCAAGAAGTAGCTGTTCATTCTGCCTAACTAAAACGTTTTGCATTACTGATTTATCCAAGTCTATAGAGCTTCTTCTCCTGTGCCTCATTGGCCAGCTAGGGCCTAGCACAGTTCAGTGGGTAAAACATTTCATTTCATTCATTAGAGCTAACTTTTTCTTGGTCAATTAATCTAATCTCCCCAAAGTATTTACCCCTTGCTATTATCTTTTGCTTTTTTCACCACCTCCAACCAGACCACCCTTCACTCATTAATTTGTAAACAAGCAAACCTGGTTTACCATTTATGCATAAACAAACAGCACAAAAAGCAGAAACATACAGCAAACACTTCCTTGAAGAGCTCTAATGCCAACACTGCACAGTTCTGAGGGGCTTCCAGCACATGGCTTGACCAATGAACAAGTGCCACAACTGGCTCTGGAGACTTTGTGCGTGGTCCCACTCGCCCATTCCCTGTTCCAGGAATACCAGATTGCTCCAATATAGTTTGTCGTAGCATGTGCCTTAAGCTGGGGACAAAACAGAAAGCCAGCAACAATTCTAACACCTGAAAAATACAGGAATGCAAGTCCGTTAAGATAGTTGAGGAATATTGAATACAGTAAAAAGGGCATGCACACTGTGCATAAAAACAACATTAAGGTACATTTAGAACTGGCTTACCAGTTATGGAGTGAAAGCATGCTTTTTACATTTATATTTTTCTACCAAATTTAGCAGTCCTGTGACATCTTCATTCACACTATCTGCTTGTAGAACAAGTGTTAAAGTTCTGATGTCATAGGGATTTAAGTAGCATTGACATTTAAAAGGTATATATGGTAAGTAGTCATCTGGCCACAGCACAACTGGCGTTATCATATAAAGAATCAATCAAGCCCTGTAGAGACTTCAGTCAAAACCAAACATACATATGTATCTTGTTTCAAAGCCACACTTTCTAAGTGTACCTTTCTATGTAAAAAAAAAAAAAATAATAATAATTTTTTTTTTCAAGAGTGCTGTTAAAAAAAACACTAAAATTAGTTCCCAGCTTATGAATATGATTTATAAATATATACATATATACACACACACACACACACACACCTTGAAAGCAGAGTCAGGATCCTTGCCATGCAGAAGGCCAAGCACTTGATTAAGACAGGAATTAAAATGTTCATATCTAGTGAAGAGAAAAAAAAAATGGGCAATCAATAAATCAGTGTAAAATTCATAAACCCAGATGGAGAAAAATAAATCTAAATTAAATGTAGGTCTTTGTAATGGTCTAATACTTTTTAGAATGTTATGAAACTATAAATTAAAAAAATATTGTGAATAAGCTTGTAAGCACACCTATAATGAAATGGTACTAGGGAGTATATCCAAAGGATCTGATAGTTTATGACAGATAATACAGACCATTATGTGGCCCCTTTGTCAGCATTGCTTTAATTTGATCAGTTTTTAAGAAATGTACAACACTTGATAAAATCATTGTTGTTTCACAGGAACGGATTTAAACTGATAACGTGGTAACAGAGTATGTTACACAAATTTTCACATTTTTCCCAAAAGTATCTATATAAGCAAGAGAATGTGTTGTGAGGTGCATGCTATGTTCACCCTCCAAAGAATAATGTTACACGTTACTAATGGTCTTTGCATGTAACCTATTATCAACATCATATCCAATAATTAGGTATATATCATATAGGCACTTGTCTACTTTTGTATAAATAGAAGTGATTGAACCAGAGATCATGTGGGTGCGATTAAACTTATAGCAAAAATATTATATATTTATTATCACCTATTCATGGCTTTGTCATCATTTTACAGATTATGGAGATATGATTTTTGTAACTGCAGAAATATAATTTATTGCTACATAAATGGTCATAAAAAACACTTTTTAAATAGATTTAGATGTTTAAACACTTACCATATGAAAATTTTGATAATGATTGAGCAAATAAAGCTAAAATGATATTTATTGTACATTTAATAAAAAATGCTGTTGAGCCCTTAGTCTAGCATAATTTCTGCTCACTTGGTACAGAAATCAGCCATGTGAGGTTCTTATATTATTCATCAGTCTCTACTTTATCAATGGTGGTTCTGAAAACACTACATGGCAATAAAGTTTCTCCTTATTTGTAGAATAGGCTAGTTTGTTTTCTAGGTCACTGCTGCTGCTTATATCCGCTATTAAATACACCATAGTATTTATGTCTAAAAAGCGTATTTAATAAAACCAGTTGTAAACTCACAAAATAAAAAATGTATTTATTTTGCAACGGTGTCTTCATTTTAGAAAACTCTACGACAAACGCTCTCATTAATCGCTTCCAAACATGGCTTTATTTCATCTATATTGGTGAAGCAGTTTAGTTAGAGGTTTACTGATGAACCTCTTTTTCATCATAGGTACATAAATTAGCATAAGGTTGATGTCCCCCTATATTCTCTTTCACCACTACAGTCCCCCCTGTATTCTCTCCCCACATCCCCCTTTATGCTCACTCCCCCCTAGTGCCCCCCCTATATTCTCTCTCCCACATCTAAGGTCAGTAGACAATTTGGTGTAACTGTGGAGCTCTGAGAGGGTGTCCTGGCTGTGGTGTGCTTGTATACAGTTAGAGAAACAAGGGGAATAGGTGCAATCCCTTCCATTCAGCTCTCACTGTTCACATTGAGTTCCTGTGAGGGGGGTGAAGGCTGGGGCTGCACTGCATGCTGTCCCTAGCAGCCACCAAGCTCTGAGGGGGAAGGGTGTGCTCAACTCAGCTCTAATGAACAACTGCTAGACTGACATTTAGGATGGTTATATTATAGATGTCTCACACTAAAAAAGTACATTAATCTAAGGGTCATAAAATATTGAAATAAGATCCTCTAATTGCAATGGCTGGATATCAATGATTAAAACAATGGTGTAGTACAGTGGTTCCCAAACTGTGTGCCGCATCCTGGGGTGCCTCGAGACACTTGCAGGGGTACCTCAGGTTGGTGGTCCAGCACCAAATCAAATTTTTTATGATCAATGTAATGTAAATATGAGGACATACAGAAGTGCAAACCTGTCCCCATCACATAACTGACCCTAAGGATGACAGGTCAGCACAATTTACTTCACTTTACTACTTCACTACATTTGTTTCTGAATTTCTCAATAACAAACTATTGGCCTAGGGGTGAAAACAATGCTGATACTCTAGGGCGCAGTGATTCAAAAAAGTTTGGGAACCACTGGTGTAGTATTTAACCATGATTATTTTACTTTAAAAAAAAAAAAAAAAATCATCATCCACTGAATTGTGGGACAACATGAACATATCTGCTGAAAAGTTCTACATTTCTCACTAATAAAATGTTCATTTCAAGCATGTACACTGTATTAAGGGAAATCAATATGTAATGTCACGCCAAGTGTAAAGCGGTATGATTTACCGTCAGACCACTGCCCGGCGGTTAGAATCCCGACACCAGGAGGCCGACAGAGGAGGAAATCCCGATCGTCAAAGGTAAGTATTAGCTAGCCTATTTCTAACCCTCCTTCAGGGTGCCTAACCCTAACCTTCCCCCCCAGTGCCTAACCCTAATCCTCCCTCTGCCTAAACCTAGCCCCCCCCATCCCGCCACCTAACCCTAAGTCCCACCGGGCGGGTGCCTAACCCTCCCTCCCCTAGCCTAACCCTAACCTCTAGGGGGGGGCCTAACCCCAAGTCCCCCCGGGGAGCCCTAAACCTAACCCCCGCGGCTGTCCGCAGCGGCGCCCAGCATCCCTTCGATCGGGATGCCGGGCGCCGGTTTCCCGGCGTCGGTAAAATGACAGGCGTCTAGATTTAGACGCCTGCCATTTAACCCTCGCCGGGATAAAGCAGTCGGGAAGCCGCATATGGAGATTAGGTCCGCAGGCTTCCCAACTACATACCCTCCAAGGAGGTTGTATCTAACATGTTAATTCAAATTTAACATATTTCTTTCTTTAGAATTCAGAGAACTGGATCCTACTTTATTATTCATTATTTATTTAGTCAGTCACTTTTTCAGTAAAGCGTTCAAAAGAATGGGTTATGAACTGTAGAGGGAAAAGGAGATTATTTAATGCTCATTTTTATTTTATTGCGCTGTCCAAGGCAATCGGTTTCATTTTCAGAGCTAAACTATCTTTGTATTTGCACTACTACATACAATTCCTTAGCGAAAGATTAGGCTAAAATATGTAAATACACAATCAGAGCTCATGCCAAGTTGAATTTATGCCTTATATAAAATATGCCTCTATCATATGCAGATCTAATACTTGTACCCCCTGTTGCTTGGAGAGCAAAATGGGAGAGAAAAGGACAAACAAACGCATTCTGAGTGCAGTAAGAATATGTTTACTTAGGCAGACTCGCACAGAGATGTATATATGCCAGTCAATAGCCATATCGCATGTTGGGGTCTATGGGCTGGTGCAAATACATGCGGATGACAATGACCATTGCTAGCCTTAGCTAGGGTTGCTGATTACATATTGATCTATGAAGTAATTAGTGTCTATATTAAAAAATTTTATTGCCATATTTAAGTATTAATTTAGTGCTACTTCCATTTGTACATGAGAAAGATTATACCAGGCAGTGTTCTCCCGAGGCTGTTTTCTGCAGGCTCATCGCCCGGCAGAAACAGCCTACCGCCCGGCACTTTCCTCCGCCGACCCCTGCTGTGGAACGCTGGGCTCTGAAGTGACCGGAGGCTAAAGAAGCATCCGATCGCTTCAGAGGCAAGCGTTCCCAGTGATGCACTGCTTGGGTGACGTCTAGTTTGATCCAGTCAGAGCGAGGCAACGGGAATGGGAGCAAGAGCGGCGAGCAAGTAAAGGCAAGTTCTGGGCTGGGGCCAGGACTAGTCTGGAGGCACTGCCTAAGGGGTACTATTTAAGCCTGGGGGCACTGCATTAGGGACCAGCCTGGGGGGCACTGCATAAGGGACACTATTTAAACCTGGGGGTACTGCATAATGGGCCAGCCGGGGGCACTGCATAAGGGACACTATTTAAGCCTGGGGGCACTGTATAAGGGACACTATTTAAGCCTGGGGACACTGTATAAGGGACACTATTTAAGCCTGGGGGCCCTGTATAAGGGACACTATTTAAGCCTGGGGGCACTGCATAAGAGACTATTTAAGCCTGGGGGCACTGCATAAGAGACACTATTTAAGCCTGGGGGCACTGCATAAGAGACACTATTTAAGCCTGGGGGCACAGCCTAAGGGGCACTATTTAAGCCTGGGGGCACTGCCTAAGGGACACTATTTAAACCTGGGGGAACTGCAGAAGGGGCCAGCCTGGGGGCACTGCATAAGGGACACTATTTAAACATGGGGGAACTGCAGAAGGGGCCAGTCTGAGGGCACTACTTCAGCCTGGGGGCACTGCATAAGGGCAAAGCTAAACTACAGGGGGCAAAGCATAAAGGGGAAAACTACAGGGGGCACTGTATAAAGGGCACAAATACAGGGGGCAGTGCATAATGGGCACTTTTGACTGAGAGCCAGTGGGGGAGCAGCCCGAGACCTGTCGGGCTGGATTGGTAAAGGAGATACCCCCTTTTCCCAGCGCGCGTATAATTGCAAAGGCCCCCACCCGGCTACTTTTTGATGCCACCCGGCTGGAAAAAATTTCTGACGAGAACACTGCCAGGTGTATTATAGGTGTTTATTTTACAAAATATAACCAAACCCAATAGTAAATGTGTTTTTTGTTATCAAAGCAAATGTTTAATGACCTGGTTGTGTGCAAAGGTGCGTATCCACTACACGACCCAGGGAAGACAGTACGATTACGGCATCGTAATCGTACCGTCGTTCCCCATCCCCTGCAGTGCCTACACTGAACAATTAGTCGTTGAGATACCAGTGACTCAGCATACAGGTGCTATTTTTACATGTAACTATTTAGAGGGGTTTTTTTGCATCCAACTTAGTATGAGCCCAATTGTATTTGTCTACTCAAGTGAATGGTTCCAGTCTCCAATTGCTGTCTGCATCAGGAAGTTAGAGCTTCAATATAGTGCAAGTGTCTTTCTGAAATCTAATACAGAGTGTTTGTCTCAGCTGTAACCAGCAGCCAGAGCAACAGAAAACATATTAGATGCGTACTTACAGTAGCTAGAGTTAAAAGTCTATTGTTAGATGTAACTACAACAAAATAAGTAATATGCTGTATTTCCAATTCTGAATCTCTCCAGAGTGTGGCTGCATAAAATAAAATAATATAAAAAAAACAAAACACAAATGCTAACTGCCTGTCCTAAATGACCAAGTTTTGGTGTTTATTACAGGTTTAATTTCTAAGAGACAAGATAAGCAATTTTTTTTTCAGAAACTGCATGGTTATTTTATTCTGTCATCCAGTATTAAATGCATTATAAGTTATTTAAACACATAGCCCTACCTTGTAAGATAATCAGCAATTTTTGGATTCTTTAATAGGTCCATAAGTAGGTCAACAGAATACTTTCTTGTTAAAGTCCCATCTCCATTTACAAGAATGTTAAATATTAACTGAAAGGTCTGATGGATATTTCTGGAATGAAAAAGCTTTATACAAAAAAAAAAAAAAAAAAGTTAAACAATAAGTAAATGTGATAAAAAACAAATTAATAAATTTAAGATGGCGATGAAAATATGGTATTACTGTGCTGCATATTATATAGTCTATATAGTTTTATGGGCTGCAATGGGATAATAAAATTAAAGAACAGTCGGTTCTCTATGACAAGATGAGAGGCTTTCATTCATCACACCAGAAAACAACTTTGCAATGCAAAATTCATCTCACAGGCCAGTTTTACCTGCAATTCACCAGTAGTTAAAGCAGTGAATTAATGCAACAATAACCTTACATAAATAAAAAAAAAAAAAAGGAAGGACACCTGTGAAATTCTCTAAGCAATCATCTGTCCTACAGTCAAAATTAATAGTGGGATTCCACTACTCACAAAGTAATCACTCATCTAAATTACCTTTACATTAAATATAAGTTCAAGTTGGCTGCATCTCTTATGTAAGCAAGCCTGCATTCCTCCTCTACTGGTATAAGGGGCCACAAGCAACTAAAAACAGAAGTGTTTTTCTGTGTGTGCAGTGCCGCAAAGTGCACTCTTTATGTATTGTACTTGGTTTATGTCTAAATCTACAGGGTTTAGACTCACTGAATGTTATTACTGCGACTCGGTGTCTGGACATTATTGGGGTCACATTAGCCATTATATGCCAGGATTGATTTACATGGTTCCTGGTAGGTGAACTGGAAATGGGGCAGGAAAGGAGAAGAAAGAAAAAGGTGTGGAAGAGCACGGATCAGTGCTTCTACAGTCACCACGGTTACCAGGATACCTCCAGAAGAGTAAAAGGTAAAGTTCAAATTTTATTCCAAGACCAGAAATGATTTTATAACTCCATGTGAGGGGCAACTATTCATACAGATAAAATTGATAAATGAGTATTCTTATGCTTGTAACAGATATTACTATAATATAAATTGTTTGATAGATATTTTAATAAACAAACAGAAAAAAAGATATTAGATCAGCATAACAATACTCATTTATCATAAAGATTTGGCACAAGGCAGATTTTTACAGAAGTGTGGCAGTATGCAGGGATCAACCTCTGAATAACTTAAAGAGAAACCCAAGACGACAATCAAGGAGAGAGCATAGGTCACCCTCCTGTACAATGCACATTTTTCTTTAGGTTTAGTTTCACCAAGAACAGATCAACCCTACTTTATTAAGCGAGCCATCAAGTGATGCACAAAAACGGTAAATGTTCCAATGGCCAGAACTGCACTAGGAAGAGGGAACAAGTCTACAGATACTTATTAAAAATGTACAGCTTAAGAATACTGTTATGCGCAAAACGAGAAAGTGATTATTGTACCAATAAGAACAGAAAGTTGTGATGGTGATTTCTATTGTTTTCTGGAAAATGCAGAATAATTGGAAATTAAACTATAATAGGTCATTGCCAAGATCAATTCTGTAGTCACTGCAAGTCTTACATTTGGATATCCTTTCCTAAGGAACTGCACTTTCCAGATTGCCCTGCCACAGGTGGTAGGGCATGCGTACATTTACCCCTAAGTGCCTGATCGCAGGACTCTGTTTAGCTGTCCGAATAGCTGCGCATACCCCATGTGTAGTGAGGCCAGATTCTGATCCTTTACCATGAAAGTCATAAACACATATTGGTAAGGATGTTACTTAGGAGCATTCAATCAGACTATCCCAATAAAATATTTCTGTACACTGTTGTAATGGGAAAACAAAATGGATCAATATTAAGAAGCTTAAACCACTTATGATAGCAAAAGCATATAGAAGATCTGGAGAGGCACTTGACCTTGCCATGACAGCTGTCTGCAGTTAGCACACACTTAGCAGCACTCACTTCACAGCAATAACTGAAGGTCAAATGACATAGTTCCTGTTATCAGCACCTAGTCCTAACATATTTTCAGTGACAATCTACAGAGTTGAAAAGCTTCTGTCTGAAAATAAACCCACATTTAACTGTTAAAGTATTCAGTAAAAGGTTAATGCCACATGAGTACATATATTAATATCTATGCACTTTTTATCCTCTAATGCCTGGAAGCCTATAACAAAAAAATAAAGAATGGCAGAATGGTTTCTTACGGGCATTTCTCACCACGTTCTAAAACTGTAATGCAGCAATTGTATTGGTAGATGTGTAACACATGAAGAGCGCACATAAAAGTGTTCATGTATCTAAATCGCACATGAGTTTTTATTTTAAGTCTCCCAATATTCTATTACAACCATAAACACTTTACAGTAAAAAATAAATAAAAAAAAACGAACATCTGAGTCAGATGGAAATGTCAATATATTAATTTCCTAAATTTCTATGATTTAGGGGTCTATTCAGCAATAGTGACGATGTTGCCCAGATTATTATTTGGCAACATCGTCACAATTTTTTTTATCAGTTATTGAAATTTATGGAAGCTATTCAGCATTATTTCATGCAGGGACAGCGGGGTTGGGGTAACACACTGTCCCTGCGATGTTACAGAAGGCATTGTTATCGGTTTTCCGAAAACAATGCCTTCTGTTTCTGTGCATTCTCAGTCCTGCGCTCCGGAACAGTCACCGTCCCCTGCTTTATGGTGACTGCCGATGAGCAAGTCCAAATACAGCCTGTCCAAAGTGATTGACATGTGTACACAGACTTTATATTAGTATGTATACATGTATATTTATGTGCTATTATATTTAACATTTATATAGAAATATTAAATAGAGCACAAACATATAGGCCCGTATTAAATTTGAGCCGAGGCACGTTAAATTAACGCGGCCCGGACGCAACGCTGGCTTCGCCTGTTTTCCAGGCATTAAAGTATCGCGCGCGCGCGCGTGCCCGCGTATCCCCGCATTCAATTTGAAAGTAGGCGAAAACGGGACCCGGCGATACTTGGATCGGCGGTAAAAACGGGAATTTTCGGGAAATAATCCTAGGACCCCCCTAAAGATGTCCAGACCTCGGGGATCACTATGGGTACCCCCGTTTTTGCCTGCAGAAGAAAGTCGGGGTTTTTAATTAGCCGCGGCTGGTGTTTTTTTTTCCCCGACATTGATGAAGTGATGCAGAAGAGCATTTAGCTTTTTTTTTCGTTTTTAAAAGTGGTCCCATCAAATTTGGGGTACATGAAAATGGGTACTAGCATATTTTTAAGTCCCTAAAGGTATTTTTTTTTAATTCTGCAGAAATACACCTGCCGCTACTCTGCACAATAAAAAAAAAAATTAAAAAAAAATAAAAAAACACCTGCCACATACCTGGGGACCCCACCAGTATTAATTTCGTTAGTTTGGCTTTTTGTTTGACATTTTTTTTTTTTGTCACCCCAAATTTTATTTTTAATTTTTTTTAGGGGGTGTCCCGATTTTTATTTTTTTTACATTTTTTTTTGCAACATTTCGTTTTAAGGGGGCATTCCCAAAAGTACAGGCTATTTTTTTTATAAGCCTGCACCCCTAAACCCCAAATCTAAACTTTATTTCACTTGCTAGAGTTAATTAAAAAATTATCCCTGTTTTTTAAAAATGACCCTTGACCCCATTTCCGAAAAAAACAAAAACAGGAATTTTCGGGAAATATGCCTGGGACCCCCATAAAAATGTCCAGACATGGGGGATCACTATGGGTACCCCTGTTTTTGCCTGCAAAAGAAAGTCTGGATTTTAAATAGCTATTTTCCTGCCGCGGCTATTAGAAATCCAGACTTCCTTCAGGAGATAAAAATGGGGGTACCCATAGTGATCCCCCATGTCTACGAATCTTTAGGGGGGGTCCCTAGAATATTTCCCGAAAATTCCAGTTTTTTTTTTACCTGTAGAAAAAAAAAAAAAATTAGTAAAAATTTACAAAAAAAAGACAAAGGTCCCCCTCAAAAACCAAACCAGCCCCAGGCTTGCCAGCCAGTGGTGGTTTCTAAAAATACAGGGAACAAAATGTGTAGGGTTCCACCGTATTTAAGAAACCAACACCAGGCTGCAGGGACTAGTGCTGGTTTTAAATATAGGGGTCAAAAAAGACGTGGGGTACCCCCCCATATTTAAGACCAGCACCAGAGCCAACCGACTGGGGTGTAATGCCACAGCCCGGAGACCCAATCACTGGGGCTCCAGGTCCAATGCATTACACCCCAAGTCGGTCAGCGCAAGCCGGTGATCTTGGGGGAGTCGGGGACCCCCCCAAAAAAGGGTCCCCCTCTCCCAAGCACCACAGGCTTACGCTGAAGCCTGGGGCTCACCTCCATACCCCTGGAGCGGTGGGTATGGGGGTAATAGGGGGGCCAAATAATGTAACACTATTGTACTTTACAGTGGAAATATAAATGCCAGCATGCCTGCCATTTTGCACTTGTGGAACTACAAGTGCCAGCAGACATGCGGCACCTGTAATTTCACTGTAAAATAAATAGTTAAAAAAATACAAAAACACACACACCGTGACAGTATAACTTTATTACACACACCTACTCATTCACACATACTTACCTATACCAGATGTTCGGTCCCCTTCTCCACGTAGAATATCCATAAAACATGGCCCTGCAAATAAGAAATCATACTTCCGTATATCCTGGCGCTGGTCTCCACAGTAATCCACGTACTTGGGAAAAAAAAAAAAAAGACTACACGACCCACGAACGAGCTATGAGTATGTGTGTTGCCACACATACTCATAGCTCCCGAATGCCAGCTGACGGCACATCCACGGAGCTGGCAGTCCAGAGAGCCAATAAGCGGCCGCGATGACTGTAGAGCGGCCGCTGATTGGCTCTGGCTACTGACAGTTCCCACGTGGTATGAGTCGCCCACTTGGGAACTGTCAGTAGCCGGAGCCAATCAGCGGCCGCTCTACAGTCAGCGCGGCCGCTGATTGGCTCTCGGGACTGCCAGCTCCGTGGATGTGCAGCCAGCTGGCATTCGGGAGCTATGAGTATGTGTGGCAACACACATACTCATAGCTCGTTGGTGGGTCGTGTAGTCGCTTGTTGTTTTTTTGCCAAGTACGCGGATTACTGCGGATACCAGCGCCAGGATATAGGAGAGTATGATTTCTTATTTGCAGGGCCATGTTTTTTTGGATATTCTCCGTGGAGAAGGGGACCGAACATCTGGTATAAGTATGTGTGAATGGGTAGGTGTGTGTAAAAAGTTATACTGTCACGGTGTGTGCGTTTTTGTATTTTTTTAACTATTTATTTTACAGTGAAATTACAGGTGCCGCATGTCTGCTGGCACTTGTAACACTATTGTACTTTACAGTGGAACTACATTATTTGGCCTCCCTATTACCCCCATACCCACCGCTCCAGGGGTATGGGGATGATCCCCAGGCTTCAGCGTAAGCCTGTGGTGCTCAGGAGAGGGTCCCTTTTTTGGGGGGTCCCCGACTCCCCCGAGATCACCGGCTTGCGCTGACCGACTTGGGGTGTAATGCTTTGGACCTGGAGCCCCAGTGATTGGGTCTCCGGACTGTGGCATTACACCCCAGTCGGTTGGGTCTGGTGCTGGTCTTAAATATAGGGGGGTACCCCACGTCGTTTTTGCCCCCTACATTTAAAACCAGCACTAGTCCCTGCAGCCTGGTGTTGGTTTCTAAAATACGGTGGAACCCTACACATTTTGTTCCCCGTATATTTAGAAACCACCACTGGCTGTCAAGCCTGGGGCTGGTTTGGCTTTTGAAGGTGGACCTTATGTCATTTTTTTTGTAAATTTTTAACAGCTTAAAAAAAAACTAGAATTTTCGGGAAATATTCTAGGGACCCCCCTAAAGATGTGTAGACATGGGGGATCACTATGGGTACCCCCATTTTTTACTACTGAAGGAATCGGGGTTTCTAATAGCCGCGAGAGGTACATAAATGCGACTTTGCATGCAGAAGAGAATTTAGAAGAAGTTTTTTTGGGCAAAATAACTATGGGCATCAAATTTGGGGTACTTGAAAATGGGGTTCAGCATATTTTAAAGTTGCTAAAGTGACTTTAAAAAAATCGTGAAAAACCCTCCTGCCGCAAACACCTGCAATCAAAAAAATACTTGGGGCATACTTGGGAACACCCCCAAGGTAAAGTTCGCTATTTTTTAAGTTTGTACCCCCAACTTTTTTTTTTTCACCCCCTTTTTCAAAGTAAATTTTTGGGGTGCCCTTAATTTTTTGAAAACATTTTTTTCACACAGATTACCTGTGGGGGACTGTCTGAAGGCTGCACCCCAATTCTACACTTTTTAACGCCTACCATTCATAGGCGATACTTTACCGCCTATTACATTTAATTGACTTAACGCCTAGGCGGAAAGTCTTTCAAATTGAATACGGAGGAAAACGAAAACAGGCGATAATGTCGTCATCGGCGGTAAATTACTGCGAATCCGGACTTAACGCCTCAAATTGAATACGGCCCATAAATGTAAACAGACCACTATAAAGCATGTATGGCATTATACTGTATAAAGTAAAGATTTTTCGAGTATTTTAATGCTTGCTTTGCTGAATAGCAAAAAGCGTTAAAGCACTGTAGAAATCAAATGCTGATCCCTACAGTGTGGTACTCTGCGAGATTAGAATGGAAAACATAATTGCGTTATCTAATCAATTAACCCATTGCTTAATTGTGGATTTGCATAAAAGAAAGTGGAAATTATGATTTACGCATTTTTGATGAAAAGAAAAATAATTGCTGAACCCATATGGTTAAAAAAAAAAGGTCTAAGGTGGGAATTCAATTAGTCACGATAAATAGCCTGTTAACGGGTGCCGCAACTATGTTAACACACAGGTTTGGAAATTATCCCAGATTCTGTGTCTTAGCGCCTGTTACCAGGATAATTTAACAGGCAAGAAAAAGGGTCTCTAACTGAATAACTCCAGGAGTTGAAGCATGAGGCTACCACCCTTCTCACCCTTTAAATTAAACGGGGGTAACTGAATTTCCTCTTAAGTCACTGTACTATACAGGAGAATTTTTTTAATTAAATTTTTTTTAAGTGAGAACCATTGTTTACACAAAAATATAAAACAAGTGAACACATTTTTATCAGTCTGGTCTAAATTAGACCAGACTGATACAAACAAACAATCACCTGACTGGTAAGGACACATATTTAGTAAATTTGGGCAAATATCACAAGTCTTACCATTGCTTGGACATAAACAAGACCATTTATGGATATTTAACCCTCTTGGTTGTTGAGATAACTACATACTAAAATATAACCTGATCTTTCTGCCATCCAGTAATTTCTCAAATAGACTATAAGGCAAATAACAATGTAACTGAAGTGAGCCCAGTAGATACAAATCACCATTTTTGTTTTTTCAAGCCTCACTGTAAAAAAAAAAAAAAAAAAGACAAAAAAAAAAAAAGAGCACTGGAACAAAACAGAAAAGACAAAAATCTCACCTTTTCACCAACTTCTTCATTTAACGTTAGACTTGCCAATACTGAGAGTGCGAATACCACCACAGTCAAGCTGCTGTGTGCCAAGAAACTAATTAATGTGCGATAGAATCCTTTAACATTGTTCTGTAGAAAGATCCAAACACAAATCAGTAACACATTAATATTTCAACTCTGTGGAGGGGGTGAGGTTGGGCTGCACACCCCAATTCTAAACATTTTGGGAGGTGCTACCATGCTGAGACGAGTAATTTCACAAAGAGAAAGAAAATGCAGTTGCACACTCCAAATAGTAAACATTGCCAGTCAGAATTATAATAAACTCTGCAATATAAATTTAAGGTGCTCAGCATAATTTTGGCCAAAAATATGGGCCCAAATGCAGCCCAGCATCTCCGTGAGTGCAGGGCATACCACTACAGTGATAAAAAGGGGGCGCAAGAGTGCTCTTCTTAGAAGGTCCCCCTGCTTGCCCTAGAATGAAAACTAATACGGGATGTAGTCAATTTGCCAGCGGACGGGATCCTGGACGTCGATATACCGACACCGGAATCCCGACGCCCGGTATAATGCAGACACCGATATCCCGAAGGAGATCAGGACACCGGCGTCCCGACCCCTGCCATCCCAACCCTCTAGAGCCGGGTAAGTAGCGCACCTATCCCCGAGGATGGGGGGGGGGGGGGGGGGGTGTGGCGGGGGTTAGGTATAGGCACCCCAGAAGGGAGATTAGGGTTAGGCACTCCCCAAGAAGTGTTAGGCTACAGGAAGAAGGGGGTTAGGCACCTTCCCCCCCCCCCCCCCCCCTAGGAGGGTTGGGTTTAGGCACTCCACAGGGAGGGATAGGATTAGGCTACAGGGAAGGAGGTTATGGTTAGCCACCCCTGGGGGGAGGTTAGGGTTAGGCACTGGAGAGGGAGGAGGGGAGAGAAGGGTAGGAATAATAAACTTACCACCCCTGTCGGGATCTTCGATCTTTGGGGATCCGGTGTCGGGATTTGAACCGGCAGTTATTGAGCCGCTGGTATTTCATACCGATCCCCACTAATATGTATGGTATTATTTTGGCAATAAGACATTGTTGCATCAGAATTGTTATAGCCAAAAAATAAGGAAATTAAACCACCACCACCTTTCCTCTGTATCCAAAAACACTGCCATTACCAACCTGTATCCAATAGGAATCAGACAGTACTGCATGATATTTCTTATTACTGCTCTTCCATGAAACATTCTTGCCCATTCAGTATATGCAGGATTACCTAATTGAATCACCCCCCAGCCCCCCCCCCCCCCTCAATCACACCCACCTTGCATGTTTTATTTAGGAGAGTGAGGCAAGCTCATCAAATTTTTAGGGAAGGAGAAATACAGGGAGGTATTGAGCAGTACAAGCAAGACTACATCCTGTTGGATGCTACCTTGCTTGTCCAATAAAAGCTATAGGACACAGGTTATTTGGTACAATTAAATGCATTTGGTCTTTGTGTGAAAAGTTTTCTAGACATCTAGAAGGAAATAGACCCCTGAATGTCATATGGGGTCTATTTACTAAGCAGTGTTAGGAGACAGAGTGTAAAGTGATAAGAAAGTGATAAGGTGCCAGCCAATCAGCTCCTAACTGCCATCTCACAGGCTGTGTTTGAAAAATGACAGTTGGGAGCTGATTGGCTGGCACCTTATCACTTTTCACTCTGTCTCCTAACACTGCTTAGTAAATAGACCCCCTCAGTGTGTACGGCCAATCAGCGTGCTCCTGCGAGCGTTAGCAGTGTTCGCAAATGCGCTATAGCACGTATTTTACCCACTTTTGAGGACTGGGGACTCATTTTTTAAAAATGCCCAAGTCACGGCACGCGCTGCTTATAAAGGTGGTGGCGTCTCGCTGATGTAGCAGAACTTTCCGTGCGGGGGGGGGGGCGGAGTTGTCGATTGCGGCAGTAGTACGCAGCCCCTACCATGTCCGCGCTGCTCCCTGGCTACTCCCACAGCTTTAAGAAGCCATAGTAAGTCCTGCGGCTGAAGGAGTTGGAGCTCTTCTCCCTGGGGAATGCCATCAAGCGGCCCTTTTCCCCGTGCCTGCAGCAGCAGAGCGGGGTGGTGAAGCGGAAGAACCCGTTCCCCAGCCTGGAGACCACCGTGCAGGGATAGAGGAGACCACGGAGTGTAGCAAGTTGCGGGTAGGGAGCTGGGCACTGCCGGAGCAGGAGAACCCTCTGCCGCCCGCTGAGGTGAGCAGAGTGACCGTGCCACGGGAAGCTGAGGACGAGTAGTGACTGCATGGGATCTACAGCACTGCCAGCAGGGAGTAGGAGAGTAATCGCTGGGGAGTTGCAGTACTGCGGACTGGGGAGGTAGAGTGTGTCCTATTTATATTATTTCCTTACAATGTCCTCTCAATAGAGTATTGTTCGAGATTGTTGGCACTCCTGTGTGTTACACTCTCTAAATGCATTGCTGTGTGTGGGCCACTATATTTATGGGGTACTGTTGCGTCCTCCTTTACATCGTTCTGATGTGTACCGCAAATGCAATATATCGTCCCGTCGTCCGGGTGCACATCACTCCAGTGTGTACCCACCTATATTGATTTATTAATGTAATAAAACACAACCACTAACAATTTCAGAAAATCTATTCTCAACAAATTGTACTGAATTACTTCTTCACATGAGGGCGAAACTAAAATCTACCTTGTAATGACAAGTAAAGGGTAATATGGAAATGTATTCTTACCAAAGACTTTATGTGCGTTTGGACAGAAAGATTGTGCCGACACAGATTTGCAAGAAGGCCAAGACATGGCATGGTTAGATCATCTTCGGATGAATGACTAGAAAGAACAATATGAATGGGTTACTACATTCTCTAAGCAAATAACATGAACAATAGTAACAAGAGCCCAATGCTAGTCAAAGAGGACTCCATAAGTAATGCAGCAGATATAACAAGTACAGCAAACTTCAGAGGACTTAAAAGGAACAGCTACAAATTTTAAATAAATACTGTATGTCCTATCCAAACACTAACAAAAAAAACGAAAGGGATGGCAAAATAATGCAATATAAATAAAGATATAGCACAAAAGCAAAAAATAGGAGTTTATTATTAACACTGAAGTTAGATAAGGAATACATAAACTTTCTCTGCTTTTTTTTATGTTTTACCCATTATCTGACACTTCTTTGCGTCTGGGGTTCAACAACTGTTGTGCTGTATCTATGGCCGGGTTTTTGTATGCGACTGCGCATCGAACCCCGATTTTACTATGTGTGAATGCTTACAACCCAGGACCATGACCATGACCTTTCTCTTTACCAGGATCGAATCGAGAGCCAGGAATTTGCCAGGTTGATAGACCCAGCAATTTCCTGGATCTTAAGTCATAACTTAACTTGTGAATTTCCTTTAAAAAGCCTCAGTTTAAAATCTTAGTCTTGTGCACAAACATTTATTATATTACCATATGAGACAAACTTGTCAAATCCAGTTTTGTGTAATATGCTCAATTTATCTCCAGTCAGATTAGGATTAAATTGAATTGTGCAATTTATATGAGCAGGGTCTTAAAATTGACAATTATGCAAAGATAAAGAAATATTTAAGGGATTGGGAAAATTACACAAATTAATAGTGTGTGTTCAGTCTAAAGATCAATCCAATCAGGTAGAATTTGAAACCCCCAAAAAACACCATTTTGCCCAATATGCATTTTTAAGAACTAATGGCATCTATGGCGTCAATTTCAAATACTGCTGAATGGATTAAAAAAAATTAATATCAATAAATATTAATCAAACAACTGTAATTGGAAACCATTGTGGTGACAATATTTAACACTTGAAGATTATCTGAGTTGAAGATATGTCTGTATATACCAATGATGTTGCCTCCATACCATTAGAGATTATAAAAGGGTTGAGGACAGAAGATTATTACTACCAAAATAATTGCACAAAATTAACACAAGTGGATAAATAACAGTATTTTGGAACAGCTGTTCCTTATGTAATTAACACTGAACATGATATCAAGGTTCCTACCAGGGACTTTTTTTGCTTATAAAATTAATTTGGTGTTTTTTTTACTGTCTGATCTGGCTAAATATTACTATAAATACTAGAATATATATATGTTAACTATTAAAGTTTAATATCCATCATGTCAATTATTCTCATTCTGGTATTATTTCAAGATCACATTTTCTCATAGTATGCTCTATGTTTTTAACACTGGTTATGACATTCAGGAGAACACAAATTGGATGTTTTTATAACAATTTAAAGAGATATGTGAACTATACCCAGGAAATCATGCATAGCTTCCCTATCACAGCAAACAAGCAGATAGTGTACCCAAGCCAAGCTAGCTCACTTACTGGGTAGGGTGGGAGTGGCTCCAGTGCGGGGTGGACCGGGGATGACAAAATGGACTTGTGGAAGTGGAGCCCCAATGGGATCCTTCTTTTGGCAGGGGTGTCTTGTTAAAATATAGCCAATTGACGTTTAAATAGCTTCATTAGCATCCTTACAAGTTCACCTTAAGGTTCTACATCAGGGCTCGACAAATCCCGGGCGCCAGGTCGCCATGGCGACCAAGTATTGTAACCTGGCGACTGGATTTTGTGTTAGCTTCCACAGGACTGACAGTGTGACGTGTAGAGGTGGGTGGCCAGCAAGCCGGGACAGTGGCTATGCCCGAGTTTTGGATGCACTGTGCCGCTCAGCTGGGGAGGACGTGGATACCAGAGTCAGGACTGAGCCAGGGAGGATGCAGTGTAATTCAGGGGCACTTCGGTGACTGCACCGTGCCTGACGTACATACGAGGCTGTGCCTCCAGTCACCCTTGGGACCTTTGTGGAGTGAGCCTACTGGCTGCATCGCCGTTTGCATTGTTGTCACATCAGTGCTGTACTGTAACCAGCACCTGGCTGTTAGCTTCGGTAGAGAAGGGAGCGCTGACTACTGTGCTTTATGAGAGAGGTCTCAGCAGCTTTGGCACGTGGCACCACAGCGGTCCCAGACTCCGGCATCCAAAGTGAAAAATCAGCGCAGCGGCAGCCATGAAACACAGTAAAGCTGGGCATCCACTATTCAATTATCTGTCAGATATCTGTCCAATCTGGCTGGTTGGAATGAAAACCTGGTAATGTATGGGAGCAAATGACAATTGTCCTTTTGCTCACAAACACTGGAAAATAGCCAAAAATGGTTGTTCAGACAAATTGTTTAAAACACATGAATTTAACCAATTTGACATTTTTTTTGTCCTTTTTTCAGTGTTTAAAACCATATGATCAACTGTCATTTGCTCCCATACATTACCAGGTTTTCATTCCAACCAGCCAGATTGGATAGATATCTGACAGAAAATTGTATAGTGGATGCCCAGCTTTTGACTTGTTGTTTCTGGCTGCACATTAACACTGTGCCACATCCATAACGTCTTGGCTTTCTGCTGTGCCTTATTTGGGGCCGGTCCTAAAGCCAGTCTGTGCACTATTCAGCTACTCCCCCCCCACCCATCCTTGCACCAGACCATAATTTTACTTAAATTAATATGTCTGCAGTGGACAATTTCACTAAGGGCTTCCACTGACAAAAGGGGACTTGTGTACTTTATGGACTCATTGGGCTCGATTCAATTGAGCGCGATGTAAATAGCGCCGGGAGATAGTTCCCGGAGCTATTCAATCCATCGCGATGTTAGGTCGGGGAAGGCTCGTTCTTGCGCCTTAAACAGGGTTTTTAGGCGCGAGAATGGGCATTCCCCAACCTAACTTCCCGGCGCGATGCTGTTTTCCCCGGCGCGAAGGGCAGAAAACAGTCTCGTGCCGGGACTTTTGTCGGATTTCTGCTCTCATCCCCGGGGGGATGCGAGAAGAAATCCAATAGTCGGACTTGGCAGCGCGGTGTATTGAATAGCTCCGGGAGCTCACTCCCGGCGCTATTCACATCGTATAGAATAGAATCGTGCCCATTGCAGAGAGAACCCAATCAAAATGTTTTAAATGGTACTTGTGTAGTTTACGTACACAAGAACCAAAAGTTGCCCCCACCTAAAGAAGAAAGTTGTCCGCTCGCCATGCTTCGGGCTCGGTGACTCGCTACAAGGTTATATTCCCCCTCTATGCCCACTTGGATGGTAGGGAATGACGCTGGACACTGGCTGATGACATCAGGGTCCTCTCCGTGAATTGGATTTAGACATTACAACGATTGATGATAATAATAATAATAATAATAAGTGTAGGACACTTGGGTTCGCTCTGCAATGAGCACGTAAAGTACACAAGTACCGATAAAAGTATTATTAATTGGGGACCCTACCGTGCGGCATGAGATGAACCAGGGGCCACGCCGTGCGGCATGAGATGAACCGGGGGCCCTGCCGTGCGGCATGAGATGAATTTGGGGCAGTACTTGTTTATACTATACATTGGACACAAGAGATTAGCATGTGGCTGGGTCTGATGGGCATTGAAGAGGCATGTGTTGTGGTCTAATGGCATGTGGGGAGGTCTGGTGGGGCATTAAAAGGGCTTGTTTGGTGGTCTATACAAGATCTCATATTTTGGTTGGTGATGATGAGCTGGCTCCTAAACATTTACACTGGCTTCTAGATTTCAATAAAATTTGTCAAGCCTTGTTCTACATAGAGTACATACAGTCAGGTGCATAAATAATGGGACATTGACAGAATTTTCATATTTTGGCCACTATTCACCACCACAATGGCTTTGAAATGAAACAAACAAGATGTGCTTTAACTGTAGACTTTCAGATTTAATTTGAGGGTAATTACATCCAATTCAGGTGAACGGTGTAGGAATTACAACGGTTTCTATATGTGCCTCCCACTTTTCAAGGGGCCAAAAGTAATGGGAGCATCAACTCAAAAGCCATTTCATGGACAGGTGTAGGCTAGTCCCTCGTTATTTCATTATCAATTAAGCAGGTAAAAGGTCTGGAGTTGATTCTAGGTGTGACATTTGCATTTGGAATCAGTTGCTGTCGATTCTCAATATGAGATCCAAAGAGCTGTCACTATCAGTGAAGCAAGCCATCATTAGGCTGAAAAATCAAAACAAACCCATCAGAGAGATTGCAAAAACATTAGGTGTGGCCAAATCAACTGTTTGGAACATTCTTAAAAAGAATGAAAAAACGCACCGGAGAGATCAGTAACACCAAAAGACCCGGAAGACCACGGAAAACAACTGTAGTGGATGACAGAAGAATTATTTCCCTGGTGAAGAAAAACCCCTTCACAACAGTTGGCCAAATCAAGAACACTCTCCAGGAGGTAGGTGTATATGTGTCAAAATCAACAATTAAGAGAAGATTTCACAAGAGTGAATATAGAGGGTTCACCACAAGATGTAAACCATTGTTGAGCCACAAAAACAGGAAGACCAGATTAGAGTTTGCCAAACAACATCTAAAAAAGCCATTACAGTTCTGGAACAACATCCTATGGACAGAATAGACAAAGATCAACTTGTACCACAGTAATGGGAAGAGAAGAGTATGGAGAAGGAAAGGAACTGCTCATGATTCAAAACATACCACCTCATCAGTGAAGCATGGTGGTGGTAGTGTCATGGCGTGGGCATGTATGGCTGCCAATGGAACTGGTTCCCTTGTATTTATTGATGATGTGACGGCTGACAAAAGCAGCAGAATGAATTATGAAGTGTTTCAGGCAATATTATATGCTCATATTCAGTCAAATGCTTCCGAACTCATTGGACGGCACTTCACAGTGCAGATGGACAATGACCCGAAGCATACTGCAAAAGCAACCAAAGAGTTTTTTAAGGCTAAAAAGTGGAATGTTATGCAATGGCCAAGTCAATCCCCTGACCTGAATCCGATTGAGCATGCATTTCACTTGATGAAGACAAAACTGAAGGGAAAATGCCCCAAGAACAAGCAGGAACTGAAGACATTTGCAGTAGAGGCCTGGCAGAGCATCACCAGGGATGAAACCCAGCGTCTGGTGATGTCTATGCGTTCCAGACTTCAGGCTGTAATTGCCTGCAAAGGATTTGCAACAAAGTATTAAAAAGTGAAAGTTAGATTTAGGATTGTTTAGTTTGTCCCATTACTTTTGGCCCCTTAAAAAGTGGATGGCACATATAGAAACCGTTGTAATTCCTACACCGTTCACCTGATTTGGATGCAATTACCCTCAAATTAAATCTGAAAGTCTGCAGTTAAGGCACATCTTGTTTGTTTCATTTCAAAGCCATTGTGGTGGTGAATAGAGGCCAAAATATGAAAATTCTGTCAATGTCCCAATATTTATGCACCTGACTATCTCTCAAGCTCAAATAGCATATGGTGCCTGAAGAAACAGTTTGTTGTCCAAAGTGCACTGTACAGGATGCATTATTTTTTAATAATTTCTGGACATGTGGCAAAATAGCCACGTTTTGGTATAAAGTTGTCACCTTTTTCAATCAGGTATTTTCTTTACATTTAATGAAATACCCTGTAGCTTTTCTCTGCCTTAGTTTCTCAGATTGGAATCTAGGCTCTAAGAAAAGGTAAATGGTTTCGATTCTGACTGTTATTCTCACTGAAGCAAAGAAGGGGATTTTGAAACACTGGCCGAAAAGATCCTCTCTCGCATTGGCTGAAGTTAAAAATATGCTTCTTCGTACTCTGTATTTTGAACGCCAAGCCACTCTTCCCGATATTGAAAACGTGTATAGCGTTTATATAAAAAAATGGGGTACTTATATTGACGGAATGGAAGCGGATACTCATATACAGAAACTTTATGAAAATACCTCTTGGTTTTTATATAAACAAATTGATGCCTCCTCTTAAACTTTAAACTCACAATCGCTTTATTATGTTAATCAAATAATTCTGTTTTTATTTTTTATATCATTAGGTCTCTCGCCACATAAATATATATATCTGTAGATGTAAAGTCTTGTCTCCCCCTACCTCTTGTTTTACTCCCTTTTACATGGTCTTATTTTTTTGTATTCTATTTTTATGAATATTCTTAGTTCTAATATGTGATGTATTCATGATTCAATTGCATTGTGAATCTTACGTTGATTCATGGATGCGACTTGTATGGTTGTTTTTTTCTGATATTTCGATACTAAAAGAGTTTAAAAAAATTTATAATTTTGTGCTACCAAGGTAGTGTAGTGTAGTGTAAAGAGAGAGTGACAACAAATTAGCAGATTCCAAGATTATACTTTGTTATTTCCATATTGATTCTGTAAACCCACGACCATCCCTTTAACTACATGAGCAAGTCATATACCTGAATGCAAAATTCAACAGTGCAGTGACACTCAAAGAAATTATACTGTGAACAATGTATGCATTATTAAAAAGACTAATGGGGCCCATACATCTGCGAAGTATTACCGCAATTCCCTGTTCTACAGACATGATGCCAGGGAAATTCAACATGTTGAAAAGTGTAAAAATTCCCCTATCCGAAAATGGTTGGAAATCGGGGAGTTGACGATTTTTAGCATGGTGAATTTCCCCGCTCCACCAATGGATAGCCGATCATCGATGTCCGCGGATCGAGTCCAAAGAACTGAGAACCTTGGCTCATGTGTATAGGCCCTTACGTCAATGAAAAACTTTATTTTACCTTGTTTGGAACATACATACATTTTTATTTGTCATGGTCTCTATTTTATACATCTGCAACAGTAAAATTATCTGTGAATGTTCAATGCAAATACATATTTTTTGAGTAGACTTACATTCTGCTCATCAAGAATGAAATTAATTCCTCAATATTGACACTTGCATGCAAAACTCTTACATTGTAGGTTAATCTTTGCAGCAGCTGAATGCTCTAAGAAGAAAAAAAACGAAATAATAATCCAGTAAATTAAAACACATTGACAGCTTATTAAAAGAATACATCTGAAAACTTACTCCCCTCAAGCACACTTGTTTGTTGGATATGTAATGCCTTTATGTAATTTAATTGTGTAGTTAATGTATCAGAAACATGTGTTATGCTGGCCATACACGCTGCAATTATCGGGACTATCCGCCCGATATCGGCGGATCGCCGCGATAATTGTAGCGTGGGGGGGGGGGGGCGACCGAGGGTTAAATATTGCTCGGTCGGGCATGCTGGATTGTCCAGCATGCCCGTCCGATGAGATATTACCCGGTAAACTGTCGTCCGCATCGGGCAGTGTATGACCAGCGCAGCCAACAGACAGACATTTCCTGTGTTCCTTCCTACGTAAGGAACAGGGAAATGTCTCCTCCCCCGGGGGCGGAGCCCGGATGTCGGGCTATACACTGAGATTTCTCTCACAGTGTATGCCGCGGACATCTGCGGCTGGCAGCCGGCCAGATAAAATGTCTGTCGGTCTGACAGACATTTTATCTGGCAGTGTATGCCCAGCATTAGTCTACTACTTAAACCCCTTTAGCTGCTGAGAGTTCTCTCACCCCTGTGCGGAGTCTATTTTGTGACATTTGTGCTCATCACATTCCAACACCAATAACTGATTTATTAATGCAGTACCCACACACATTTTTATTTTATTTATATTTAAACCGTAATTTACTACTTTGAGGTTCTTGTATTGGTATTAAATTCACCTTTACAAAAAGCAAGCTTTAAAAATAACTAAAAAATAAATTTCTCTCAAAAATGATGGTGGATATTTGGTTATTTTCACTGTCTTTATTTAATAGATTATTTTGTCTAGAAATAATCCAGTAGCCCTGCCAATTTTTTTTTTTTAACGCAATCTGTTTTATTGAAATACATCATCAGCAGTAGACATAGAAAAATAAGAGTTATGGTAGACTTTACATTGATAACTTTTTCTGCGAGGTCCATAGGGATAATGTGGTTGGAGTGATCCAGGCACCGCACAGTTAAGCTTTCAGCTCCCTGGATGCCCCATGGTCGTCCTCCACATATACTCTGCCCCCGGCCACAAGCATTCAGTTCTGTAAACAAGCTCAAGGCAGGAGAAGGAAAGGGGGGGGGGGGGTTTGGGGAAGGAAGAAACTCTCAGAAAATGAGGGAATCCGTGCCCGAAAGAAAAGTTACCCAATAAAGCCAGGTGCGTCAGGGTGGGTGCCCTGTGGACCTTGAAGAAAAAAAAAAAAAAAGAGGTATAAATGGCAAGTCTACCATAACTCTTATTTTCTTCTTCAGGGTCCATAGGGATCTACAGGGATACCATGGGGATGTGCAAAATCGTAAAACCTAAGAAAAAGTGTGGACAGAAGACCACGTGGCTGCCTTACACAATTGTTCAGCATAGGCACCACGACTAAAAGCCCACGATGGCCCCACAGACCGGGTAGAATGTCAGTGTTCTCCCCAGAAACAATTTCCAGCCAGGTGGCATCAAGAAGTAGCCGGGTGGGGGCGTTCGCAAAAATAAAATGTTTTAAATCCTGACCTTATAATGATTTAAACTTGAAATAACAATTTATATATTAATTCTCCTCTTCTTAGAGGCCCAGATACTATCCCCAGGCTACACAGAATATATTTTTTATACAGCTCTACAAATACCGGCCCCACTTGTAGGCTCTCTTTAATCAGTTCAGGTGACTGTTCCAGCCTGAACTATTATACAGGAGGAGGGATCTTTGCATGTCGGCCTTACACCGCCCCTGCACTGTGATGGATAACTACCCCCTACCCCAATGCCACATCCCCTGCTTGGCACTCTCCCCTGACCCAATGCAGTGTTCCCTGCCCGGCACCTCCCCCTTATTGTCGGTGGACACTGAGCCTCCAATGTGAAGAACGTGACGTCGGTGCAGCTCAGCATCGCATCCGGCATCCGTGGCAACAAGGACACATTGAAGGTGACCAGGAATACTGTGCCACAATCAAAAGGTCGCCCAGATATGGTAGTATTCAGATTCCCTGACGCCTGAGGAAGGCTGTCATAACCGCCATTATTTTGGTGAAGACCCGAGGGGCCGTTGATAGACCAAAGGGCAGTGTCTGAATTTGGTAGTAATGTTGGAGGACAGCAAACATAAAAATTGTTGGTGGGATGGCATAATAGGCACATGCAGATACACATCCTGAATGTTCAGGGAAGCCATAAAATCCCCAGGTTCCATTGGCAAAATAATAGACCGAAAAGTCTCCATACAGAACTTGGGTACACGGATGAACTTGTTGAGGGTTTTCAGGATTTAGAATAGCGCTATGAGACCCATTCGGTTTCTGAACCAAAAATAGATTGGAATAATAACCCCTTCCTTGTTGACCCACAGGAACAGGGATTATCACCCCAGCCCGCAACAGGGAGTAAATAGCCTCCTATAGGTCCAAGGCCTTTATAGAATCTGATTGGAGAGTGGTGCAAAAAAACGTCTGGGGAGGATGCCCCAGGAAAATGAGGGCATAACCGAGAGACTACTTTTCAGACCCAGGCGTCTGTTTGATACCAGTAGTACGCAAATTGAAGAAGTCGGCCTCCCATCCTGGGATCCCCCAGGAGGTGGCCCGCATCATCAGGCAGGGGGTTTGTCGTCCGGCTTAGAAGCTGGACGTCTGGCTGGGCCAGGACCTTTTAGTTTGCTGCTTGGTTGTCCTGTGAGAACTAGACGGCCTGGAGGAAGACTGTTCTTTTGCTCGTCCCCAAGGACGAAAGGAACAAAAAGAAGACTGCCTATATTTCAACGTAGCTGTTGATGGCAGACCAGCAGATTTTGAAGATGCCAGCATATCAATTCTCATCTAATTCTGCTCCAAAAAGTATAATCCCCCCAAAAAGGTAAGGATTAAGGATTCCAGAGCCTTCTTTGACCCTGTATCTGCTGTCCTGGACCTTAACCAAAGGGCCCTACGAGCAACAACAGATGCTATCGATGCTTTAGAAGCCAAGAGACCAGCATCTATTGCAGCTTCTCCCAAATAGGAGGCCACTTCCCGTATGTGGGAGATATATGTCAGCTGTTCTCTGGTAGCATTTGGTAGAGTATCTTCCAATGCCACGTCCAGTCTTCAACAGCCTTGGCTACCCAAGCCCCAGTCATAGACAATAGCTGGATCGTGTAACAGCTCCAGATTATGAAAATACTGCTTTAGGACATGTTTCAAATTTTATATCTTTAGGATCTTTAAGAGATGAGGTTGTCGGAATAGGCAACGTAGCATTCCTGACTAAATGTGTCACATGAGCATCCACAGTAGGACGGATTTCCCACTTAGTACATTCAGTAGCTGGGAAAGGATACAAATATGCTAATCTTTTCGTAACATGGAACAGTGTATCCAGTTACTCCATGCCTCTTCCATAAGTTCAGTGAGCTGCTCAGATTTATGAAACTCAGCTTTTACCACCTTCTTTCTAGGAGCCGATTCATCATCCTGTATATTTAGGAGTGATCTAACCGCCCTCACCAAAGGAACATCCACTGTAGAAGGACGGTCCTCCTCTCCCGAGCTAGACCCTGGAGAAGAACCCGACACATCATCTGATTCCTCCGATGATGCGTCTGAATCTATATGCTGAGCAGACTGATTAAAATAGATACCCTCCGCTTAGACGCCTTAGTGACGACCGGTCTGTTTGCAACAGCCGACTGAGCCATACTGGACTTGAGTGGGCATAAACATCCACCCAGGAAGGATGTATAGGTGGAGCAAACATAGCATGCTGCGGGTATCCCAGTGTGGGAGCAGCCAAACAATCCACTAGCTGAGTCATCGCCTGAGACAAGGAGGGCACCCAAGATGGCTTTTGTACAGGGGCTGGTATACTGGACAGGTGAGTTGGTTCTTTATACAGGATGGTTTGTGTGCTGTCTGTTGTAAAGTCCTTAGGGTATAAGCTCGCCAAACAGGATTTACATAAAACCAGCACAGGGGCCTCCGCCTCCTGTTTCCCTTTATCTTTTGACATATCAATTATAAAGCTAACAATGCAATGCAATGTGACAGCCTTCACAAATAAGTAAATGTGAAGTACCAAGGAAAACCCCCACACAGTCAGAAAATAAAAGGCAGCATCAACACAGCAGCTATCAAACAGTCACATACAATGCATATATAATTAAGTTGCCATACACCCTGTATAAACTACTCAAACGCGAGGCTTGGTAGGAAATAGAGCACTATATACTGACCCTGGCGGAGGTAGACTGAGTCGCATTACATGCATCTTAATTCAGTTGCTCAGCACTGCTAATTCAAAAACATAAAAATATAACAAAAAACAAAAGCTTGGGACTGCCTAAGCAGTCCCATGTTACAAAGGTGCGGCTGAATCCTGCTGCACCAAACGAACAACTGAATGCCTGTGGCTGGGTATATTTGGAGGAGGACCTTGAGGCATCCTGGGAGCTGAAAGCTTAACTTTTTAGTGCCTGGATCACTCCAACCACATTATCCCCCATGGTATTCCTGTGGATCCCTATGGACCCTGAAGAAGAAAAGGCACATACAGGTCGTACTGATAATAGACAAGGCCGATAAAACAAAAGTTTTACATTACATTAAGATAAAATATAAAGATCGACCATTGCTCAGCCTAAATCAAATCAAGGAGTAAACTATGAATAGTATCAGATTAATAAGAAAACACATCAAAAACGTGTAAAAACAGGATTTTGGTACTTACCGATAAATCCCTTTCTCCGATTCCACAGGGGACACTGGAGTTCAAGACAGTGGGGTATAGACGGTGGTAGAGCAGAGCCTGGCACTTTAAATAATTCTGAAGTGTGACTGGCTCCTCCCCCTCTATGCCCCATCAGCCCCAGTTTTAAGAACTGAGCCCGAGAGGAGACTGTAGACAACAGGAAAATGAGGAGAAGGAGAAGACCACAGAACGGAACAATACCGACTGAAGGAGAACAGAGGAACCCACTGCAGGGAACACATGCAGTCACACAACTAGATAAGGACCCAACAAAACGGCAGGAACGCAGCGCTGGGCGGGCGTCCAGTGTCCCCTGTGGAATCGGAGAAAGGGATTTATCGGTAAGTACCAAAATCCTGTTTTCTCCTTCATCCACTAGGGGACACTGGAGTTCAAGACAGTGGGGACGTCCCAAAGCCAACCTCCCGGGTGGGAAGCGCGGAGAACTTGCAGACCTTTCGGCCAACCGAAACAGGGACAGCCCAAGACTGGAGGCATGTCGTAGAGCCAGGAGACAATCAGAGCTCCTTGCTGAACAGTCACAGACATTCCACAACTTACAGCGTAAATTCAATGGAATACGGCTAGGGAGTAGCCGCAGATGAGAAGCATCAAAACACCGTAAGCTCAGCCAAAAACAGACCAAGCAAGACCGCTGGGAGCAGAAAACCCCAACTAGAATCCATAGAATGGCAGTGACATGAGAACAACACTCGAGAAAACCGTACCAGCGACAACTACAGGAAGCTGCAACAGTCTCAGACAGCAGAATCCCAGCACTGCGGGACATCAATCATATAGATAAAAGTATAATGATACCAATATACAGAGACGGAGCTGAACCTGTCCACAGACTCCTAACCAAGCAAACAAGGAGGCAAGAGTCACGACCTAACAGTCGCCCTGAACCATTCTCGAGGTCCAACTACTAAAGGGTTGGTAACCAGTGGAAGGTTTAGACCATAGAAGTTGTCAACGAGTGGCGATCCCACTGGGCATGAGGCGGATACGAGAGGATTGAGACTACAATTCCTTCCAGTGGGTCAGACGGCAGTACCACCCCTCCTGTCAAACAGCAGACAACTTCCTACATGATGGTAGAGTGTAATCAGTACCAACTACTGTCCTGAACATAGTATGAAAACACCCAGGATACCCTTAGCAGAAAAAGAGCACGGATGCCACCTCCACCCAGGGAGAGTTACCAATATAGGGAAGTATCCCATCCGCAAGGCTAAAGCACTAGGACAACTATGAAGGTACCATTCAGGTACCTGTCAGTGTGCTGAATTTATCAACAGATACTGAACAGGAAACAAACCAGGCCCGCTGTATGGAACATAGAGACTGTCACACTTTATAGTAAAGATGTGCATTAGCCCATAGATGCGCTTCAGTCCATAAACCCAACAGATTCCAGTAGAATAGGGTCACAAATCTCAATGTTACAACTATGCACCTACACACCAGGAAAGCTCTAAAGTGTACAGCCAACTGATCTAAAAGAACTGAAGGCTGCTAGGACAGCAGCTAGGGTGCGTAAGAGAGAATAACAGGATGCATGAAAAGGAAGCATCTTCCGAGGTATTAGTGGGGTAAGCCCGCTTACCTGTGAGCGTCCAGAAGCCCTCTGGACGCTATGTAGAATGTCACTGACCTTATTCATCTCACAGCAACCCACCACGACAGGTACAGAGAGTAGCCTCAGTGGGCAAAGGTCAATGCTCTACAGCACGGACTTCAGTCTGGAGATGTTGCAGAAGAAAATACTGTAGAAACTAGCAAATTGTTAGTGGAGACAAGAAGGCCGTACAACAGGACGCTATACCTGAGCCTGTTCCATTAGGGATATGTATCCATATAGAGATTACACATACCCCAAAAACGGTCTGCTAGTGTATCCTTACATTAACACTTATAATGGTGAAGTGTGTATTACGCCCACAATCTGATACAACCCAGGCCAGACCCTGCCTATATCGGCGGGTGGCCCTAGGCCTCATGTAAATTAACTAAATAAGCCATGAGGATGGAATAGATCCTGGATTCTCTATGTACTGATAGGAAATGTACCCAAGGGACCTTCAGATACCCATTTTATTGAGATATGCGACAAGACAATAATATAAAGTACCAGAATCGATACTGGGAAAGGTACCTGTACATAGACATAGAATGCGTTAATTATCCCAAGTAAGAAGAGATATATATATGTAGTGATAACGCCAGTCAGGGCCAAAAACAGATTTCTCCAATTATTAGGAAAATTCATACAAGGAACGGGAATATATCAGTATATATACACATACACACACAAACATAGCTGCATGAAAAGGCAAACTCTTTGAAAGGAAGAGTTAGTACCGACATAGTAAGTCACTTGTCAAACTCCTGCACCAGGAGATCAGCACGCTACATACATATACATATATACACACACACACACACACACACACACACACACACACACACACATCCCGCAATAGGAGATCAGCATGCTATATCTATATATACACACACTGCATTCCTAGTGTCTTACAAGTTGGTTACTAAGTGCGCCCTAGAGTGTAGTTGTAATTAATAGGTCCCCCGAAGTGGACGCCGTAGATATAGGCTGATGGAAACAGGACTATAACCCGAGGCGGGTGTAAGTACATATCCTTATATACATGTGTGGACATACAGGAAGGCCCCAGGACATGTATAGAGTCCATACTAGAAGCAATGCCGTAGGAGCCTGTGACTATCCTATGTAAGCTGCAGAACATGACTCTAGTCTATAGAGTATGGATATAACAGACAGCTTCTGGTAAACCCTGGCAGCTTTTCAGACGTGGAATAATATGTACCTTAATGATTGTGGAAGTATAGGCATACCTACACATATCCATAATTATATACATATACACACACACCACCCAATCCCTAGGGAGAGATGGTGTAAGCGGAGTTATAGAACAAACTACCGGATCAGGAGAGTCCAGCCTCTCATCGCAGCATCCTCTTTAAATATGCTAGGTATCAGGCATAAAACTGAGAAGAACATATCCTACCGCTGCTTTAATGGTAAGGAGAAGAAGCAAAATATATAATATATATATATATATATATATATATATATACACACACATACATACATATACACACACACATATATATTATATATATATATATATACACATATATATACATATATACACACACACACACACACAAATCCCCACATGCCTACGCGTACCTACATACAAGATTAGTAGGTGACGATATAATTTGAAAATATGAGATATGGTAAGAACTTACCCTTGTTATCTCTATTTCTACGAAGTCCATAGGGTTCCACAGGATACCTTGGGGTATAGGTGTGACGTCAGTCGCAGGGCACCAAAGAGTTAAGCTTTCAGCCTCCCAGGATGCACTAGGTCCCCCTCCTATACCCCGCCCCCGGGCCAAGGCACCTCAGTTAGTTACCAAGCCATAGGCCGGAGGAGGATTAGGAAGAGAGAGAACAAAGATCTGGACACATACAAGAATCACATTCTCACCAGAGGGAGACGGAAAACCGGTGACCAGAGCAAAGCCCATCTGCAGCACAGGTGCGACAGGGCGGGAGTCCTGTGGAACCCTATGGACTTCGTAGAAATAGAGATAACAAGGGTAAGTTCTTACCATATCTCATATTTTCTACTTCAGGGTCCATAGGGTATCCACAGGATACCTTGGGGATGTCCCAAAGCAGTATCCTTTAAGGGTGGGGACGCTCCTGTGCAGAAAGGAGAATCCGCCGCCCGAAGGAAGCATCCTGAGAGGCGAAGGTGTCAAACCTGTAATACCTCACGAAGGTATGGACAGAAGACCACGTAGCAGCCTTGCAGATCTGAACTGCCGAGGCACCACGTCGAGCTGCCCACGAAGGACCCACAGACCTAGTGGAATGAGCCTTCAGAGAAGGAGGGACCGGTAGGCCTTCATGAAGATAAGCTTCAGAAATAGCCATACGGATCCAGGCTGCCAAAGTTTGCTTTGAAGCAGGCCAACCCTTTTTACAGAAGCCATAGAGGACAAACAAAGCGTCCGACTTCCTAAACGAAGAAGTGCGGTCAACATAAGTCCTTAAGGCCCGCACAACAGCCAAAGAGGCCTCACCCACGGAAAGACCCGGTGAGTTAAAGGCCGGAACAACTATTTCCTCGTTAACATGAAACTGGGAAACAACTTTGGGAAGAAACTCGGGCCGAGTGCGGAGCACTGCCCTGTTCCCATGAAAAACCAAGAAAGGGGGTCTACAAGAAAGAGCCCCTAACTCAGAAACACGTCTGGCCGAAGCAATGGCCAGAAGGAAAACAGTCTTAGCTGTTAGCCATTTAATATCCACTGAGCCCAGTGGTTCAAACGGCGGTCCTTGGAGAGCCCTCAGGACCACAGCCAAATCCCAAGGCGCCACAGGTGGAACAAAGGGCGGCTGAATACGGAGAACACCTTGCATAAAGGTGCGCACATCCGGGATTGTAGCAATCCTATGGTGAAACCAGACAGATAGGGCCGAAACCTGTACCTTCAAAGAAGCAAGGCGAAGCCCATGATCTAGCCCCGCTTGCAGGAAGGCGAGAATCCGAGACAGACGAAACTCCCGCGGTGCATAACCTCTCGGTCGACACCACTGGAAGAACGTATGCCACACGCGATGGTATATCCTCGCGGAAGACGGTTTCCGAGCTCGTAACATGGTACGCACCACAGAGCTGGAAAACCCCCGGGACCTCAGCATGGCCGTCTCAACAGCCACGCCGTCAAAGACAGCCGAGTCTGGTCCGGGTGAAGACAAGGACCCTGAGACAGAAGGTCCGGTCGTAGCGGCAACCGCAGAGGACTGTCCACGGACAGACCCTGAAGGTCTGAGAACCAGTGCCGTCTGGGCCACGCGGGAGCTATCAACAGGAGCGTCCCTCCTTCCTGTTTGAATTTCCGGATTACCCGTGGAAGAAGGGAGACCGGAGGGAACAGGTATGCGAACCTGAACGTCCACCGGACGGACAGAGCATCCACCAGAGACGCCCCTTCGTCTCTTGTGCGAGACCCGTACACCGGTAACTTGTTGTTGTGCCGGGACGCCATGAGGTCGATTTTTGGAAGACCCCACCTGTCCACCAGTAGTTGAAAAACGTCCGGGTGCAGGGACCATTCCCCTGGATGAACGTCCTGGCGACTTAGAAAGTCCGCCTCCCAATTTAGCACTCCCGGGATGAAGACCGCTGATATGGCCGGTAGATTGCGCTCCGCCCAAACCAGGATCCGAGAGACCTCTACGAGAGCCGCCCGACTGCGAGTTCCTCCTTGCCTGTTTATGTAGGCCACGGTGGTAGCATTGTCCGACTGGACCTGCACCGGGTGACCCTGGAGAAACCGCTGTGCCTGCAGGAGAGCATTGAAGACCGCACGGAGTTCCAAGATATTTATTGGAAGCTCCGCTTCTGTCAGCGTCCACCTGCCCTGGAACAAGTGTGGACCCGAAACTGCTCCCCAGCCCCGAAGACTGGCGTCCGTTGTCAACAGGACCCAATTTGGAACCCAGAACGGACGTCCCTTGTTGAGGTGGGTCGTCTTTAACCACCACGCAAGGGACAGGCGAACCTCCGGGGTGAGCACAATCGTCTGGAACTTCAGAGACTGAGGCAGCCCGTTCCACTTGGATAGGATCAGGTGCTGCAGAGGTCTGGAGTGAAACTGGGCGTATTCCACCATGTCGAACACCGACACCATGGAGCCCAGTAACCTCATCACCGAGTGTAAGGACACCCGGCGGCTGTGCAGACAACTGCGCACCCTTGATTGTAAAGCAGAGATCTTGTCCTCCGTCACGAAGATCCTTTGCTGTCCCGAGTCCAATAAGGCTCCAAGATGCAGAATCCTCCGAGACGGGATTAGAGTGGACTTCTGCCAGTTGATTAGCCAGCCGTGCCGTTGCAGCAGTGCAATGGTCAGGTCCAAGTGGTGTAACAGGAGCTCTGGAGATCCTGCCACCAATAACAGGTCGTCCAAGTACGGCAACATGCGGACTCCTTGCAGCCGCAGAGAAGCCGCCATGACCGCCATCACCTTGGTGAAAAACACGTGGTGCTGTCGCCAGGCCAAAAGGTAACGCCCGAAACTGGAAGTGGTCGCTGCGGATTGCAAACCGAAGGAACTCTTGATGGCGCAAAAGAATAGGGACATGCAGGTAAGCGTCCTGTATGTCCAATGACACCATGTAGTCCCCAGGTTCCAGCGCCAGAATGATGGACCGTAGGGTCTCCATCCGAAACTTCGGGACCCGCAAAGACTTGTTGAGTGCTTTGAGGTTGAGAATCGGACGATATGACCCATTGGGTTTCTGTACCAAAAATAGATTTGAATAGAAACCCTGGCCCCTCTGGGAGAATGGAACAGGCACTATAACTCCAGCCTGGAGCATAGTGTGCAATACCTTCCGCAGCTCCGTAGCCTTGTTCCGGTCTGATGGTAGACCCGTGGTGAAGAATCGAGCCGGGGGTCTGTGCCGGAAGGAGAGGGCGTACCCGTGGGAGACCACCTCCAGAACCCAAGTGTCTGTCGTAGTGAACGACCAACACCGGGAGAACTGCAGCAGGCGGCCTCCCACCCTGGGATCCCCCGAGGGGAGACCCGGACCGTCAGACCGCAGGCTTGTCATCTGGCTTGGGGGCCGGACGTCTGGTACTCCATGCCTGTTTCCGGGGCTTGACCGATTTCTTAGGGCCAGCCTGTCGAGGAAACGACTGTGGTTTGGGCCTGCCCTGGGCCCTAGATGACCGAAAGGACGATGGTCCAGAACCAGAAGGAGCAGCGGCCGACGGGAGACAAGCAGATTTGGCTGCCGCCAGCGTGGCCACAATCTTATCCAGATCCGGACCGAAGAGAACTTCTCCGGTAAACGGCAACGCTTCCAGACCTTTCTTGGAATCTGCGTCCGCCTTCCAGGATCGCAGCCACAAGGTGCGACGAGCAGCTACCGCTGCTGAAGAAATTCTAGACACCAGAGTACTAATGTCTAGAGCCGCCTCGTTGATGTAGGTGGCCGAATCACGGAGATTGCCAATCAACTCCGCCTGTTCGGCCGGACAGTCGGATTCAAAAGAAGCCTCTAATGAATCCGCCCAGCGCTCCATCGCTCTGGCAACCCAGCAAATGGCCATAGCCGGCCGTGCTGCCCCCCCTGCAAGGGAATAAGCGGACTTCAGGCAGATTTCTACCTTGCGGTCCGTAGCATCCTTAAGGGAGGACATGGATGGCATCGGCAATGTGGCACTACGGACAAGACGGGTCACGTGAGAATCCACCTGTGAAGGGGATTCCCACTTAGCAAAATAATTATCCGCGAACGGATAAGCCACCGCCAGGCGTCTCTGCGGCTGGTATCTTTTGCCAGGTTGTTTCCACGCCTCCTCTAAATGGTCCACCAACTGACCCGAAAGAGGAAAGACTGTGGCATCGCCCTTCACATCTTTGAAAAAGGCATACTTAGATTTAGCCGCTGGGGGAACTTCGTCCTCAATCACCAAGGCTGTGCGGACCGCCATCAGCGTCCTTAGTATGGAGAGGTTCCTGATCGTAAGGATCCAGAATCTCCCCATCATCAGACGTCCCTTCGTAATCCTCATAAGGAGCGGACAGAGACGCCACCGGCCTTTTATGAGGCCGCATCACAGACTCCCCTTGCAACACATCCGACAAGTGCTGTACAGAACTCGTCAGGGAGTTAACCCACGCTGGCTCCTGAGAACCCGGGAGCGGGGAAATAGGGAGACTGTGGGGTACCACCAATTGTCGTGGGAACCCCTGCATGGGTGACGACACCACAGACTGCTGGGACAAACCCATCGGAGTAAACGCGGGCGGCGGAGCTAACTGGCCCACTAAAGCTGTTAACGCCTGAGCGAAACAAGCCCAGGGCGACTCCTGTACCGGTGCTGTAACCGTAATAGGCCGCGCCATGGACAAACATTGCCGGCAAAGGCCCTCCGCGCTACCCTCCCCCTCCGC
Source organism: Taudactylus pleione (assembly GCA_031769625.1). Taxonomy (NCBI): domain Eukaryota; kingdom Metazoa; phylum Chordata; class Amphibia; order Anura; family Myobatrachidae; genus Taudactylus; species Taudactylus pleione. Next base: position 539,701 of record JAUIMM010000264.1, on the reverse strand, counting down.
TAACGGTACTTTGCACGTGGTACCCTGTAGCCGGAGGGGAAAATCACTTTCAGACATGATGGCACCACGTATGTGACCTCTCTCACCAATTAAGTATTAAATAGGCGAGAGACCACCCTGCAGCACCGCACCGCAAGGGCTTTAGCAGAAAAAACAGGGACAGTAATAAAGCTGACAGTTTAGAGAAGAAAAGTTACAGGCAGCGCTAGCACAGTCACATACAATGCAGAGAAATAACAATTCCTGCACTAACAGCGCTGATCACTCAACTACACAGACACAGGGCCTGGTAGGACACAGCGCTGCATACACAGACCTGAGCCACAGCGGAGGAGAGGTATGCGGGGGGACCCAGACCACGATGCTTCCTTCCAGACTTCCAGCAGCGTTCACCATGCTTTGCAGAGAAGATGGCCGCCGAGGAGCAGAGAGAAGCTGGCCTGGGGGAGGAGCGCTGACACAGGACCAGTCAGCACAGTGCAGAGAGGGCTGTGTGCAGCGGGGGAGGCGCCGGCTGTGAGACAGGGAAGGCGCGCTCCCCTGGCATGCATTTAACCCCTGGGACGCCGCAGCGCTACCGCTCTGCTGCGGTCCGCTGTCCCAGGGGGTAGTGGAAAGCGCAGGTTCAGTACCTGGCTCCACGCTGCAGCCAGTCCCCAGGAAGCCCCCTGCCTGGGGACTTAGGACCATGTGACCAGCGGGGACCCACCGTGGGACCCCGCTGCTTACCTTTGTCCCCCTTGGATCCGGCCATGGTCCGGAACATCTGGGGTCACCGCTAGCTGTGACCCCAGATGCTCACCAGCATCCCCGGATCGGTACCGGCGTTCTGGTACCGGCGGGGGTGTAGGGAAGACAGCATGGACGTCAGGACTGACTGTCCATGCTGTACATCCAGATGTGCAGCCACAGCTGCACTGAAGAAAGCTTCAGGGGCTCTTCTAGCCCCCACTCCGACAGGTGCACCCGACGCCGGCCGGGCACCAAACTAAACTGAGGTGCCTTGGCCCGGGGGCGGGGTATAGGAGGGGGACCTAGTGCATCCTGGGAGGCTGAAAGCTTAACTCTTTGGTGCCCTGCGACTGACGTCACACCTATACCCCAAGGTATCCTGTGGATACCCTATGGACCCTGAAGTAGAAAAATATAACATGGGCAATAGTTAGAGCCATGGAAGGAACTGAGCCCCAGGTCTTAACGCCGGGTTTAGTATAAAATATAAGTATATACATACATGTGGCTTACCTCCACACAGGGAGACTGTTCATGTGCCGCGCGTGGCTGTTATTCTGCTACGGCGTTGGGGCAGGAAATGTTAGCAACGTACTATCCCAGACTGATTGCGATCCTGGGACCCTTCAGTTACCGATGTACTCGCCTTATCAGGTGTGCCCTTCTGGCTCCAGATGATGGAAATCAAAAGATGACCTCAGTGATGCGAGACAGCAATGCCAACCACCACAACGGCCATATGTTACTACTTCGTGTTGTGTGTGCTGCCGAAGGGAATAAATAAATAAGATATAAATCCATATAGATGCACAGATGCATACCTTCTAAGGTAAGCACCGAAGGCAGCCACATATATGCATGAGAAGAGTACGGCTCATTCTTAAGGTGAGCCAATGTGAGGCATAAGCCTGGGGATGGGACGCACCCTTTTGTAACCTTGAGTTAAAGATATGCAATAACCGTAATTTCTGGCAGCAGCCAGAACAGTGGCCCCGACTATGCATACTATACACATTTAGGCAGAGTGATCTCTGGCAGCTATAGATGCAAGAAACACACTGCATTATTCTGTTACACATCAAGCATATTTGCCCCAGATGTTCAATGTAATAAGCCTGCCGCACCTGGTATACCCAGGCGGTCTCCCATCCAAGTACTAACCAGGCCTGGCGCTGCTTAGCGTCAAAGATCAGACGAGATCGGGCGTGTGGCCGTAGGCGCTGATAGATATGTGGTGGGCAAAGTGGCATGGACACAACCTCTATATTAGGCTGTGGCATGTTCCTCCCTGTGCTTCATTCTTTTTTTTTTTTTTTTAAATATATAATATTAAACCAGTACACTGCCCAGTTCCGTAGGGGAACTACCGACGTGCAATATAACAGAGATGAGGCAGAGCCAGAATCTATATAAAGACTGCAGGTTAAATTACAAACTCCACAGTTGTGCCGTTAAACCTAATAAGAGTTTAAGTAAAGAAAAAAACGGGAGAGGCCATATGCAAGCACAGGGAGAACATACAAACTCCAAACATCTAGGGCCGTACTGGGAATAAAACCCACAACCCCCACAGAACTCCAGAGTGAGGATGCAGGAGATGCTGGCAATAAGCCCCGGCTCCTTTTAAGGCAGGTGCATATGCTGTTTTATAATACTCGCTGGAGGTAATGGCGGCATCTGTGCACGCCAGCATGGACTAGACTCCGCCCCTTATCAATAAGTGGGCGGGGCGCAAACAATGGCTGGTATAGCAGGCATAATGCGAGTGGGGGAGCGGGAACGTAATAGCCAGCGCCGGTGCATCTTCATACAAGCACCGGCGCCGCAACCAGCAGCCGAGAGCGCTGTGAATAACAGCCTCGCTCTCCGGCGGCTGTGTGCAGAAGCCAGCGCTTCTACAAGTACCAGCGCGGCAGGGAACAGCCGCGCTGAGCAGCTCCCTAAGCCCCGCCATGCGGCCAATTGTAGCCAGCGCCGGTGCAATCTACATACAAGCACCGGCGCCGCAACCAGCAGCCGAGAGCGCTGTGAATAACAGCCTCGCTCTCCGGTGGCTGTGCTCCTCCCCCTGCAGAAGCCAGCGCCAGTGCTTCTACAAGCACCAGCGCGGCAGGGAACAGCCGCGCTGCTGCGCAATGTAGACTCCCTTATGGGAGTAGCGGGACGCGGCAGGCTCCCTCTCCGTGGGGATAGAGAAGAGGGAGGATTCGGCTCTCGTGAGAGCAGCAGACAAACAGAGCGCTGTCAGCTCTATTAAGTCAGACAGCGCTCAGTGCAGGGATATCAGGTCTCGCTGCTAGGCAGCAACATTACAGACTGTCTGAGCAGTCTCCCTGTACATGTATCCGCGCTCTATGCGCGGTAGCTCCGCCCCTTGTAATAACGCTAGCGGCGTTATAACAGGATTCCAGGAGGGGTTATTCTACAGTATATACCACCTGAGCCTGGGAGGGGGCAGAGGGGCCGCAGATTAAACTCCGTTCCCCATAAGGGGAACAGAGCTATACTTACCACTGCTGGCATCAGGGCTGCGGCTAGGCATTCGGAAGCACGGACACAGCCTCTATATTAAGCTGTGGCGTGTCCTCCCTGAGCTACTGCCAGGGTGCCTGGGACTCCGACACGCACTCTTTTTTAGTGGTGGCGGGTCTCCTGATGCCTCCATGTAGCAGGCTGACAGACGCAGTACTCTTGTCAGCCTGTCCTCAATGCTTTGTGAAAGCTAGAAATTAAAATAAAGTTGAAATAAAAGAAAAAATACTAAGTGTGGGCTGGAGCTCAGCCCTATGTGACCGGCTCTCTCGGGCACATTCTAAAAACTGGGGCTGATGGGGCATAGAGGGGGAGGAGCCAGTCACACTTCAGAATTATTTAAAGTGCCAGGCTCTGCTCTACCACCGTCTATACCCCACTGTCTTGAACTCCAGTGTCCCCTAGTGGATGAAGGAGAAAGAGTAAGAATAGTAGGAAAGAACAGAAAGGAAAGGAAGGACAGGTGGGGGAGGGGAAGGAAGTTGTCAGCCATATCTATTTAGCCAAATCTGGAAGAGAGGATTTAAGTTTGACAGTATAGTGCGAGGACTCGGAGTTTCAGCCAATCAAAACAGGTGCGAGTGAATTCAGAGGATCAACCCTCTGGATCCACTGAGAAATACGGTGTTGTATGGGGGACCTCCAAAAGCATGGGATGGTTGCTCCAATATTTGGAGTAGTGATTTCTTAAATTGGGAAATGGCCATATCTATTTTAACTGAAAAGCCAAGATTCCGGTGTATCAGGAATCAGGAGACCAGTAGTTTCACAGACCATCTGCCAGTAGCCAGGCAACACCGGCCAATGCCACCAACTATGAAGCGGAGTGCCCAGCACTTGACCACACCACCAGCAGAGATCAGAGAGACTTTGAAACATTTAATGAAGATGAACAGGGCACAGATACCACAGAGAAAATCTTGTACTGTGTCTCAAGCACCTGTATCGAAGAGGAGCTGGCAAATGTAGAACTAAATATCTGGGACCTTCTGATCTCTAGTCAACTCTCTGGTCAGTTCCTTGTACCATGCAGCCACATAGGCAGGCACAGTATCAGTGAGGCCAATTAAACAGAACTGATATAAAGTGGATATTAAATGTCCGACTGGAGTTGAGGCACAAAGACTCAAACGATCTTGGATCGTCCCCCAGCAGTATTGGTAGGTAACGAGGAGATAATGTCTAAATTGAAGATAAATCCAAACGAGTAGGACGGAAGACCAAACGTGTGCTGAAGAGCCATAAAGGACCACAGCCTTCCCGCATCTACTAGATATCCCAAATGTGAGATAACTGCTGACAACCAAACAGAAAGGGGCGTTAATGATAGCCCAGTTGGGAAATCTGGGTTGTGTAGTAGGGATGTAAGAAACAATGACCCTGGATTAAAAGAGGGGAGGTGTAAGTTTTTCTCAGCATACGAGGGTAGGATCCAATGTGGGATGATGAAATTAGTAATTATTTTAAGTTATGGAATAACAGAGATGGGAAGTCTAACCGAATGGCCCTCAATAAGTGCCCATTACTTATTGACTGGATATCTAGACAACTCCACAATTGTAGCCAAATGTGCCAAATGATAGTAGCCAAGAAAGTGAGGGAGTTGAAGGCCCCCATAGATTGGCTTTGAATGAGTACTGCTTGTGTCAACCTGGGTCTACAATTGCCCCAAACAAACTTTCCCACCATACCCTTCAATTCCCTAGAAATGGAAATCGGGACAATAATTGGAAGTGTCTGGAACAGGTAGAGGATTTTTGGTAGGACACTCATTTTTACAATATTGATCCTAGCCAAGAGGGTCGTAATGACAAAAATTCTGAAAAATCAACTTTACACTAATTTTCAGAGGGGAAAAGTTAAGCTGTAAGAGGTTAGTGTTATCCTTGGACAAAATTACCCCAAGATGCTTAAAGTGAGAAGGTTGTTAGTGGAAGAAAAACACTGACATTATGTAAACTAGTAAGTATGCCACATAAAATGAGGGGGATCACTTATTTTAATTGATAGATGATGGAGGAGATCTGGGCTGTAGATCCCCATCTGTGGAAAATGTAATTTCTTGTATACTGTTTTAGTCAATGTCTGGTGATCAGCAGACAACAGCAGCTAAGTGGGCATATCAATTGAAAAAGGGGACCCCCTTCTGTCAAACAATGATACCCACGCATGTATTTTCTCTCGTACGGTTGCTAAAGGGCACATTTGGTGCTCTACCTCATTTATAATAAACTGTTTTCCATAGCAGATCGTGATATTGTCTGGTGATCATCTGTGATCACCAGACAATATCACAGATGATCTCCAAATATATACTCATGGGCAACATCTGAAAGAGGCTAACTTTGTCTTTCTAATGTTGGTGACCCTAATTTTTGGAAGCCAGGTTGGAGGGAGATCTCTGGACTCCATGATTTTTTTTGCAGTGTAGGGGGTTAAATATCTGGTAATCACACTGGATTACCAAGCATATATTTCTACTGAGGGACCTAGGCCCTGATTCAGACCCACTCGCGAGCGGATGTCCGCTCGCAAGTGGGTCGATGTTCTGCACTGAGCATGCGCACGATGGAGGGAGCTCCGTCGTGCGCATGCGCCAGACGCGACGAGCGAAGGAAAGTCCTTCGCTCGTTGTGTCTGATCAAAGGGGGCGTGCTGTCGATGTTGATTGACAGCACGCCCCCTTTGGTGGGCGTGCCTCCCTGACGGGGGCGTTCCCACGGGAACGCCTCCCGTCAGAAGCCGGCCCACTGACATCACTAGTGATGTCAGCGGGAGTGATTTTGGCTCTGATAGAGCCAAAATCACTCCGGAGCTTGCGGTTGAAAATCTCAACCGCAGGCTCCGGCTCGCAGTTTCGATGGTCGCGATGGTCAAGACCATCACGGCCATCAAACTGCACGCTCGTATAGCCTGTGGGTGGTGACCCACAGCTATACGAGCGTCCAGGAGGACGCTCCATTTTCATGGAGGGCGGCTCTCATTCAGAGCGTGCGCTCTGCTCAGAGCGTACGGCTCTGAATGAGGGCCCTAGTTTGAAGAGGGAACTCCCATCTTTCAAAGGAGGGAACCCCATTTTTCTAGGATCATTGGTGGAACAGATACAGGGACTTACACTCCTAATTCCAATCCCTGACATTTTTTTCTTGATTTTCGGCCCTATTCAGTGATGGAAGCAGTTAAGCTGGGTACACACTACACGATATTGTTAACATTTTGGCCGATTCCGACGCATCGGAATGACAAATCGTTAATATCGTGCAGTGTGTATGCGCTACATTGTGCTGCATTGCCTGATCTTTTGAACATGTAGTAAAATCAAGTGATGCGGCTGATAATCCCATGCAGCGTTATGCGTCTGGGGCCGGCATATCGGGCACCAGATCGCCCAGTGTATACAGACCGCCCAATATGTCAGCCCGCCGGCGGGGCGTCCACGGTCAGTTCACTTGGCACACACCTCGTTAAGTGTGCACCCAGCTCTAGCATTGCTGCTGCATCTTTGGGTACAGCAGCGATGCTAACAAATGCTAATGCAGTCTGAGGAGCAAAGACACCTCCTGACAGCATTGCAGATCAGAGTGCTGTGTCCTAAGATGGTATCGCAGATGATCCGATGCTGCATCATCCATCTGAATAACCCTGAGTTTATTCACATTCGCCCTCGTAGCTCAGTAACTGACGCAGACCGTGGCCTCAGCACTCTCAATCAGGTTGCGGCTCAGGGGGCACTGTGTGCAACAACGCAGGACTCGTTCTGCACCATCGCCCCACCATCGGAGACGTACACAAACCTTCTCTGAATGAGGCCCTTTGGCAAGCATCCACTCTGATGTCACTGCTCTGAAACCACCCCAAGGTCACTCACAACTCTCCATCAGACATTAGCGGTGAGAAGGTAATTGCTTTTATAATCGGGGCACTTCGCTGAAGACAAGTGGGACTCAGCACCCTTCATTTTAAGATATATGTGGATGACAAGTCCCATTTGGCATCCACAGAGAAGAGGTTAAAAAGCAGGATCATTAAGAGCAACATTAAGTATAATAAATCTAATTCATGCGTTGTTCATGAACTCTTCTTTGGTATGTTGCTGTGCTATACTTTAACAGTCTACACATCTCCTATGAAAGATCATGAATAACCATACAAGTAGTAATACGGTGCAGGGTAAAAAATGAAAAAAAAATGAGAGATGTGGTAAGAACTTACCCTTGTTATCTCTCTTTGTTCGAAGTCCATAGGGTCCACAGGGTTGACCTTGGGATATAGGTTGGTAACTAAACCCGGGCACCACGCAGTTAAAGCTTTTAGCTCCCAGGATGCACTGGGTCCACTCTCCCTATTACCCCGCCCCCAAGCAAGAGGAACCTCAGTTTGTAAGTAGCCAAAGGCCGGAGGAGGAAAGAAAGAAAACTGGAACACTCAAGAACCATACTCACAGAGACTGAGATGGAAAACCGGTGACCAGTAACACAGCCCATACGAAGCCAGGTGCATCAGGGCAGGTGCCCTATGGACCCTATGGACTTTGAAGAAAGAGATAACAAGGGTAAGTTCTTACAATCTCTCTCATTTTCTTCAGGGTCAATAGGGGTCCAAAGGGTTGACCTTGGGGATGTCCCAAAGCAGTCCTTATAAGGGTGGGGATGCTCCTGTGATGAGTGGAGAATCCGTCGCCCAAAGAAAGCATCCCGAGAGGCAAAGGAATCCAATGTGCGCAAGCCCCGGAGCGAGAGAAAAATTTTCTCGCTCCGGAGCTCGCTACAAAAGGGGCGGCTGTCGATGTTGATCGACAGCTCGTCCCGTTTTGTAGGCAGGGTGGGCGGACAAATGGAGGCGTTCCTGAAGGAACGCCTGCCATTTGTAGGCGGCCCTACTGACATCACCAGTGATGTCAGTAGGGAGCTTCCTGCGCTGTTAAGAGTAGGAAGCTACCTGGGGCTTGCGGTAGACGAGACCCTACCACAAGGGTCTCGTCGCAAGCCCCGATGGTCTCGACCATCGCCTGGTCACTCGCTAAAGCGGTGGGTGGTCACCCACAGCTTAGCGAGCGGCCAGGAGGCTGGCTTTTAAAACAAAAGCGGCTGCCCTCGTTAAGAGCGAGCGATCGCTTTTTGCGATCGGCTCTGAATTTCGGGCCCTAGTCCGAGGCCTTGTAGTGGGAGTAGCTGGAATGGGAGGCGTAGTAATGCTCGTAATCAGACAAGTAACATGAAAATCCACCCCAGGAGATGATTTCTATTACTTGTAATGACCTTCAGGGAATGGGAAACATGAGGCCAAACGCTTTTGTGACAACTCTTATCTGGCGATAGCCAGACTCCCGCCATGAGATCCACCCGCTGGTCAGAGACGGGGCACACAGCCGAAGACACGTTAATGCTCAAACGGAGGCTGTTTGATATAGGTGCAGGTTCGACATTCTCTATAACTAGGATGGACCTGACTGCCAGCACCAAAGCAGTGATAATAATAATACTTGATTTAGGCTCCCCCTCGTGTGATAGGGAAGGAGCCCGATACATCATCCAGTTCTCCCTATGTTAGACAGCAGAGCAAACTGGGAAGTAACCACAGGGAGTTTATTACGCCATTTTGTGTTTCGTAGAAACGACATCCACCCAGGGTGTCAGTCGTGGTAATCCCTTGCAAGGGGAATGACAGACTGTTGTCCAGAGGGAATTTCATGTATTGTAAAAAACCCCGGTAGGGAGCGATAGTCTGTGTCACAGGAGTAAACCGCAAGAACCTGTGAGATACCCTGAGATGAAAGGGTACAATGTTGAAGTAACCCCAAGTGAGCTACAATTGGGGCAGCCAGGCGATCCGCAATGGATGGCAGGATCCTGAGAAACAAACCGCCCAAGGGGGTCGTGTAAGGGGCCCGGCACCAGATGGCGCCGCATACATAACCCTTTCTGAGTCAAATCCTCCGCACTAATACATGCAGTCCATGACTTGCAGGATAGCAAAAATGGGTGCAGTATCGTGCTCTATCTCACTAACCATCTTCACAGAAATATTAAGCAGCACTATACTGGTCCTGACTGACTGTAAGATTAGATGCAGGGACACATTGTCAGCGTATGCAACACAGTTCCACCTAAAATATGGCAACATGCAGCACGCAACAGTATGTGACAAACCTCACAAAAAAAATAATATATCTCGTCTCAGAACCACCCCAAGTACACCTGCATTAGGGCAGATTGTATAGAAAAGGGAAAGATATACATGACAGGTGAGAGAAAAAGCACAGACAGTCAGCACTAGCATAAGTCACATACAATGCAGAAATATATATACATAAACATTACATATAATATACTGCAAATGGCACTACAATTAACTGCCCAGATTCAGTTTCTGTGCAGACTATAGCGCTGTGTACGCAGGGGGACTGGACCATTTGCTGTCCTAGGAGTTCTTTGCTGCACCATAGAAATAAAATGGCCGCCTGGAGACCTCAGAGGAAGCGTGGCCCGCGGAGGAAGCAGCTCAACGATGCCAGACTATAGCACTGAAAGGCGCGCTGAGCTGAGGGGAGGAGCCGCTACAACAGGGAAGGCTGCCTCCCCTGGCCAGCTATTAACCCCCGGGACGCCGGCTCCCTGTGCCGATCTTGAAGTCACTGGTGGTCTAGTGGACACATGGGGTACGGGGGGGGGGGGGGGCCCGCTGCCACTGCCAGCGCCTCCGGTCTGTCCCCATAGACCAGAGGCATTGGACTGCATTTTAAATGCGCGGATCACCACAAGCGGTGACCTGCGAACTTACCTGTCCCCGATCCGGCAGCAGTCCTGGGTGCCCGAAGAGTCCAGCTAGTACAGACTCTGGGGTCCCACTGAGACCCCCAGATCTGTACTAACGTCTCAGTGCCGGCGGGGTGATGGAGCGGCAGCTTGGACGTCCTATGGACAATCCGACGCTGCCGCTCTGAAGAGTCTAAAAGTAAATAAATAAAAAAACCTTTAACTCATAAAATAAAGCTATGGGGCTGCTAATCAGCCCCCCTGCGAGAACGGTGACCCGACTCCGGCCTGTCACCAACTTAAAACTGGTGCCTCTGCCTTGGGGGCGGGGTTACAAGGAGAGTGGACCCAGTGCATCCTGGGAGCTAAAAGCTTTAACTGCGTGGTGCCCAAATTTGGTTCCCAACCTATACCCCAAGGTCAACCCTGTGGACCCTGAAGAAAAAAAAAAACAACACTACCTTGACACCGTTATCTATGCAATAATTCTACAAGGGATGTCCTACATCACATATGCGCAATGAGAACATGTCGGACTCAGGAAAGACCTGCACCCCCCCCCCACCCCACATCTCTTTTGGAGAAAAGCATTATGTAAATATTAAATACATCTGTTGCCTTCCCTTTTAAGAAAACAAAACAAACAAAAGACATTTAATTTTATGCTGTGAATTTGGAACAAATATCATTAGTGTGTATTCTGTACCTGGGGCAAAGCACCTGTAAGTCATTTGTCCCCTTGTGCCTGTCTTGTGGACCACATTTGAAACATGTGCATGAAACCAGGGCTAAATGTACTCGGCAAATGCATGCCAAGTTCCACCCAAGAGTAAGGAGGTGCAAGCTCAAAAACCATTCATATCGGCATAGAAACTGAGTGCAAATTGTACTTCCGCCCAACTCTCCATCAACTGCTATATGTGCAAAATTGCTTATTTAGTTTATCATTAATAATTGACTTTTCTGTGTACCATCAAGTGAAATAAATGATACCATGAACTTAGTGAGCTATGCAATTAAAAATGTTCACACAGTGGAACAGAGTTTTGCACATTTAAAAGTACTTTCCAGGTACATACAAGTATTAGTATGGTTGAAAAGTCACCACATTAGCTAGTGGAAGAAAGTACACTGGTTCTGGTGAAACTACAAGTTAAACTACCAGGTAAATAAATTGGAGCGTTATTGCAACTAAAAAGCAGTGATGTGGCGGTTAGCATCTCAACTAAAAATTGGCATGCACATAGAGCTAGCATAGGACCAGCAATTCATCTTATTTTCTTGTACAATCTAAAATGAGATGCTTAAATGGAATCAAATAAGTGAAGGTTTGTTGCAGAGTGCTCGCACTTTAAGTAGAAAAAGTACTACGCAAAACAAATACACCATAAAAGTTTACAGACCTGTAATAAAACAGGATCATTGAGGATGGAGCTATATCTATGAACCACACCAGCCAAAACATTGGTAACATTGTATGTAGCATGAAGAGTTTCTCTAGTTTCAATATCAGCAGCTGTAAACATAAATAAAATAAAAAGGAAAGGTGATAAAGTCAACATGAGTATAACAGTTGTGATCTCACAAACATACAAGGACATGTTGCTATATATTAATGTCCAGTAGAATTTTTTACTCTTTAAATTATTTTGTCATTTTCTATAAAGAAAAATGGCTTATTTAAAAAAAATAATAAATAGTGCATAATTATTGAGGCTGGTGTCTTATATTTGGTTGCAACTTTCCAGTAGACTGGACACACTTTGTAATACACACACTTTGAGACAATGGAAAATATATTCCAAATTAGATGTAAAACATTTTGAAAGTATTGTTAATTCAATTCTACTGCTACTCCAGTTGGAGACACTTAACCAAGAATACAATGTCACATGTGTTGTTATATAGTTTGAATAGTACCAGAGCACTAGAAAGAGGAAAACCTCTAATAAAACATGTAGTTTTAAATAATAAGAAAATCGATGTATAAAATGCAGTTACAATTTAGGAGTAAATGAAAATAGCCTGTGAAATGTACAGTCGCAATGTATTGGTGATTTCGCCGCTAGAGTTAAAGTGGCAATGATTTCCAGGTTGGCTTTGCCTTTTAAATTATTGCTGCAAGAAATTAAATGTAGTGTCTAAAACGACAAAATCTTACAGATGCCTACAACTCACAGCTATTACATTTACACCACAAGCTCTGATAGTTGCTGGAGAACTGTTGAAAAGGAGGAATCCTCCAACAGATCATATTTAAGTGGTATTTAAAAGGCTATAAAAAGTTACATTTACAGGACCCCATGTAGCTTTGGACAGAAATGTTATATTTTTACTTATTAAACATGCATCTTTATTTGCATTACCTAATTTCCACACCTTGTGATGCATTCCCACCTTAGGTTTTGCACCTGGAATGTCAGGGGGATTCACTCACCAGTGAAAAGAAAGCGCATATTGACATATCTTAATAAGCTTAAATCCGATATCACTTATTTACAGGAGACTCATTTAACTCCCACAGAACACGCCAAGCTAAACACACTGCACCACCAGGTACTGGCGTCATCATCATTTGGTTCTAAGTCACGTGGAGTGGTAATCCTAATACGCAAGGCTATTCAATTCGATATTCACTCCTCTGATGTAGACCAAGAGGGCCGATACATTCTTATGGATGTCACGCTAGACGGCACTAGATATTGTTTGTGTAATGTCTATGGTCCCAATATATATGATAAATCTTTTTTCTTAGGATTGATTAACAAATTATATTCTTTTGCAGATTCTAAGATTATATTAGGGGGTGATTTCAATCTGGTCGCTTCCCCAACCTTAGATAGGAAAACTCTCTCTCATTCCTCCCCCAAACAACCAAAAATAGGTTTAAATTATATAGCCAAAGAATTGAATTTATTAGATGTGTGGAGAATGAGACACCCCACTGATCTGGAATACACGTACTACTCAGCCACTCATAACGCCTTTTCTAGGCTTGATTATTTTTACTTATCTAACTCAATATCCCCAATGATTATCGATACATCGATTGAAACTATAGCTATTTCGGATCATGCGCCGGTGTGGGTGGATGTACAGGGGAAATTCCTTTTGGGTTCATACTCCCAATGGCGATTTCCGGCAAAATTAGCCTCATCCCTTAAATTTAAGTCAATGCTAGAGTCTGCTTGGGCCAATTACGAAATGAACAACCAAATACATAAAGATAACCCAGGTTTATATTGGCAAACTGCTAAGGCGGTGATTAGGGGGGAAATTATCTCCTTTATGACAAAATATAAGGCTGAACAGGACGCCACTTATAGATCTGCACAGACGGCCTTAACATCCGCATTTCAAGCTCTAAGAGCTTCATCCTCACCGGTGACTAGAGCCGCATATGGTGAGTGCAGGTTACACTTTGATCAAATCCTCACTCAAATGGATGATAAATATGTATACTCAGGTAAATTACATTTCTTTCGATACGGCAACAAACCTAGCCGACTCCTATCAAACATGCTGAGAGGTACCAAGCCACATAATAATATTGCAGCTCTCAAAGATGAAAGCTCTGCCATACAATTCAATGGCAAAGATATCGCGAATATCTTTTTCCGTTACTACCAAAACCTCTATTCCCAAGACCCAATAGATATCACTAAAAAGGAGGCTTTTTGGGAATCACACACCCTGCCACAGATTTCATCTGCACAGGCTGATATATTGATTGGCAAAATTACACATGAAGAGGTAGATCAGGCTGTTAAATCTCTCAAGACGTTCAAGGCCCCAGGCCCAGATGGTCTGAGTGGGGAGTTTTTCAAAATATTACGTCCCCAAATCACAGAGACTTTAACTAATGTATTTAACTCCATAATGGATAGTAAAATAATCCCTCACTATTTTAATTCGGCCATTATAAAAGTTCTGCCGAAGTCAGGCAGAGACCCCCTTTTGCCTTCATCATATAGACCCATTTCTCTACTTAACGTAGACTATAAATTATTGACAAAAATTTTAGCAGAGCGGTTGAAGTTGATTCTCCCGTCTATCATACACCCGGACCAAACCGGGTTTATTTGTGGCAGAAATTCTGTCACAAACATTAGGAAAGTCCTTACGGTGCTGCAGTCTCTGCATATGGGCGAGACGGGTGATCCCAGGTTCTTGTTGTCTTTAGACGCAGAAAAAGCGTTTGATCTGGTAACCTGGGATCACCTGTTTGAATCTCTGCGTCGGTTTGGTATGCCCGCCCTTTTTGTTGAGATCATACGATCCTTATATACTTCTCCCCTTACTCAGATTCTCACTAATAGATATTTATCACCTGTATTCTGTACACAGAGAGGGACGAGACAGGGTTGCCCGCTTTCTCCACTTTTGTTTGCAATTGCGCTAGAGCCATTGGCAATAGCAATAAGACAGGAAACGGAGGTAAAGGGTATTACTATCAGAAACCAAACATGTAAATTGTCTTTATTTGCAGACGATATGATGCTTTTTATATCTGATCCCCTACGATCCATCCCTACACTTCTGGATCTAATTACCACATTTGGATCATTTGCAGGTTATCGCATCAATGTGAGTAAATCTGAGTTGCTCCCTATTGATGCAGCTACTTTTTTAGCTACACATCCCCACATAGCCTCTCTTTTCACAATTGCAACACATAAATTAAAATACTTAGGTATATTTATACCAGCTCAATTATCCTCTCTATATGCTTTTAATTTCTCTCCATTGCTAAATAGATTAAACTCCCAACTCCAGAATTGGAAAGATCTTAAACTCTCTCTACTCGGACGAGTAACTGTAATAAAGAGTGTGGTGTTCCCGAAACTAGCCTATCTTTTACAAACTTTACCCATTACTTTAACAAGAGTGGATGTACTGAAGTTTACGCAGATCTTTTTTAAATTCATTTGGCAGTACAAGAAACCCAGAATGCCGCGTTCCCGAGCTTACCTATTGAAAAAAAATGGAGGGCTGAGCATCCCAAGCATCTCTGCATTTGCAAAAGCTGCCATATTCCGATATATAACTGATTGGTTATTACATACCGATCACTATACTAATCCTGACTTGGAGGAAGCATTATTTCACCCATATGCCCCAGCAGCCTTGTTACACACCCCTAAAATACACATTCCTAAGATATTTCATTCTAATATTTTATTCTGGGACACTTACACTACGTGGTTGAAGGTTAATACACATTTGGGGAAAAATCCTTTTTCATCCCCGTACATCCCCTTATGGGGTAATCCCTGTTTTCCCCCTTCACTTGACATTCCTCTTTTTAAAATGTGGAATCAAAAGGGAATCATGTCCATCAAAGATGTATTTGATCCGGGTGGCAATTTGCTCTCCTTTGTACAATTACAGGATAAATATGACATCCCTCGTACACAATTTTTTATGTTTCTACAAGTACGTCATTTCATTCAATCCTTAGATAATCCTTTATGGATCTCAATTAACACAGATACAATGGGTCGCATTCTACTCTTATGTCGCTCAACCAAATTCAGAATAGCTCATTTATATAAATACCTGATTGAAATTCCTATACATGCTTGGGCACCAGTTGCGGAAGCTTGGCACACAGAGATACCCGAATTATGTGACTTGGAGCCATTTGTTGCGAATCTGGATTGTGTTTTACCCTGCCTTAAGTCAGCGAGACTTCAAGAAATTCATCTTAGAATTTTAAATCGTACATATATGTCCCCGGCCCAACGGAGACATTTTGTGCCACTGGAGGAGGGAAATTGTGTGAAATGTGACTGCTCTAATGCCTCTCTCTCGCATAACCTCTGGTACTGCAGAAAGATCCATAGATTTTGGAATAAAATTTTGTGTTATCTAAATAATACGATACATCTTAAATTGTCCAAAAATGCGGCAGCTCTTATTTTCGCAGAATTTTCAATATGGGAGTCTGAGTCCTCCTTGGGCCCATGGAAACCTGCTCTGAGAGTCATGGTTACAGTAGCTAAACAACTTATCCTTAATTACTGGATCTCAAAATCAGCACCTACACTAATGGAATGGAAAATTGCGCTGCTGGAGGTTATTTATGCGGAGAGACGTATGGCTATCTTTAACATCGAAAGAGGGGTACGGATTTTTTCCAAAAAATGGGAACCATACATACAATGTTTACCGGTCCAGATTCAGAATAACATATGGAAAGTCTTTGATCACACGGAATGGTTTATGCTAAGAAATATCACTTAAAATGCCCCTATTTGTGCTATTTATATGTAGCTCTCTGTGAATCCCCCCAGACAAGGTATCTCTCACCTTCTGTCAGTGATTCCCCCTCTATTTCTATTTCACCTTTCTTTCTTCTTCTGTTTCTTTTATCATTTTATTCTAACTCTCCCCCCCTTTTTTCTAATATAATTCTGCATTGATGTAGATTATATTGACGCAACGATTGACTGATATACCGAAGTTGATGTGATAATTGGTTAACTCAAAATTCAATTGCTGCTTACACTGGCTCTATAAGTTGCATAGTTTGAGTGACATTGATTGTATATTTACTTGCATTTCTATACGGTGTACTATATTGATTTTTTTATACAGTATTTGTAATTTTGTAATTTTCTACATTATATTATATTCAAGTACTTTGTTTCTTTGTACTTTGACATAATTTCAATCTATATTTGTACTATTTTCCAAAAAAGTTTGAAAAGATTAACAGTAGTTTGTATATTGTTTGTTCCAAGAAACAGACTAGTCGTTTATCAGACAATTTTATTTTCTCTAATTCTTGGATTGTGCAATGTATAATTGTTTTATTGCTGTTCAATAAAAAGATATTAAAAAAAAAAAAAAAACATGCATCTTACATTTACTACCTTGCATGCTTTAAGTGACCAAACAGAGTAGGGAACGGGTGGGCAGGCAAGCACAGGCCAAGAACAGCAGTGACACTGCACAGAATTTGTGCCACATGTAGAAGAGAAAGCACCGGCAAATACGTCTCCGATTGACTCCTGGTGCAAATGCGTGCTGCTGCTGATGATGATAAACAGCACAGATCTTGCAATTGCGTTATAAATAAATGAAAACAGTTTCTCCTCCACAGCAAAAAATGCTAGGCTGGTAACTGCAATTTCAGGGGGAAAAACAGCGTAGGGTCCACCAGAAAAAGCCTCTACCAGAACTAAGCTATGACAGGCTGGGCTAATGACACTACAGAAGGGAAACTCTTGTTGTGTGGTTCCCCCTCCCTAAAGTGTTTGAGCATGTTAGCGCTAGTAGGTCTACAACAGCAGCATACAGTAGCTAAACAGTGTTTGCTGAAACCTACAGTTCACCAGCAACAAAAAACAAAACAAACAGCAACATTTCTTAACAATTTCATTACACCACACCTACCAACCAGGAAGTGTGGGAACAGTCCTAGTGTTTTCAGCACAGGGCTAGTTATTGCAACCTAAGGCGAGGGTCCTGTACTTAGCACTGACTGGCATCATGGCAGAGGGAGATTACACACCAAGGGTTTCCTGCAGTGTCACCAGCTTGTCAGACTAATACAAGTAGCAGCTTTTTTTGATAGGAGGTCCCATACTGTTTGCAATCCTGCAGATGACAGTAACAGCTTAAGCTACGGCTGTGTCCTCATGCATCTAGCCTACTTGCACGTTATACAGTCTATGGCGTGACTTGGTAGCGTTGAGCGTCTTTTCGAGCCACTTTTTTCCATCAACTGCATCTTATTCGCACAGCGATGAGAATGATAGGCACAAGCAGCTTCACTGTAACGTTGCTGGCACTGTAACATAGCGTTTCGCATGCAGATACACCCGCTGTCGCACACAGAATATATGCATGCCGCATATCATTTTAATCAGCAGAAGCTTGTGCATCCTATTTGCATCACTGTGCGAATGGGCCACTTTTGAAGGAAAAAAGTTGCACGAGAAGATGCTCAGCGGTACAGAGTCACACAACTCTCACGCATTGTGTGTAACGCAACTTTTCGCACACGGAGGATAGATGTATGTGGATGCATCTGTATGTGCGATAGTAACATATTGGGGCACACAAATATGACTCGCCGATTCTGAATGTTTTTAGGTCGGGATCGGGGAATTTACATTTTTCAAAATGTTAAATACCCGCGATCACCCAGCAGAATAAGCAATTGCAGCAATCCATTGCAGATGTATAGGCCCCTCAAATGTATCCATCCACAGCTTCTGCAGCCTGTAATCTGTATAGTTTGGTATAAGCATTTTGGGCTTCCTTAAGGCGCACATCCACTAGGCGATGGGGTAACGACAGTACCATTACAACATTGTAATCGTACAGTAGTTCCCCATACCCTGTAGTGCCTACGCTGAACAATTTTGTAGTTCAGTGCAGGCACCCTCCGTCATCCCTGAACATGGCCAATCTGTCGTTTTCAGCAGATTGACCAGTATGTACAGGCGATGATTGCTGTCGGAAACGACCAGCGGGAGCTCGCATCGCTGCTCGTTCCGACATTATAGTGCACGATTAACGAGCGATTGAACGATAACGCCATCAATTGCCTAGTGGATGTGCGCCTTTAGTTTGCTGCAGTACATATTTCGAGCCATTTTGTTTCTGCAGTTTTACTATGGA
Source organism: Taudactylus pleione (assembly GCA_031769625.1). Classification (NCBI taxonomy): domain Eukaryota; kingdom Metazoa; phylum Chordata; class Amphibia; order Anura; family Myobatrachidae; genus Taudactylus; species Taudactylus pleione. The sequence continues at coordinate 521,048 of JAUIMM010000264.1, read as the reverse complement.
TGTCGGTCACAGATTATGATAGAATAAAAGCTGTTCTGTGTAAAGCGACAAGCTGCAGTGCGAGTATTCACAAAACAATTCCCATGTAACCAGTCACTTTCAAATGTTTGTTTTTTATTTTTTTTTATTTGCATTCATAGGTTGGTATTTAATTCTCTGTGATGCCAGTCTGCACACACGACATAAAATATGGTACTACAACAATACCCATTTTCTTCCACACCTCTATGGGATGCGAGATAAAATTGGCGCTGATTTAGTCGAAGTGCCGTTGTTGCAACAGCACCTTTCAGCCATCAACACTAGATGAACTGTTTCTATATCTCATTTTAATTGACTAAATATTACAATGTAGAGAACATAAACACAATCATAACAAGGCAAGTTAAATATGTCTTTGTATAAGCAGTGTCAAGTTATTCGTTTTAAAGGCCAAAAAAGGTAAATGTGACGCAGCCATGTAACTTGTACCTACCTAAACTAGATAGCAGGTTAATAGTCTTTAAAGTGACAGCAGGGCTGGTGTTTGGGTCTTCAATAAGTTCCACAAGACTGCTCAGGCACTCACTAGGTAATATCTGGTTGGATCCAAATAACTTATTCAACTTCAGCCTAAAAATAACCTGTAACAAGATGATAACAATACACAGCCGTGGTCAGTAACTGAGCTGTAACTAGACGAAACAAATGTACACCGTGTGCAGCTGCATCATAAACCCGGGGAGGGGGCACCATTACGGCTGCCGTTACTACCTCCAGTTGCCGCTGCAGCGCTGCTCCGTTGCCCTCGTTCTTGCAGCTCTTGTACTGCGCCACTGCGAGGAGTAGGGTCTTCATGCAGGAGGCCGGGTCCATGGTGGGGCACGTCCGGGCCGGGGACGCGGTACCCAAAGGACAGACAGTCACTATACCGATGTCAAAAATCTAATTTCGCGCTCTAAACTTTCATCTTGGTTTAGGGCAGGATGTGACGTGACGTGTGACCCGAGAGGAATAGTGGCCGGCGAGGGACAAGAGAGCGAGGACGACGCCACTTCGCCTACAGCTTATGTTGTTTATTATACTATACAACGTGCCACAGCCAGCCCGGTCACTGCTGCCTGCTGGTAACTAACTGATAGTGCACGGTGACTGCGCCTTCTTCTGTCTACAATTATGTTTCCACGTTTAATATATTTCTACATTTTTTTTTCTCTTTATTATTTATAAACCACATGATGCATCAGGGCCGTAGCTAGGGTAGTGCACAGGGCACCCCAGGTCAGGGGGTGCTGTTTGGGCCTGTCAAATTTCTGTTTATTATCATTCTTGCTTGCAGCTTCCTCTTATTTCATGGTAATGTCTAAATCCCCTTCAGGGAGAGGACCCTGAAGTCATCAGCCAGTGTCCAGCGTCATTCCCTGCCATCCAAGTGGGCATAGAGGGGGAATATAACCATGTAGCGAGCCACCATACCCGAAGCGTGGCGAGCGGACAACAAGCTTCTTTTAGTGGGAACAAAGTACTTCTTTATCTGGCTGTCATGGGCAGGAACTGCACTTCCGTCCTCACTCACGTCACAGCCAACCCTTATTTCATCCCCAGCATCTCATGCCCTCCCCTATCTCTTCCCTGGCCCTTCCCCATGAAGCCATGGCCCTTTTTTGGGTGCATTATGTCCGTTTGAAAAATGAGGGGGGCACCAATGCGCTTTCTGGCACAGGGCACCAAAAAGTCTAGTTACAGCTCTGTGATGCATATTTGTAGTATGTATCAATCTTCAATCTACATATCTACCAACTCCTATTACAGTGATAATTCTGGTAATTTAACTTTAAACTGCTCATTAACAAACTAGGGATGGACATCATAAACCTGCTATCAAAGGAAGGGTTCACCATGGTAGGACTGAATATTGGAAACCCACCATTGCCAACGATGGCAGAGATCCAATGTTTCTTCGTCATCGATGGAAGAGTGAGTGCCGATGTTTTTTTTTCTTCCCTGACCGGACGGAGCTTAGCGCCACCCCCCCGGGTGGCCGCTAAGCCACGTCCCCATTTTTGATTGGCCTGCAGTGCCCCCAGCAGCGGTGGCCATCGAGGGAGTGCAAACCATTGATGGTTCACCATGGATGGTTTTTGTGCCATCGATGGTAATCACCAATGGGTCCACCGGTGACCATCCCTAGTCGGCACAGAGGGAGGCGTGATAGTTGCAAAGGTGCGCTGTGCAGGTGACGTGGTTGCACAATTGCATCATCGTAGTCATGCTCCCCACTACATAGTGCCGTGGCAACAGGCATTGTATAGCAGCTGCTGCCCACTTACAGGTGCTCTGTAAGTGGGCAGCAGCAGTGTGAGCAGCTGGCGGGGGTGTGGGCAGTTAGAGAGGGATGCAAGAGAAGATTTTCTGGGCGGCCAGGAGCTCCACACGATTTTCAGGAGCCTCCTGGCCATTCTGTGAGAGTAGGCAAGCATGCTATCAAATGATGGCTAGGCTTCCACCATCTAAACTTTCGATGCGATGGTAACTAACCATCACATCAGAAGAATTCAATAGAAAAAAAACATTCATATGATTAGCACGTGCAAAAAAAACTTTGTTTGCGCATGAGCAATAGCACCCCACGGCTGTTCCCGATCTTTAACAGATGAATTCAGCTGTATTTTTACATTAAAAAAAACACAACAGAGCAGGCGCTATACGGATTAAGTGATAGGGGGAGGACAAATTAATCAATGTTCCACTTATTAATATGATCAATATCTGCCCTGTGGGACTGCTGCTACCATAGACGAGCTGACCCTCTCAAAGTTCAAAAACAGAAAAGACCCACAAAGAATGGAGTGCTATCACAATACAGGGACTATTGATTCATCAGAAAGTAGTAATGAGATCAGGCATGTCAAAAATGCGGTCTGCATTTTATGCGGCCCGACAGTGTGGGCCCAAATACATATATTATGCGGCCCAACCCCTTCTGCTCTGCTCCCATCGGGCAGTGTTAATAGTTAAAAGAAACTTGGTCGATGGGGGAGCTGCTGCTCATGCCCAGCCACAGCAGCTCCTCCCATAAGCCTTTGCGGAGTAATCAGTCATGAATGACTGTTCCGCCTCCAGCCCGTCCGTGACCCACCTCCAGCCCATCTGTGGCCTTCCCTACACACACAGCAGCAGCCTGTAGCGTTGCACAGGACACACAGAAGCAAAGAACAGGAGCCAGCGCCGTCCCTCCAATTCTGACTGTGAGCTGAATACACGGCTAGGGATTCTGAGGAATGGTGAAGCTTAGAGATGGGCTGGGGAATAGTAAGGCTAGGAGACAGGAGCTGGGGAATGGTGAGGTTGAGACACGGGGAGGGGGGCACAGTCTTGTTCAGTGTACATGTGTGTGGGTAGGTGAGCAAGGGGGGAGCTGGAGCATATATATAATTTTGTGGGGAGGGGGTCTGGAGCATATTATTACTGGGGGAGCGGGGCTGGTGTTTGTGGAGCATATTACTATATTATGTCATGTGGGGATGGGCCAGACCAATAATAATCAGAAACAATACATATAAAAGAGACATCTAGACATAAAATAAAATTTTAGTACATTAAGAGATCATTAACTAAATAAAATAAATAAATAAAAAACCTCTCACAACCACAACTTGAATAAACCTGAAACTTCAAACAGTTTCCTGTGCTATTTGGAACAAAGTTGCACGTGTGTATCAAATTTAATCCTGAAATAGTGTGAGAGAATAGTTCCTTGGTAAACCTCACACTTCCAATTGCACTGTGAGTCTTGTGTTTTTGTGTTAAAATACATAAGGGTTATTTCTTCGATAGAAACTGCTGTTAGGTTTGAATTATAGGCACATAGTTTGCCATTGCCAAAATGTATTTCCATCAGGTATCAGACCCCTAAAAAGTTGTGCAGTAGATTACAAAAAGAAAGCACTATGAGTCTTTCACAAATAAAAACACATTTGTTTTCCAGATAAAACACTGCTACTTGGTTTCATAGAAAAGCCTATAGCAGCCATTTGCAGAAACTGAATTCCATCAGGTGTACACCACTTTAATGATCACAAGCGATTTGCGCAATAGTGGAATGTAACATACATATAAAAAGCCTGCTGTTATCTCTATTGAATGAGGCTATTTATTATTGCCTTAATGGATCAGTACCTGTCTGTTCCGGTTTTTATTGATCCAGGTCCCGGGCTGGTCATAGCTAACCCAGAATGAGTGCACTAGCGGTCGTGGCTTTTCACCCACTGGGGTTCCCGTGTATGTCAGATGGAGAGTCCGGATCTCTGCAGCGTGGTGAGCAGTGTGCGGTGATTAGTGATCCGAAAGGGGACTTAGGCTGTAGAGCATAGAGCGATGTAAGGGGTGTGGCTTGACGCGTTTCTTGGAACCTCTGCCATTTCCTCAAAAGCTGTATCCCCTAGTTGTTAGCTCTTTACTTAAATACTTCAAATAGCCAATCAGAGAGTTTCCTTATTAACTGTTTCCTACTTGTGTGGAATATATGTATTAAATAGAATTAAAAAAAGCATACTCTGATTGGCTTATAGTATAGTATTCAGTAGAAAAAAAGTTTCACTAACATTGCCATAAATAATAAAATTAAAATTAACAACATCCAGACATACAATAGAGGTTATTTAGACTACATTAAAAGATTATTCAAATCGAATACATATATTAAGACTATTTCATAAAGGTAATAAACCCAATACATATATTATAATTTACAAAACAAAAAATAATAATAAAAAATAAATAAATCCATGACATATAATAATCCAGAAACATCTCATCAGATCATAATTGATTAATATTGTAAGACAGATGACACCTAACCAAATTTATATAATTAGAAGAATTGTAGAATATATATATATATATATATATAGACAGCAAAGACAATGTGCGGCACTCAGAGACTCCAATCTTAAACAAGTGACCCCATCTCAAGGGTGTTTATTAATAAAGTCAGTCGACGTTTCGGGGAGCGTCACCCCTTCCTCAGGACAAACAATGTATATGTGAATATTGACAAACCATAAATAGTAACTCCAATGATTACTTACCCACCCTTCAGCAGCTGCTGCCCGGATCACTAACTGGGCATCATCCTCTGTGTGCTCCGGCCGCACTAGGCGTCGAGTCGGATATGACGTCATTGGACCCAGCAGTGTTACCATGGCAACCAGCCGCATGTTGCATACTGTGCAAAATACATAAAAAATACAAATCTTAAAAACGGCAAATATCAGCGCTTATACATAATTGCACTAAACAACAATAAAAAATATATTAATAGTAGTGTTTCATTACAAAAATAGTGAAACATACAAATATGAAAATGTGACATCATAAAAAATCTATGTGTGACTATAATGAAATAAAAGATCTGTGCTGTGATCTATACAATCTATCACAAGCGTGACCTATTCTTAAAAAATAAACAATAAAAAATACACAATAAAAAATACACCAAGTGCTAGATCGCCATCTAGGGTGAACAAACTAGTATTACATGTATAACAACTCAGTGAAGCTAAAAAAGGCTAAAACAGGGCAATCCGGTAATGAAATATCATATACTAATACTCGACGAACTCTAATTGAAAAAATGTTACCCATACTACTGGGATATCTTTAAACCAAATACATAGCAATAACCAACTATCTATTCACAACAAATGTAATTTATATGTTTATTATAAAAAGCAACTTAAACCCAGTGTCTCGTTTAATCCTCTTGGAGATAAAGTATCCAGACGATGTATCCATCTGGATTCAAGTTGTAACAGAGTTTTAGATCTATCACCCCCCTAACCGATAGCGGGACATGATCAATAATTTTATGTCTTAAAGTGGCTAGTGCATGTTTATGTTGTACAAAATGTCTGGCCACTGGCTGCTCTCCAACACCTGTTTGTAAAGCCGTCCTTATTGCAGATCTGTGCTGTGCCATGCGAACTCTGTTACAACTTGAATCCAGATGGATACATTGTCTGGATACTTTATCCCCAAGAGGATTAAACGAGCTCACTGGGTTTAAGTTGCTTTTTATAATAAATATATAAATTAAATTTGTTGCGAATAGATAGTTGGTTATTGCTATGTATTTGGTTTAAAGATGTCCCAGTAGTATGGGTAACATTTTTTCAATTAGAGTTCGTCGAGTATTAGTATATGATATTACATTATCGGATTGCCCTGTTTTAGCCTTTTTTAGCTTCACTGAGTTGTTATACATGTAATACTAGTTTGTTCACCCTAGATAGCGATCTAGCACTTGGTGTATTTTTTATAGTTTATTTATTTTTTAAGAATAGGTCACGCTTATGATAGATTGTATAGATCACAGCACGGATCTTTTATTTCATTATAGTCACACATAGATTTTTTTATGATGTCACATTTTCATATTTGTATGTTTCACTATTTTTTTAATGAAACACTACTATTAATATATTTTTTATTGCAATTATGTATAAGCGCTGATATTTGCCGTTTTTAAGATGTGTATTTTGTATGTATTTTGCACAGTATGCAACAAGTGGCTGGTTGCCATGGTAACACTGCTGGGTCCGATAACATCATATCTGGCGCGACGCCTAGTGCGGCCGGAGCACACGGAGGATGATGCCCAGTTAGTGATCTGGGCAGCAGCTGCTGAAGGGTAGGTAAGTAATCATTGGGGTTACTATTTATGGTTTGTCAATGTTCACATATACATTGTGTGTCCTGAGGAAGGGGTGACGCTCCCCGAAACGTCGAATGACTTTATTAATAAACACCCTTGAGATGGGGTCACTTGTTTAAGATTGGAGTCTCTGAGTGCCGCCCATTGTCTTTGCTGTCAATATTGTGGGGGTTCTCCTGACCGTTAGGGATGGCACCGGAGCAAGCTGCTAAGTGAGAGCACTGAAGTGCCGGAGGTTATTTGTTTTATATATATATATATATATATATATATATTTATATACAAAATCAACAAAATTAAACAAAAATGTTCCCTAAAACTAAAAAACTTAAAAATTATGTGAGAGATAATTAGGGACTTTTTACAAAGCAGTTCTTGGGGATCTTATTCAAAAAATCAACCAAGATCATGGATTATAAATTAAATACATCTCATGAAGATAATACTCAGTATTAATACAAAAAGGGGAAAAAAAAAGTTATTTTAATATTATTTTTCTATTTATCAACCATGTAATATGATCTTAATTGATTATAATTATAGACAGATTGTATATAGCCAGGTCTATACCATTAAATGGATAGCACAAGCCAAAAAAGAAAATTGTTATAATTTTTTTTAATATAGAAATCTGAAGGAGGAAGAAAGAGAAGGAGCAATAATGTTGGGTGGAGTTAGGGATCTTTGCAAAAAATTGTCCTAAGTGAGTGGTTCTAAATTAAATGGTACATGTGAGGCATTCCAGATTCCTATATACTTACCACCAGGGACCTGGAGTGTAATTAGGGGGAACTGTACACTTAGTAACTAAGTTCCTACATAAATTTGAGAGGGAGACTTTAGCACAAAAAGCAGGATATGTGAAAGAAAAGGGATAGATACCCTTCTATGGAGGACCTAACACTGATTCATTTCGATAGTATTGTTTAGGCCATTCGGTGTTAATGTGTTTAATTTAAATATCCTAAATGCCTCCTTTTTTACAAAGACGTTGGAATCTATCCCCTTATCTCTTAGTAATTTTGACCTGTTCAATGGCCAATAATTTCAAGTTTTCCATATTACCTTCAGGACAGGAGGAAAAGTATCTTGGTACACTGTGATTTATCAATTTTTAACTATGCCCTGTCTGTGTTCTAAAAACCATGTACTAAGTTTGTGTGTTGTTCGTCCAAAATATTGTATTCCACAACCGCATTGTGTCACATAGATCACATAGGTAGATTTACAGCTCAAAAAACTTTCGATTCTAAAATCCTCTCCACTAAAAAAGGAAGTCACAGTGCTACTTTTATGGTTCACATGCTGACATGTGAAGCATCGATTAAAGCCACATTTGTAGAAACCTTTTGGTTTAGGTGGTAGCCATGATATTCCTGGGTTGCTAACGATCATATTCATATTATCTTTGTTTATTTGGTGCTAATTTTTGATTTAATGTGTTGGATCATCTAAACACTACCCTTGTCTTCTCTGAGATTGAAGGGGCTAAAAGTCTGTCCATTTTTAGTAGAGAGGAGTTCTTTTCAATAATCTTTTTAATCTCATAAACGGATGAATTAAATTGTGTAATAAATGTCAAGGACTTCTCTTCCTCCTTATAACCTGAAGGCTGTAGTGGACAACTTGATTTCTTGATTCTGGTAGCAGAGAGCAGTAATGAAGTCCTATCTTTCTGTTTCACCTGTTCAAGTGCTCTATCTAGAATAATTGGTGGATAGCTTTGCTCTAAGAATGTGCTGTACATTGTCTGTGACTGTTGGTCAAACAACACCTCATTGGAACAGTTCCTCCATAAACGGAGGAACTGACCTTTGATTATGTTGTTTTCCCAACTTCGGTGGTGACAACTACTATAGTTTAAATATTTACTACAATCCACTCCTTTAATATAGGTGGATGTGTTGAGTGACTTATGTGACACACATACCATGATGTCTAAATAATTTATAGTGTGCTTGCTAAATGTGTTAGTGAACTTTAAACCAAAATTATTCCAATTTAAATATTGAACAAAATCGGTGACTGAAAGTGCATCTCCATCCCAAATAAAAAATAAATCATCAAATGTAGTGCTTTTCAAAGCGCCCCATATATATGTTGGCGAAACTTGGAGCGAACCTGGCTCCCATAGCAGTTCCACGTGTTTGTAAATAAAATTGGGATTCAAATGCAAAATAATTGTGTTGTAATATAAACTTAATAGATGATAAAATAACCTAACGGGATGTTTCTGCTAGGCCCTGGTCTTGAGATAAAAAATGATTGACTGCTGAAATCCCTAGGTCATGGGGTATGTTTGTACATAAAGACTCAACATCATAAGTAAGAAGTAGGTACTTATCTGTCCTTATAATGCTCCTAATTTTCTCCAGAAAATGTCTGGTATCCTTGATATAGGACCACAGAGACATCACATGAGTTTGTAATAGTGAATCAACATATGTAGATAATTCGTGGTAAGGGACCCCACACCCAAAATGATAGGACACCCAGGAGGCGAAGTGAGAGTTTTGAGTATTTTGGGTAGATGATAATATACAGGGACCACCGGGTAAGTGATGAACAAAAATTGCCATATGTCCCTAGTTAAAACACTATCTATTAGTGCCTGATCTAGTAGTCTCTTCATATCTCCTTCAAATTCTTCAGTTGGATCATAGGGGAGTTTTTTTTCATAAAATGTAAGGTCATTCAACTGTTTGTAAGCCTCTTGTAAATAGTCCTGTCTATCCTGAATTACAAGTCCTCCCCCTTTGTCTGCCTGTTAATCACAATGCTGTGGTCCATAGCCAGTTTTTTAAAGCCATTCTTGTTTTGTCAAGTTATCCTTATTTTTCTTCATGTCAGTTTTCTTGCAAAGATCTCTAAAATCCCCCATAGTGGCTGAGTGAAAAACTCTCCACATATGTGACCCTTTGTTGTAGTGGATAGAAGTTTGAGGAGTTCTTGAAGACATTATTCTTAGGTAAAAGTTTAAAACATCATACAACTTGATTGTGAAGTGTTAGCATTGTCTGTTAAGATAGATTCTAGAATTCCTAAGGATATATCATCTTCAGAATCTAGAGTAATGGGAGAACATTCTATATCTCTCTGCTTTAATGATTTTAGAGCAAAATACCTTTTGCGACTTAATGTCCTTACAGATTTATTTAGATCAATAAACAAATCAAATAGGTTGGGTTTCATAGCAGGGGCAAACTTCAATCCCTTATTTAGTAGTCTAATTTCATCTGCTGACAGTTGTTTACTAGACAGATTCAATACTCCCTTGCTTTTTATCTCCATCTTAGATTTTTGCTTGGATGTCTTTTTGGCATTTTCTCCTTTAACTCCTTTTTTTCTTTCTCTCTTACTCATTTTCCATTCCAATCTGTAGTAGGGCCCCTTTCTTTTACTGTTCGAGGTGACCGAGGGTGATCTGTCCGTCTTTCTCTCCCTAAAAAAAATTGTTGTTTACTGCCAGAAACCTCTTCATTAATATTGAATCTGTCTGGATTATCACCATTATCATGTTGAAGAACATTAAATATGTTATAATTTGCTAGGTCCCAGTCAGTATGTTTATTTTCTCTCAGTGGAGTTTGTCTAGTATAGTTCCCATGTTTGAACCTTCCCTGTTCTCGATTGGACAAATCTCTTGATTTCCCATAAAGATGGTTCCTATATTTAATGGTTGGTGGTGTTTTATATCTAAACCTATTAGACTGGGGAGTCCTATGATTTGAGGGTGTCCTAAACCTTTTGTTATAGGAACAAGCTTTGTCGCTGTAGTAATCTTCCCTACCTCTATGCAATTTATTTTCCTTTCTTGCTATCAAAGTTTTTTCAAAATCTTGTACCTTTTGGTTAGTTAGCAAGTCTCTGTCTGTATAACTTGGACATTTCTCAAAACTTCTAAGTTCTGTCTGGATGTATTCAATTTCGTTTTGTGTCTCTAAAACTTTATTGGTCCTATATTTGATCAGTAGTTCCTTAAGGGTTCTTGAGCACTGATCAAGTGTCTTATCCCAAATTTCTGTAAAAGTCTTATCCTTCCTGAATGAAGATGTCTTAAAAATCCTTAAACCACGCGGAATTAAATTATTTTCAAAATATTTCTGCAAAGTTATTTGGTCCCACAGTGGCAGGTTTCTGCTAAGTAGAGGGACGCCAATTTGTTAAACAATTTGTCCATCTAGATATTGTCATTAGATGTCCCCATAATGGGCTCTACTGTATCAATGCTACTCATATAGTTATTTTGTCTTTGTAGACGCTCTGAAATACACTTAAGATTAGACATCTTCTTTCCATAAGAGCTACCCGCAGAAAGCAGCCAAGAAAACTTTTTTCACAAAAAGCAAAACAGAGGGGGAGCAATATGGATTAATAAGTGATGGAGGAAGGACAAATGAATCAGTGCTCCACTTATTAATATAGTCAATATCGGCCCTGTGGGACTGCTGCTACCATAGAAGAGCTGACCCTCTCAAAGTTCAAAAACAGAAAAAAACACAAAGAATGGAGTGCTATCACAATACAGGGACTATTGATTCATCAGAAAACAGTAATTAGATATCAATTTTAATAATCCTTCTCAGACCAATAATAATCAGAAACAATACATATAAAAAATAAAATTTTAGTACATTAAGAGATCAATAACTAAATAATATCAATTAATTAATAAAAAGCTTCTCTCACAGCCACAGCTTGAATAAACCTGAAAGTTCTTAAATCTTCAGACAGTTTCCTGTGCTATTTGGAACAAAGAGGGGTATTCAATTAGGTGCAAATGGCTGTCGAATGTGATTTTGTCGAATTTTCGCCAGCGAATAACGTTTCGCCAAATTCAATTAAACTTGCGAATGTTGTGAAAATCTACAATTCGCCTAAAATACTAATCTATCCACTTTTGAATTGTGAAAATCGAACGTTGCTATTCAATTACAAATATGCGTATATCATTCGCCAAAAAACAAAAGTGAATTTTGCTGTGAATTCGCAAAAAACTTTCCGCACCTCTTAGGGGTGAGAGTTTTAATTCAAATGGTTTAAAATTACATATTTTTCATGTAATATAACTGTGTTACAGCAAATATGCTTTCCCAAGCATTATTTGTTTTAAATGGTGTTGATTATATATTTTTAAAATTATCTATTGGCTTGTTACAATTTTGGTTCAGTCCATTACAGTTGGTTCATTCCAAAGTTAGAAATAGACTATTGTATTTTTTAATCACTCTTTCCAGCAGCTGCATCAGCAGCAGCAGATGGAGGAGCAGGAGAGAGAATATTACCTGTCAAGGAACTACGCACTTGAATCTGGAGAAGAAGGAAGAAGACATTTGACACAGATAATAGTATCCTTATAATTTGATTGATTATTATCATATAGAAATTTCTGTTTTTTAAAATGGAGCGCTTTCCGGCTCAAGTGTGGGAATTCATGTTTGCAGCATGTGTTCAAGCGAGTAGGCTGCAGTTTAGGGCGCAGATGAGTATTACAGCCACTCCAGATGAATCAGCTGTGAATGTGGGTATTTCTGCAGGTGCACCTGAAAGTACTCCATCTTCCTCGGGTTTTGCGAGAATCCCAAGGCCACGTCTATATAGACAAAGACAGTTGTTGGATGGGATTCATGAGGATGAGGTGATAAAATGTTATTGCCTCTCCTCTGCTGCCATTTACCAGCTGTATGATCTGCTGGAGAAGGATTTTGAACCACGTGTTCCTACGAACAGAGCAGTTCCAGGCTTGGCAAAACTGCTAGCCACACTCCATTTTTTGGCGACGGGAACATTCCAACCGACCCTGGCGATAATTGCTGGCTTTTCACAAGCCACTTTTTCTCGCTGTTTGTCACAGGTCCTTCTGGCAATGCGGAAATATGTTTCTGAGTTTGTACATTTTCCTCAGACAGAACATGAATGGAATGCTGTGAAGGCAGGGTTTTTTGCCGTGGGACGAATCCCCAATGTTTTGGGTGCAATAGATTGCACCCATATTGCTCTCATGGCCCCCCGCCAAATGGAAGAGATTTTTCGGAATCGAAAATCTTTCCATTCTCTAAATGTACAAATGATTTGTGATTCAAAAATGCTTTTCATGCAGGTGTTTGCTGGCATGCCAGGGGCTTCTCATGATTCCTTGATTTTGCAGCAATCTAGCCTCTTTGAGATGTTTCAACAACAACAGATGCCTCATGGATGGCTGATTGGTAAGTAAATAATTTATTTATCTTTTAATATTTTTTAATGTTCTTTTCAAAGTTTAAAATATATATTTTTTTTATTTTAGGCGATCAAGGATATGGACGTTTTCCCTGGCTGCTAACTCCACTGGCTAATCCTGATACCCCTGCAGAACACAGGTTTCAGGCAGTTCACATTAGGACTAGGGGAGTGTGAAATCTCCTCACTAGCTATGGCCAGTGAACTAGTCCTTTATTGGTCACCCTCAGAGTCTTGTTTGCTAAAGGCTACATATAATCATGTGTGTAGAGAAGAAGACACGGGACACAACTGTATGCACCACAAGCATCTCCATCTCTCTGCTTTATTTTAACAGAACAGCCCACATTTATAAGTTCCGTCTAACACATCTGGTATTCATTATCTGCAGTGAGACTATAGCTCTGTTTAAACATTGGAATCGCATACCTTACCATATATGTACATATGCTTTTCTGTGCACATATGACAGGGTCTGTACAATTAATTAACTCCATCCTGTCCTGTGCACCCACCCTCCATGCATACATGGCATACAAAATGGATTCTTATTCCAAAATGGCTTCTACAGGAGTGATAGAACGCTCCTTTGGTCTGCTTAAAACCCGCTTTCGTTGTCTTGACAGGTCAGGGGGTGTGTTGCTGTATTCGCCAACAAAGGTTTGCAATATAATTATTGCTTGTACAATTTCACATAATATTTGTATTGCAAACCGTTTGGAGGCCGAGATTGATCCATTGATCAGTCTCGATTCTGACCTGTCTCCTACAGTGGTTGATGATGCTGGCCTTGGACAGAGCACTCGCCATGATCTGATTGAAAAAATTATGCTATGTAAGTTTTTAGAACAAATATTAATCAATGTTAAACCCACTTCCCAGATTTGTTTTTCATGTTTTTTTTATTTTCCTTTCAATAGAGCATCAACCTTGAATCACCAAACATTGAAGTTTTGGCCTCTACTGGAACAGTTTAAGTATTCCTAAAGTTTAAACACCGTTTTAGATAAGTGTTACATGTGTTACAATTGTTTTGGTCAAGTTGGATCAGTTTTTCATTGTTATATGTTTGTTTTTTATAGTATTAGTTGTCTAGTTTTTATTTTTCAGTGTAAACATTAGTAGTTGTTCCTGCATAATCAAATCCCTTAACCTACTGGATCTCCAATGGACAGCTGAGCAGCGGGGCAATGTGCTAGCCATCCCCAAAAAAACATGCAAGTATCAGCAAACCTCATTGCTGGTGTCATGTAACCTGTGTCTTTCCCTCCCCTCCTGATTCTAAAACCTGCACATGCTAATCACCTTTCTTCTTCTCTCCCTCTTAGGGAAGTGGACCGGACCTTTTTTGGACACCCAGGATGCAGATTAGCCCCATCCTCCTGGATCTCCAATGGACAGCTGAGCAGCGGGGGCGATGTGCTAGCCATCCCCAAAAAACCATGTAAGTAATCAATTTTGAAATTATTTAAAATAAAACCAATGTAAGAACATTATTTTTTAGTTTTTTCAACAATCTGTTTTAAACAGAAATCTTTTATACCGGGAATGTTTTTTTAACAATAATTTCTTGCCCATTTATATAAAAATTGCTTTTTAGTTTAATTTTTTATTTTTAAACATATTAAACTTTTTACGTTGATTTTTTTCTTGCATTCAAATAAGCAACTTTGCCATCTTCTTTTTAACTCGAACATTTGAAACCTATAAGACAAGGAAAATTTTTTAAATTTAAAACAAATCATTTTTCAAACCTCATAAACCCTAATTTAACTCCTATTAAGATTATTTCACTGTTGAAGTAGTAAATGATTATAATTAACTTGCATATTAAATGTAAAGAAAATATCATATATACATGGTTGCCAATCAGTTGAACGAAAGTTGCGGAGTGGGGTCCTTACCAATTATGCGTACGCCAAGAACCAATCCAGCCTCACAGGTCTCAGGCTGATCCCCATGTCAAAAATCACCATTATGCTGTGCCCCCTGGCTGAATTAATGCCCCTATGTAGTGCCCCCTGGCTGGCCCCTTATGCAGTGCCCCAAGGCTTTAATAGTGCCCCTTAGACAGTGCCCCCAGCCCAACACTTACCTTTACTTGCTTGACACTCACGCTCCCACTGCCTCACTCTGACTGGATCTAACTAGGTCCAGCAAGCACGCGGGGCAGGCTCCTGATGTCATGGGTGATGTCCCCCGTGCAGTGCATCACTGGGAACGCTTGCCTCTGAAACGATCGGAGGCTTCTTTAGCCTCTGGTCATTTCAGAGCCCAAGCTTCTTCAGCAGTGGTCGGCGGGGGTAAGTGGCAGGTGGTAGGCTGTTTCTGCCGGGCGAGGCATCCGCAGAAAACAACCCGAGGAGAACACTGCCTTGCCGGGATTAGACGGTCGGGAAGGCGGCGTTTGGGATTCCCTCTGTCGGCTACCCTACTGCATCCCCATATGTTCTATGTCCCATATGTCCAATAATTAAGATAATCTGTTATTTAAATAAATATACATGAAAACAGTAATTTCTTTTTTAAACATGGATTTTTACCCGTTTAATTAACGCTAATAAACTGATTTTTAAATATATACCTTAAATCCAAATTAGGCAAAAGGCATCGTAGCAGGGATTACTTCGGATTCAACAATCGATTCATTTTCCGGGAGTAGACGTCTCCGTGTTGTGGAAGTTGAGTCATCCAGCGCGGGAGTTTTCAACAATGAACCTGATTGAATTTGATTTGGAAGATTGGTTAGGCTTTGAACTGGGTTTAGAATATTCGGTGGACCAACAATGTGGTCAAATCTGTTGGATGGAAATAATTGAGATTGAGTTTGCGAAAAATAATTCTGCCTCATGACTGGTGTTCTCAATAATGAGCTTGAAAAATCAGGAACATAACTACTTATTGGTGTGTTTTGACGGACAATCTGCTCCTCCATTAAGAATTTTATTCCAGATGACATAACTAATAAAGCAGAAGAGAGAACCTCTTGTTCTGAAATTTTCTCAAAGGTCTTTGACATTTTTGAAAGTTCACTATTCATTGCACTTGCTACTTGTAGGGATTCTCTATGATGCTGATCTATTTGTATACGTGAAGCATGGATTTCTTCATGATGTACTTCATAGACTTCGTAAAATCTGTGATTGCATCAAATGGAATATTAACCTGTGTTTTTTCACCCGGTGCTTGTGGTCTATCTGCAGGGGAAGACCTTACCATTAGATTTCTAAAAGCTATTGCCAGAATTTTAAAAGCAAGAATAGATCCTAGAAATAGTAAACTATATTAAATGAAAATTTCTCAAAATTTTCCAAATTTACCTAACATACATAAATAACTAACTACCTGGAGTAACAGAAGCTGGTGAAAAAGTCAAGGATCCAACTTCAATCTCCGAATCTTTATAGAAATATAAATTAATTTTTTTTATTGTAAAATGCATTTATTAGCATAGTGCATTTTTCCACATTCAACCTTCACATACCAGGTGAAATATCTCTAACATCAGGAATAAGTGGAGTTATAGATCTTTGTTCATCCCTTTGTATAATAATATTTTTTGAAAGTGTTGAAATTAAAAAGGTTTAACATTAACAACATTTAAATGAAATAAAATAAAAAAAAAGTAGTTTAAATAAAAATACTTTCTGGTGCTCTAGGATTGGCCTCGAATATCTCAGAATCACTATTCTCCAGATCTATAATGTTTAAAAAAATTTTGGAAAAATCTTACAATTGTATCAAATATATATTTAAAAAACAAAATTAATACACTTACATGGTGACGATATAGGAAAACACTCAAAAAGATTTTCTGGGGAGTCAACTTCAATTTGTAATTCCTGACCTATGAAGATTAATTGATTTGGTTCAAAATAAAGTATACCTTACCTAAGCAAACCCATTACAATTTGATACATATGTTGTCTTTTTGAATTATTTGATTCAGTGGAGGAATTAATATTTTCTCCAGATTGTATGACTTCAGGTGTTGAAATGGGTAAAGATGAAATAGCCGTTTGGGGCAAAGATTCATTTGTTAGTGTCACTACAGGATTATCATTTAAAACCCTTTTCAATCCTTTGTCAGATGAAGTTTTTCCAGCTGGAGTTGTTTATTTTTGGGAGGCTTGAGAATTTGTTTTTTTACAAATTAATTATAAAAATTATAATCTGTTCATGGCCAATACACATTTTATTTATACTGTCCAATAAACATACCTGCTATGACTCTTTTAAGACCTCCAGAAACAATCCCTGTAGATGTGGTGGCTCGTTGTGAATCATCTTGCATCTGGATCTGTGTTTGTTTACACAATGTTTGGACAACTGCCCCACAAGAAAATAAAAGTACATTTACATACATAGCTTAAAAAAATGAACAGATATAAATATATATACACAAGCTTCAATACCTTCCAATGGAATGGATGATTGGTTTGTCGTATCAATACTTTCAAGTACTCCCTCAACCAGGACTGGAGAAAGATGTTTCCTTAATTTCTCTTCCCAAACATTAAAGATTAAATTTAATGGTGGCCCACCACCAGTTCCATGTTGGTGATTTGAAATGTTGGCCATTTTTTTCTTTGCACTATGTTTGCAGTCATGAAATCGCTTTTTACAATGCTTTATCGTTTGTGGTTGCACAGCGATAGAACTAATTTGGTCTGCTATATTTTGCCATATTGCAGTTTTACGTCTTCCTGGGGTACTTTGTGCTCTTTTACCAAAGAGACTGTGGTATGATTCTAGTACCATCGTAACCAGTAAATCACTCTCTTTAAAACTGAACTGGATATTCCTAGGAAGAGACCCATCTTCTCCATCCGAACAATTGCCATCATCATCTTTGTCTTCTTGTATTTTGGTTTTCTTTTGTCTGGAACCTTTAAAAAAAAATTAAATAATATATTTTTTTAAATTAATACATTTGTATTTATTTAATTATACGTCTATATATATATATATATATATATTGATCTATCTATCTATATATATATATATATATATATATATATATTCCACAAAGTCCTGCACTCACAACTGTCCACTGTGCAACGTTGGGGTGCTTCCAAGGATCACACAGAGATGATCCCACAATAGTCCAGTATATCCATAAACGGAAGGAGGCACTCGCCAAATAATTTTTTTTATAAAAAATGGTTTATTCAATTAACACTTGCTGGGATGTAAGAAGATTCTGGTCGATGTTTCGGT
This sequence comes from Taudactylus pleione, assembly GCA_031769625.1. Lineage (NCBI taxonomy): Eukaryota > Metazoa > Chordata > Amphibia > Anura > Myobatrachidae > Taudactylus > Taudactylus pleione. The sequence goes on along the minus strand of JAUIMM010000264.1, from coordinate 502,915 downwards.
TCTAGACAGAACCTTTCTCAAGACCTCATCCAATAGTAGTAAACACGAATACATAAAAAGACATGGTCTCAATGTTAGAAACGCTGTACTTAAAAGCACATAGTAAAATGCAGCCCCTCAAGGTTCAACACCTCATCACTTAAGGCTGGCTCGCATTCATCACTGGTCAATCGGTTCACTGAGCCGCATGTCAGTTTACAGTCAGTGACACGCTCAGTTCTACTCGGTTCCGTTCGTTTTTTTTCCCCGAATCTTATTGGGTTTCAGCTGTCACGAGTTTTGGATAGCCAATAAGATAAGGTAAAAAAAAACGAACGGAACAGAGTAGAACCGAGCCTGCACATCCCTAATATATATATATATATATATATATATATATATATATATATATATATATACATATATATATATATATTCCCAAAAAATAACTGGACAGCACTCACAGAATCTTAGAAAGTGGCATATTCAATGATGCCACAGGGCGACGTTTCGAGGTGTAACCCTCTTTTTCAAGCTTCCAGCATAGCCACAAAGACGGATCTGTCTTTGTGGCAATGCTGGAGGCTTGAAAAAGAGGGTTATATTGTACATAGCACAGTAGTGTGTCTGAATTTAACTAAAATGGCCGATGGGGGCAACTCCCCCAATCCTTTGTGGAGACCGAAGCCATCAGCCACCACTGACTGCTCCGCCACCAGCCCCTTGGCAGCCGCTGGGTGTCACACCAGCCAGGCAGCTGCATATGTATATATATATCCAACATATATTTTATATATATATATATATATTAAGTATAACACACACACACACATATATATATATATATATATATATATATATACAGTCAGGTCCATAAATATTGGGACATTAACAGAATTTTCAGATTTTGGCCTCTATTCACCACCACAATGGTTTTGAAATGAAACAAACAAGATGTGCTTTAACTGCAGACTTTCAGATTTAATTTGAGGGTAATTACATCCAAATCAGGTGAACGGTGTAGGAATTACAACGGTCTCTATATGTGCCTCACACTTTTTAAGGTGCCAAAAGTAATGGGACTATCAACTCAAAAGCTATTTCATGGACAAGTGTGGGCTATTCCCTCGTTATTTCATTATCAATTAAGCAGGTAAAAGGTCTGGAGTTGATTCTAGTTGTGACATTTGCATTTGCAATCAGTTGCTGTCAACTCTCAATATGAGATCCAAAGAGCTGTCACTATCAGTGAAGCAATCCATCATTAGGCTGAAAAATCTAAACAAACCCATCAGAGAGGTAGCAGAAACATTAGGTGTGGCCAAATCAACTGTTTGGAACATTCTTAAAAAGAAAGAACGCACCGGAGAGCTCAGCAACACCAAAAGACCCGGGAGACCACGGATAACAACGGTGGTGGATGACAGAAGAATTATTTCCCTGGTGAAGAAAAACCCCTTCACAACAGTTGGCCAAATCAAGAACACTCTCCAGGAGGTAGGTGTATATGTGTCTAAGTCAACAATCAAGAGAAGACTTCACAAGAGTGAATATAGAGGGTTCACCACAAGATGTAAACCATTGGTGAGCCACAAAAACAGGAAGACCAGATTAGAGTTTACCAAACAACATCTAAAAAAGCCATTACAGTTCTGGAACAACATCCTATGGACAGATGAGACAAAGATCAACTTGTACCAGAGTGATGGGAAGAGAAGAGTATGGAGAAGGAAAGGAACTGCTCATGATCCAAAACATACCACCTCATCAGTGAAGCATGGTGGTGGTAGTGTCATGGTGTGGGCATGTATGGCTGCCAATAGAACTGGTTCCCTTGTATTTATTGATGATGTGACTACTGACAAAAGCAGCAGAATGAATTATGAAGTGTTTTAGGCAATATTATATGCTCATATTCAGTCAAATGCTCATTGGACGGTGCTTCACAGTGCAGATGGACAATGACTCGAAGCATACTGCAAAAGCAACCAAAGAGTTTTTTAAAGCTAAAAAGTGGAATGTTATGCAATGGCCAAGTCAATCCCCTGACCTGAATCCGATTGAGCATGCATTTCACTTGATGAAGACAAAACTGAAGGGAAAATGCCCCAAGAACAAGCAGGAACTGAAGACATTTGCAGTAGAGGCCTGGCAGAGCATCACCAGGGATGAAACCCAGCGTCTGGTGATGTCTATGCGTTCCAGACTTCAGGCTGTAATTGCCTGAAAAGGTTTTGCAACAAAGTATTAAAAAGTGAAAGTTAGATTTAGGATTGTTTAGTTTGTCCCATTACTTTTGGCCCCTTAAAAAGTGGGAGGCACATATAGAAACTGTTGTAATTCCTACACCGTTCACCTGATTTGGATGTAATTACCCTCAAATTAAATCTGAAAGTCTGCAGTTAAAGCACATCTTGTTTGTTTCATTTCAAAGCCATTGTGGTGGTGAATAGAGGCCAAAAAATGAAAATTCTGTCAATGTCCCAATATTTATGGACCTGACTGTGTATATATATATATATATATATATATATATATACACACACACACAAACATCTATTCCTCAACACAGCTTCTACTCTGGCTGGTTTATGTGTGTGTCTGTAAACACCAGGATTGAAAATGGTTGCAAGAAAATATTTAAATTTTTTTAGATTAGTCTGACACTTTTTAATTTGATGACCCCTCGTTCAATCATGGGCATATTAATATATATCCATATAATATATATATATATATATATATATATATATTATATATATACACATATTTATATAGATATTCAAACAAAAAATGTAATATTTTTAATACACATTTTACAAACACAAAGCAAAAGTATTTTTGGATTTTTTTTTTTTTTAAATTACGTAGACAAAATCAATCATGTACCTACGGTTTTTGTTAACATACAAGGGGAATAATATATATTTACCCAGCCCCAAAGCCACCTCTACCTCGTGCAAAAGGCATTTGAACCGAAAAAAATGCCCAGACAAACTTATAAATCATTCTAGACACTTCAATATTGCGTTAGGAAACTTCCTTTCAAAATCCTTTAGCATTCTTAAAGCTGCGCTGTTTATATAGATCCCCCATATGCAGTGCCCACAGTAGTAGTCTGCCTATGCATTGCCCCCAGTAGTAGTCCTCAGTAGTGGTCCCCACTATGCAGTGCCCACAGTAGGAGTCCCTCCTATGCATTGCCTCCTGTAGTAGTCCCCACAGTAGTGCCCCCGTTTAGGTCTGGAGGCACTGCATATGGCACTGCATAAGGGGCCAGTCTTTAGGCACTGCATAATGGGGCCAGTCTAGGGACACTGCATAATTGGGCCAGTCTAGGGACACTGCATAATCGGGCCAGTCTGGGGACACTGCATAATCGGGCCACTCTAGGGACTTCATAATGGGGCCACTCTGGGTACACTGCATAATGGGGCCAGTCTGGGGGGACTGCATAGGGGCAAAACAAAACTACAGGAGGCAAGGCAAAAAAGGGAAAACTACTGGGGGCACTGTATAAAGGAGACAAATACAGGGGGCACTGCATATGGGGATAACTACAGGGGACACTGCATAATGGGCACTTCTAAGGTCAGGGTTTAAAACATTTTATTATTGCGAAGGCCCCACCTGGCTACTTCTTGATACCACACGGCTGGCAAAATTTTCTGGGGAGAACACTGCTAATCAAGCACTAGGATCAACCGTCTGACCATATGTGGCGTTTCCCACGAGGCTGTTTCTGCCAGCTGCCACGCCCTGCCCTATTTTGAAAGGGCAGAAAGCAAATTCCCATCCAGTGTGGCACCCCGCTCCTTCATCCACAATGTCATACACACCATACAGTACTAGGATCGGCCATTTGACCTTATAAACAGTGCTATATTAGAATACAATAGTAGGAAAAACCATTTCCTGTGCAGTATAATACAGGACTAGGATCAGCCCTATTACACCACTGAATATATCTATCTAGCTGACTAACACACATCACATATGTGGCTCCCAGCAAAATAGACAAGATAACCTAAAACAAAATAAAAATACACTTTTGGATTCCCATTGCAAAAATAAACAAACAAAATAAAGCAGGATGAACACAACCTTAAACTAGGGGTGTGCACCTACCACTTTTCGTGTTTTGTGTTTTGGTTTTGGATCTGGATTGGTTTTGCCAAAACCACTCTTCTGTATTTTGGGTTCTTGGTTTTGTGTTTTGGATCTGTATTTTTTGGGAAAAAAAAGCATAAAAACAGCTAAAATCACAGAATTTGTGGGTTTTTCTGCTCCTATGCTATTATTAACCTCAATAACCTTAATTTCCACTAATTTCCAGTCTATTCTGAACACCTCACAATAGTGTTTTTATGTCCAAAAGTTTGCACCGAGGTAGCTGGATGACTATGCTAAGCGACACAAGTGGGCGGCACAAACACGTGGCCCATCTAGAAGTGACACTGCAGTGGCAGACAGGATGGCAGTTTGAAAAACTAGGCCCCAAACAGTACATAATGCAAAGAAAAAAAAGAGGTGCAAGATGGAATTGTCCTTGGGCCCTCCCACCCACCTTTATGTTGTATAAACAGGACATGCACACTTTAACAAATCAATCATTTCAGCGCCAGGGTCTGCCACACGACTGGCTGAAATGATTGGTTCGTTTGGGCCCCCACAAAACAAGCTGGCAATTAACCTGTCCCTGCACAAACTGTCTCTACGGAGGCAAGATGTCCTCATCCACCAATTCCTCACCCTCTTCAGTGTTGTGTACATCCTCATCCTCACAGAGTATAAATTTGTCCCCGCTGGAATCCACCACCACAGGTTCCTCTGTACGTTCGGGAGGCTGGTCTCCCTGGAAGAGTTGATAATTCATTTTTATGAACATCATCTTCTCCACATTTTGTGGAAGCAACCTCCTACGCCTTTCGCTGACAAGGTTCCTGGCTGCACTAAACACTCTTTCTGAGTACACACTGGAGGGGGGGGCAACTCAGGTAAAATAGAGCCAGTTTGTACAGGGGCCTCCAAATTGCCTCTTTTTCCTGCCAGTACAGGTACGGACTGTCTGACATGCCTACTTGGATGCTGTCACCGATGTAATCCTTTAACAGACAGACGCACGCTTGTCGCTGCTGCTTTGAGGATGCAGGTGCGGCTACAGCCCACACAAATCACAAAGACAGAAAAAAAAAGAATTTTTTATTTTTTGCAGCGCGCACTTTGAGGGTTACACCACCCTTTAACAGACAGACGCATGCTTGTCGCTGCTGCTTTGAGGATGCAGGTGCGGCTACTGCGCATACATTTCACATACAAACACAGAAAAAAAGATTATTATTTTATCTTGGTTGGAGCGCACTTTGAGGGTTACACCACCCTTTAACAGACAGATGCACGCTTGTCGCTGCTGCTTTGAGGATGCAGGTGCGGCTACAGCCCACACAATTCACAAAGACAGAAAAAAAAAGAAGAATTTATTTTTTTTGGAGTGTACTTTGGGGGTTACAGCACCCTTTAACGGACAAGCCAGCCAGCCCTTTACTTATGACACAGGCGCACGCTTGGCGCTGCTCCTTTGTTGATGCATGTGCAGCCACAGTGCACACAGGGTCTCATTCAGACCCGCTCGCGAGCGCTGTACGCTTGCAAGTGGGTCGATGTTACCCAAATGCGCAGGCGCACGACGGAGGCTGCTCCGTCGTGCGCATGCCCGAGACCCGGCGAGCGACAGGGAAGGGGCATGCGACACCAAAGGGGGCGTGCTGTCACTCACCATCAACAAAGGGGGCATGCTGTCGATGGTGAGTGACAGCACGCCCCCTTTGGTGGGCGTGCCGGGGGCGTGGCTGCCCAGACAGAGGCGTTCCCATGGGAACACCTACCGTCTGGGGCCGGCCCCACTGACATCACTAGTGATGTCAGTGGGAGTGTTTTTGGCTCTGATAGAGCCAAAAGCACTCCGGGCTTGCGGCAGACGAGACCCTACCACAAGGGTCTCTTGTCGCAAGCCTGATGGTCGCGATGGTCTTGACCATCGCGACCATCTTTTTGGCCGCTCGCATAAGCTGTGGGTGGTCACCCACAGCTATGCGAGCGGCCAGGAGGCCGCTCCAATATTAGGTAGGAGGGCCCTGATTCAGAGCGAGCGCTCTTGTCAGAGCGTCCGGCTCTGAATCAGGCCCACAATTCACAAACACAGAAAATAATTCCTCCACCATTCTGTCAGTGGTGACAGTGTCATATGCAGTGACAGTAGACATGTCAGAAATTGTTGGCACGTCCTTCAGTCCGGACCAGATGTCCAAACCGGCCCTTGACTTATGACACAGACGCACGCTTGTCGCTGCTGCTGTGTTGATGCACGTGCGGCTACTGCGCATACATTTCGCACACAAACACAGAAAAAAAATTAATTGTTTATTTTTTGTGGAGTGCACTTTGGGGGTTACACCACCCTTTAACAGACTTATGGGACACAGGCGCATGCTTGGCGCTGCTCCTTTGTTGATGCACGTGCAGCCACATAGCACACAATTAACAAACACAGAAAATAATATTTTATTTTGTTTGGAGTGCACTTTGGGGGTTACACCACCCTTTAACAGACGAGCCAGCCGGCCCTTTACTTATGACAGACAGACGCACGCTTGGCGCTACTTTGTTGATGCACGTGCGGCTACTGCGCACACAATTCACAAACACAAAAAAATATATATTTTTAATTTCTTTTGGAGTGCACTTTGGGGGTTACAGCACCCTTTAACGGACAAGCCAGCCGGCCATTTACTTAGGACACAGGCGCACGCTTGGCGCTGCTCCTTTGTTGATGCACGTGCAGCCACAGTGCACACAATTCACAAACACAGAAAATAATATTTTATTTTGTTTGGAGTGCACTTTGGGGGTTACACCACCCTTTAACAGACGAGCCAACCGGCCCTTTACTTATGACACAGGCGCACGCTTGGCGCTACTTTGTTGATGCATGTGCGGCTACTGCGCACATAATTCACAAACACAGCAAAAATATTATTTTTTTTGCACTTGGGGGGAGCACCCCTGATGTACAGAGCACCCCCTGGTCAACACTACAGCACCCCTTTAGGACTGGGACACTGCACAGGACTTTGGAGGAGTGGACACAGCCCCTATGGACAACAGCAGCACAACACAGCCAGCCCCTATGGATTTTGGAGGAGTGGACACAGCCCCTATGGACAACAGCAGCACAACACAGCCAGCCCCTATGGACTTTGGAGGAGTGGACACAGCCCCTATGGACAACAGCAGCACAACACAGCCAGCCCCTATGGACTTTGGAGGAGTGGACACAGCCCCTATGGACAACAGCAGCGCAGCTCAGCACAACACTACACTACACAGCCCAGCCAGCCCTAACTCCCACCCTCCCTCTTCACTGTCCACAGCCGAGTGAGAAAATGGCGCCGATGCGGGTACCTTATATAGAATCCAAAACCCGAGAGACCCAAGAGGCGGGATGATGAAGTTTTGCCTCTATTTCAGATCCGAGTCAGGCGGGAAAAGTCGAGCCTGACTTGGATCGGCCTCGGATCGGGGGGGCTCGGGGGGGTTCGGATTTCAGAAATCCGAACCCGCTCACCCCTACCTTAAACCTGCTAGACACAATTAAATCATATAACATTAGACCAGCAATTAAAATCAGTAACAATCCACTCACCTGTTCCTAGAAACCGCTGTTTCTTCCTTTTGGTCAGGAGGAGGAGGATGGTAATCCTCATCTTCATCTGATGCCGGAGAGCTGGATTGCTGCTGAGTTGACATAGCCATCTCCTACTGCAGAGACTGACGCACCTCGAATTCGCTTAAATACTGGCGAAGAGAGCGGCAAATTCTCCCTGTGGAGAGAAATTATACAATTCCCGCCCTCGTCAAACATTGTTGATTTCACATT